>OY998245.1:13814417-15014417 GCA_963922005.1 Cornus suecica
ATGAGAGGTTGGTTGTTGGTTTTGTGAGACGTTCATAGAGGCTGGTTGAGTTTTAAAGGTTCATTCATTCACACTTGTTACTGTTGAGAGCCATATTCAAACCTAGAGATCTGGAGAAGAAAAGCATAGAGATCGTTTCTAAATCAACAATGCAGTCACCTTCTACCATGACCAACTAACTCGGTATCTAGGGTTTTCCTAGCAAAACTCTAGCCAAGTAATGTAGTTCTTTCATTGTTTTTAATTGTAACGAGGAGAAACTGTTGACCAAACTGTGATGATTGTATTAGTTAAGAGACCGTACTGATCTGTAATGTAAAATTATATGTTTGTTCTAAATTTTTGTCTAAGATGGAATGAATATATTATTTTGTACAATTATGATTATTCACTATGGGCTGGAACTCGGATGCTTAATCATGGTTTTCTACACAATGGTGGTAATGATACTTGAAACCCTAGGTTGACACAGGTCGTCCCTTGGCGACTTAATATAGACATGCTTTAGTTTATTTTCATGCAGTATGAATAGATTAGAGTAATATAATTGGCATGTACTAGTTAGGTCAGTCATGAAACGGGTTGTCGCAATCCTGTTGATGGTACTCCTTTTTATGGTCGTATTTAGCTATTTGCAGTACGACTTGATTCACAATTATGGATCACCCTCGTACAGTTGATACAGTGAGGAACTATATTATGCAGTTAGTGGTGGAGTGATGAAAACTCTAGTTTTCTCTCTCATCTGAATCACAACCAATTTACTTTGCTTTCTAGATAATTATTAGTTAAAATATATAATTTGGTCTTTGACTACCCAAACAAACCATTTTCAGAAAATATAATTCAGTGTTTTTGAATTGCTAAAGTGAACAATCTCAGTCTCTATGAGATCGATATCCCTTACTCAAACCAATTGTTATTCTATAATTGATACATGCGCTTACGTAGGGTAAAACCTAGAGTCGTTAAACTGTTATTTTTAACCACATATTTTTACATACCTGACGTCAAATCAAGTTTTTGGCGCCGTTACCGGGGGACTAAGCACTGTTCAATAGCTTTAGTAGTTTATTTGCATTACGTTATTGTAGTTGTGGCTAAAGTTAGATTTTGTTTTGTGATTAATAGGTACTCTGAAAAACATAGAAGGGAAAAGTGTAGCTTCTAAAGTTGCGTATGGAACTTTTGTGAGTTTTTAGTTACCTAGATTTTTGCATATTAATTCTTACTTTATTTTCTGTAATTTAGAAGTAGTTAATTTAGAGTAGATTTTATTTCATAAATATTTCAAAAAAGAAAAAAAATAGTTGTTTGAGTAGCATATGACCGATAGATCGACTCGTTCTAATTTTAGCATTGCGTTAGTCGAGTACTATCCTGAGATCGAAAAGACTCCCCGTTGTATACGTCGAGCTATTAAAGAGCGTCATCGTCAGCAAGAAGAAACGATGGTTAACCAAAGAGTCTACCCGTCGAAGGCACTAGAGACATCCCTGAAAGGATATTACGCGCCCGATGCGTACAACTCCTCAGCTGATTTTCCGGAGGAAGAAGGAGCGAAACACTTCGAGATCAAGAAAAGTATGATTAATATGCTTCCAAAATTTTCAGGCCTTAGAATAGAGGACCCATACTAGCACATCAATGATTTTCTAGAGGTAGCCTCTACTGTTAGGAATGACAATTTGCCCAAAAATAACTTGCGAGTGAGATTATTCCCTTGGTCATTGAAAGAGAGAGCTAAAAAATGGTACATCAAATTAGCAAAAGAAATTAAACTCGATTGGGAAGCCCTTAAGAGAGAATTTATAGAAAAGCATTATCCCATAGGAAAGACATCAGAAGCACATGATGCAATCAAAAGCTTTAGGTAGTTACCTGGTGAACATTTTCATGATGTTTGGGAGAGATATAATGAAATTTTGTATAAGTGTCCCCACCATAGGTTTTCTGAAAAAGATATTGCTAAAAATTTCTATATGGGACTTGGTCTTTGATAGATGCGGCAACACAAGGTCAGTTTATCTTGAAACCAGCTAAAGAACTTTTGGAGATATTTGATAATATAAGTGAAAACACAATTCAATATCAATTTGAGTTGAGGTCTAGAGGTGGAAAACAGGATATGAGATCTGAGAAATCTTATGTTTTAGAGCATGATGATGTGAGAGATACTATGGCATTATTTGGAGAAAATTTAGAAAGAATTGAAAAGTTTATGCAATGAAGTCATTCCCCTCCTAGAGAGACGTATGAAGTCGAAGTAGAGTATTCCCAAAATGAGTGTCAGGAGATAATGGTTGTTGAAGCTAACGCATCGTGAAACTATTCCAATAATGCTCATTTCACCAACTCATACACCTCCAATGCCAGAAATCACCCACTTCTGTCTTATAAGTCTACCAATGTAGAGAATCCACCACCACAGTTCCAACAAGGGCAGTCATCCAATCAACAACCTAGATTCTCAAATAAAGAATAATCATATAACCCACAACCAAGGTTCACTAAGGCCCCGTTTGGTAACCGGTCTGGTCCGGTGATCTCTGGTCTGGTCTGGTCTGGTCCGGGTGAGGTTCTGAAATTCTGTTTGGTAAACGGTCTGGTCTGATGATCTTGGTCTGAGGAAACTGGAACCAGACCATGTTTGGCAAACTGTCTGGTTCCAAACTTCTTTGAACTAGACCATGTTTGACAAACTGGTCTGGTCTTAAATTTCTAGTAAATTGTGAAAATATTGAATAACTTTATATGTATTATTTAATTCCTTTATTTTATAAATAATTCATTTAATTTATTATTTATATCATTATTTATTCATTTATTTTAATTAATTTATAAATATATTTTATTCATTTATTATTTATTCATCAATTATTATTTTTATGTATTATTTAATTCATTTTGCTTATTATTTATTTATTTATTATTATTTTAATGTATTATTTAATTAAATTTTATTATTATTTATTTATTTATTCTTATTTTTATATATTATTTAATTCATTTTGTTTATTATTTATTACTATTTATTCATTTATTTTTATTTGTCTCTAAAATTATTTTTATTAATTTATTATTATTTTTATGTATTATTTAATTCATTATTTAATTTATTAATTATTATTATGTATTATTTAATTCATTTTGTATATTATTCATTTTTTTTATAAATATAATTCATTTAATTCATTATTTATATTATTATTTATTCATTTATTTTATTTAATTTATAAATATATTTTATTCATTTATTATTTATATTATTTTGTATTATTTTTTTATTATTATTATTATATTTAATCATTTATTATTATTAATTTTGAATTATTTAATTAATTTTGTCTTATTATTTTTTTATGTATTATTTAATTCATTTTGTTTATTATTAATTATTTTTATTTTATTTATAAATATGCTTAATTTAATTTATTATTTATATTATTAATTTATCATTTATTATTACTTATTTATTCATTTAATTAATTTATTAATTCATTATTTATTATTATATATATTTATTATAAATATATTTTATTATTCATTATTTTATTTATTTTTTATTCATTTATTTATATTAATTTCTAAATAAATTTTATTTAATTTATCATTTATATTATTATTTTATTCATAAATATATTTTATTTTATTTTATTTTTATTTATTCATTTATTTATATTAATTCATTATTTATATTATTATTTTATTCATAAATATATTTTATTTATTCATTTATTTTTATGAATTCATAAATATATTTTATTAATTTATTAATTATTATATTTATTTATTTTTATTTGTATGTATTATTTAATTCATTTTATTTATTATTTTATTTTTGTGTTTTGGTTATATATTGGATAGATGTTGGTCAATTATTGGAGGACATTTTGGTTAGATTTTGGATAGATTTTATAACCAGACCAAATAGAACCACCAAAAATTGTGGTCCTAAAAAATGTCATTTTGGTGCAATTTGGTCTTGTTATATTTTTTGAGACCAAGGCAAAACAAACATGGTCTGGTCTCAAAAAACCATGACAAGACCGGAAATATGAGACCATAACCGGTTACCAAACGGGGCCTAAGAGACAACAATCATATAACCAACAACCAAGGTTCCAACAGAGTCAACAATCATTCGACTCATAACCAACAATCATGGCTAGAATTTCTCAGTCCAACTACCAACCCAAAACATCCAATAATTCCCAAGCTCTCTAATCATTCAATAAGTCCCAAGTTCTTCAGTCATTCAATAATTTCCAAGATCTTCAGCCATTCAATAACAATCAGGCTATGCAACCATATAACTACCAAACTCAACCTCAAAGAAGCCAAACTCCTCCACCTGGTTTCTAGACTAATAGGTTAGAGCAGGTTATATTGGACATTCATAACAAGCTAGGAATTCATACCCAATCATTGGTATAACTACATATACAGATGGGCCAAATGACAAATGAGAATAATATAAGAGAACTAGGGAGATTACCTAGTCATCCGGTCACTAACCCAAGGCCACAACAAACACTGGAGCTCGGGTCATTTGTCAATGAACCTAATGAAATGGTTCAAGCAGTTACGACTCTGAGAAATGGAAGGGAAGTGGAGGGTCGAGTTGAGGCGGAGCATGAAGCGAGGTTGCAAAGAAGAAAGGAGGCAGAACAAGAACAGAGGAAAGAGGTTGCAAGGAAAGAGGCTGAAAGAGTGCAGAAAGACCAACCATTAGTAGAAGACAATATCGATCAGACATTACTTGAAGAGCCAGACAGGGTAAGTTATGAGGAGGTAACGCCATTTCCTCAGCGTCTTAGAGAGTCGGCCAAGTACTGGAAGCTAAAAGAATCTGATATGTTGGAAAAATTCCGATAAATCAAGATTAATTTACCTCTCTTAGATGTAATTGCCCAAATACCGCCTTACGCTAAGTTTTTCAAGGATCTTTGCACCCAGAAATGAAAGAGCACAGCGAAGAATCCAACAAAAATACTCTTAACTGAGCAAGTGAGTTCATTACTTTTAAGTGATATTCCACCTAAGAGGAAAGATCCTGGTGCTCCCACTATTCCATGTGTCATTGGTGACCAGGAAATTGGTAGAGCTCTTCTTGATCTAGGTGTGAGTATTAACTTGATTCCTTATTCAGTCTATCAACAACTAAAGTTTGGTGAGCTTAACCCCACTTAGCTCGTACTTCAATTTGTTGATCGATCAAGAAGAGTTCTTGAAGATGTTATTGTTCAAGTGGGGAATTTTTATTTTTCCGATTGATTTTGTAGTCCTGGATACAGAACCTGTCCCTAACTAAAAGAAACACATTCCAGTAATATTAGGAAGACCATTATTGGCCATGGAAAATGTTTGCATTAACTGTAGAACCGGAGCCATGGATCTGACATTTGGAAATATGAAGGTTAGGATGAATGTGTTCAAATGAAGCCACTAATTACCTGAATCAGGGGAATGTTTCCAGATTAATAAGTGTGATGAACAAGATGATATCATAGCAGATTTTTTGACTCAAATCTTGGAGAACGAAGAGCTGGAGTCATTTATGACTAGAGAATGGCCAGATGAGGAAGTGGTTGTTTGGGAGTCACATTGGAAGCTTCAAAAAGAAGAGTTGGACGAGAGGGAGACTGCTTTATACACTCAACCATGGTGGGAGCCGATTGAACATCTTCCGTAGTTTTAAATACTCCACTAATTACATCCTTAACTACTCCTCTTACTTTGGAACTTAAGGAATTGCCTAAAAAGCTGAAATATGTTTTCTTGGGACCCGGTGAGACTCTTCAAAATTGATAGAAAAATAGGAACCGAGTCTAATTGAGGTTTTGAGTAAGAATAAAGAGGCAATAGGATGGAGCGTTGCTGACTTGAAAGACATAGACCCCTCGATTTGCATGCATCGTATACATCTTAAGGAAGATGCAAAGCCATCAAGAGAAATGCAATGAAGGCTGAATCCAAATATGAAAGAGGTAGTGATGAAGTGGTGAAATTGCTAGATACGGGTATCATTTACCCCATTTCTAATAGCACATGGGTATGTCCAACTCAGGTGGTCCCGAAGAAGTCGGGCATCACAGTGGTTCCAAACTCGAAAGGTGAGCTAATTCCACAACGCATGACCACAGGGTGGCGTGTGTGTATTGATTACAAAAAGCTCAACCTGAACACCAGGAAGGATCATTTTCCATTGCCATTCATTGATCAAATCCTGGAGAGGTTAGCCGGACAGAGCTATTAATGCTTTCTAGATGGGTATTCTAGCTACAATCAGGTGGCGATTGATCATGTTGATCAGGAGAAAATCACTTTTACTTGTCCATATGGCACGTTTGCTTATAGACGAATGTCATTTGGTTTATGTAATACGCCAACAACATTCCAATAGTGTATGATGTCTATCTTCTCTAACATAATAGAGAAATTTCTTGAAGTGGTCATGGATGACTTCTCAGTTTTTGGGAAAACCTTTGAAGACTGTTTAAAACATCTAGACCTGGGACTTAAGAGATACAAGGAGACAAATCTGATCCTAAGTTGGGAAAAGATCAATTTTATGGTTCAAGAGGGGATAGTACTGAGACATATTGTATCAAAGCGAGGGATAAAGGTAAATAAAGCAAAAGTTGAATTCATTTCAAACCTGCCTCCTCCCACATCTATTAAGTAGATACGCTCTTTTCTGAGTCAAGCCAGGTTTTACTGAAGGTTTATTAAAGATTTTAGCAAAATCGCCCGGCCATTATGCAACTTATTGGCTAAAGACGCGACTTTCGTCTTTAACGGAGAGTGCCTTCATGCCTTTGAGGAGCTGCATTCTCAACTCTCATTAACTCAGATTATTCGTCTACCAGATTGGTCTCTACCATTTGAGCTCATGTGTGACGTTTCTGACTATGTCATAGGAGCTGTGTTGGGTCAGAGAAAAGATAAGCTGCCATATGCCATTTAATATGCCAGTAGGACTCTAAATGAAGCTCAGATGAACTACACAACTACCGAGAATGAGTTGTTATTTGTTGTCTTCGCCTTGGATAAATTCTAATCATATTTATTGGGTGCCAAGGTTGTTGTTTACTCGGATCATGCCGCTCTGAGGCATTTACTGACAAAGAAAGACTCTAAGCCCCGACTAATTCTATGGATTCTGTTGCTACAATAATTCAACCTGGAAATCAAATATAAGAAGGGTTCAAAGAATGTTGTTGTGGATCATTTATCAAGAATTATTGTCGAATCCATAAAGGAAATTACTCCTCTTAAGGATTCTTTCCCAGATGAACATCTATTCAAATGTGGTTGTTGTAAAACAAATACCGTGGTATGCTAACATTATCAATTATAAAGCCACAGGTCGAATCCCAAAAGGATGGTCTAAGAATGAGAAAGACCGATTCTTCAGCCAAGTCAAATTCTATATCTGGGATAATCCGTATTTGTACAAGTATTGCTCTGATCAGATTATCAGAAAATGCATCCCCGAGAGTGAGGTGCAAAGCATATTGACATTTTGTCACACGTTGGAGTGTGGAAGGAATTTCGGAGCTTGGAAGATAACCCGTAAGGTGCTGCATAGTGGATTTTACTAGCCTTCCATATTCAAAGATGATTTCTAGTTCTGTAAGGCATGTCTGCGATGTCAAAAGCTTGGATCCAATCCTGACGAGATATGATTCCTTTAACCCCGATTCTGATTGTATAATTATTTGATGTGTGGGGTATTGATTTCATGGGACCATATCCAAAAGAAGATTAGAAGGAATATATATTTGTGAGGGTTGATTATGTTTCGAAGTGGGTAGAAGCAATAGCCACCAAACGTGATGACCATGACGTGATGGAAGAATTTGTAAAGTCGAATATTTTCTCACGATTTGGTATGCCAAGAGTTTTGATCAGTGATGGTGGAATCCATTTTAACAACCAGTTTCTTCCTGCTCTGTGTAAAAAGTACGGTGTCACTCATAGAATTGGTATGCCATATCACCCCCGATCACAATGTCAAGGGGAGGTTTCTAATAGGGAGATTAAAAATATTTTGGAAAAGACTGTGCGTCCGGATTTGAAGGATTGGTCACGAAGGCTAAATGATGCATTTTGGGCGTACAAGACTGCATTTAAGACACCGATTGGTATGTTGTCATATTGTCTTGTGTATGGTATAGCGTGTCATCTCCCTGTAAAGCTGGAACACCGAGCATATTGGGTTGTTCGAAGATTGAATTTTGATATAAAGAAAACTGGTGCTCAGTGGAAACTCCAACTTCAAGAGCTTGAGGAGTTGAGGAATAATGCGCATGAAAACTCTCGGATTTATAAGGCTCGAACAAAAGCGTTTCATGATAAACATACTATAAATAAATTTTTTGAGCCTGGCCAAAAGGTTTGGCTGTTTAATTCGAGACTCAAGTTGTTTCCTGGTAAGCTCCAATCGAGATGGGATGGGCCATAAAAGATTACGAAGGTTTTCCCCCATGGAGCCGTGGAGCTCGATGATCCTAACATTGGAAAGAAATTTGTCATGAATAGACAAAGATTGAAGCACTACATAGAAGTTCAACCAACCGAGTATGTGGTAGAAATGATTGATCTGAACCACCACTTAAGCTGGATAAACTTGATCCGGAGTATTGAGAGACAACAACGTTGCACCAACGACGTTAAATATTGGTACTAGGTGATGAAGAGTAGCTTTTGATCCTAGTTTGTACTTGTAGACGGTAATTTAGTCATTTCGGTATTTAAGATCGAGTCTGTAAAATTGAGTCGCGAGGTCATCATCACTTGAGTAGGAAGTATAAATTGAGCCAAAAAGATGAGCTAGGGGTGTGTAGGAAGCATTGAGAGTAGAAGGGGTTGAAGACGATATTGGAAGAGAGAAAAAAATAATTTGTTTCGGCCATGGGAACCTACGCTTCAAACATAGGTCTAGCTACGCTTCAAGCGTAGCTACGGGCCTATTTTAAACAGACCCGTCAGGCAGTTCCCCCCAATTTCATTCAAGTTTCTCCCTCTCCCTCAATTATCCATCAATCCTTATGAGGTTTGATTCTACCATTTATTCATCCAATTGCTCATCATTCCTTGCCAGCGGATCGTCAGATTAGTTGGTGATTCATCCGGTTTCACGTGAAGAACTCGAAAAGTCTTCGAAACTCAATTTTTAGAAAATCATAGTTTCTCTCGATTCGATGAGTTTTGTTCCATTACTTTGATTTCATATGACTTATTTAACTATTCTAAACTAGTATTGACGAACGAGTCTGATCAAAATCTTGTTTTGATCCATTTTCTAAAAGTTGAGTTTTTTTACTTCGAAAGCGTCTTAAATATCGAATTTTTGGGATGACGACTTGTTTAATCGTCATATTGGATATATTTAGATGTAGTTTGAGTTTGATTCGGTGTCCGGTTCATTATCGCTTACTTTTTGAAAATTCCATATTATAGGTATGGCAAGGGTTAAGGGCGTAGCGAGACGAGTGGCTTAGGCCGTAGTTGCGGCTGATCCACCGGTACGATAGAGGTCAAGATCATCATATCCTGCCCCATTCCCTATTCGTCGCCGAAGTACACATGCAACGAGACCACAATATGTTGATTTCGCATCTTCATCTTCCTCATCTTTTGAGACGGAGGTACGAGAGAGCTCTATATAGGGACGTGAGATCCTTCTGTCCCACAGTCGCCTTGTTGTTGATCCAGTTGCTCCATGGACACCATCACCGCCACAGTTACCTGAGTCGCAGGCTAAGGAAATGGAGGAGGATACTGAGAGTGATAGTATCGAGCATGAGGATAATGTTGAATAGGAGGATGTTGCCGATGAGGAGGATGTTGATCGTGTGGATGAGGGGGTACCTGAGCCACCTGTAGAGGTTGACCCTGGAGTTTTGACTACATTTTTGCCTGTTCCCCGGATAACATCGGTTGAGGGTTTACTAGATTGGGTGCTCCAAAAGGGGTATCAGTAAGAGCGTACATATTTATTGAGGATATTTAAGGGATTACAGCCTGTACCTGCCTGGACGATAGGTCGGCTGAAGGCCCGCCAATTATTACCTATTCTTGCGCAGCTACCCCCCATATTTGCAATGATATGATCCGAGAGTTCTGGCTACACATGTAGCATTTCAGAAGAGGGATGAGACTACGGACAATGGTCCGAGGTATTGAGATTGAGATTACTCCCCAGACTATTCCTAAGGCGTGGGGTATTCGTCCACCCGAGTTAGCTACTGAGTTCCCACCTATATCCGAGGTACTACTATCTATTTTCGATCTTGTTGTACTTCAAACCGCAGGGCAATGGGCTGATACGCATAGGATATGAATGAAAAAGGCAAATTATCACTCAATGCTTTGGTTTTGGGATGTGTTAGTCCGGTCCCAAATTCTGCCGCATAGCCACGTGACCATGTGTTATGCTCCATTTCCGGCCCTCCATTATGCCTTTAAGTTCGAGAGATGGACTTTTATTCCTCGGATTTTGTGGGAGGGTCTGTATACACATTATATCCATTTGCACAAGGAGACCAAGGTTGGTCAGCGTCTGTTTCTCATTCAATTCTCGTGCTTGGTGATGAAGCTTATGATGGATACCGAGATTGAAATGGATGCGGGTGAGCGGAATAGATTCAGATAGGGTACCATGTATGCCAGAGGGATGTGGACTGGTATCTAGACCCGATTGCATAGAGATGCTATTATGAGGTGAAAACCATGGTTTGATATATTACCAGCCCCAGATGCACAGGCCCAGGAGCAGGCTGATGATATGGGTCAGGCTGATGCAGGTGTGGCTCAGGATGCTCAGGTCGCTGATGACGATGCTGTTATGCCACAGATGCTAGTTGCTGAGGAGGAGCTTATGTTGCTAGAGGCACCTACGGGTGGTACTGTTACTTTGTCTCAGGCACAGTTTGATGCTCTTATTGCACGGATGCAGGGGCTAGAGCAGACATTGGCAGAGGAGAGACAGGCTAGGCAGCATGAGACAGTGCACAATCGACATGATCAGAGGCGGTTATTTCATAGGATTTATCGTATGAGTCAGTATATGGGTGTGCAGATTCCACCTACACCACCGTCCTCTGATGATGAGGCTTAGTTTAGTTTTAGTTAGGTTTTTGTTTTTTTTTATTTCATTTTTTTTATTATATACATTAGAGATAAATTGTCGAGCGGATAGTTTTGTATAGGGCTTTATGTGACCGCTTGGACGATTATTTTCTAAATGTTTTTGTTATTTTATTAGTTTATAAAATAGTAGTTTTTATGATCAATCGTATTGAGTTGGATATATCCCCGGATTTTTGTGCTTATTTTACATGTGTTAATAGTTTGAATTCTTTCAAAAATTTATATCGCACTATGCATACATTTGTGTGTTTATGTTTGGGGGTGTATATGTGTTGGATTGATCGGAAGACTGTTAAATATATATGACTTGTCTAGGCCAAGCTTACGCTTGAAGCGTACGGTATCACAAGGTGTATTTTGAAAAGTTAAGAATTTTACTTGTTTGAGCAGTGTTTTGGCCTGGTTTGTATAGGTATTTGTATTAGGATTTGCTTAAGATATTTTTAGGATATTTTTATAGAATTTTTGTAGTAGTTTTAGAGTAATCCTAATCCAACAAGGAAGTGAAATGGAAGTACAAGTTGGAGTTGGATTATTCATTGCTTCTACTTTCCTATTCAGCCAAGGGTTTACATCATTTTTCTTCTCTGATTCTACTACATCCATCTATAAATACATCTATAGAGTATACACAATTCACAATTCTCAAGAGTTGAGCATTAAAGTTAGATATTCTTCTTCTATTATTTATATTGTGAGGATGGCTAGTGATCATGAGAATTATTCTGACCTGGAGGAATTCATTGAGGGTGAAGAACAACATGTAGAGGCCGAAAGTTCAAATAATAGAGCAACAAGTCGGAAAAGAAGAAAAACCACACCGAGATTGTTTCTGGAGTGCAAGCTGCAATTTGATGAGGTATTTCATCCGGAAAGGATGAACCACGTATTAACTACACATGGGAGGAAAATCCTTAAGAAACGAGGATTGAGAAGCTTAGAGAAACTGGCGGGAGAGAAGGTATATCCGGATTTAGTACGAAGGTTCTATTAAAATATGAAGATTACCTGACCGCCAGGATTTGAGGTTATGTCGGGCTAAAGTGACTCAGTGGAGTGCTCCTATAGTAATAGGAAGGAAAAGTATTGTTGATGCGTGGAATATACAGATTGGTAGTCCGGTACACTTAGAAGGGAGACTGATGGAGCATCCTCAGGTATGGCCCCAAACGGATGAGGAGATGGTGAGAGAATTGTGTGTTATGCCAAATCCAGTAGATAAGATGTGTGAAAATTGATGGCTGAAATCGGATCTGCTTTATTTAGAATGTGTCGTTTTGGCTCAAATTCGATCGAATACTCGGACTAGTGTAAGGGATCACACGATGCTGAGAACACTGTATGCCCTAACTCATGGGTATGAAGTGTGTATACCAGCGGTGATCATGGCTGAGATGTCGATTGCCCGAGCAATTATGAGTAGAGAATGGGTGGTTGCTGATGACTTTGAACATTATCTTTCAATACCCGTTTCTATTATCAAAGATCATTGCTAAACAATTGAGCGATATGATAGAAGAGTTGGATAAGATGCGATGGACAATTATGAATATATATCCGGAGGAAGATTTGGAAAAGTTGAAAAAGACAGCGGATTTCTAGATATGGTTAAAGAGCGTCATGAGTAGTGATGATGAAGAGAAAGATGGTTAAGATTAGGGTTTAGTTTTAGTTTTAGAATTTTTTGTTATGGTTTGTTTTGTTTGTAGGGACAGTAGACCCTTAAGGCCACGTCTATATAAATATTTTTTTTATTTTTGTAGGATTGTAGGCCCGTAAGGCCAAATCATGTTTTTTTATCAGTATTTTTAATAAAAAAAAATATAAATAAAAATAATAATTTTTAATTCCTTGAAAACATGTGTTAATTTCTTGATATTTATGATGAAATTTATTTTCCCTTGATATGATTGGGTATTTTTGTTTTGTTGATTATATCTACAGGTGATCCAAATCAAGTTTGGGGTAGGGGATTCATGTTTTGCTTTGGAAGTCAGAATCGAACTTCAAGGGTAATTATATATGTTCTCCTATATTATTTTTGACCATGAGAACATGGTCTGATTTAAGTTTAGGGGTGAGGGTATAGTATTACAAGGAATTGAAAATTTTCAAAAAAATTTAAAATTTTAAAATTTTGGAGCAGTTCTTTCTTTTTACGCATGAATGTTTTGCATTACAAGTTGATTAAGTTTATATTTATGATGCATGAATAGTATGTAATGTAATATTCTCATTCATGATAGTAATGGTTAGATCGAGTTAGTGAAGTGATGTAATTTTACATGGGTGAGTGAATAAGTGAAATTGAAATTTAGAATGATGACTTTGACCTATAAGCACAAGCACACATTCACTATGGAAAATAAGTTGATTTTTGACTATGAAGTTGAAAATTAATTTTACCATAATAAAAGGGGAGAAGGGGAGTTGTTATGGTTAAAATGGAGAAAATTGAAAATTTTATTTTGATAAAATAAAATGAAAAAAGTAGTTATTCGATATGAGTAACCGGACATTGGTATCACCAATATCACTGTTCACATTTAAAGGGGAGAAAACTAATGAACATAAATCACATGGAAAAAGTTCGGGCCCAGTTGGTCGGGACTAAAAATCCTCGCTGGAAAGTCTGGAGCTTAGAAAGACAAAACCGGATAAAAGTGAAAAAAATGAGTGTTAAATTCAATTCTAAAAAGGTAAAGTTTGATCAATGAAGTAGAAAAAAAGAGATTGAAATACTATAGGAGAATATTCACAAAAACACGGAGGGTTGTCTGGATTGGTCATAGAGAGTAACGAAGTCATTTACTTTAGTAGGAACCATTCATGACATGAAGCTCGATATAATTGTTGTTTGGTAGTGAGTGGGAGTATTTGCATCCATGTTGTCTTTTGTATTGTATCATGACTTAATTGAATTTGTGTGTGAACTCATGATTGTGTGATTACAGAGAACTGAGATGTTTGTAGGTACCATCACTGGAAACCTTCATGAGACTTCACTCGTCCAATAGGGGTAACCTAGAGGTTTAAAAGGCTTGTTACACGTGCTAAGTGTAATCGTTGACCCTCACGAAAGTAAGGGATTAAGTTAGATTAGTTAGAGTAAATGGATTAAAAAGATTATCACAAGAGAAGTTCATTGAGTTTATTGTTAAGGGACAAGCAATGTGTAAGTTTGGGGGTGTGATAGGTGTTAAATATTAGCCATTTTGACCCCTTAACTCACTATTGTTACGTTTTTTCATTCCATTAATTGGTATTTTTATGTTGTTTGTATGTTAAAGCATGTTTCAGGAGCTTAATGAAGAAATGGAGCTAACTTCGGTGAATTAACTAAAGAGTGTGTTCTTTCTACCCAAGAGAACAATCAAAGAGGCAATCCGAGACAAAAATGGCTCCCGGAGGGCAAAAATGGTATTTTCAAAAGCCGTCATCTTCAGCAAAAAGTATCGTGGGTTCATGACGGTCGTTTTGGTGCATTCACGGAGAAAAGTGATTTTCCATAAAATACCTACGCTTTCAGTTTCAAAAAGTGGTTGGAAATCACATTTCTACGCTTGGACCTACGCTTGAAGTGTAGGCCAGCTACGCTTGAAGCGTAAGTGTAGTAAGAATTTGAGGTTGTTCGATGGATTTTGCATGTTTCACCCCTGGTTCAATTTAAGACGTGCATGCGACTCCAGACCTCTATATACATGTATATACACTTATATATATCATAAATTAGGGTTTGCATGAAGTTGAGAATGAAAAAATTGAAAAGGGCATCTCTATATCATTGCATATATATACACAATTGTATATCAGAAAGAGGGAGATAGATGAGAGGTTGGATGTTGGTTTTGTGAGACGTTCATAGAGGCTGGTTGAGTTTTAAAAGTTCATTCATTCAAACTTGATGTTGTTGAGAGCCATATTCAAACCTAGAGATCCGGAGAAAAAGACCATGAAGATTGTTTCTACATCAACGATGCAATCACCTTCTACCATTGGCCAGAAAACCCTAGCCAAGTATTGTTTTTAGGGTAAATTGCAGTAGCACCCCCTGAGGTTTAGGTCAATGCCACTAATATGCCGGTCAACGCTAACTTTGCAATGACACCCCCTGAGATTTGGTTTTTCTTGCAATGACACCCCTGGGCCTGTGATATGACTAGAATACCCCTTAATTGTTTCACTTATTACATTAGGGTATTATATAAAATGTGAAATTACCCATATGCCCAAACACTTCACCCCTCTAAAATTACTAATTACACTTCCACCCCTTATTACAAAATATATATATATTACGAATATATATATATTTTGAATTTCCAAATGTGGTAGGAAACACTTCAGTCACACTTTATATATATATATATATATATATATTTGAATTTTATATATTTTTTAGAATTTTATATGTTTTTCAAATTTTATATATTGTTTACGAATTTTATATATTTGTTTCGAATTTTATATATTTTTTTGAATTTTATATATTGTTTCAAATTTTATATATATTTTTGAATTTTATATGTTTTTTCAAATTTAATATATTTTTTACAAATTATATATATTTTTTCGAATTTTATATGTTTGTTTCGAATTTTTTGTGTTTATTTAGAATTTTGTTATTTTCGTAATATATATATATATATTTTGTAATAAGGGGTGGAAGTGTAATTAGTAATTTTAGAGGGGTAACGTGTTTGGGAATATGGGTAATTTCACACTTTATATATTACCCTAATGTAATAAGTGAAACAATTAAGGGGCATTCTAGTCATTTCACAGGCCCAGGGGGTGTCATTATAAGAAAAATCAAACCTCAGGGGGTGTCATTGCAAAGTTAGCATTGACCGGCATATTAGTGGCATTGACCTAAACCTCAGGGGGTGCTACTGCAATTTATTCTTGTTTTTAATTGTAACGAGGGGAAACTGTTGACCATACTATGATGATTGTAGTAGTTAAGAGACCGTATTGATTTGCAATATAAAATTATATGTTTGTTCTAAATTCTTGTCTTAGATGGAATAAATATATTATTTTGCACAATTATGATTATTCACTATGGGCTGGAACTCGAATGTTTAATCATGGTTTTCTACACAATGGTGGTAATAAAACTTGAAACCCTAGGTTGACACAGGTTGTGCCTTGGCGACTTAATATATACATGCTTTAAATTATTTTCATGCATTAGGAGTAGATTAAAGTAATATAATTGGCATGTACTAGTTAGGTCAGTCATGAGACGGGTAATCGCAATCCGGTTGATGGTACTTATTTTTAGGATCGTATTTAGCTATTTGCAGTACGATCTGATTCACAGTTATGGATCGCCCTCGTACAGTTGATACAGTGAGGAACTATATTATGAGGTTAGTGGTGAAGTGACGAAAACCCTAGTTTTCTCTCTTATCTGAATCACAACCAATTTACTTTGCTTTGTAGATAATTATTAGTTAAAATATATAATTTGGTCTTTGACTACCCAAACAAATCATTTTTAGAAAATATAATTCAGTGTTTTTGAATTGCTAAAGTGAACAATCTCAGTCTTTGTGAGATTAATATCCCTTACTCAAGCCATTTGCTATTTTACAATTGATACGTGCGCTTGCGTAAGGTAAAACCTAGAGTCGTTAAGATGTTATTTTTAACCACATATTTTTGTACACCTGACGTCGCATCATCTTTCACAAGGGGAAGTTCAAGGCTCTAAGGCTACTTATCCTGATACAGTAACATTTCATTGTACTCGAACTAGTGTCTGCATATTCATTTGCATTTTGAAAAGCTAATTTTCATTCATGTGGGGGGATAATTGTTGAAAATTGAACGGAATATTGGGTCGGGTTTTACCCATGGGTTACCCAATTAGCCTAAGAGTTATGTCTATCTGAATGTGTGCTTCAACAGTTGAAGACCAAAAGTTGTCTCGACAGTTTAGGCAATGTCTGGTGGTCTTTAAATAACCCACATATGCTTTTTGTTATAAAAGAATAGATCGATATCTCTATCTTCCTCTCCTGTCAAATCATTGTATACATATACATACATACACTGGTGTTTTTTTCGTGTGCAAACATAGAAGATGAGTTCGACGGTCTTTAATAATTGGAATGTTACTTTCTTAGAGACAGAAATCCGTTCTATTTTGGGAGATAGTTACTCGGCAACCTTGAGCACCAAAGCGGGAGCAAATCTATCTTTAAGACATTGTGAGTTTCACAGAGCTCGAATTCATTCAATGTCGTTTATGTTACCTTTTTTGTCTTCGAGTTTTTGGAATTTTGCATTATTGTACTATAAGTCGATTTATACCAGTTTCTTATTTGCATGTTATATATATATATATATATATATATCGGCTTTAGTATATATATATACGATCTGGTTGTTTAATACATATATATATACAGTGTTTTATATACATAGTAATTTTATATACACAGTGTTTGTCATGTAATCTATTTTTTTGACAAAATAGATTAAGAGAAATCCAATTTTTTAAGAGGATGACTTTTATTGTAGTGTTAGTGAATGAAATATCAATTTTACCCATGGTCCCACCATTGTGATGTGGTGATTTATATTGTATATGTTTAATAACTTCAATGGTTGAAGGTTTAATTGGTAAATTAATCAAATAAAGTGCTTTGAATTTTTAAAAGTGGACATTTATTTTGGAACAAGAAAAAAAGAAAAAATGAACACTTATTTTGGGACGGAGAGAGTATATTATCACTTTTGGACCCGAGTTTACACATTAATATTCTCACCAAAATCTTCTATATATATATATATATATATATATATATATATTCTCACCAATAGATGTTATAGCTATAAAAAAAAAATTCTCGAAACTAATTTTTTTCTCTCACATTCTTATTAGAAATATTGTCTCTTACTTCTTCGTTTTCTTGTTACAGTATTTAATATTTTTTATTTGGTGTGGAACAGTTAATATATAATCTATCCGTGTGTGTATGAATGTATATAAGCTCCTATTAAGGCAATTATAGTAAAAATTGTTACTCCCCTCAAATGACTATCCATGCTTTTATGCTTATGATGTGAAATTTGTCACATACGGAGTATATGATATGTCGCAATTTGGGTTATTTAGATTTCACACTTTGATATGTCGCAATTTGGGTTATTTAGATTTCACACTTTGGGCCATTTGGGAATCATCATTTTTGTTTTGAGAACCAAAAAAACAAGAATAAATTTTGGTTTTGTTCATATTTTTTCACCCAAAAAAACAAAATCAAAAAATATATTTAGGGTAAAAAAATACACATATTCTCACATAATTTTTCTTCTCTGCCACAATTTTTTTTTTTAAAAAAATCCCAAAAAGAACATAAAAACAAGTTTTTGTTGTTTCCTTATTTTTTCTAAAAAAACAAAAAACAAAACAAAAATAAAATATTCAAACGCACCCTTTACTTTTCTTTTTTATTTTTTCAAAGTTATAGAGTTCACATTTACATGCGGTTGTCGTTCAGCTCTAAGATTTGCCGCTACCAACAAATTCTTTGACTTGCAGACTTCTTCCCGCCTTCACATGCAAACTCTCTCTCTCTCTCTCTCTCTCTCTCTCTCTCTCTCTCTCTCTATATATATATATATATATATATACACATTAAACACACATAGAAATCTCTTTAATTTTTTCATTTAAAAGTAATGAGGCATTTGCCAAGAAAAATTAAGACCCTGTTTGGTTGGTGGTCTGGTCCCAGGTGGTCTGGTCTGCTCTTACGTTTTATGGGACCAGACCGTGTTTGGTAACATTGGTCCCAAATTTTTGGTTAAACCAAGTAAGACCAAATCAGACCAAAATGGCCTCATTTCAGACCAAAAAAAAAGGTGGTTCCTGGTGATCTGGTCTGGTCTTATTAATAAAATATATTTATAAATAATTAAAAATGACTAAATAATAATAAAAAATTAATAATAATAATAATAAATTAAATAAAACATATTTTAAAAATAAAATATAAATAATAAATAATAAACAAAATGAAATAAATAATACCTAATAATAATAAAAAATTAATATAATATTAATAAATAAATGAATAAATAATAAAATATATTTATAAATAATTAAAAATGAATAATTAATAATATAAATAATAAATTAAATAAAACATAATAATAATAAAAAATGAATAGAATAATAATAAATAAATATAATAATAATAAAAAATGGACTAAATAATAAATAATAATAATAAATTACATAAAACATATTTAAAAATATAATAAAAATAATAAATAATAAACAAAATGAAATAAATAATAATAATAATAAATAATAAATAGATATAATAATAAATAATAAGTAAATATAATAATGAATAAATACTTCATACTAATAATAAAAAATGAGTATAATAATAATAAATTAATATTAAATTAATAAAATATATTTTTAAATAATTAAAAATGAATAAATAAAATGAATTAAATAATGAAATAATAATAAATAAATAGAATATATTTATAAATTAATATATAAATTAATAAATAATAATTTAATAATATAAATAATAAAATATATTATAAAGTGAATAAATAATAAATAAATAAATAAATAATACATAAATAAATATTATAATAAATAATAAATAAATAGTAAGACCAGACCGCTTACCAAACAGACTTTTCCAGATCAGATTAGACCAGACCAGACCGGACCGGACCAGACCAGACCGGACCAGACCAGAAAGACCGGTTACCAAACATGGCCTAAGTCCATGTTTGGTAGGCGGTCTTATTTGGTCTGGTCTAGTCTGGTCCGGTCTGCTATGGTCTAGTTTGTCTAGATCCTGAACTTAAAAATCTGTTTGGTAAGCGGTTTGCTCTTATTATTTTATTAATAAGATCAGACCGGACCACGTTGAACCATAAAAAAATCTGGTTCCAAAAACACCACATTTGGTTCAATTTGGTCTCATTTGGTTTGGTTCCAAATTTTGAGACCAAGTCCAAACAAACATGGTCTGGTCCCTGAAACCAAAGACCAGACCAAATAAGACAGCCTACCAAACAGGGCATAAGGTTCCTTATCAAAAAGCTATGACCCGACTTCCAAGGTCTTATTGCTAGCTTCTTAAATACATATTTTTGTTCGGGTTAACTTCATTTACATCCCCTGAGGTTTATTTTAACTTCAATCACACCCCCAAGTTTTTAAATCTTCAATCACACCCCCTCATGACATGAAATGTCTAAAAGACCCCTAAACCAAATACCCCTTAAATCAATTTAAACCTAGAATATTATTAACCATATACTCAAACATATATTCAACCCTAAAACATATATCCAAACACCACCACCACCAAGAGTCGCCGCCACCACCCACCGCCCCACCCATCGCCACACCACCGGCCCCAACCCACCCAGTCGCTGCGCACCGCCACACCACACCTGCACACACACACATCTGCATACATAACCCCTACCCCCAGTCGCCGCCACAAGTAGCCCCCCAAACCTCCATACCCAAATTTGCACACAGACACATATATATGTATTTATATATATATATATATATAACCCTTCAAAAAATATTTGTGGTTAAAATTATTTGTGGTTACACAAAATCAAATGATCAGGTAGGTGGTCAATTTATGATTACACATATATAACCATTCTCTCTACAATTTCTTTTTCTCTCACTAGGTGCTGGTGGTGCTATAGGCGGCGGCGGTGGGGGTGAAAATTAGGGTTAGGGTTAGTGTTAGGAGGAGGGGGTTGAGGGAGATGGGATGTGTTTGGGTATAGGAATTGAGGGGTCAAATTGATAAAATAAGGAGTACTTGTTTCCAAACACTTTCTAGTTTAATCTTAAGGGTAATTTAGGAATTAAATTAAAATTTTAGAGTGATGTCATGAATTAAGGGGTGTAAATGATGTTAGTTTTTAAAAAATAAGGGGTGTAAATGATGTTAGTTTTTAAAAAATAAGGGGTGTAAATGAAGATTTGCAAATTTGAAGGGCATGATTGAAGTAAAAACAAATCTGAGAGGATGTAAATGAAGTTAACCCTTTTTGTTATAATGCTATCTTTTAAAGAAAGAATAAATTATAGTTTGATCCCCTCAAGATATGATATATTATACCTTCACTCTCTATTATTCGGTAAATTACAATTTAACCCCCTCTAATTTATAAGTAGTAACAAAAACCTTCCTCCGGCCTGGTCAATAGGGGTAAATTAACTATAATACCCTTACTCATTTGTAAAGACATTTTGTCCATCCAAAAGTCATGTGAAAGGACCAAATTGCCCACACTTAAAATTTGTTAGAAGACCAAAATGTCATTGTCTCCTACATCTAGCATCATTCAATACCCTAGAAACAAATCCTAAATTTCACTTCCATTTTTCCAAATCCACATCATGAAGACCCTTCAAATTCAAGTCTCTCTCACCCATTTACTCAAAAACTCTAATTCCTTCAATCTTGAACAAACTCAATTCCAATTTAAATTTCAGTTTCAACCCATCAACTATTTCACTAACTTTCTCTCTCTAATTTCTCTCTTTATACATCACTATATATATATATAATTATATATGCACTGAATTCATATATGTATATACATTGAATTTATATATATTAATATATATGTACATTTATATATATACATATATATATACATCTTTGGAAAATTCAAACCTACAAAAAAAATTAAATTCTTCCTTTGGCAAAGTTGTCATGAGAAAATTCCGGTGCTAGCTAATCTTAAATCCAAAGGTATTACTCAATTGACCACTTGTCCCCAATGTGAGAATATAGAAGAAACAGTGGATCATGTATTGTATTCATGTCCAGTGGTTAGACAAGATTGGTATTTTTCTCCTTTAAGGCTTTCTTTTGAAGGAGATGAGGATTGTTTATGGAAGAAAATATGGTTACTTATGTTTGAGTTGTGGAATAATGATCATTCCAATGAATTATGCTTCAGTCTCAAAGCTTTCATTTGTTGGCAATTGTGGAAGTGTAAGAATGATCTTATTTTTCATGGGAAATAAAGGGTTGTGCCTGATATTCTGGATAAAGCGTTGGCAAACTTTCATGAATTTCAAGAGCTTGGAAAGGTAGTATGTAATCCTTTAGCTCTCGGTCCTTATAAAATGGTTCGTTCAAAGAACTGGGAAGCTCCTCCTAAAGAGAAGTTCAAGCTAAATTTGGAGGTTGTTTTTAGTGGACCTAATGATGGGTGTGGAGGTAGATTTATTCTCCATGATAGTCAAGGTAGATCGATTAGAGTTGCAATGTGTTATTTGAAGAATGTTAAATCAGCCTTTATGGCTGAAATTGTTTTATGCTTAGAAAATGTATTAAGTTTCTTTCTAACTGGGGGTATTTCGTTGTGGTTGTGGAAGGAAATTGTCAAGGAGCCATGGCTCTACACCTAAGTGACAGTCCCTCCTTAGTAGTTATTGATGATATCAATTATTTGTTTCATGATGTGGATAGAAGTTTCTAGCTGCGATGGACGCCGAGGTGCTGTAACAAAGTTGTTTATGGTCTAAGTCAGTGGACTTTTCGTTGTTTGCAGGGAGATTTGGAGTGGGATGTGTGGCCTTCTTGGTTGCACAATCTTATTGTTGCGGATCTCTCTTATATTCCTTTGTAGTTTTTTGTTCTTTTTTGCCGGGCAAAAAAATTGGTAAATATGAATATATACACATATATATATGTGTGTATATGTTTGTATAAATGCATTTGTATATATATATATACTGAATTTTAAGTTCCTCCCTCTCTCTCTACCCTCTTTTCTTTCTAAAAATTGGGGGATTTGTTGAAGAGGGTTTGTTTCTTAGGTTAAAATGAACTAAGGTTAAAATAATAAATGAGTAAGTCATATTTTTTTTATAACTTTTAAATGAAAAAATGCATGGGTTATAAGTAATTTTACATCTCCAATCAATTAGAGGGAATAAAACTGTAAATATCTAAAAGATAGGTGGTGCATCTGTAATATGTCATATTTCGAGGGGATCAAATTATTATTTATCCTTAAAAAAATCTTAATATTTAATTTACTTATATACAAGTTAAGTAGGAAACAAATATCTTTTTACTTCAAAAGCTAATAAGGTCAAATGTCAAAAATTCGCTACTCGTTTTTACTTTTTCGGTAAGAAAACCCTTGGAAGGAAAAAAATTTTGATTGAAAATCCCCTGAAATTTTAAAAGAAAGTAATACTCAAAATGAAATTGTTGGTTTAGGAGTAGTAAAATGGATTGAAAGTAAGACATTCTTGTTCTTCATTTTCTTCTTCTCGAATCCAAGGGGGACTTCTCGCAATTCGTGAGTGAATATATACGATCATCAAATAGGGAGCCTAGAACGGAGGGAGATAAGTAAAAACATGGATAGTCTTGCCCTTGACCCTTGGCTATACTCCAACACTGCCTATTGTAGACGGTAGAACAGGGATTCCTTTGAACGAGCTATCGAACTGGGCCGGAAATTCAGTGGAATACTCTGTATAAAGCGAAAGACAAGTGGGTGCCGAGGGTCGGGCTTGGGAAGAGAGATGTCAAATCTGGTCTGAGCCAATTGGCAGTGGTAGGCAGGTAACCGACTAAGTTTTACAACAGTATATTGCATTCTATCTCTTCCACTAGTCTTCCTCCGCTAGCGCCCACCTACCTTACCTAATGTTACCAAGTGAAGTCTTGAAGTAGGCTATGGTATGCCAATGTGACATGGGAGGATGGCACGCTGGCAAGTTTGGTAAATAAGTCCAACTTTGGAAGTTGGGCTTAGGAGCATTGGAAAATTATGGGAATTTAATTGGAGATGCTCTATATCATAAGAAGATGACCTGTCAAAGAAAATCCGGATTTGGAATTCGGGAGCTTCGAAAAAGGCCATTATGACTCCTCAAGCAGGGTTGACATCTGTTCTGGTTAGAGTTGTAGTTGTGAATTCTGCATATATAGGGAGGGGTGGGTCTCTGACCCAAGTAGGCACTCAACCACTTAGCAAGGCCATGGGCAAGCCTTGGCTAAGGCATGTATTGGGAAGCTTGTTGGCTTGTAAAGGCGTGGTTTGACATGGTTCGGTGGCACGGTTGGCAAAGACGGTTCGGTTAGACACTGTGGGCAGTGCTGGAGCACACATAGTTTGTCAAGCTATGTGTGCATGCCCACGAGTGTGCCAACTTGCCTTTGGCAAGGTAATGCCTTAGCTTGACATGAATTAATATGCATGCAATGCACTTGGCTCGGCAAACCATGTGCACACCAAGCTTTGGCTACGCCAACTTGCCCTTGGGGTAAGGCTGTGACACTAAGACAATCAATGGTTGGTGAAAGCTGGTTCAAGACATGGGTATGGAGAGGCATGCCTATAGTGCCAAGGCATTGACAAAACCAAGACATGGGCGTGGCTAAGTGTTGGCTCGATGGTGAAGGCATTGGTTCAAGCTTGGCAATGCTCTCAAATGCGCGTAGGCTTGAGAGGAGCTGGGACAAGACATTTGGCTTAGCAAAAACAAACATTATGCAGTGTTGGCATATGTTTGGCACAGATAACTCGTGATGGTGCAACATGACCCAGATATATGGAAGGATGGTCAAGGCTAGGTGTGGCTCAGACATGCAAGTTGGGCAGTTTGATGACACACAACCACTAAGGAGCATGTGGCATTGCAAGAGGATGCCACAACATGATGCAGTTGAAGAGTGCAACTGTGTGACAAGTGTTGGCAGTCTCTGATTGGTTCCAACACAGCCTAAGTGGATGAGGTTGTCATCCACACAGATGGACAATTTTGTGTATTTGCCTATATAGGCACATATGTATAACATTTGTATGGGGATGAATTTCAGAGAGAGATAGTGCTTGTAAATGCTGTAGTGTGGCCTGAGTGAGAGAGAATCCTTGCACTATTTGTGTTTAATAGTGAAGGTTAGGAAATCATTGATTGTGGTTGCCTGTAAGTTTGGGGGTGTTGTTATTTTATTGCATTTCATATATTGTGTGTGTGTTTGTGCAAAACTGTGTGATAATTGGCTGACTTGATTGGTGTCAAGTGCCATCATAGGGTGAAAATTTCGTATTGAAAGATAACCCCTGTGACACCTAACATGGGTGATAATACTGAAAAAGACTATGGATGCTTCACGTAAATGTAAAAGGAAAAGAAATTTAACATGTAAATAATTTCTATAGAAACTTAAACTTATTTTAAATATCTATCAAGAAGTATTTTAATTTTACGTAACCACTAGACAACAATTGAATAGTTTGTGAGAGTTGTTTGATGCCAAAAATTGGAATAAAAAATGGTGTTTTTCAATTTGATAACTAATTAATTGCCCAACATACATAAAACTAAATAAAAATTATATTTACACTGTATTCATATAAAAATTATTCTTTTTTTCTATTATTTCCGAACCAAATTACCTAAAGAAAATAGTTCATAGTTAATTCTCACAAAATAAATTAAGAATAATTCGCTCTGTGCTCACCGCGAACTAATATCATTTATTAAATTGCAATGATATTAACTTTTTTACTTGACGAATTATAATTTAGCTGAAATAGATAGTCATAAATAAATTAGGAACAATAATATTGTTTGACAATTTTGTATTAATATTAAGGTGTCAGCTGGGTCTAAATAAATAAATTTAAGGTTTCATATATTTATTTTTTTATAATATTTATCACTCTGGTCAGTCTTTTTAAATAATTTTAATCAAACCCGTACACTTCCAAAATTCAACCCATTTAAACCTTTAATATTTAATTTCTCATTGAAAGACACAACAACCAACTAAACTAATATCCTTTATTAAACTGCGATCATAATAATTTTTTACTTAATGAATTATGATTTAACTGAACTAGATAGTCACGAAATAATTTAATAATTACATAGTAATGAGATATTTAATATTTTGTCACTTGTCGTTTTTCAAGCTTAGAGGATTGCGACATATAAAAGAGCAGAAATATTCGTGCCGTTTGACTAATCAGATGCATAATGCAGAGCGAGACCTTTTTGTCTCTGTAACTCTTGGTGATATATATATACATACATATATATATATATGTATAAATATGTATATGTATCTGATTATATTTCTTATTCTTACATTTGTGGCTGAAAGTCGTAATAGCTGTCCAGCGTGGCGTGAAAGATACCAGACCAGGATCCGTGAGAGGGACTGAGAGGGAGTGCTTGCTCAAAATTGGGCCTCTGCCAAGTCAAACCTATATCCATACTCAACATATATCACACTCATGCTCCATTATTTGATATTGTAACAACAAAAAGTGTTTTACAATTTCTTTTCAAGAACTACTATTTTTACAAAAAAGTATATCAATCTTTCAAAAGATTTGCTTATATATTGTATGAAGTGTAATACTTTGCACTAAATAAATTTACCTACATGATAATACACCATTCTCATGCATGAGTGTGAGATTCAAATATAATACAATTATTCATCTAATCCTTTTCAAATTTTCTAAAACATATCACCAATAATGAGGATATATTACTAAAAATTATCGAGAAACTAAATTTTCCATTCTTCAAACCAAAAAATAAAAATAAAATCGTGTATTCCATCTATTATTTTATTATTAATTTCATTAAATTATTCATTCCGTCCTTGCGCATGTCTCATCTATCATTTACCTAGCTATTACCTTCCGTGCGTACACTTTTTTTTTTTTCATTTATCTAACAAAATAAATCATAGATTTTAAGTCACGTGAGTGTGTGAATTTTTATTCATATAGGTACTTGAGAAAAAAAAAACTTTGGGCCCGTTTGAAAACTTGGTTTTGGTCTTGGTCTTGTGATTTTGGTTTTGGTGGTCTTGAGTGGTTTTAGGTAAATTTAAAACCTATATATAATGTTTGGTAAGGAGTTGGTCTTGATCTTGGTCTTGGTCTTGGTCTTGGTATAATTATATATATATATATTAATATGTATTAAAATTATATATATAAAATTAGAAAAAAAATATTAAAATGAAAATATATATATAATTAAAAAATATTTAAAATTTTCGAAAACATTTGACATTTTTATTTTTTTTATTCCAAAAAATATATATATAATTGAAAAAAATATTTTAAAATGTGAAAATTATATATAAAATTCAAATAATATATCTTAAATTTGAAAAAAATATAGATAATTCAAAAAAAAATATAAAATTCTGAATAATTTTATTATATACTGAAAAAATTTAAAAATTTAGAAAAAAAAGGATATAAAATGGGGAAAAATAATTTTTTTCCAAAAAATAATTTTTTTTCCGAAAATTAATTTTTTCCCGAAAATTAATTTTTTTCCAAATATTATATATTATTTTTTTCAAAATAATTCATATTTTCGGCCATATAGAAAGAGAGAGAGAAGTCAAAATTGGTAGGCCAAAACCATGGTTTTAGTGGTTGGTTTTAAAAAGCCCAAAACCAAGTCCAAAACTCACCAACCAAACATGGTTTGGTCTTGAAATCAAAGACCAAAACTAAAACCAGGCCTAAAACCACCTATCCAAACAGACCATTTAGTTTTCCTGTACATGTCAAACCAAACTCCGATCATTCATCATTAGTACTTATTATTGAACTTTCTATTAACAATACTTACGCTCTGTTTCGTAACCGGTCTAGTCTGGTCTAATCCGGTCCCGTTTTAATTTGATCCCTGAATTAAAAATCTGTTTGGTAAGCGGTTTGAGAAAATGGAACTAGACAATGTTTGGTAAAGTGGTCTGGTTTGATCTTTTTGCTTTAAAAAATATATATTTATTGTTTACTATTTATTTATTATAATATTTATTTATTTCTTATTATTATTATTTAATATTTAATATTATTTATTGAATTAATTTCACTAAACCCCCCTATACTATTGAATTTAATCAATTAATCCCTCATATGTCCGAATTATCCCATATACTTTCCAATTTCATCACATTGCTCACACACCCTCACTTTCAGTCAAAATACCTAAACTACCCTCAATATATATATTTCAGAAAAAATATATATATTTCTGGAAAAAAAAATTTCGTAAAAAATATATATATTTCAGAAAAAAATAAAAAATATATTTTTCGGAAAAATATATATTTTTTACAAATATATTTTGGAAAATATATATTCTGAAATATATATTATTTTCCAATATATATATATGTATTTTCCAAAATATATATATTTTTTGAAATATATACATTGAGGGTAGTTTAGGTATTTTGACTGAAATGTGAGGGTGATGGGGCAATGTGATGAAATTGGAAAGTATAGGGGGCAATCCGCACATAGGAGGGTTTAATTGATTAAATTCAATAGTATAGGGGGGTTTACTGAAATTACCCTTATTCATTATTTTGTTTATTTTTTATTCATTTTTTATTATTAATTTATAAATATATTTTATTTAATTTATTATTTATCCATTTATTTTTATTTTTATTTTTATTTAGTATTTATTCATTTATTTTTATTACTTTATTATTTATTCATATATTTATTATTATTTAATTCATTTTGTTTATTATTCATTATTTTGTTTATTTTTTATTCATTTATTTTTATTAATTTATAAATATATTTAATTTAATTTATTATTTATATTATTATTTACTCATTTATTTTTATTTTATTTATAAATATATTTTATTTATATTATTATTTATTCATTTATTTATTTTTAATTTGTAAAAATATTTAGTATATTTTTCTTTTTCTTTTTTTATTCTTTATGGGTTGGGACCAATTAGACCCATCATTTGACCAATTTTGGGTTGGGACCAGTTGAACCCATCTTTTTTTGGGTCCAAAAACAAGCCTTTAATCTCAATTGGGCTGAGTACAAATTGTGAGGCCATGTCTTGTCAAACATGGTCTAGTCTCTAAAACCCAGATCAGACCAAGACCAACTAGACTCAGCCCGGTTACCAAACATGGCCTTAGTTTTCAATCATATAGTAGTATTAACTTTATTATTTTTATACCAAATATCCTACAACTACGTAGATGTGTTGTATGTAACATGATATAATATGTTACATTAGTTTTTATTTCCAATGAAAATGTGTTACATGTTATATTGATTGTTACCTATGTTGGCCTTGAAATTTACTTTCTGCAAATAATATCAAAGTTGATGATAACAAACCATTAAAGTGTGTTTGAAACTAATGAAAAATCAAGTTATGTGTTTCAGCAAAAGACAAGAAAAGGACTCGAAAACTTGCTTGGAAAGAAAGCTTACACAAAAGTGAAAAAGAAATTGAAGCTCGTAAACGGAAAAGGACCAAATGATCAACGAAAAGGCAAAATTCGAAGACTCAATACTCAGGGTAGATAGGCCGGAGTGCGATCATTGTAACAAGGTATTTTATGTGTTGGTAAAATCTTATAAGCTCAAGTGATAAATTAACCGAACTCAAAATGAACGAAAAATGAATTCAAAATCAGTTTTCTTTGGGGTCATAGTCGACTAGGACTTATCATATAGTCTACTAAATCATGACGAAAGTTAGGGTCTCATTTCAAATTAAGTTATAGTTGACTAAACACTTCATAGAGTCGACTAAACTTCCTTATAGTCGACTAAAGCATGACAAAGATAAACTGGAAATTTAAATCATTGTATAGTCGACCAAGCCTTTTGAGTAGTCGACTAAAGACAACCATGTAGTCGACTAAGACCCTCTGTATAGTCGACTGAAGCAAGACGATGATTTAGGATTCGTTTGGAGAAACTGTATAGTCGACTAAAGCCTTCCATATAGTCAACTAAGGCATTGTTTTTCTGAATCTTTACAAAAGATTTTGCCCATCACTTGAGCCAACTTTTTCAACCTTTTTGAAACGGCTCTTGTCTCCTCTTTAAGAGTGAGATCCAATCTCAAAACCCTAATGCCTCCATATAAATAGAAAGAGATATGGGTTTGTAAGAGGGTGGTTTTATGTGAGAAAAATATAAATATTCATCTTCTTCTCAAAACACTCCTTGAAAAAGCCATTGAAGGCAAGAAGCTAAAAGCTTGATTTTCTGCTTAAAATTTTTGAAGCTTCAAACTCTAGTATCTTTCCTTATTCTCTAAATCTTATTCATTGATTCTATCCTTTGAGAATACAAATATAGAGTTGTTGAAACATCACCAAAAACACTTGAGCTTATATTATTTATCTTCCATAAAAACCTTAGGGTTTTTGAGTGTTTTTGTTCTTGAGTGATACAATTGACTTCAATATTTTTCAAGAGAGGATTGTTCTCTTGATTGATAGATGAGCTTGTGAGCTTGTGTTGTAAATGTTTGTCATTCCACATGTGAAGGAAGGGTCATGGTGAAAGGATCGAGAAAAGTCTCAAGAAGGGGTTCTTGAGCCGAGGAGTAGGAGTTACCAAACCTCGAAAAAATCACGGTGTCAATCTCTCTATCTCTTTCTCTCTATATCTATATTGTGTATGCTATATTAATCTTGTGATAATTTATTAGATCATTTAAATTGAATTTATCATTGAAATAATTACTTGATTCTTAAAGTAGTTGTTAATTTGATATAATTTGCTTTAATTTCCGAAAAGATTGAAATAGATTTTTGAACACCTTATTCAACCCCCCCCCCCCCCCCCCCCCCCCTCTAGGGTTAATTAGTGACTAATAATCTATATGTTGTATGGAAAATTATTTGAAGGGAAAGGTAATGAATAACTGAAATATTGAATGAGGGGAGAAATTTTATTGGGGGTGTACTTAAAATTTAACAAATTATATTAGTATAGTTGAAATAATGGAGAGAAATAAAAGAAGAAGAGAGTATAAAATAATTATGTATTGATCGGTATATCTCTTGTTGTTGTTTTTAACAAAAGAACTACCATATGGAAAAAAGAGTGAAGAACAAGACAAAATAGAATATGTAACTAGGGTAAGGCGGCTATAAATCCTAAGTCTAATATAACATAGGTGTGTCTATCTATACGGGCCAAAACCTATAACAATATAAAACAAATATAATCTAAGAGCTCCTCGCAAACTCAAGATTGCATTATGAGTTTGGAGACAAAATTCTGAAGGTGTCAGAGCCATTAAAACTGGTGAAAGGTGTAGATGTGGTTGCAGAAAGAGTTAATGACGAGGTTGTCAGAAGATTCATTGACATGGTAACCAACCAGTTGGCTGCTTCCAATTACAACCTGATTATTAAGTCGAATTTAAGACATAATAACATGATGGCGATTCCGTGGCTATAACAAAATAAGTACCAGATTTGATCTTTAAATTGATTTATATGTTGAGCTGTAGATCTGAGATCACGACGAAGAGGCGATGCGAAAGATCGTGATCATGATCATCATTGATGGATTGAAATCCGCATATAGATATCCAGAAAGCAGAATGATGGATTGACCATGACTGATTTATTGCTAATCATAAAGTGTACTCTAGAATAGGAAAAACATAATGAACTTTGGTAGGTGAAAGACAAATACCACCAAGAATATTATATATATTTTTTAATTGAAAATTATCACTAGGGATGAGATATGGAGTGTCATCCCCGATAGAGATGATGATAAGCGGAAGGGACTACCAATAATCGGTAGACTCTGATACCATGTTAAAATAAAAGAAGTTGTGATACCAAGAAGAGAATATAGAATAATTCTATATTGATCAGTATATATCTCTTGTTGTTTATATTACAATAGATGACATGACATGTATAAATATGAGAGAATTGGAGTGGAGAACAAGACAAGATAAAATAGATAACTAAGGTAAGACGACTAAAACCCTAAGTCTAATATAACATAGGTGGGTCTATCTATTAGGCCAAAACCTATAACAATATAAAATAAATATAATCTAATAGTATACAATTCAAAATACAAAACAACTGATGTTATTCCTTAACAAGTTTGTAGGTGGATGTAATGTATGAGCTTCTTTTGATTTTGATCGGATCTTCACGAGCTTTAGCGGAGAAAATAGTATTACTGAGGATGACACCAGGTGGGATGAGGGACATGAGAGGATTACACCTAACGCTGTTGATGTAAAAATTTACATAATCCATTCCAACATTGAAGTCTAGGAAAGAAAATGGTGACCCTTGACTAACATCAATGCGGAGTCGACCAAAGGTTATTTGACCAAAAACTTAGTCATTGGAACTATGAAATCAATCAAGACTTTATATTTATATCTCGAGGATCATTTCTAATGAAATCACCTTCTCGTAATCTTTATTCAAATTGTTAGATTAACATACCTCCTCAGTCAAATATTAATTCGTTTTTTTTTTCCTTTAGTTCTCCCAAATTCCCAAACTTATTTGTTCTATATGACTCTCTCTCTATTTTTATTTTGTACATCAATTTTTTGCTCATCTTTATAGTTTTTAAAATTAAATGAGAACTATAAGTTTCTTTTTATTGTTGTGTTATGTTGTTTACGGCTAAGCTGGTATAATTGCTTTTAACTTGATCTTTCACAAGAAAAATAGTTGAATTTAGTTGATCCTTAAAAACATTCTTAGAGGCAAGCATATATATTTACAAGCTTCACTCAACATGCCTTTGAAAATAAATTATATGTTTCATCCAGCTTGAGCATTAAAAAGTGTTAGTTCCATATTCCATATCCAGCTCTCTACCGCATGCAAGCCACTCCAATAGCAACCATCAACCATCCACATGCAGAGAAACGCCAAAAACACAAACATCAAGCTCACGAATGTTTGAGCCAAGTCAAGATTGGCGGCCGAGTTGATCACGCATGAGAGGGAGTCTTGGCAGCTTCTGAAGATCACGCTTAACACAAACCCATGCCTGTTGAAGATAGGGTTTTGTTTGTTTCTCTACATCCTGCTATATATATGGGTAGTGAATGAAGTTTGTAACATGGAAAAACAGAGAGGGATATATTTGAGAGAGAAAACCACAGGTTGTACTGTGATGTTGTAAAAGAGAGAGTTGTGAGGTTGAGAGAAACACTTGTATCCTCCCTCATTCTCGGTTTTGTTTCAAACCGAAGATAGTGAAGCCTCTCAAAGTGGACGTACCCGATTATTTGGGGAACCACTATAAATTTGGTGTCTATTGTGTGTGTGTGTTTGAGTTTGCTCATGGTTTGGACCCAACAAAGTGGTATAAGAGCCATTAAAGCTCAACAGAGTCGATTTTTGCAACTCTATTTCGAACCATACCAGTGATCAAATCACCATACCACCCACATTTTTAGACGACCCATCACACGAGGAAGAGTTTCCCGTCAACCGCCGCCGCAAACGCCGCTCCACGCGCCACCTGAATATCGGCGCGTCAGCAACCTCGGTCTCACGCGCGCCACGCGTCTTCTTCCTCCAGTGCGCGTGAGGCCCACGCGCAGCATGCGCCTCCAAGCACAGTCGCGCGTGAGGACCACGCGCACCCACGTCAGCAATGACGTCATCTGTCATGCCACGTCACTACTGACATCAGTAGTGCCACGTGTCATCTCCAGCCTGTGCCACGTATCACACCTCCAGCCTTCCACGTGTACTACCACGTGTCACACCCTGCTGCTGCCACTTCATCACCAACTTTGCAAAATTACAGTTTTGCCCCTCGCCGTTGTTTTGACTATTCCGGACTCATCCTAAGTCGGAATTGAGCTCAGTCAGAGGCGATCTTAAGGTTTTTGACCGTTCCGGACGCAACGGTATGCTCCATTTCGCGTGATTCCACTCCGAATATATCAAACAAGCCAGGAGGGCTTATAGATTTCGTTTCGATGGACGATTCAGGATCCGGAGCCATGATCAGATTGACCGCAGCCAACTATTCATTGTGGAAGTCAAAGATGGAGGATATTTTGTATATTAAAGATCTGTGGAAGCTGATCAAAAGGACCGACGATGCACCTAACGACAAACCGAAGGACATAACCGACGGAGACTGGACGGTACTTAACCAAAAATGTGCCGCCCAAATCAGACAATGGATCGACAAAAGCATTTACCAAAATTTTGCCAACGACAATGATGCTTATGCTCTTTGGCAAAAATTGGAGAAGATGTACGCACGGAAGACATCTCAGAACAAGGTAAATCTTTTGAGCCGTATGGTAAATCTTAAATACAAAGACGGCAAAAGTGTGTCAGAACACATGAGCGAATTCCAGGGGCTGTTTGATCAATTCAACTCTATGAAAATGGTTTTAGAAGATGAGATGCAGGCAGTATTCCTATTACACTCTCTTCCGAAAAGTTGGGATACGCTAGTTGTCTCTGTAAGCAACTCAGCTCCAGATGGAATAATTAACATGGAAATGGCGAAAGATAGAATGTTGAACGAGGAAGAAAAAAGAAAGGAAGAAAGATATCATCCGGAGTCAAAAGCTCTTGTCACTGAAAGACAAGAAAGAAAAAAATGGCGTGGTAAAAGCAAAAGCAGAAACCATCGCAATTAGACACATCATCGTGGGCGATCAAAGTCTACTTTCAGAAGAGACAAAACCTGTCATCACTGCGGCAAGCCAGACCATTTTATCAGAGAATGCAGGAAGCTTAAAGCCGAATAGTCTGGACAACATACCATAAATAGAGGTGAAGAAAGTACCTCAGAAGCAGCAGCAACAGCCGGAGAAGGGCTCGTCATCGTTCAAGATGATGATTGTGTCAACTTCACATCCGAAGATTCTACCTGGGTTATTGACTCAGGTGCTTCCTGTCACGTCACTTCAAGGAAGGATATATTCACATCCTACACCAGTGGTGACTTCGGACTTATGAAGATGGGGAACCAAGGAGCATCCAAAATTACTAGCAGAGGTGATATTCTTTTGGAAAGCAGCAATGGATGCAAACTACTCCTCAAAGATGTGAGATATGTTCCAGATATTCGTCTCAACCTGATCTCCACCGGCAAGCTCGATGATGAAGGCTACAACAGTCACTTTGGTGATGGTAAGTGGAAGCTCACCAAAAATAATCTTGTGGTGGCCAGAGGAAAGAAGACCAGCTCGCTCTACACAACTCAAGCAAAACTGTGCAGAGTTGACGTGAATACGATGGAGAAAGAAATCCCCACCGAGTTATGGCACAAAAGACTCGGTCATATGAGTGAGAAATGACTCAAGATCCTTGCCAGAAAAGAACTCTTACCTGGAATGAAAGGTACTCCATTACACATCTGTGTCGACTGCATCATGGGGAAATAATACAGAGTTGTATTCCGCAGTTCCCCTCTATCTAGAAAATCAGACATTCTATATCTCGTACACACGGATGTTTGCACCATGCAAACCAGAACTCATGGAGGTGCCCTTTATTTTGTCACATTCATTGATGATCATTCCAAGAAATTATGGACCTTTGCCTTGAAAACTAAAGATCAGGTACTGGAAGTGTTCAAGCAGCTCCATCTAATGGTTGAAAGAGAAACTGGGAAAAGGTTGAAGTACGTACGTGCAGACAATGATGGCGAGTACAGAGGATCATTCGAGGAGTATTGCAGAAGATTCGGCATCAGACTCAAAAAATCAGTGCCAAAAACTCCTCAACATAACGGCCTTGCAGAAAGAATGAACAGAATCATCTGCGAAAGGATCAGGTGCATGTTATCTAATGCCAAGTTGTCAACTCCTTTATGGGGTGAAGCAATGAGAACAATGGTTGACTTAATCAACCTATTTCCCCCAGATCCATTAAACGGTGATGTTCCAGAGAAAGTATGGAGAGGGAAAGATGTTTCCTATAAACACTTGAAGGTGTTTGGCTGCAGAGCATTTGTCCACATCCCTAGAGATGAAAGATCTAAGCTTGACGGAAAGGCCAAATAGTGCATCTTCCTGGGATATTCCCATGAAGAGTTTGGTTACAGACTCTGGGATCCTATCAACAAAAAGGTCATCAGAAGCAGAGATGTGGTATTTTTCGAAGATCAGACCATTGAAGATCTTGAAAAATAGAAGAAATCAGATCCACCTGAAGAGTTACCAGCCAACCTAGACCCGGTTCCTTCACCGGGAGCAGAAAATGATGGGGGAGCTATACAAGGAGATCCAGCTGATAACGGTGCAGAACCAGAACCAGTTGCAGAAGAAAATCCGGTTGACACTCAAACAAGGAGATCTTCCAGAGAGCGACAACCGAATCGCAAATATTCCTCCGCAGAGTACGTGATGCTTAGTGACGGGGGAGAACTAGAGAGCTATCAGGAAGCTGTTGCAGACAGTAAAAATGTGGAGTGGATGAAAACCATGTAGGAAGAGATGAAATCATTGCATGAGAACCACACATATGACTTGGTCAAGTTACTGCAGGGAAGGAAAGCTCTCAAGAATAAATGGGTATTCAAACTGAAGTCTGAAGAAAATAATCCACAACCAAGGTACAAGGCAAGACTGGTTGTGAAGTATTCGGTCAGAAGAAGGGCATTGATTTTGAAGAAATATTTTCACCTGTGGTGAAAATGTCCTCCATCCGAGTTGTTCTTGGCTTGGCAGCCAGCTTAAACCTGGAGATCGAACAACTGGATGTAAAGACCGCATTTCTACATGGTGATCTGGATGAAGAAATCTACATGGAGCAACCTGAAGGATTCATAACCAGAGGAAAATGAAATCTTGTGTGCAGATTGAGGAAAAGTCTCTATGGGCTCAAACAAGCACCAAGACAGTGGTACAAAAAGTTCAATTCATTCATGGACCAAAATGGGTACAATAGAACCACTGCAGATCATTGTGTATTTGTCAAGAAATTTCCTGACGGATATTTTATCATCCTCTTGCTATATGTCGATGATATGTTGATCGTTGGCCATGACAGTAGTAAGATCAACAAGTTGAAGAAGGAATTGAGCAAGTCATTTGCTATGAAGGAGTTGGGGCAGGCAAAACAAATCTTGGGAATGCAGATCTCTCGAGATAGACAGAAACACAAGCTCTGGTTATCTCAAGAAAGATATATCGGCAAAGTTCTTGAAAGATTCAACATGAGCAAAGTAAAACCAGTCAGTGCTCCACTTGCAAGCCACTTCAAGCTGAATATGGAGCAATGTCCTTCAAGTGAGACGGAAAAAGCATAAATGAAGAAAGTGTCTTATGCTTCAGCGGTTGGTAGCTTGATGTACGTCATGGTATGCACGAGGTCTGATATTGCTCATGCAGTTGGAGTTGTTAGTCGATATCTGTCAAATCCTGGAAATGACCATTGGGCAGTAGTGAAATGGATCCTCAGGTATCTTAGAGGAACTACCAATATTTGTTTATGCTTTGGTAGTGGTAAACCTTTATTGGAAGGTTGCACAGATGAAGACATGGACGGAGACAGTGACTCGAGAAAATCCACATCAAGATACCTAATCACTTTTGCAAGGGGAGCAGTTTCATGGCAATCCCAATTACAAAAGTGTGTTGCCTTATCCACCACAGAAGCTGAATACATTGCAGTAACAGAAGGATGCAAAGAGATCTTGTGGATGAAGAAGTTTCTTCAAGAATTGGGACAAGAGCAGGAAAAATATGTCATACACTGTGACAGTCAGAGTGCTATTCATCTTAGCAAAAATTCCACCTTCCACTCAAGGTCCAAACACATAGACGTCATGTATCACTGGATCCGTGATGTGCTAGAAAACAAACTTCTACAACTAGATAAGATTCACACAGATGATAATGGATCAGATATGATGACCAAGAGCCTGTCCAGAGAAAAGCGAGAAGTTTGCAGAGAAGAAGTTGGTTTAACACCAGCCCCAAATTGGTAGTGAGGGGGAGATCAGGTGAAGACGTTCTCCTCTGATTGATATGGAAGGGGGAGAATTGTTAGTTCCATATCCAGCTCTCTGCCACATGCAAGCCACTCCAACAGCAACCATCAACCATCCACATGCAGAGAGACGCCAAAAACACAAACATCAAGCTCACGCATGTTTGAGCCAAGTCAAGATTGGCGGTTGAGTTGATCACGCGTGGGAGGGAGTCTTGGCAGCTTCTGAAGATCACACTTAACACAAACCCACGCCTGTTGAAGATAGAGTTTTGTTTGTTTCTCTACATCCTGCTATATATATGGGTAGTGAATGAAGTTTGTAACATGGAAAAACAAAGAGTGATATATTTGAGAGAGAAAACCACAGGTTGTACTGTGATGTTGTAAAAGAGAGAGTTGTGAGGTTGAGAGAAACACTTGTATCCTCCTTCATTCTCGGTTTTGTTTCAAACCGAAGATAGTGAAACCTCTCAAAGTAGACGTACCCGATTATTTGGGGAACCACTATAAATTTGGTGTCTATTGTGTGTGTGTGTTTGAGTTTGCTCATGGTTTGGACCCAACAAAAAGGGGAATAAATTTCTAGAGCTTCTTGACTCATCAACTCGTCTTTTCAGTAAGGACCCAAGTTTTCTTGAACTTCTTATACTTGTCCCTTTATTTTCATTTTTTGGGACCTTTAATTCTTGGTTGATCGGCCTCATTTTATATAATTCGCTGAGATTTGGAAAGATTTTTTGAACATAATTACCACATTGTTATGATGCATGGACAAGGACACGAGACTAGAGTATAATATTACGACACAGATATGTTGACACAATAAATTCTTAAAAAATACGACAGGAATACATTTATAAAATAATAATATAAATACAACAAATATAACTTAGAAACTAAAAATAAATACTACATTATACAAATACTTCAATTAGCATACAAATTAAAGGAAACTTATAGTAAATCAACAAATAGGTTGTTATATATAGGGATGACAATTTGTCCCGCTTTGCCGGGTACCCGCCCTGCCCCACCCATTTCTATTATATGTGTGGGGATGAGGATGGGAAAAAAACCCGCACATAAAGGGGGCGAGGACGGTTTTAGGTGTCCCCGCCCCGCCCCATTTAGATATATTATTATATATATATTTTATAAATAAAAAATAAGTGTAATCCACTAATTTTAAATTCTATTTTTGTTATTGTCTAGATTGAAGTGAACTTAATGTTGAACAATTTTTTTTTTTTCGTTATTTTCGGTAGAATGTACTGTAATTTGGATTGTTGAAGAATTTGGTGGTTTATTTAGTTTTTATAATCCTGAATTTCATGTTTTAATTATATAATTTTATGGAGCTGATTAATTTTAAATTGACATATTTGAAAATTTCAACTGTTAACGAGTACCCGCAGGCATCCAAAGGTTTTAAAAATTCCGACAAGGACGGGAATAGGATGGAAGGTGACCCCGTTTAACCGGTTTTGGGCGGAGATGGGTGAGGGTTTCTTAACGATTGTGGGCAGAACCACACCCGTTACCATCCCTAGTTATACATTTTAAACATGTTCAACATTCTTTATTTATCACATAAATGTCAAAAGTTCAATAATTAAAAACTTAAAATGTTAATCTCATCTTTAATGATATAAAAGTCATATGTTTAATACCAAAAATCTTATAAGTTTATCTTTCCTACTTGATCACATAAAAGTCACAGTTTAAATATAATGATCCTACAACATTTTCATCTTTCTAAAATAAGTTCAATTATATAAGAACAAAAGACAATCCAAACAGAAAAATAAATTCCATAATCCTCTTCATTGAGTTGGATCTTTCATGGACTCATCGTGATCTTCATCCCTTTTATTAGTAGAATAGTGAATGTGAACACTTAAATTGAAACGGATGAAATATTATATATTTAAAAAGTAATTGGAATTTGACAGTAGGAAATGGGATTGCTAAAATTTAGCATCATACCATTATTAATTTAAAAAACTGATATATACACATGGCCTTTACTTTAGTTTTGCTAAAGAATATGAGTGTTTAACGAGTATAAGAGCATGATTGATTTATATCTTTAGGGTAAATAGCTTAAACCCCCCCTCAATTTTACTATCTTTTTTTATTATACCCCCTCAACTATGAAATGAGCTTAGAACCCCCTAAAATTTTATAAAATGTTGCACCATGGGCTTGCCTTCAATTCTTTTTACCCTTTTACCCTCCAAACTTTTTGTATTTCCACCTTACCTTTAACTCTATCCTTACTATTATATTTCTTAATTCTTTATATTACAAAAATATTATTTCTTTAAGTTAGAATATTAATTATGCCATTTACCTTTAATGTATTAGACTAAATATACTCTTAAATGTTAATTTTTTTTTTTATAAGTTTTAATTATTTTATTTGTAAATCAATTAACTTGTTATTAAATTTTAGTTTTATTTAAATCATAAAACTCAATCCTAATTAATATATTCATAAATAAATAACAATTTATGAATATATTTTTATGAAAAGAAAGTTTCATTTGGGCAAAAAAAAATTTTAATTAGGATAATGAGTTTTATGATTTAAATGAAATTAAGTTTTATTGGAAAATGATATATATTTTGGAATATATATATATATATATATAATTCGTCAAAAATATATATTTTTCGAATTGTTTTAAAAAATTATGAATTTTTTCCAAAAAATAAAATTGTTGGGAAAAATATATATTATGTTCCAAAATATGATTTTTTCCGAAAAATAATTTTTTTGAGAAAAATATATATTATTTTCCAAAATATGATTTTTTTTCCGAAATATATATTTTTTATATTTTAGAAAATAATGTATATTTTTCATAAAAAAATCAGATTTTTTAAAACAATTCAAAAAATATATACTTTTGACGAATCATATATATATATATATTCCGAAACATATATCATTTTCCAATATATATATTCCAAAATATACATATTTTTTCAAAAAATAATTTTTTTGAAGGTTTGATTTCACTAAACCCTCTTATACTATTGATGGTAGTTTAGGTATTATGACTCAAAATCATATTTTGGAACATAATATATATTTTTCTCAAAAAAATTATTTTTTGGAAAAAAATCATATTTTTGAAAATAATATATATTTTTCTCAATAAAAATTATTTTTCATAAAAAATTCATATTTTTTAAAAGAATTCGGAAAAGATATATTTTTAACGAATTATATATATATTCTGAAATATATATCATTTTCCAATATATATATATATATATATATATATATATATTCCGAAATATATATATTTTGTTCAAAATATATATATTGTTTTCATAAATTGGATTTATTTATGAATATATTAATTATGATTGAATTTTATGATTTAAATCAAACTAAAATTTAATACCAAGTTAATTGATTTACAAATAAAATAATTAGAACTTATTAAAAAAATATTTACATTTGAGAGTATATTTAGTCTAATACATTAAAGGTAAATGACATAATTAATATTGTAACTAAAAGAAATAATATTTTTGTAATTTAAAGAATTAAGAAATATAATAGTAAGGATATGATTAAAGGTAAGGTGGAAATACAAAAAATTTGGAGGGTAAAAGGGTAAAATTTTTTGAGGGAAACCCATGGTGCAAGAAAATGAAAGTTGAGGGGGGTATAATTAATTGAGGGGGTATAGTAGAGAAAGAGAAGAAAATTAAGGGGTATTTTTAGCTATTTACCGATATCTTTATACATATTTTTTTCAAACTTTTAGAAACATGAATCTGTTTTATAAGAATGAGAAAAGAGAGTTACTTGAAAACATTCATATTTATAACTGAATTTTTTAAAAACAAATTTACAAAACTCAACCAAATAGATTTATTTTAACAATTTTTTTATCTTTACTTTTTAGAGTACAAATCGATTGTGGAAGAGACTGGTGATCAGTATATAAGTGTGAGAGAAAGCCTCACCTTTTGAGCTAATTTTTGGAGTGAGAGAGGCCCAAGACCCCCAACACTGGTATCAGAGCCCAAGTTCTCAACAAATCTCGGCCCAGGTTCCGGGAGAAATGGGTTGTCATTGCTTCAACCCAAAACCCGATGTGTGAGAGGGAAATTGTTGGGGTTGTCCCACATCGGTTGTGAAATGTGCTGGTGGTCAGTATATAAGTATGAGGGAAAATCTCACCATTTGAGCTAGCTTTTGGGGTGAGAAAGACCCAAGACCACCCAATATTTAGAAAATTCAATCAAGTAGAATTATAAATAATTTTCTGATTTTTAATTTTTTAAAAAATAATAAATTATTTTAAAAAATTGCATACCAAACATGCCCAAGCTTATAAAAGTGTTGTTGTGGTTCATAAATAACAACTTTGTCTTTATAGTGACAATAAGAATTAAATTTCACTTAAAGGTGTGGCACTTTTCTATTTTAAATAAATTGGATGTATCATATTAGTTAGAATTATCTGTACATATGTGACAGCTCGCATATCTATATTAGTTAGTTTACAATAAGTCCATAGCTTATTTTACTATAGGTATTAAATTAAGGTTTTTGATAACTTAACTGAAATAAAACTTAAAGTTTCAAACTAATATTATAAGCAATACACATATATATATGGTAAAGAAAGCATTAATTGTTTATCATACATTTTGGCCAGGACAAAAGCCTTTATTTTGCTAGTAATAAAGTTATTGAAAATAATTAATTGAGTGGTCAAAAGTCAACAATGTTTATAATGACATATTTGGATCTATGTAACAACTATTTTCATAAACAATTAAGTTGAGTATTATTTTGGTTCAATAGGTTTTTTTTTTTTGAAGAACATAACATTTGGTTACATTATATAATGGATTCATATATTAGGAACCTATATCTGAAGATTGAGAAACTCTTTCTTAATATACCTGCTAAAATATTCTTACAGCTTATGTGACTTCCAACTACTATATATATTTAAATGTTTTAATAGCATATTTTAGTATGCTTACTACTTAGAAAATTGTAATTAATTACTTTCCACATCAAAGTAGGTGACTATTGTTTTTCCTTACCAAAGAAAGCTGAATGCAAGTGTGACACCTTAAATTATTTTACTGATTGACTTTATAATATAGAAAAATATTTTTTTCTCAAACTTGTAACTTCTAAATTATAATGGAACAACTTTATTTTTCTATCAAGATTGGTCCTAAACTCAATAAAATAAAAATACTTCTTTAAGGCGTTTGGTAGGAGAGATTTGAAAAGATTTGGGGAGAAAAGAAAAGAAATAATACTTGAAGTAGAAAAGAAGGATTTGGAGGGATAAGTCTATAACTATAAAATCTTTGGTGCTATCCCTCAAAAAATGAAAAAATTTGGAGAGAAAAAAAAAATAGCAACTCTAAATATTAAAATGACTCTTCTATAATTAAAAGAACAACTTTATTAACTAAATGATATACTAGTAATTTAATTATTATTCTTTCTTTTCTTTTATCTCATTTGGTTTATCCAAATAAGAATAATATCATTTCTTTTCTTTCATAATCTATTCAAATATAAATTTAAAATATTGTTATCATTTTTTTTCTTTTATTTTCCCTCATAACTAATGTTATCATTTCTTTTCTTTTATCTCTTGTCCATCCAAACGAACTCTAAATGAGAATTTTGATTTGATATTTTTAAGAATATTTTTCCTTCATCAAAGAACTAAAAGAAAACAAAGAAATAAAAAATAAAAAATAAATAAAAGGAAAGAGAACTTTGAAAATTCCTTTGGTTGACAACCTTTTTGAGATTTGAACTTGAAAAAAAGGATCCAATTTCATAGAAAAGTCTTCTGTATTGGAAAAGTTGTTTAATGAACTAATTGTTTTTTAAAAAAACCAAGGCAAAAATACTCTCAATAGTTTAGATAACTATTTTATTTTTTTCACATTATTTAAAAAATATAGTTAACTATGAAACCATAAAAAGTAAACAAAAAATAAACTTATTTTTCTTCGATTTATCAAAAATGAGAAATTTATTCCCGAATAGTCCCTCCCTCCAAAACATTGTTTCTTTTCCTCTCTGCTCTTGTTTCCTCCCTGAATTCAAACACTTTGCTTGGTCTGGGCCTATACTTGCAACCAAACAACAAAAGGGACAAAAGCAACTCCATTAGGACAAGTACCTTCAACGGTTCAAACCCCACCTCGATTTCCCAAGTTGACCCTACCACTTTACCTATACAACTACTCATTCACCAAAACCATAGACCCAAAATCGTCCAAACAAAAAATTACAATGCCCTGAAATGCTTATCTGGCAGCTGACGTGGACTCCTCCCCCATAAATATAACTCCAGCGTATCGAAAATGCCAGGTGTAACCGTCAACCAAAAGGCAACAACAGCACAGCAACAGATGAAAACCTAGTGAGAGAAAAAAAGAAGAAAAGATTAAAGTCAACAGACTCAACACACACTTTATCTCTCTAACATTTCACTTTCTCTGTCTATAATACAAAATTAATTCCACATTTTCTCTCTCTACAACACAAAAATAATTCTCATTTTCTCCCTATAATTTGCGTTCTCTCTAAATACAAAAATTAGTTTACATTTTTTCTCTCTTTATAATACAAAAACTTCAGTTTCTCACTTTCTCTCTCTATAAATTACAAAAATAATCACATTTTTTTTCTCTATAAAAAAATATGACATTTCATTTTTCCCTCCCTATATTTTGTGTTCTCTCTCTAAAAGTACAAAAACATAAGTTTACATTTCACTTTCCCTCTCTAATACACAATTCTTTTATTTTTTATTTTCTCAACCTATATTTTGTTTGCTCTCTCTAAAAGCACAACAATAAATTAACATTACCCTTTCTCTCTCTATAAATTGAAAAATGAGTTTACATTTCATTTTCTCTCTCTAGAAATTGAAAAATGAGTTTACATTTCACTTTCGCTCTCTAGAAATATATAAAAACAAGTTCACATATTTTCTCTCACTATATTTTATTAGACTTCATCAACCAGCAGAACATGATAAAAACAAAACCAGTCTCCCCTCTTTCGCTTTCTTTTTCTACACAGCAGGAAACCAACTGGTGAGAGATTTTTCATTTTTTATATTTTCTCGCTCACTTTCTCGGCTCCCAAACAGAGCGCGAATCAAATGTGATGGGAAGCGGTATATCGCACCTCTTCCCTTGCCTCAACCCGGCGGCGAACCGGGACGAACCGGAGGTGATCTTCAGCTCCTACGAGCCGCTCGACGAAACCCTAGGTCACTCCTTTTGCTACGTCCGCTCCTCGGCGCGCTTTCTCTCTCCGACTCACTCCGACCGCTTCCTCTCCCCCTCTCACTCGCTCCGGTTCTCTCCTTCTCACGAACCGGTTTCGAAACCTAGACCGGCCGGTCCGGACCAGACCGGGTTCAAGGCGATCTCTGGTGCCTCGGTGAGCGCGAACACTTCGACACCGAGGACCGTCGTCGAGCTCGAGAATATTTACGACGATGCCACTGACTGCGTTGGCGGTGGTGTGAAGCCGAGCATCGTCAATGGCTTCGAGAGTACGTCGTCGTTTAGCGCGCTGCCGCTCCAGCCGCTGCCTCGCGGCGGCGGATTCGGCGGCGATCCGGTAGATAGGGCGTTCTTCATGTCCGGTCCGATCGAGCGTGGCGCGCTTTCGGGGCCGCTCGATTCGACAACCGGTGGCGCCGACGGTGGCGGGAGAGTGCCGTTCTCGGCCCCGCTAGGCGGCGCCTATGTCAAGAAGAGGCGGAGGAAGGGGGTTTCGGGGATTCGGAAGGCGTTTCAACGGAATTTCTCGGAGAAGAAACGGCCGTGGGTGGTGCCGGTGCGGAACTTCGTCGGCGGCGGCGGACGGAAGGAGGTTTCGAACGGCGGTGGATTCGAGGCGGCGGCGGAGGTGAAGAGTGAGAGCAATGTTCAGTGGGCGCTAGGGAAGGCGGGGGAGGATCGGGTACATGTGGTTGTGTCGGAAGAGCATGGGTGGCTCTTTGTTGGGATTTATGATGGGTTTAACGGCCCTGATGCGCCCGAATTCTTGATGGGTAATCTATATAGAGCTGTGTATAATGAATTAGAGGGTTTGTTTTGGGATTCGGAGGTAACATTAGAAAATAATACAGTAATTGACAACACTGGTGGAGTTAGTGTTGTGGGTAGTGGTGAGGAAGTTCAAGTGAGTGGAAATGAGGTGAATTTGGAGCAGGCTTATCGAGGAGGATCGGTGAAGAAGGTGACATTTCAACCGGAACAGATTGAGACTAGACGGAGAAGGTTATGGGAATTTCTTGCTGAAGAGGAGCCCGAAGATGGGCTTGATCTTTCGGGCTCGGATAGATTTGCATTTTCAGTGGACGATGCGCTTAGTGTTAACAATGCCGGCTCTGGAGTGAGCAGACGGTCGCTATTGATATCGAAGTTGAAGTATGGATTGAGTAAGCATAAGGAGACTAGGAAGTTGTTCCCATGGAGATTTGGATTGGAGGCCAAAGAGAAATCTGAGGTTCAGGATAGAGTAGAGGAGGAGAGAACGAGTAGGACATGTAGAAGACGGAAAGTAGGTCCGGTTGACCATCAATCAGTTCTGAGGGCAATGTCAAGAGCTCTTGAGGTAACTGAGGTTGCGTATTTGGATATGACCGATAGGGTTCTTGATCGGAATCCTGAGCTTGCTTTGATGGGTTCTTGTTTGTTGGTTGTGCTGATGAGAGATGAGGATGTTTATGTGATGAATGTGGGTGACAGTCGGGCTATTGTGGCGCAGTGTGAGTCCCGAGAAATTTGCACGACCGCAGGATTGGTGGAGCCAATGGACGATGGGTTGAACACAGAGGGTATAGTTGAGGAGTCAACAAATGGTGGTGAGATGGTGAATAAGGTGGAAAATGGGACTCCTGCTGAATCTACAAGCTTGACTGCATTGCAGTTGTCCACTGACCACAGCACAAGCATTGAAGAAGTAAGTTTGAAATTTAATTGGTTATAAACTTATTAGTTTCTTTCTTTCTTCATCTGTTTGAATTGTTTTAGTCTTATATGGTACTTCTTATTGATTGGTGCTTTGCATTCAATATGGTGACATGGTATCAATTTATTCTAATGTTTGTTTGTCCGAAATGCTCATATAAAGAGAGTTTTTCTTTGAAATGTTCTGCTGGGCATTTTATAGCTTTAAATGGACTATTATTATTAAGATGGATGTTTGAAACATGCTCTATTTGACCTAAAATATCTAGATAAATGTTTACTATATCTACCCTAAATCCAGGTTCAAAGATCTACCAGTCCCCATGGTTTAATATTACAACTCCTTAATTGCTCAATATCTGGTGTTCTATTGCATATAGTGGGTGATAATGAAAAAGATTGCATTAGTAGATCCCCAGTGGCACACGAGTTTATAATTCAGAGGGACTTTAATGTGGGGTAAACTAGACCAACCTCTGAAATTCCTGTAACCTTGTTCTCTTGTGGAATCTTATTTCATTCTGTCATGGAATTTTGTGGGTGAAACCTTTTCAGGTTCTCAAAATCCGTTTTCTTAGTATATTGATATGTGCAGGAAAGGGTTTGCTGATAACTCGACAAGGGGCTTGCTGTTACCCTAGACGTATTTCCTATGTACTAAGATAGTCTATGGTAGATTTTTGTTTTCTTTTGTTCATACATTGTTTCCCTTGTGAACAAGTTACTTTGTGGGGCATTTACAATTGACCGCTTCAAACAAAAGCAAACTTTCCTATTGTTTTTGTTTATGTTTTTTTTTTTTTTTTTTGCATCCTAAGTCGAAGCTTATTCCAGCTTACTACATGGAGGTTAATTAGGTGTTTGAGACCTGTAAGATCTTCCGAATTTTCTGATACCTTCCTATCAGCGAAGGGATGAAATTAAGGAAGTCTCCTCTTCTTTGTTAAGTGTGCTCGTCTTTCATTTTGAATCCTATTGCTGAAAGCTGTTCACATGGAAGTTAGTTGTCTGAACTTGGAAGTATATCTCTTGTGAGATATTCTTTGAGCTTCTGATGAGGGAGACACAAGGAAGCCTCCTTTTCATTGGTCCCATATCACCTACAACCTTTTCATTTATTCTAAATTTGTTTGTCATTTTCCTACAACAGAAGAATAAATGTGATTTAAGAAGCTTCCTTGCAGGCTTCCCTTCTAGCAGGGTGCTTTTCTTGATGTTTGACTCCTTGATGGATGCTTTGTATTTTTATTACTTTCTGGGAGAAATATTAGTTATATTTTACTTTATTTTACACTCAACTTCCACAGGTCATTGGATTCTTAATTTCTTAACCTTTAGTTTGTTTATTTATTATTTATGATCCCATTTAAAAAGTCTGTCTAGTCCCTTTAGTTCTGTTACTCCAGAAATAAACAACAGATAAGTTTGAACCAATATATATATATATATATATGTTTTTTTTTTTTTGAATAAAACTAAATTCTTGCTGACCTTCTTTTTCCTTGGAATAGTGTTTTTTGTTGTACCTCTGGGTCACAACTTTGGTAGATTTTGTTAAGAAGCAGCCTAATCCCTGCTGTGTCAGTTATTACTACTTTTCAAGCATACTTGTAGGATATCTTCTTGGTGCTTCTGGTCAAAGGGTAAGCATTAGCTGCAGTTTTGTGGCCATACATTTGTCTAATTATGGGACTGGCAGTGGGCTGTGCATAGATTTCATGTTTTCCTTTTTATTTCTTCAATGTTTTGCTTCTGTGGTTGTACTTTGCCAGTTTGCATGCTTGGTGGTCCATTCACCCATGATGTGCCTACTGTATTATGATTCTCTTTTTAGGTGGTAATGCTTTGGTTCTTGTGCAAATTTATAGATAAGTTCTGATTATGGTGCATCTGATTTCTTGAGCTCTCTTAATATTTTTTTATTATTCTTATTATTGTTGTTTATTATCAAAATAATGGTGCATACTTGTTGTTTTATTTTAGCTTTGGAATTTGGGTTCAAAAGTTGATGAAGGTAGTTAGTGACGTACATTGAAAGTTTTAGTGAAGGCACAAAGGCTCTCACATTATGCATTCACTAGAGTCCTAATTGAATTAGGATACGGGAGTTCTATTGATTCAAGGATCGCCCGAAGTTCATTGGACGAGGTTTGATTGATGAAAGACTTTTACAACTATTGGCACAAAATTCTTCACACAGATTGGTGTATGCATATTGTGCCACCAGCTCACAAATATCTTGATATTTTGTAATGTTCCACATTTCAACTATTATGTTCTTTATCAACAAAGGGCCTACTGTTGAGCTGATTCTGTAAGACCTAACTCATGTGGCATCTGTTCTTCTCACTACATATGTTCGTATCTTGGTTCTTTGACCTAGGATGGCTTATTTAGGGGCGACCTCTTAACCATAAGGGATGACATTTGTTACTATTTAATATGCCTAGATAACTTTGTTTTGTTGTCATTTTTTGAGGAGATTAACCACTCATTTGTCGATCTTTTTTACTTTTTTAATAAAGAATATAGTTTCTACCTCATCAATTGGCCATATATAGGAGAGTGCTCCAATCTTTTTAGTCAGTTTTTTTTTCTTTTTTTTTCTCATCTTCCTCCTCCCTAAGGAATGCATTTATCAGCAACATAGATTATGATTTAGAATGGGTTGCGGGGTTTGCTTTCAATCAGTGAAACAAGTAATATGTGCTTTATTGCAGAGTTTTGGACAGTTAAGCACCCTAGACTATAACTTAATTTTGTCCTGACATATTTTCTCCATGAGGCTTAGTTCAGCAACTGCTTAATACAAAAGCAACATAGATATTTTGTAGCTATCGCTTCATGTAGATCTAATGTGTTATAAAATTCTGATTCAGAATGCTGGCTGGGCTTTTTCTCAAGTATTGAAGTGGTTATGTCATAAGTGCTTGTTTTAGAATCTTGGATAATCATATCACTCTAGATAGCGTCATCTTCTTCAGTATCACGATTGTCCCTTGAACATTTTTTTTTCAAAATCGCATGGTGCGTGAAATTTTAAGAGTTGCTTTTGTGCTTGATTTGCTTTTTTCAAGTAAATGTCTTATATTTCCATTTTCTGCTGTCCTATTGTTTACAAATCCATGTTTCTCTTTGGTTGTTGCCTCGACGGTAGGATGCTGTATTAGCTTTCTTCCTCATATTGAGGACAGTTATTAGCTCAAAGTCTCAAAGGCCCTTTCTCCATGATACTATTGCAGGAGATCATAAGAATCAAGAATGAGCACCCAGATGACAGCCATTGTATTGTCAATGATAGAGTGAAAGGTCGTCTTAAGGTTACTCGTGCATTTGGTGCTGGATTCCTCAAACAGGTTTGTTGATTTTTTTATTTTTTAAATATTAAGCTTACCTGATAAAAGCTCAAGTTGTTTAATATGTCATGGATTTTCACCTGTTAAAAACTACATATGTATTGCATTACAATATATTGTGTTGAGCAGCTGTAACTTGTTTAGGAAGAGCCTTTTAAAGTTAGTTATGTTGCTGGATATTAAGCACTTAGTATGACAGTTTCAGGATGAATTCCCTGGTTGAATGCTTTCTAATACAACTTTACTTATTAAAAAACAAGACAATTAGGAAAAATGACATAGTTCGTATTGAGGTAATACTGGGGAAAGAAAAAGACCAAAGTTAATGTGGGTAGAGTTAGTAAAACACTATAAGATATCTTATGGATTGATTGAGGTCATGCCTTAAATACAGCGGAATGTTAACATAGGATTCATGTAGCCAACTCCAAGTAGTTGGGTAAGGGCTTGTAGCTGTATCATGAAGAGCTAATGCTTGTAGGTTATAAAATAATGCTATGAAAAAGGTATGAATAAATTCTTTCTTTTGTATTTAACAGAAGAAGTCACGTCAGTGCAATGATTTTGAGGTGTTAAAAATGTATAAATCATGAATTTATTTATGATTTTATTATAATATAAAAATTGTGTCTGGGGCTTCAATTGCCTGAATAAGAGAAAGGCGTTGAGTTTGCACTTCAAAAGTGGAATTCCCATATTGTATGCTTACAAGAAACAAAAATGGAGGTGATGTCTAGAAGGGTGGTTAAAAGCATTTGGGGGAACCGTTTGTTGATTGGAGGTACTTGGGTTCTATTAGTGCTACATGGGTGTTAATAGTGATGTGGGACAAGAGTTGGGTCTCTTTGTCTAACTTTTGGAGGGACGTTTCTCTGTCTCTTGTTCTTTTACCTTGGTAGAGGATGGTTTCAGATGGCTTTACTCTAGTGCGTATGGCCTAGTGGAGGATGGGGACACATCTATGTTTTGGGATGAGTTGGATGTTGTCCGTGATCTTTGGCAACATTTGTGGTGTGTGGGAGGGGACTTTAACGTGGTTTGATCCCCGCTTAACCACTCTTCAGGTGGGGGGTGGAGCCTTGCCATAGAGCAATTTTCGGGCTTCATTGATGGGCATATGTTGCATGATCTCTTTTTAGCCAGTTCTGCTTTCACTTGGTCCAACTGTAGGGTCACTCTGACTCTCTTTAGACTTGACAGATGCTTGGTCTCCGGAGAGTGGGAGGAGAGGTTCCCAGACGTCATTGAGACTACTATTGCTCACGTCACTTTTGACCGTATCCTGGTGGTGTTGGATTGTGGTGTTTTCTCTACAGGTTTGTCTCCATTTAGGTTCGTGAACATGTGGATTAGTGTTGAGGACTTCCAAAGCCGTGTTAAAGAATTGTGGGCTTTACATGTGAGGAGGGGGGGCGGGGGACTTCGAGCTTTGTTCATTCTTTGAAGGTCCACACTATAAGACTGATTAAGTGGAACAAGGAGGTCTTTGGGAACCTGTAATGGAGGAGGAATAAGTTCATATCAGAGATGGGGGACTCAACAAGATAGAGATGAGTGGGGGTTGGATGACGGGTAGAGGAAGGAAGAGTGCATGATTGAGATTGAGGAGATAGCGGTTCAGGAGGAGATCCCGTGGGGACAAAAATTTAAAGCCTTATGGCTCAAGGATGGGGACCACAATATGGAATTCTTCCATCAATTGACCAATGCTCACAAGAGGGCCAACCACATTGAGAGATTGTATGTAGAGGGCACTTTGATGTGTAGGGAGCTAGAGATCCACTGTGACATTCCTGTGTAATGTAAAACTCTTAGGAGAGCTGTAGTTGGAGGTCTCAGTTGGATGGGCTTCATTTTGATGCTATCTCTGTAACGGATAGGGACCGCTTGAAGATTTTGTATTTGGAGGAGGTGGTGAGGGCTTTGAAGCTTTATAATAGGGACAAAACTTTGAGCCGCATGGCTTCACTACGAGATTCCTTCTAGAGAATTGGGTTATGAACTTATGGTGCATGAAGAGGGTATGTGCACTTTCCACAACTTTCACTCACATGGGAGCTTCGTGATATCTCTTAATGCTTCTTTCATTGCGTTGATCCGTAAAAGGTGTGATGCAATTGACATTGAGGATTTCCGTCCTATTAGCCTTGTTTACAAGCTGATCGCAAAAGTTCTAGCACTGCGTTTGCTTGGGGTCTTGGATGGGTTATCTCGTGACTCCAAAATGCCTTTATTGTGGGGCATCAAATTCTTGATTTCTTCCTTGTTGCCAGCAAGTGTATGGATGCTATGATGCTTAGCGGTATCCTTGGTTGGTGAAACTTGTCGTGGAAAAGGCTTATGACTATGTTAACTGGGGTTTCTTTCTTTACATGCTGGAGAGGTTGGGCTCTGTGGCTAGGTGGAGTTGTGCATTTCCTCAGCTTGTTAGTAGTGTTAGGGTTGAAAGTGAACATTAACAAGAGCTTGATAATCACAGTTGGGGAGCTGGGGATCATTTTTTCTCTTGCTGGGTTTATTGGGTATAAAGTCAGTTACCTTCCTACTTTTTACCTAGCTTGGCACTTGGTGTTTCTTGTTAAAGAGTCAGTTCCTGCGATTGAGTAGTGGAGCATGGGGAGAGGAGGTTGACAGGGTGGAAGAGATGATATCTTTGTAAAGGGGGGAGATTCATTTTGGTTAAGAGCACTCTCTACAACCTTTTAACCTATTTTCTCTCCATTTTGAAACAGGGTGCTTGGAGGGACATTCGTAAAGGTTGGGACTTGTTTGTTTGGCATGTTGGGTTCAGAGTTAGGGGTAAGAGACATGCCAGTTTTCAGTCGGATTGCTGGTGTAGCGAGGGTACTTTGGCTTCTTCCTTCCCTCGTTCATTTAGCATTGCTCACTATAGACATGCCTTGTTAGCTGATTGCTATCGGTTTGATTCCAGCAAGCTACTTTGGGATGTTCAACCTGTGCGACACTTTCACGATTGGGAGCTCGAAGATGTTTCAGGCTTTCTTGAACGTATGTGTTGCAGTGTATTGTTGGGTTTGGGCCGGATTGCAGTGTGTGGAGCCCATCACCCCATGGGAGGTTTGACGCTTCTTGTTCTTGTTTGGATGCCTTTCGACTCAGTTGAGTCTATCCTTCCCTCGGAAGGTGGTCTGGCAACTAAGGTGCCTCTCAATGTGGCTTTCTTTGGGTGGACCACGGTCTGGGGTCAAATCCTTACCTTGGATAACCTTAGTTGAAAGAACTTGACTATGGTTAACCTGTGTTTCATGTGAAAGAATGATGCGGAGTCCACTGATCATCTTCTTCATTATTGCCTTGTCGCTCATGAGTGCTATTGCATTCTTTATGTTCTGTTGGGTATTCAATGTGTCATGCCTTCTTCTGCGCGAGGTGTTTTGATCATCTTCTTCATTATTGCCCTGTCGCTCATGAGTGCTATTGCATTCTTTATGTTCTGTTGGGTATTCAATGTGTCATGCCTTCTTCTGTACGAGGTGTTTTTAAATGCTTGAAAGGATTTTTGTGGGCTTCGTGCTCGTGTTTTTTTGGAGGGTTGCCTTTGGTGGTGTCTTTGATTGGAGTGTAATCAACGTTGCTTTGATGGGATCGTGTCATTGGTTGGCTCTATCAAGGGCATTTTTATTCTTAATTTTATTGTTGGGTGGATGGTGGATATTGTAAATTTGTAGTGGATTAGATAGATTGTATTTCGGGATGTACACACCTTTTGAGTGCTCATTTATATACATCTTACTTATCAAGAAAACAAAAGTCAAGAAATGACCATGATAACAGTTGAGACCCATAAGTAACTCCATATCTAATGTAAAAATTTATTTTCCTTTTTTATTTTTTCTAGCAAGTATGTCTAATATAAAGAAACATACAGTTTACATGTCTAATATAAAGAAGCATTCAGCTTATCATAATAATTCGTATATACTCTACATACACGTGCATTGCACCCACAATTTTAACTAGTTTCATTAACAATACTCAAAGGGGAGTGCACTTGAAGAATGATTGGAGGGTATAAATGAAGGACTGGATTGTGAGGGTTTTGTTGTATGGAGTTCTGAGAAAAGGAAAAGAAGGCTGTTTATTTTTCTTACTTGTTATGCTGTGAACAGAATCTCATATACAATACCTTCACAATTTTGAGCTATTATATTTGTTGTCAGGAATACTTTATGAAGGAAATGGTTGGGCGTATTAGAGTAGATTTTTAATGATTGCAAAGAGAGGTTAATGAGATTTAGCTGCAAGTATGAAACTCCATAAAAAATATAGCAAAGCAAAAAGAAAAGATGTAGAAAAGATCTTGAGATCACCTAGAATCCTTTAAGCATTGCAGTTATGATTAGAATTGCATTAACCCACTTTCAAGAGAGAGATAAAACTTCATGAAAGTTCTCAAATAAATAGAAATATATATGTGAGTGGCTGGACCTTTCATAGTCTTTCATGGGCTTTGATTTGAAAATCTAATAGGTAAAAGACCTTTTGACTTAGCAAACATCTGTACCAAATTTAGACATACAAACAAAAATTTATGTGACAATTACATGCTCGTGGCTTTGCCTCCCTACATCCATGTCCAGCTAATCGTGATATTACAGAAGTACTTTTTCGATCTTAGGTCTTATTGTTCGTTACAGAATTTGGAGTCTCTTTAACTTAAAGAAGCATAGAAATAATAGTTAATGTGGCTCCAGACTAAATTTTGCTAGGGTCTCAAGTGGGCTCGACTTAAATTCCAACCAGTTTTAAAATTTCTGTTTAAATTAGCGATTTTCTTGAACATCATGTGACCTGCATTAGGAATACTTCTGATTGCCCTATCATGATCCACCTGCCTTATGAACTTTTGATCTATAAAGCTTTCTGTATGCATTTTTTTTAGTAGTTTGGCAATTACGGACAACTGCAAATAAGTGGGATAAGGCTTCATTCAGTTCTAAAGTATTTCCTTAGTTAATTGTAAAGAATGCCAATTTTACTTTCATCAAGAGCAGAAGACTTAAATGATGTTTATACACATGAATGCAGCCCAAGTTGAACGATGCGCTATTGGAAATGTTCCGGAACGAGTATATTGGTACTGCTCCATACCTATCTTGTTTGCCGTCTCTGTGTCACCATAAACTGTGTCCAAGAGATCAGTTTTTAGTTCTCTCATCTGATGGCTTGTATCAGTACTTGAGCAATCAAGAAGTTGTTTCTAACGTTGAGAGTTTCATGGAGAAGTTTCCAGATGGAGACCCTGCACAGCACTTGATAGAAGAACTTCTTTTTCGTGCGGCCAAGAAAGCTGGTAATTCCCTCATCTTGCAGTTAATTTTTTCTGTTATAGGCTTGTACAGATAGGGGAGTCGTGAACATGACCCTGAAAACTACAAAATTAAAAACATGCACACATGGTCTTTATTTTCTTTGTTCTTACTTTATTTCTTACTAGTAATGGGATGTGCACAATGTTGTCGAGAAGTGTGATTGGTGGGATGCATGCTTAATGATCACACTATCAATATCGGGTATGCATGTCTAATTGAATGGATACTTCACATTTGAACTGTTTGCTGTAACATCCACATTTTTGTAATTTTTTGGGAACATTGGTTTGTAAAATCCATCGCATTCCTAGAGTTATGGTAGTCTGAAAAATCTTCATTGTTTGGTCAAATTGGTATGTCTTCCAACTTGTAATAAATCTATTCTCGTGTTTCCCCCTAATGTGTATGTCTTTCACTTGGTATTAGGGCATCTGTTCATTCTTTAAGGAACTGTCTGCTGAAAGAAACATGCATTCATCATTTCATAATTTTTCCCAATATGCCCTTGTCTTTCATAAACTCAACTCCACGAAAAGTCTTATTCCCATCCTTATTTCACATAAAATTTGTGAATTGTCTTGAACAATCTATGAGAGTTCAGGACTGCTATTATTCAGTTGGAGAGAAGCACACTCGCTGCTGTTGCTTTCTCCATTTAGTTGGCTTTTCGAAAATGAAAGAATCTACCTAAAGGTGCCCCATGTTATGGGACCCTATATACTTATATATGTATATATGCATATATACATGCATACATATATATATATATAGAGAGAGAGAGAGAGAGAGAGAGAGAGAGAGAAAGAGAGAGAAAGAGAGAGGTGTTCCTAGTAGCCTCTTGCCTCATTACTTTCCCCACTGGGTTAGAATTGCTTTCCCATTGGGCCAGAGGTGTTCCTCATTACGTCTCTGATATGTGTGTCCAAACATTCTAAGTTTACTGTCTCATTTTCTCGTCAATGGTGCTGCGCCTTATGTCTCTCTCTCTCTCTCTCTCACACACATGCACACACATTAGTGACCTATCTCACCTAGTCACTTCACTCATCCATCTTAATATTTCTCCTTTCCGCTAGATATTCCTGTCTCTTTTTAGGGCCATTGATGCAGATGATTATGCTGTTTCTGCCATATTCTTAATTACATAGACGATGGTCTGTAAATGAAAGGTGTTTGTGCCATCATCTTAATTTTTTGTTGATTTGTTTGTTTTGAACTTTTATGTCTATGGTATCTTCTCTTCTGTGCATTATCATTTGAGGAGATGCTGGGAATCTTTTGCCTGATGTCAATTAACCAACTAATCTAACTAAGTTGCTTAAGCCAAAATTATGGGGTCAATGAGGTTGCACAGGGAATCCTAACTTGGCTGAAATATTTTCATTTAAGCAGCCATTTAAAAGGAGAAAAGGGGGTTGTTCTATATCTCCTCATATCGTTCTCATTGTTGCATAAAAATAGTTTTTACATGTCTTCTCACGTATGCGTCCTTTGATCCAATATTCTATTTTCCGTTCTCTTTTCTTTTTGCCTGCAGGAATGGAGCTTCACGAATTGATGGACATCCCACAAGGTGATCGTCGGAAGTACCATGATGATGTTACCGTGATGGTGATTTCACTTGAAGGAAGAATATGGAAGTCATCAGGAAAATACCTTTGAAACCTGCACAGCACATGAAATATCTCTGTACTAGCAAGAGCTTTCTGTATACAAGTGAGGGTGGTGGTATCCTTGAGCTGAGTAATGTGCAAGGAGTTTGGGAGTTCCAATCCTAATCCTCTTTTTCACGGTACATATGAATTCTTTTGCCGAACATCACAAGAATACAGTAAAAAGAGCGAACTCTATATGTCATCAAGACTCGAGTTGATGCCAAAATCGGTTTCAGGATGGAAAAAATAGGAATTTTGTAGTGTAATTGATGGGAACTGCTCTTTAGAGGCAAAAAAAGATCCCATTTCCCCCTTTTTTTCATTTGAGATTTTGCACAGATGAAGGCTCTCTTCATTCATTCATGTCTCTTCCTTCATTTTATATAGCAAAAAAGATGTGTTTGTAATTTGGTGGGGGGTTTAAATTTCCTTACAGAAGTTAAGGCAAGAGTCTGTAATTTTGGAGTTAAATCTCACTTGCAAGATCTTTGTAGAATTTTTTTTTATCATGTCGCAAAAGGTGAAAAAAAAACACACACAAACCTGTGGTGTATCATCACCAAATTAACAAACTACACCAGGATATTTCAAACTTCTTCTAAAGCACAATTTGAGATCATGATAATATTGGATATGACAATATAAAACAGGATTAACCATGCAACATGCTGTGAAGATTGATAATGGTTGAATTTACTAGCACTAACATTCTACATTTTTTGCATTGTTTAACTACACTTTTGTTCATCACTTTCTGCATCAAGACAGATGGAACAATTGATTCTAACTGTGACAAAGTTAGTTCATTGCTTATGCAGTAACAGCAGTAGAAGAAGCAAGGGCTCTTGATTTCACCCATGATACTAAATCTTGCTTATTTGCCATAAAAAACCCAGGTTTCTCTTCACTCTCCCTGAATGGCACAGCAAGTCTGTCCACATGTGAAGCAAAAGAACTAACCAGTCCTTGAGAGAACTTATGTGTTCCAGTCCCAGTGTTGGCTGAGAATAACTCCGGCAGCTCCTCTTTCCGGTCCACCATTTTAATCAGGGTTCCCATCCATTCTTCGAACGCAGTGTGAGCCGCACCCACAGACAGTGACCGGACATTCAAGCGCCACTCCTCTTCAGTCTTGGTATGTAGACCTGGATATAACCCACACACAGTCCCTATATAGAGCAGCTCATGAGCTCTCTCGCGATGATTCCTGTTTCTGCAAATGTCAATCAAGCAATTGCAGAAAGGTCTCCGGGCCTCAACTGCAGCGTCGCTCAGTATGGCCCGGAACTCCTCTTTAACTGTCTCAAAGCTAGTTTTCTCATCTTCCAGCAATTTGATGAAGGCAACCAATTTAGGGTTTGCTTGGTGCAAACAACCTAGGACCTTGTTCAAATCCTCATCCAATTTGCAGTATGACACAACAGACAACAAGCATCCACAAAGCCTATCATCTGGCACAATGCCTCTTTTGATTGAGGTCTCGAAAACCTTGACCAAATCATCGATTTTCATGGCCCTTCCCAAGCATTGTATCAAGCAAGTGCATCCCATGACATTGAGCTCGACACCCAACTCAGACATCTTCTCAAACAACCCCATTGCCTTCTCCACATTCCCTCCACTCCCATATATGTTGAGCATTGCGGTGTAGCTCCACGTATCGGGCCTACAACGCTCAGATACCTTCATGTCATCGAACAGCTTCTCAGCCTCCTCCTCCAGCCCAAGATCAGCACACATGCTCAACAGGGTGTTATACAAAATGAAGTCCATAGGCCACCCATTCGACCTCATTCGCTCCCAAAGCTCCAACGCATCGCGCGCCCACCTCGCCCTCCCATAAATCTTGACAAGCGCGGTTAGGGTTTTCTCATTCGGTTCAACGCCGGAACCAACCATTTCCTCAAACAAACTCCTAGCCAAACCAGGCTTCCCAGCCTTACCCATTGCTTCCAACAATGTATTGTACACAACCAAATTGGGCTCCACCTCAAGTGACCTCATTTCCTCCAACACATACCTAATACCATCATAGTCCCCAGCCTCACCAAACATCTTCCCCAAAACAGCAAATGCAATGGGGTCTGGTGTCCACCCACTAGCCCTCCCTCTCTCATACAAACTCATCACTTCCTCAACCTTCCCCAATTTAGCATACACATCCAAAACAGCAGAGTATGTGACCTCATCAGGCATCAACCCTGTCTTGTACATCCTCTCAAACCACTCCACAGCCTTGTCAAAAAGGCTACACTTTTTGGCACAAGTTATAATAGTGGAATAGGTGATATTGTCAAGCTCAACCCCACCACTTATCATCTCATTGGCAAGGTCCTCTATGAGCTGAAACTGCCTACCATACCTCAAAGACTTCATTGTGACATTGTAGAAGATAGTTTCCATAGGAAACAAATCTTGGGTCTTGACCCAATTGAAGAAAAGAAGGGTCTTTTGCCATGGCCTCAAGCTATTGAGGACCAATAGTGCATTTTCTCTAGTGGGTGGATGTGGGATTTCTTCAAGAATTGCCATGAAAGCCTCCTCAGAAGGACCAGAGTCATTGAGCTTCCTAGCAAAGAGCTTGAGGTCTCTGATTTGGGGATTGTATGAGTATGGAGAGCGCTTGTGGCGCTGGAGGCTGAGCACAGAGGGCTTGGGCTTGGTGGGATTGACCCATGTGGACTTGGGCTTTGATAGGAGATGGGTTTGGTTTGATGGGTCTTTTTTGGGGGAATCAGAGAGGATTGTGGAAGATAGAGGCTTGAGTTGGTCAGAGAGGGATGGGTTTTGTTTTTCTGCTAAATCTGGTGGAGGTTTTGGGGGAGATGGAGATTTGGAGGAAGTGCACGAAATGGTGAATCTCTTGGTGTGGAGTCTCAGAGGAGAGGTGAAGAAAATTAGTCTCTTTGTGTCTTCTGTATGTGGTATGATTCTATAATGAACATCTAGAGCTGTGGAGACAGGAGTTGCAGCCATAGTGTGTATTAGTGCGTGTATGAGTGTGTGTGAGAGAGGGTGGAGGTTTGGTTGGTTGAAGAAATATCCTATCTTTGTTTCTTGAAATTGGTTTTGATATTTGTGAGACCTTATCTGAATTTGATTATGGTATGTGAAAGTGAAACCCTAGAAACACTCGAAAATGGAAGGGTAGAGGAGGGACTTTGATTTTTTGTATTTTCAGTATATATTATATACAAGAGTACTAAACCAAGAAACAGATCAATTGGGCCTTGGGGGCTGCGTTTTTAGTGGGCTTGGGCCTTAGAGATTGAATCGGCCCTATAGTGGTGTATAAAACCGGTCATTGGACAAATAACGGCCATTACAAATCTTTCTGTAGCCATGCCTTTCGAATGACTACTTGACTTTTAGGCCGTAAGGTTAAAAGTAAATTCCTTGACCCAATACCCTTGGATTTGAGGAAAATTTGAATTTGGAAATGGGAATTTGATGTTTGGAAAAATATGATGCTATGTTTGATGCATGAATGAAATGGAATGATAATATAAGTAAGAATGGAACTAGAGTTGTGGAGACTGGAGTTGCAGCCCTAGTGCGTGTTAGTGCGTGTATGAGTGTGTGTGAGAGAGGGTGGAGGTTTGGTTGGTTGATGAAATATCCCATCTTTGTTTCTTGAAATTGGTTTTGATATTTGTGAGACCTTATCTGAATTTGATGATGGTATGTGAAAGTGAAACCCTAGAAACACTTGAAAATGGAAGGGTAGAGAAGGGACTTTTATTTTTTGTATTTTCGGTATATATGTTATTTACTACAAGACTATGAAAACCAATTTAAATGTTCATGTTTTAGTCAAAAGTCCTAAGGATCAAACTCTATTAATCCAAAGTAGTACTTTTAATGCCAATATTTGTATACCAAAAACAATTGCTTGGAAATATGTCTCTCTCCCAAATGAATCCCTAATGAATGATTACTTGAAAATGAAAATCACACAACAAAAATTGAGAATGATGTTCGAAACCTTGAACATGTCTAACAATTCCTTGACGGAACTGTTAAGTTAACTTTTGATCGGTCTAGACACAGTTGTTCTTCTGTTAGTTCAAAATCTAGGATGTTCACTCCCCAAACAGTTAGAGAAACTACTACTAACCATGATGCAGAATTTGTAGAATCTCTAGTTCACCGATCCAGACGTGATCATAAATTAAAAGGAATTCAAAAGGATGAACAAGTATCTAATCTATGTTATGTTCTCATTCTATTATTTGGTTGTAAATATGAAACATTTTAGGAATGAAATGGACTTTAAAAAAAATTCTCAAAAATACCACTCTTAGTGATAAATATATAATTTTAATTAAATAATATTATTTCGTAATATTTTTACCTAAAAATGGTGAAAGGTAACAAAAATAGTAGTGTCGAATAATGGAGGTGGTGGAGGTGGCGAAAGGTGGTGGCGGCGGTGGTGGTAGAAGTTGGTGGCATGGTGGTGAAGGTGGTATGCTTATTTGAAATGTGAAAGGGTTGTTTTAGTAATTTTGTATTTTAAAAACATTCCTTAAGTAATGGAATGAAATTTCATTTCTTGGGAATGGTCATTCTCATTTAATATGTCATACAAAATAAAGGAATGGATATAATGTACATTCCATTCCATTCCATTTCATTTCACTGTACCAAAGATGACATGAGATTCTTAAAAGAGTTAATTTCAATAAACCCCTCTGTGGTTTCAAAAAAAATCACTTTGCCCCATTCTATACAGAAAACCCTAATGCACTTATCAAATTGTATAAGCTTGCCCACTTCCCTATAATTTTAGACCAAAATGCCCCTGAGATTTAATGAAAAATGATTTAAAATTCCAAACAACATATAAAATTAAAAATATATATATAAAATTAAAAAAAAAACATATAAAATTCGAAACAAATTATATAAAATTGGAAAAAAATACAAAATTCGAAACAAAACATATAAAATTCTAAACAAATATATAAAATTCATAAAAATATATATATAATTCAAAATAATATATAAAATTTGAAAAAATAAATTAAAATTAAAAAAGATATAAAATTCAAAACAAAAACATATAAAATTTGAAACAATATATATAAAATTTGTAAAATTGATTTAATGATTTAACATACCCCTGGAATTTAATGAAAAATGATTTAAAATTCAAAAAACACATATAAAATTCGTAATATATATATAAAATTCAAAAAAAGCATATAAAATTAAAAACAAAACATATAAAATTTGAATAAAATATATAAAATAAATATATATATATAATTCGAAAAAAACATATAAAATTAGAAAAAAATTATAAAATTCATAAATATATATATATAATTAGTAAAAAATATATAAAATTTGAAACAAATATATAAAATTCCAAATTTATATATTCTTACTTTTAACCTTAATATATTCTCTTATTTTTACATCTTCTTAGTTGTTTTTTCAAATTTTATATATTTTTTCGAATTTTATATATTGTTTTATGAATTTTATATATTTTTACGAATTATATATATATATATATATATATATATATTTATTTATAATTTTATATGTTTTGTTTGAATTTATATATAGTTTTTCAAATTTTATATATGTTTTTCGAATTTTATGTTGTTTTTTTAATTTTATATATGTTTTCGAATTTTATATGTTTTTACAAATTTTATATTCTTTTTGAATTTTATATATATGTTTCAAATTTTATATATATTTTTACGAATTTTATATATTTTTTTCGAATTTTATATATATTTTTATGAATTTTATATACATATTTTGAATTTTATATGTTTTTTTAATTTTAAATTATTTTTCATGAAATCCCAGGGGTATTTTGGTCCAAAATTATAGGGAAGGGGGCAAGCTGATACAATTTGATAAGTGGAGGGGGGTTTTCTGTGTAAGAGGGGAGCAAAGTGATGTTTTTTGAAACCACAGGGGGGTTTACTGAAATTAACCCTTCTTAAAATGTTGGAATTTGACCGAAAATTTTATAACTTTACCAAATCCGTGAAAAAATGAGCGAATTTGGGGGAATTTAGTACCGCCTATTAATTTAGTCTTAGCTTATCAAAATTACCCTTTAATTAATAATATACATACCTATATTTATAAGGGCAATATTGTACACAATTATTTTTTTCGTAACTGAATTTTTATTTCTTTCAAACATAAAATATATTTCTTTTTCCATTCAAATTTAATTCTTTTTCCAATTCTAATTTCAAATTCCGAAAAATCTTAATTCTAAACAAAGTGTAGTGCCACTTCTTATATTGTGCAGAAATAACATTAAAGTCTAAACTGATTGGCTTTGAGAACCTCGGATGTGCATGGAGAATTCATGCAAGTGTATTGGCAGATGTAAACCTTACAATTAAAAAATATAAATCCAGAACACACTTGTGTTAGAAAAACAAAGAATTCAATGGTCAACTCTATTTTCATAGAAAACAAGCTAAATTAAAAAATCAGCCCGATATAAGTTTAGAAAACTTGGGACAAAAAGTTGGAGATACATTTAAGGTTGATGTCATACCCAAAAATTCCAACAACAGAAATACTTTCCGTTATTAAAAATTATTGGACATGATCTACATAACATAACTCCAACACTTACTCTAATGGCATTAAACCAAAATATTAGCAATAACAACTAATATTGTTTATAAGTAAAATCATTATTACATCAAACTACTCATTAACAGTCAATGACATATGAGCTTATTAGAGTGCTATCAAATAAAGAACAAAGATGAATCCTCGATAATAAGCACAAAATCTGACGATCACCGAATGTCTTCACCTAATCAACGAGTACCTGAAATAATAACGGGGTGAGCTCACAAGTTCAGTAAACCAAAATATTAGCAATAACACAGTCATTGTTTAACAAGCTAATCATACATCGTATTCTCATATATTAAAGTAGCTTAAGAGAACATGTTATTATTATACGATAGATGACTCCAATAAATCATATCATTTTATATTTTAGTTACATCCACATCACTTATATGAGTCCCGGGCTCCACTCCAGTTCACACATTTTTTATAATTCACATCTCTCACATGGGCCCCGGGGTCCACTCCAATTCAGGTGGTGTGCATTGAATAGTCCCAGACTACCAAAGACACACATGTGGCTAGTGAGGACGTCTCCATACTTAGATGATCCCCGGCCACGTCCATATAGTAAAGACATATTAAGCCCTCTGGCCATAACTCAAGATAGTGCACTAACAAATAGGCAGGCCCTCGACCAAACCTAACCAGCAACCATAGGGTAGTCCCAGACCAATCCTTAAACTAATCTAAAAATGCCAATTAAATAATTATTAATCTATTTTAGGCGTAACACTAATGTATATAAACAATGCTACTTTAATAAAATTTAATTTGCAATAAAATAAAATGTATTCCGTCACTTATTGCGTAAATAGTGAATGTACGAAATTCCCAAATACTCCTTATGAGATATATAGCCCTTCAAAATCTTAAATAGCAATTTATTACAAATTTTATCTACATCTCGATTACTATTTAAGAATAATGTTCTTTCTGTTTTTTTTTTTTAAATGATATAAACTTTGAAATTCATTTAACTCTAGAATTTTAGCAAAAATTAGTTAAATATTTATAAAAATAATATTCAAGAAGTTTTTAAAGTTCTTGATAATTTAAATGATTTTTTTTAGACTTTCTTAGTTGAACCCATCATATTGTAAATAGCCAAGTATAGTCGATAATAACTCCACCAATACACCTATTGCTACATTGCGGTTAATAATAGATTATAACCCTAGCGACTTAATAGAAAAAGATATGTAAATTATGCTCCATCATTATTTTTAGTATCTGTATCACAGTTCCCAACAACAGAATTAATCACCACTAATCTCACCAACCAGTTATTCCAAAACTAATTCCTATCAATAAATGACGGGTACAACATTTAGGTCATAAATTACTGTAAGGAATACGACACTGTATTTAAATAACAATATTTAGGATCATGTATTCCATTAACAATGTAACACTATATTCAACAACACTGTAATCTAATAGGATCACGTATTCCATTAAAAGCTATATACAACAAAACACTGTATCCTATAATATCAATATATAGGATCAAGTATTCCATAATAACATTATATTCAACAACTAGTCAACATTTAGGATCACGTATTCTATTAATAGTGTAATCCTATATTCAACAACATTTACGATAATATTTCTACTATATATCTACCATTGTATCCTACTATAACTGTAAGGGTCACATATTTCTTATACATAAAATTTGATTACTGAGATGGAACCCATACTAAATGTATCATCTGTACCAAATCATCGAATATTTATATATATAGGCTCATATACAGACTTGTACTACTATATACCAAATAACAGCATATCCAAAAAGTCACAATCATATATAGGATTACAAGGCAAGATTAACTTGCTTGGAATGAATAGTGCATGACTACTCGTTTAGCTCCCTGATTGAAACCTCGCCCTTCGCCTTTCGCCCTTCCAGCTATAAAAGAATGTAACGTCAAACCTTTCTTCAACTCTTCCCCCTTCCCCGTTCAAAAACCTAGTTATAGATTTTATAGATATAGAACTCTAGTGATATACTTAGAACCAACCTCTTCTTCTGTTTTTTTTAAATTTAAAATTTAAAATTCTTAAAAACCATTTCATTATCCTATCTAACCCTTATCAGATATCTACTTTATATATATTTATATACATATAAAGTACGGTTATTATAGTTGAGGTGAGTGATGCATGCTTAAGAAGAGCTGGAAAGAAAGCCGTAGAAGCTATTGAAGGGAGCCATAAAGAATCATATGCAAAGTTGTGGAAATATACCAAAGGCCTTGTAGCCTGATGGTATTTATTTTCCTCCCCAAAGGGGAGTTCAGAGGTTTGATCCCTATGGGCTCATGTGGGGGTGTGTGAGTGTGATGGGTAGGGGTGTCAATTCGTGTCAACGGGTCGTGTCCATGTCGGGTCGATATCGTGTCGGGTCGAAATCGTGTCGTTACTATACGTGTCGTGTTCGGGTCGACCCATGTAAATTATATATATATTTTTTAATGGTAAGATGATATAAAAATAAACAAAGGCCTAAGCCATACAAATGCTAATTCATTTAGCCTATTTATTATAATATTTTAAATTAAATTTGACATAATCCATTTTAGAGGTAAATTATTTAACCTATTATCAACAAAATTAAATTGATTTTGACACGATCCAATATTATTTTATTGATATATTTCAATTCATGACCAATTAGATAAGAGAAAAATATAAAAATAAAGATAAATATGAACAGTAATCGTGTCAAACGTGTTGTGTTCGGGTTATCCGTGTCATGTTCGGGTTGACCCTTATATTTTTGTGTCGACCCATTTAAGGCCTTAAACCGTGTCGTGTCGTGTTCGTGTTCGTGTCGGGTCGTGTCGGGTTTTCGTGTCGTGTCCAATTTTGCCAACTCTAGTGATGGGTGTGTGAGTTCCTTAATATTCAAATTTTTTTTTTTGTAGAAATATGCTAATGAGGTGATTTTAAATAACCCAAGAAACTTAGGGTCCGTTTGGAATGCGTTTTGATTTTTATGTTTCGTTTTGAGATAAAATAAAATATATATTATTGTTGTAGGGTGCTTTAAGTTAAAATAAAAATCATGTTTGGTAAGTTAATTTTTTGGAAAATGATATTTACACCGAAATGCATACACCAAAGTATTATGTAACACTCCGTGTTATTTTCCTTTTTCCTGAAATTATTTTTCAATTTAATTTCGGTTATGACGTCACTTGTTCATGATGTTCTGGTTATTCTTGGAATTTTGTGTGTAAATTTTTCGCGTTTACGTTTAAAGTCGACTGCATGACTTTACGGTTTCTCTTTGACGACTTCATGGAATTCTTTTTACCGACTACACGGTTTTGTTTCGACATTTAGCATTAGTGTTTCGACTGGATAGCAACACGTTCTATCGTACGACGTTAAGGTTCCGATTCGATTATTTCGGTTACGATATTAGTACTTTTATGGATCCGGCGTGACGCATATTATTTTATTTTCTCGATGTTCCGGTTGTTGGGTTTATATAAGCCGTAGTAATTATTTGGGCTTATATTATTTATTTAGCGTCCTGTGGACATTTCGGTATTTATTTAGAGGTTGTTTGGACGTTTAGTAAAATATTGGGGTTATTTCATAATTTTTGATGATTGGAGGGTCACTTGTATAATTAATTGATATATATGTATACTCATGTATCTGCACAGAGTGAGAAAGGACCAACCTAGCTTCTTCCTTTTCTTCGTGCGACACACTGCACTATCTTCTTCACCCTTTTCGTTGCCGGAAATGGAGAGGGAGAAAGAGTCGGGAGTGAGGGCCGCGCACAAGGAAGTCGCGACTCACGACTAGTGGAGCAAGGGCGACGATGACGGCTGGAGCAGGGGTGGCGAGGGTCGGCAACGGCATGGTGGCATCGCGCATGAGTCGTCGACGGCTGGTGGTGACGCGAAGGCACAGTGGTGGGTCGCGCTGTAGCAATGCGCAACAGGGGAGGAGCAAGCCGGTTTGGCCAGAGCTTCGGGCTGCCGGTTCGACGACTTCCGGTGGTCTGATGACCGCGATTTTTGGTGAGTAGCTTTGTCTCGACTTAGTGTTCATCATACTAAAATTTCGTATTTTTTCGTTGAACGGTTTGTCCGGAAATTCGATTTATAGGTTAGAATTTTCGTTTGGGTTATTTTAGATTTACCTAAATTGATTAACCTATTACTAATGGGCTTTGTATATATCGTATAGGTTGTCGAGGCGGACGTTTTGGTATATTCGAAATAATTTTCGGGCGACTTTGGTCGGCGGGCTCCATATTCGGGTGCCGACACTTTTCACGATGGGCCGTTTCGGGCTGTTCTGTAAGCGTAAATTAAGATAGGAAATTTTATTCTCACTTCCGTATCATTGACGTGGTTTGAGTGTACAAAACCGTATTTATTTTAATTTAGATATATTAAATTATGAATTTAAAATATCTATAATTAGGTTAGAATCAAAGCAAGAGTTACAAATTAATTTGAGAAATTAATTAAATTATTTTCCTGCGAAATTAAAATTAATTCTTATTTGAATTGAAAAAGAATAGGTGATCTAGTAAACCCTTGAGAATTAAAATAGGTTAGAAAAATTTATAAAAGTTGGACGTGAACTTAGAACGCGATGTTATTTCTCCTTTTGATTATGTTTACGAAATTAAAACATGTTAGGGGATATGTGGCAGTGAGGGACGCGAACTTAGACGTTATTCTAGTTTCCTTATCCTTGGTGGATTATTTGCTTTAATTGCATTAAAAGCATGTTAAAATAAATGAAAAATATTTTCCTAGAGAATTAAAGGAAATATATTGTTTAGAACATGAATTCTACATGAAAATGTATCATAGGGATTTAAATGCTTTTATTGTGTTTTAAAAGCATGTTAAAGGAATTATGATATTCATGTTGGTATTATGTGGATATGGTTTATAAATATGATGCATTACATATTTATGTTGAAACATGGTTTTTATTGAGGCCCTGTATGCATATTGAGTACACCGTGTCGTGTTGAGTACATGAGTGTTGGTTTATGCGGGTTAGGTTACCATGTGTGGGTTTGACTAGTGTCGGATAGTCGAACGTTATCATAAATATGATGAAATACATATTTGTGTTGATTTGTGTCGATTCGTCGCAACAACTGGCCAGGAGGTGTCTCCCACCTATGGAACTAAAAAGCCAAAAAGGTTAATAGAGGGTTGGTAGCGCCCCCATCGGGTGGTAGGCGCCGCTCTCAAAGTCGCGAGTTGTCTCGAATCTTAAGTCGCGGGTCGTCTCGTGCAACTGATATTCCTTATTGAAAGTGAAAGAGAGAAAAATCACTTTGGGAATAATCGGTGCGGCAGTCTACATTCCTTCGTGAGCTAGGAGTGAATGGTAGAGATTCTGGATCCGTCGACCCTTAGTGGATAGGGTGTGTGGTCGTGTGTACCACAGGTGGTGTTGAGTCACATTGTATTTGCGTAGTATTTATGTGATTTCATTTGACATGTATATGTGATATTATTACATGTGGATTTTTGGAGCAACTTTATTATGTGATATTATTACCTGTGGATTTTGGAGCATGTTAATTATGAATATTGTGAAATAAATTCATATTTTATTAAATCAACTGAAAGTGAATAATGTGAAAGAAAATGATTACATGTCGTAATTATTAAAGTATAATGAAATGTATATTTTTATACTTGTGATTATATACTTTTATGCCCTTGGGGGGTTAAGTATATTGGCGTAGTGATCTTTGTGGATAGTTAATGTTAGTTATGGACTGTAGAGTCGATTTTGAGTTGATGCCTTAGAGAAGACGGGTGACAAGATTGTAAACCTAGTTGATTGTGTAGTATCAACGGTGAGTTGAGGCTTTGAGAAGACGGGTGATAGTCTTGTGGTTTTGGTTGGTTGCATATTACTGATACTTGATGTTTTTTTCCCACTTAGAAGGATGTATCATTTATCGTACTTTTGAGGTTATGAGTGCAGTTAGACGAGGTTGTGATTGAACCTATCTGGTTGAGTGACAATGGTCTCTTGATTCTGTTAGTAATCTAGATAATTAGTATCAAATGTGAAATTGAGGTTAGAATGAATTGGAAGAGGTATTGATTGAAACTAGTTAGTTCTGTGGTATCGGCCACTAGTTTTCTTTTTTCATGATATTAAGGGGTCTAAGTGATTTTATTAAGAACTCGAGGTACTATAGCTTGACAGTCTTGTTTCTAGTGCTTAGTTCATTCTCCTAAGCATTTATTTTACTATACTTTGTATACTAGTACATGTCTTTGACTTATATGTCACTCCTTGAGCCGTCGGTTACAGCATGGTGTCGAACATTTTCCTCGTGGTGTCATTTAATTTTATGGAGTTGGAAATGGATGGTTGTGTTCCGTGAGTCCAACGTATTGTTCTTCTTTCATTGTCCTCTTGGACATTATAGGAATCCTTGGAGTTGTAGTCAATCTTATCTGGTTGTCTGTCGGAAACGGAGTTTATCAAGTTTTGAAAACAAACTCATTCGTATTTAAAAAGAAAATCCCGTTTTCGGCTACCCCCGTAGCCAGGACAAGCGAATGACGAAGACCGGGGGCAAGACGGTCATTTTCATTTTGTGGATTTTAAAAAAAAAACGTATTCTATAGAAATTCTCGAGATTCTGAGGTTACGAGACTTCTTTCTCAAAAATCTCAACCTGTAGTGTTTTGAAATGTGGTTTCTTGTTTCACCTTTGCTTCAGATCATTTCTAAGTCTCGGGTATGAGGCTTAGTGTTGTTCAGTGCACACATATAGTGTTGCATTTCACTTCTTCTTGGTTGTTGATGTTACCACCTAGGTGATTTGAGTTGTTACGTGTTAGGGGCATGGATGCTGAATTGATTGGTTTCTTTTGCCGGGTGTTCTCCCTAAGCATTTGTGGTGTTCTTAACATTGACGTTGTTGTCTCGGTTATCCGTTGGTTTAGCATTGTGACTTCTTTTCCCTTGCTTTGGTTCCTTGACCCGCGTGTGGTTATTCATAAGAGTAGTGTCCATGTATTCTCAATGTTTTTATTTGGTTAGCTTTCCTGATGCATAGTGAGAGTGTTGGTAAATTACTGATCATATTGGAGATAGTATTATGAGATTCATATGGTGATATGATTGAGGTGATCCAGTCCTTGAGAGGTAGATTATCTCTAGGAATGGGATGATGTTTCTTATATATATATATATACAACATATATATATAGATGACGATTGTGTTAGTACGCAAGGACGTGATTGTTTTTCTTCCTGTGTCTTGGGGAGTGGAATTTGAGCCTTCCTTAGTATTAGTTGTGGAATTTGATTAATGTGGATATTAGAGGTGAATGTGATTCCCTCTGTTTGAATCTTCTGGTTGGCGTTGTGAGCGCTTGATGATTTGCTAGATCGGACTTGGGTGTCGTGTACCTAGTGTACGTTTGTGAGAGTAGTGTAGACTACCGGTGTTGGTACTTGGAGTACGAGTCTTAGTCGTACCTTATAGACTCATGTTGTGTACTTATATATATATATATATATATATATATATATATATATATATATCCCCGATATATATTCATTTACGGTAGCATATGAGTACGTGCCTTGGGTTTTCGAGACTGGGTTATGTTATGGGTTATGTATCTTGCTTGATGGTTTAGCGTTACCTAAACAGTCAGAGGATGTGGTAGTTAGGATATAATTTTTCCCACTGAGCTTATTTGCTCACAGGGGTATTTCATCGACCCCTGGTATTCCCACGCCAGGTTGCAGGAAATGTTGCGGCTACGGGCAGCATGCGGTGCCACTGCAGTTTTCTTTTGTTTTCCTTGTTACAGGTTTTGGAGTTGCGTTGGGTGATGCTGTTATGGTTGCAGTGCGACTGGTTTGGGGACGATAGTTATTTTCTATCAGTTTATTTAACCATTTTTTATGGGATTGTCATATATTTATCTTAGGAGTCAGTCTGTTGGCATATCCCTATTGATACTTTTATTTCCTGTATTTATTATTTCAGGATGTGCATTTTTGTATTTTTATTCGAGTATTTGTGGCTCTGTTGATTATAGAGGGTTGTGTAGGGGTTGATGGTTTCTTTCCACTACCTCGGTCCTAGTAGGATTGATGAATGTTGGGTTATGAGCCATTGTTATTATCAAACTGTTATTGGCAGGTTATTTTGTTGTGGTTGTGTGTCCGGATGTTCCATTTACAAACGAAACTCTGTCGGATTTTCGTTAGATTCCACTATTTTGTTCTATCATTCATTTGGGTATGGAATATACCACATTTATCATTATTCCATACGTTTTCATGGTTAATGATATTTTAGTTGGTTGCTCATATTAAGACTCACACCCCGGATTCCTTAAATGTCCCGGTTTGTGAGTCTTAGGAATTTAGGGGCGTGTCAGAATATACTAGTGAGTTTCTATTATTCGATTAGGCATGAAGTATATTTTTCATTGTTATTCAATGTATTTCCTTGTTATTGTTGACTGTAGTGGCGTTTGACTAACGTTACCCTTTGGAAATTCGCTGATTCTCCGGGTTGGAGTTACTGGAATTTTAGGGGCGTGACATGTTAGGCAGAAACTACGTGTCAATCTAGCTGGCAATAAACCCTTCGAGCTTTTTTTTTCTCTGTCATTTTATTTTTGGTTGTTTTCACATCGTGTGTGTAATCGCTCATCTTCTCCGTCTCTCAACTTCTACAACACATTGATTTTAATGAATTGTTTTTCTTTGAAGATGGTGTGTAATTTTTTAATTTAATTTTTATTTTCTTTGATATGAACTTGAGCAATGAAAATTTTAATATTTTGGATGAGCTTCAGAGAATTAAACTCTATTATAAAATTCAATCACAAAAAATTAGTTCTTAAATAGGATATTTGTATAGGCCCCGTTTGGATACGGAAAAACAGTTTTTGTTTTTTTACTGTTCACCGAGTTAAAAAAAAAAAAACACGTTTGGCAAACGCGTTTACTGTTCACGTTTTTTTTCCCCAAGAAAACTGTTTTATGTGAATAGTGTGTAAAAGTGGTAAAAACACCAAATACAACTTTTAATTGTTTTTCGAGTTTTTTCACTGTTTAGGGTACCACCTCCGCCACCGCCCCCACCACCGCCGCCACCAACCACCACCGCCCCCCGCCACCAGTCGCCGCCGCCGGGCCCCACCGCCGCCGCCAGTCACCCACCACCACCGCCCCCCGCCGCCACCGGTCACCGCCGCCCACCAATACCATTTTATTTTTCAATACAAATTTTCATCCAAACACTTTTTTGTTTTTAGTTTTTTGCTGAAAAAAACAAAGACAAATACAAAAACAGTTTTTATATATGAAGATAGAAAACAAATACAAAAAACAGGTTATCCAAACGCACCCATAGTGAATTGTGTGTGATTTATTTGGAGAAATTCATTCTACAGGAAAAGATATGGTTCTTTAGATTGTTGATACATTTTTTTAGAATGATGTAGACTTGTATCCATTATTAGATACCTTAATTTCCTCTTTAGAATGTTGTATAAGTTGCTATATATAGATTTTTTAATGTTGTATAAGTTGTTATATATGTAGATAGATTATTTGACATTGGCTACTTATTCTACAAATGTTTTCTCAGAAATTAGGTAAGTGTAATGATATTAATATTTTTTTTAAGAAAAAAATTAAACCCTTGTATGATCTCATATCAAACATATGCATCAAGCTAATAATTTTTTATCCGAACACACAATTAGAAGAAAGTTGTAAACTAATTAATTGGTAAAATAAAGAATTTCAGATGAAGTTGAACTCGCTTGTAATTATCTGGAAAACAAAAGGCGCCAAAAAAGAAAATGACGGAGAAAAAAAAGCGACGAAGGGTTTATTGTCAGTTAGACTGACACGTTGTTTCCGCATAACACTTCGGTGTATGTGTTTCGGTAGCATCAATGCATTTCAAATAATTTTCCAGCCCTAAAGTTTAGAGGATGAATCTTCCAACTCGGACTCAATGGTTTAACCCAATTTTTCAGGCCTGGATATTGAAGAAAAAAAGTGATTAAACCTTCAATTCACTTATGTGAAAGAATCTACAATTTATTTATATATAAAAAAGAATCTACAATTTATTGTTGTAATAATGCCTAGTACACCAAATTCTTTTGTACAATTCTCTCTCACACACATATATAAGCTTTTTCAACAGAGGGAAAAAAATATCATATATGAAAGAGAGAGAGAGAGATAAGGATGACCAAATTTATTAAAGGTAATGGTTTCACCAAAGAAATTGATAAAAAAAGAAAAAACACCTACGAAAAATGAAAAAAGCCTATGTTCACAAACTTTTTTTTCCATAAACTTTTAATGGGAACTGTAGACACTGAAATTTTATGCCCCAAGACAAAAACAAATATCGGCCCACAATTAATTTACTTAGCCCATTGGGCTAATTAATAATTAGTGGCTCAAACCCGTTATGTAAACTTGATGATTGTCATGAATAAATTCAAATTAAAAGATAATTATCATAGAAGAGATAATTATATATTTATCTTGAAATAAAGAGATAATGATAAGTTTATTTAAATAATCTTATAATTATCTAAAGGTGACACATGTCACCATCTACTTCATCCTAAATGCCTATAAATAGAGGTAATGGGAAGAGAAGAAGGGGGAAGATTTCAGAAGTCTCCCAGAGAAGAAGAAGAATTCAACCCTGCCAGATTCCCAAAAAGAAAAACAATAGCGAAGCTCTACCGATTTAAAGAATTCAACAAAGTTTGAAGAATCAACCAGAAGCGCTGTCGGACTATTCTCTACTCCAACAAGAAAATACACGAAGAACAACAAACACTTCAAAATCGTGTCGTTCTTTTTATTTTTTTATGTAGTTCACCGAAGTCAAAGAATCACTCAAGTCCAAGCCTTAAAGACGGAGGACAACAAACACATCCAAGTTCGTGTCGTTCTTCCTCAACAAATTCAAGAAATTAAATACAACTATTCGAGATCAACCTTCATCAGCACTCGATCAAAAATCAACAATCCGATTCAAGATCAAGCCCCGACGGCCATTGGATCACTCTTAACAGCCGATTCAAGATCAATCCCTAAAGGCCCTTGAATCCGAACAACAAGGAGATCGAATCAGAGGAATTATTTCAGAGATTGTACCCATTATTTTCAAAGAATTAATAAAATTATTATTTGTCGCAATTTTCATTCCATTAATTTTGGACTCGAAATTTGTTATCTACAGGAACGTTGATGGATCTTAGGTGAAATTGTCGATTACAATGAATCTGCTCAGAGAAAGGGTCACTAATGATTTTTCTTCGAAGAAATCAAACCAAAAGATACTAAAATATGTGGTTGTTACCTTTGATTTGGGGTTTTTAGGGCTTGAGATACAAAATCGCCAGAGCTGGAAGAGAGAGAAACGAGAGGCGCAAATGGCCTAATATGTTTAAAAAAACTTTATATACTTGCCCTAGATGGGCTAAAGCACTTTGAGCACTATAGTGCCTATTTTAGCGATACAGTGCCCAAAACAAAAAGAAACACCAAAATGTTGTTTTGGATTTTGGCTTAATTTTTTGAAGTATTCTGGTCCTGTTCGAAACATAACAAACCCAACCAAACATTCTTTAGGCCTATTTTTTACTCTGGTTATTGGGCCATGACAAAAACACCCAAATCAAAGTAAGTTCCAAATAGGCCCTAAGAAACATCAATTTCTTGTTTTGGGTTTTGGCCCTCTTTTTTGAAATGTTTCAGTACTATTCAAAACAAATTAGTTGTAACCAAACATGTTATCTGTCCATTTTATGCTTCGATTATTGTGCCACAACAAAAACACCCAAAACAAAACAAATTCCAAACAACCCCATAATTCTCAGACCTTCAGACATGATAAAACTAAGTTTAAGAGAGTTTTCTTATCATTTGTTGCAATTCATAATGGGTACAAGCATGGTTGTAGGCCATTTATAGGAGTTGATGAATGTTTTTTGAAAGGTCCATAAGGTGACATTTTGTTAAGTGCAGTGGGGGTTTTTGTACCATTTACACAAAATTACTGGTGATATGGCTGAAGATATGCCATGGGTGATTATGAAAAATGAACAAAAGGGCATAATCCTAGCTGTGAATAAAATCTATCCCTTAGCCCTTACTACGATATTGTAGGTAGACGTGTAAATGGATAGGATTTGGATCGGATGATTTCTGATCCGAATTCGAATCCGATCCAATAATCCGATGAATTTTTGGTTTCTTAATTCATATCCGAATCTTTGATATTCGGATCTCTGATCTGATAACCCGATCCGATTATAAATTTTTTTAAAAATAAAATTAATAAAGAATATTTATTTTTTATTATTATTTTATGACACTAAAAATAAAATAATATATTTATCCTTATAATGCATATCCATGACAAATATGAAAGTCAAATAACAAAACAAAATTTAGAACATAATTAGATATATTAACTACCATATATAACTAATAACATAATTATATATATGAAGTATACGACATTTACTAGTCAACCTTTATATATTAATAAATAGTAATATAGTTGATCAGTCATCATTAATAAATAATAAAATAATTAACAATTAATTTTATATATAGTTTTAGTACTAAATATATACACATAAAAATATTAAAGCTATATATATATTATATGATTTGGATCGGATTATTATCGAATCAGATTAGTATAAATCCAAATTCAATTTGTTAAGATATCGGATTATCGAATTCGGATCATAATCGGATTATCGGATTTCATTTTAAATCCATATCCGACTAATCGGATCGGATTCAGATCAAAATCCAATCCATTGACAGGTCTAGTTGTAGGCTTAATTATACCAATTTTAGGTCCCTATATCCTAGGGTTAGATATAAATCACTGTTCTGGATGGTTGCAACGACATATATTGAGCTAGATTTCTACAATGCTATGAGAAAACTGAAAATCATTTGTCCAAGAGGATGAGAGTGGTTGATGGAACATCGACTTGAAACTTGGACAAGACATAAGTTTGATGAGACTTTCAAATGTGATTTTATAACTAATAATGCAATTGTGTTGGTTGATGGAACATCGACTTGAAACTTGGAGAAGACATAAGTTTGATGAGACTTCAAAATGTGATTTTATAACAAACAATGCAGTTGCGTCATTCAGATCATGGCTTAAGAAAGTAAGGGCAAAATCAATCATAAATGTTTTGGAAGGGGTAATGACTAAGTTAATTGTAAAAATTCATAAAAGGTTTAAGCAATCTGCAAGTTGGGTGATTTTAATTAGTAGTCTTAAAAATTAGAAAAAATTGAACACAACAATTGAGAAGGTTGGTTCATGTCAGCTGATTTGGCCAGGTGGTGAGAAATATGAGGTAGTTGAGGACATGGAGATGAAGTATATAGTCAACTTGAAGACAATGAATTGTTGTTGCATGGATTGACAGTTAACTGGTGTGCCATGTAAGCATGCAACAACATGCATTACAGGGAACATGGGTAACATTGAGGAGTATTGCCATAATTTTTTCACAAGGCACACCTATACTAAAGCTTACAACAATCTCATCCACCCAATGCACCGTAAGAGTAGATGGGATGAAGTGTCAAAGCCATCACTGCTTCCCTCAAAGCTTAGAAGGGGTGCATGTTGACCAAAAGTGCAAAGCAAGAAAGAAACACAGACTTTTACTTGAATTTTTTTAATTTTTATGAGTTTTATATTAATTAAGGTGATCTTTTTGTAAGTTACACAACCAAGTGTAGCACATACTTCACCATAGAGTGTGTTGTAAAGAGACAAATGGTAACAAGTCTTCTGTTTTTTGTATTTTGGTTTATACAGAAGAACTAACTATATGGTAAAGTCTAACCTGAACTATTTTTTTGTAAATGTAACACATCCCATAGTTAGGCTTTTTTTTGGGTATATGTCAAGTAATTTGGGGTTAAAATGTGATTCGTTGGTTATGTAATAACTTTTGAAACTTATATTTTGACTTGGGACAGTTTGTTGCCCATTAATGATGACTACTTGCCAATGATATATATGCTTGAATTTCAACATATTTCTCATTATACTATATAGAGTCTTACAATACTTAAATTATAAAGAAAAACAAATAACATGGATAAGACAGTTATGGTACACATGATCATGCTTGCAAATACAAGGGTTTTGTCATTAGCATTATAGACTCTATATTTGCATTGATATTCCTCAAATCTGTTACAGCAGGAACATTTTGAACCCCATGAAAATGAGCTTTTGATTGTTGGTTAGTGTTACACCAATCAAAGTATGTGCATATTCCATTAGCACATTTGTAGTATTGTTTTCCAGGATTTTTGTATGAATGAGAGACTCTTGGTATTGTTGTTCTGCCATAGCAACATGTTCTACTCCCATTCATATTAACTCTACAAAAGTGAAAATATTGGTAAAGGGTTGAGTGGCTATACATTTGTTTTTGAGGAAATAAGCAATTTTATTGAAAGAAGGCTAAAAAAAGCCAAGCACAGAACACATGAGGAAACCATGTTCATTACAAAGTGGTACATTTTTCAACAACCCCCAAACCCACCAAGTTAGGGACTCCCAATCCTCAATACCTAACAGCTTGATACTAGGCTGTAGAGACAAAACCCGATGTTAAACGTGGTACCTTCTCCAAACAAACATATTAGACCAGAAGAAGAGGCTAAGCAAGGAGCAGACCTTTTAAACATCAAGAAAACCTTTCACAAAGAAAAAATAGAATCTAGAAATCCCCATAAGTTTGCAATAGTAGTGTTAGTAGCAGACCTCTTGAAATTTTGAAGAGAATAACCCTGAAGCTAATGAACTTAATTATCTCCCTTTGAAGTACATGTTGAGTGGCTATACATGCATACATATAAAATGAAAATGCTTACCATAGATCTTGTAACTTCAATTATCTTGGTTGCATGCTTTCAAATTGTTTTGTGTTTAGTGGATAATGAATTTTGTTACTGCCTTGTGGACAGTGAATTTTGTTTGTGGAGATGTCACTGCATTCATAGCACAATAACAGATTTCTAACGGCTACTTTTATACTAGTCGTTGCACATTTTCTTTTGTTTACAAAGTATTATGGGAATAGCTTGCAAAAGTCATTTCATAGCAAGGTTATTTTAATCTATTCAACTTGAGGGAAAATGGCAAGAAAGAAAAGAAAAACATATTTATATTACAATCCAAAGTCAAGGTGTACTATGGACATTTCATTGGGTGTCAGATGTGGTAGGTTGTTATTGGGGGTGTCTTTGTTAATTTTTCAAATCTTACGAGGTGATTGAACCACACGCTCCAAATGTTACATCTATCTGTAATTTTCTCAAATCTCATGGGATATTAGTGTAATTAATCCTAAAAATTGTATGCATGATTTGTAACTTTGAACATTGTTCACTGGAACTTTTAAAACATAATACTATTTTCTGCTAACAATTACAGGGAATTCACTGAAAATAAACATTTTTATAACTGAGTTCAATTGTGAAAATTGTTTTCAAAAAACTCAACGAATCATAATTTTAGTCTTGTTTTCTAGTTTTGAGTTTTTAAAAAGCAAAAATTATTTAAGAAATATAAACCAAGCAGGACCTTAATGTATACTATATTCTCCCTTATATGCAGTTCAGTGATGTTCATTTGGTTAGCACGAAGTAGGTAAAGAAGTTTGGATACAATTTAGAATAGTGATCATAGTAATTGAGAGAGAAATTAACTAAAAAAATGATAATAACAATTGAAAGAGAATTGTGCAGTTTTAGAATAAGATATAAAAAGGCCGCAGGGAGACTTTTTTTAAAAATTTAAAATTCTATAAATACAAAATGGAAAAATTAATTTTCAATTATTTTCGCTCCTTGCATACACCCACATAATAATGTTCATTTGGTAAAAGAATTGCTCTTGGAAGGCTTGAAAAAGACAATGAATGCCACTTTTAATTATTTATTAAAACCGAAATAAAATTGTCGTTATTTTATTCCCTTTCTCCACAATGACTCCAAAAACACCCATCAATGTTATGTGGATATTTATACGGCATTGGATATATTGGACTTGTTGTTTCTTTGTGATTGTCATTTATAAAAGGGTTAATTTAAAAAAAAAAATCATATACTATTCAGTTTAATCAACTAAATTCCACTGTGTCCACTTTACCCCATGTACCATTTAATTTCATCATTATGCCCCCTCACCTCACATTTTGAGTCAAAATACCTAAAATACTCTCAATAGTATAATGGGGTTTAGTGAAATCAACCCTTTTAAAAAAATATTTTTCAAAAATCAATTATATTTTTCGCAAAAATTATAAATTCAAAAATATATATATATATATTTTTCGCAAAAAAATCATATTTTGGAACATAATAGTATATATTTTTCGTAAATTTTTTTTCCAGAAAAAATCATATTTTGGAACATAATAGTATATATTTTTCGCAAAAAAATAATTTTTCGGAAAAGATCATATTTTGGAACATAATATATATTTTTCGCAAAAAAATAATTTTTCGCAAAAGATTATATTTTGGAACATAATATATATTTTTCGCAAAAAAAGTATTTTTAGGAAAAAAATTCAGATCTTGGAACATAATAAATACTTTTTCTCAAAAAAAATATTTTTCAGAAAAAAAAATCATATTTTGGAACATAATATATATTTTTCGCAAAAAATTCATATTTTGGAATATAATATATACTTTTTTGTAAAAAAAAAAAAAATTTCGAAAAGAAAAATCATATTTTGGAACATAATATATACTTTTTCGCAAAAAATATTTTTCAGAAAAAAATCATATTTTGGAACAAAATATCATATTTTCCGAAATATATATATATATATATATTTTATTTTTTTTTGAAATTTATAGTTTTTACGAAAAATATAATTTATTTTCGAAAAATAATTTTTGTAAGGGTTGATTTACTAAACCCCCTTATACTATTAAGGGAGAATAGTTTAGATATTTTGACTCAAAGTGTGAGGAGGAGGGAGCATAGTGATGAAATTGGATAGTATATGGGGCAAAGTGAACACAGTAAGAGTTATTTGATTAAATTGAATAGTATAGGGGGATTTCTTGAAGTAAAAGCATATTTATATTGCAATCCAAAATCAAGGTGTACTATGGACATTTCATTGGGTGTCAGATGTGGTAGGTTGTTATTGGAGGTGTCTTTGTCAACTTTTCAAACCTTACGAGGTGATTGAACCACATGCTCTAAATATTACATCTATCTGTAATTTTCTCAAATCTCATGGGGTGTTAGTGTAAGTAATCCTAAAAATTGTATGCATGATTTGTAACTTTGAACATTGTTCACTAGAACTTTTAAAACATAATGCTATTTTCTGCTAACAATAATAGGAAATTCTCTGAAAATAAGTATTTTTATAACTGAGTTCAATTGTGAAAATTGTTTTTCAGAAAACTCAATGAATCAAAATTTTAGTATCGTTTTCTAGTTTTGAGTTTTTAAAAAGCAAAAATTATTTAAGAAATGCAAACCAAACAGGACCTTAGTGTGTCCTATATTCTCCCTTATATGCAATTCAGTGATGTTCATTTGGTTAGCGCGAAGTCGGTAAAGAAGTTTGGATACAATTTAGAATAGTGATAATAGTAATTGAGAGAGAAATTAACTAAAAAAATGATAATAACAATTGAAAGAGAATTGTGCAGTTTAGAAAAAGATATAAAAAGTTCCCGGGAAGACCTTTTTTTAAGAATTTAAAATTCTATAAATACAAAATGGAAAAATTAATTTTCAATTATTTTCGCTCCTTGCATATACCCACATAATAATGTTCATTTGGTAAAAGAATTGCTCTTGGAAGGCTTGAAAAAGACAATGAATGCCACTTTTAATTATTTATTAAAACCGAAATAAAATTGTCGTTATTTTATTCCCTCTCCACAATGACTCCAAAAAAAATTGGACTTGTTATGTGGATAATTATACGGCATTGGATATATTGGACTTGTTGTTTCTTTGTGATTAGCATTTATATAATTCAAAAAGTCAAAAGAGGACAACAAATGGGTCCTTAGCTCAGTGGTAGAGCATTTGACTGCAGATCAAGAGGTCACCGGTTCGAACCCGGTAGGGCCCTAATTTTATCTGCTTTTTATTTTATTATTTTTGTACCAAAAATGATCTGGCTGGTCATTTCCTATAATTTAAGATTATATATAATACTTTATACATGTTTTGCCATATTATATTTTTGCGATGACTTCAAGATTAACCCAAATTTAGTAAGCAAACAGTTGGCTGTGACATGTTTTTGCATTTATTTAATGCAAATTATAGGTTGCTGTCAAGAAGTAATTAATGACTTCTGATTGACAAACTTGTTTATTTAATTTATGCTGTTATGTGATTTATTGAACCCCTAATTCTTACAGGACAAATAGAAAAGATGAGATTGTTTACCAACTCTTGGTTGGACTAGAATTAAATCATGACAGCTTCAAATCTTATCTTCTATCTTCTAATATTGCCATAAATTTTGAATATTATATAGGGTATTTTCTGAGATTACAAAGTCAAATTAAACAAAGGAATAGCTTACAAACTTATATATGAATCACACTGTCCTTGGTTATGTCAACCACAAGCTTAGTAACAATTTATTTGTGCTTTTACCCCGAATTTACCAGTGTCACTAACCAATTATATTTCATCACTTATAAATATATATATATATATATATATAACTATTTTAGTAATTCATGTATGATACCATGCCATTATTATTTTAAGAGCATGTAATTACATATATTTTTCAAGGTTGCGAGTTCAAGACTTGCAAATACTTGGATAATAAGTGTGACTTTAGTTTTATATTAGCATCACAATATCATGGTGACTTTAGTTTTATATTACCTTTGTACTCATAAGACTAAATTCATCAGAATATCATGGTGAACCATAAATTCATGCATCATTTGAAAACCATGAAAACTAATAAAGTCTGTCAAGGACAATAACAGGGTTAAAAGAAAAATATATATCCATTATTAACAGTGGCCTACTTTTCTCCGCTACTTGCGTATAACAACACTGTCTCACTTTGCGGTTCTTATAAATAATTTGTCAAAATTTTGATTCAATAAGTAAAAATACCTGAAGTGTTCAAAAATTCTTTACACAATTTTTTGTCAGTGTACCGCAATATAGCTGCTCGATCGCAAATGACTAGAAGCAGATCGTCACTCTCTAACCATCAATTGTATAATACCCAGTTCACTTCATTATCTTTTTTCTAATTTTACTTTTTTTTGCATATATACAAAGAAGAAAAGCATGTAAGCAGATAATTCATTTTTTTTCTCACTCTCTCTCTGATTGATATATATATATATATATATATACAATTCTCTCTCTCTAAACCCAATCCCCCACCCCCTTAGAGCAACCGGTAGAGGGCTTCATTTGGCTAGCTGGCTATGGTATAGCCAGCCAAATTCATTAGTATGAGGCTCTCCAAATCCAAGGTGAACCTTGCTACTCGTTATGAGAATCGCCACAATTGGCGAGTTGTTTAGCCAGCCTTCGTTGGGCTCATGCAATGACTTTCAGAAAAATGTGAGAGTGTGTGGGTTGATTGATACAAAATACATATATATATATATATATGTAAAAACATTATATATTTATGTGCATGAACAAATAATTAATTAAAAATAAAAATAAATAACAAATAATTATAAACAAATATATACTATATATTTATAAGTAATCCATGTTCATTTGGTCACAATTTTTATAAAAGAGATATATGTCACACTTATTAATTATTATAGCCCAATTAAATAATATAAATTTAATAATTATATATTGTAATAAAAAAACAATATTTAAAACTACTAATTATTCATCACAAATAATGTAAAAGTTAAAATCTTAGCCGAATAAATAAACAAACATTTGGTGGAGGTGTTTCTTGAGATCCAAATTATTAATTACACTTTTTCATTACCAAATTTATTTCACAAATGATCCATGAGATCTTTCCTGAGATCCAAATTATTCTCCGCATTGCGAATCCTATCAAGTCGGGCTAAGATGTGTGTCGCCAAAAATGAAGGGTCTCGATTGTAGTGTGGAAGCGAGATTGATTCATCTGGTGGAGGTCTCCAGTTCAAAATGTTGGCGTCCGGTTCGTCTTCTATAATCATATTGTGCAATATAATGCACGTTTTCATTATCTTGCCCAAATCTTTTTTTTTTCCCCAATAGTACACAGGTTCGTGTGTTATAGCCTACCTTATCTGTAACATGTTAAATGACCGCTCAACATCCTTCCTAACTGCTTATTGTCTTTGAGAAAATAACTTTTCTTTTGCAGTTGTTGGATGTGAAATATTCTGCATCAAAGTTGTCCACTTCAGATAGATATCATCATATAGGTAATACTCCAATATTCGTTGATGTTCATTCACCTCATAATTAACATAATGCATTGTACCATTGATAATACGCTGGAATACAGGAGAATGATCTAAGACATTCACATCATTGTGTGAACCAGCCATACCAAAGAAAGCATGTCAGATCCACAATTTTTTTAATACAACTGCTTCTAATATGAGCGTAGCTTTGCGACATCTTCCCTTATGTGTGTCATGCCAAGCTGCAGGACAATTTTCCCATTTCCAATGCATACAATCTATAGAACCAAGCATACATGTAAATCCTCTTTCCTCCCCTTCTTAAAGTAGACGTGCTATGTCGACTTCAATTGGTGAGTGTAAGTATTTATCCGCATATAATTCAATCACAACATCACAAAACTTCTTTAAGCATTGAATTACAGTGCGTTTGCTAACCTTCATGTACTCGTCACATAGATCCGCTGAAATTCCACACACAAGTATACGTATGGCTGTTGTTATCTTCAAGATAGGTCTGCAGCCCATACGGCCAGTGGCATCGGGTTTGTTTTTGAAAAAGTTGTCATGGCTAGTAATATCATTGAAGATACAAAGAAATATTTCTCGTTGCATCCGTTACCGTCGACGAAAATACTCGGGTGGAAAAACAGAATTTTCAGCAAAGTAATCTTTGAATACTTGTTGGGCTGCCTCTTCTCGATCACGTTTGATATATCATCTCTTTTTTGGACCAAATAGTGTTTTTATCAGCTCGGGTGTGAACTTTCCCAGAACAGTTTTGAGTCGTTTCTACTGAAGCTGATAACTTGTCTCCCCCTCATTTCGATCAGACCCTAATGAATTAAAGTAAGATTCAGATTCAGAAGACAATGTTGGAAACTGTAATGGAGATGCCATGTATATTTTGAAAGTACAATATAATAAGGAGTTGAGTAATTGCAGAAGAAATAGTGAGTGATTTATATAGGCATAAGTAAATTCAATTCAATTCAAAAGCAAAAATCAAAAAAGCAATCATATATCTGAATGACAAAAGGAATCTCTGAATGACAAAAGAACAAAAACACACCTTTCAAAATATATCTGAATTATAGCTGTTAATTTATCTTTTAATTATAGCGGTTGGTTGTTCCATCTGAAACTCTATAAATACCAAACTACAAACACTAAAATTTCATCCTCCCACTTTTCTTCAGTTTTCTATTTCAACAATTCAAAATATTTCATAGATAATCGACTTCCATTCAATAACCCTTACACTAACCAATCTGGCAGTACAGAATTACCACTCGCATTCGATTATAGGTGGAACTTTCAAGATCCAACCCAATCAGAATTCTTATTCCAACACAACTTCCAATACACACATCCTCCTCAATATGTACCTCAATTCCAAATCCCGCATCAATCACATTATGCATCTCAGTTTCAAGTCCCACATGAGCAAATTTCTCGATCTTAATCCTAAGTCCCATATGAGCAAAATTCTCTATTTCAACCTCCTCTAAGGCCAAAGAATAAAAATTGGTCAAAGGAAGAAGATATAGCATTGTGCAAAGCATGGATCATGGTTGGTGAAGATTCAATGACAGGGACGAATCAAAATAAATGTACCTTGTGGGAACGAATTCTTGCTCATTTTACTAGTCAATTGGGAGGCATAATTGGAAGAAATAGCAATGCTCTAATGAACCACTTCTCAATCTTTCAAGCAAAAGTAAACAAAATTTCTAGATACTATAACAATGTGCGCGACATTCAAGCCAGCGGCTACACTGATAAAGATATAGTAAGTTTTTATTATATATTACAAGAATAATTCATTTATTTATTGAATAATTATTGAAATAATTAATATCATTTTTTTTTCATAATCTATAGATGTAAACTGTCAAAGAAGTATATAAACTACAAGAACATAACGATTTTAGGTTTGAGCATTGTTGTAATGTGTTACGAGAAACACAAAAATGACACATCCATTGCAATGTTAAACAAAAGTCAACTCAACATAAAAAAAAAAAAAGAGGTATTATTGATTTGAATATTAGTGGGCAAAACTAATGATCTCTAATATTTTTATTTATCTAGTAAAATTTTATGTAATGCATTTTATTTAATGTAATGACTTTTTTTTAATAATATATGTAATGCATTTTATTTAATGTAATGTATTTTTTTTTAATTTGATTATGTAATAAAAATTTTGTTTAGTGAGAGCCTTATTAATAAATAAAAAAATTGTTATATATAATTATAAAAATTAAATAGAGACTTTTATCTTCACAAAAAAAATAAAAATAAAATAAAATAAAGTAGCTTGTTGCCAGCTGTTGTATCCTGGCTGGCTACAATTAAAAAGAAAAAGAAAAAATTTAAAACTGACATGGCTGGCTACAATTCAAATGTAGCCGGCCAATTTTAGTCCCCTTGTACCAGTTGCTCTTATATCATTCTTACGTCTTACTTACAATCACAATATCACCACCTTCACAACCAGCATAATACTACATGACATGCGACATCGGAAGAAAGAGGGGCGAAGTTAACTGATCCATCTTTGCAAGGAGACATAAAGGGGAGTTCAGTGATGAGATTGGAAGAGGATACAGTGGATAAACAAAAATTGGTACAAATTTAAAGTAAAGCAAATTAAGTTGAGGGGTATTTAAGTCATTTGAAAAACATATTTTGTTTATTTTGTAGTTAATTGTACTAAAATTGTCTAATCTATAAATAAGTTTTACTTTCGCTATTTTTTGTAAATAATATTTATCTTCAGTTATATTAAATAGAGACTTTTATCTTCACAAAAAAAATAAAAATAAAATAAAATAAAGTAGCTTGTTGCCAGCTGTTGTATCCTGGCTGGCTACAATTAAAAAGAAAAAGAAAAAAATTTAAAACTGACATGGCTGGCTACAATTCAAATGTAGCCGGCCAATTTTAGTCCCCTTGTACCAGTTGCTCTTATATCATTCTTACGTCTTACTTACAACCACAATATCACCACCTTCACAACCAGCATAATACTACATGACATGCGACATCGGAAGAAAGAGGGGCGAAGTTAACTGATCCATCTTCGCAAGGAGACATAAAGGGGAGTTCAGTGATGAGATTGGAAGAGGATACAGTGGATAAACAAAAATTGGTACAAATTTAAAGTAAAGCAAATTAAGTTGAGGGGTATTTAAGTCATTTGAAAAACATATTTTGTTTATTTTGTAGTTAATTGTACTAAAATTGTCTAATCTGTAAATAAGTTTTACTTTCGCTATTTTTTGTAAATAATATTTATCTTCAGTTATATTTGTAATTATATCTCATATCAAAGTCATATTTGTAATTTTTCCTTCAAATTTCTTATCAAACACAATTAACTGAATAAATGCCGAATTTATTCAGATTTAAGTAATAAATAAGTGTTATCAAACACACCCTTAGTTTTCTATCATGCCTTTTACGATAGGTAAATCACATTAAACCTTTTGCTCTTAATCATGCATTCCGTCTTTTGAAGTTGCATGTCTCTGGTATGATCAATTATTGTCTGTAAGGATCAGAAAATTCAGGCACAATGAATAGCCCACCTCAGCAAAGTAAACACAATATAGCCCAACAAGTGAATGGTCCGGCTCATAGTGGGAAATTGAGTTACTTGGGGATAAAGGCAAAATCTCTTTAATTAGGGATTTGATGAAGATTAATAAGGAGAATATGAATCCAAATCTCATTAATTTGGGGAATAAGGTTACCATGATTGTAATTGATTCTATTTTTAATGGGTTGAAACCATCATTTTTTTTTTTTTGTATAAATAAGACATTAGAGCCTCAATAAAAGATATTAGAGAGTAGAGTAAAAAAATGCATATACAATGCCAAATATTTGTTAGTAGTTTGTTATTATTAAAATGACATTATTATCCTTAACACACGTTTCAAATGATTGTAATCCTCATGGATTTGTGAAAGTGGCTGCATATATTGAAAGTTTATTTTGCACTATTTATGAAGAGATGAATAATTTAGTGAATTGATTAATTATAATAGCCCTCTATTTATATAAGAAAATCAAGTAAATTTGGAGTAGGAATTTTTGTTTTCGATACGAAAAAGAAAAATTGTCTAGTGAGAATTAACCACTCTACAGCTATATATATCAAGCATCTATATACCTACTAAAACAATAAAACAGCATAATGAAATAAACACTCTCAGTGTAGCTTAGAATAAAGTTGTAAGGATTCAAGTTGTGTATGAGCCAAATTGTTTGCAACATGGTCGACTTGATGTGTCTCTCAGAGAGCAGTTATTAAGAATTCAAAAATAAAATCTATATTTAACAACAATAAAAGCCAAATTTTAAAATAAAAAAACTTCATATATCAACTGAGTTCTTTAAAATCAATTACACATAGATTTTCATCCCAGAGTAGTTGATTTTTACTAAACAAAAATTGTTCTTACATATACATGTATATACGTATAAGGTTATATTATGACAAATCTCGTTCCTATTTAAAACAGATTGCTGATTATTTGACAATTAGATTTAAACAAAAGATAAGCCAAGTGAAATAAAATGTCTTATTTCTTTTTGGTGGCTTAATTTGTGGTAGAATTTTTCTTCCTTTTATGATCTGATTGGCTTGCGACGGATTCACAGGGTTTTTTTTATTAAATGATCCAGATTTACAATTAAGACTTTAAATCTTTAACATGACAAAATACATTGATAAATAATAATAAATAAATCTATCTAGTCTTAGACATAATGGTCAAATAATCTTTGCTTTGACTTTTCTATTTAGTCCAATGACCACTTTTCAATGAGAACCCACATAAGCAATTAGGTCACAATACTTGACATTTATATTATACAACTCATATATATACATATAAATATAATCACACAGTTTTTTCTTTTTTTAAAAAATAAAATAAAATTAAGTATACTCACACACATTACTTCCACTGAAGCTCCCATTTATTAGTAAGGGTAGCTACCGCTAGGGGTGCACAAAAGAACCGGGGAACCGGAACCGGCGGTTCGGTTTGATTCTTATGACTTTTGGTTCGGTTCCGGTTCCCATATTTTGAGAACCGATTTTTCCGGTTCGGTACCGGTTCTTGGCTTTCAAGAACTGAACCGAACCGGAACCGGAACCGAACCGGTATTTGATATGAAATATATATATGCATATATATGTAATAATAATATATGCAGCATAGAGAGAGATATGTAAAATATATGCATATTTAACTTAAACCGTTTTAGTATGTAAAATGATGTGTACTGATTATATATCGTCATACATATCAAGAGCAAGAGAGAGTAGTTAAATTTGTTTTGTTTGGTAACAAAGCAAATGTCAGTCCTAATCCTATATACCATTCAGCTATTGTACATTTATATTTGATAATTTGACAGCTAGGAACTTGGGAGTATTTGACTGTCGGGAGCTATTGTACATTATTAGCTTTATTTGGTTCTAATTTAATGGAAATCAAAAGAGTGCATGTAATGTAATGTCCATTGTGATTAGATTCTTGCATCAGATACTCTAATCAAAATGTTTGTTTGACCACTCTTTTATCAATTAAGAGAATGATTATTTGGCCACTATTTTAATATGAAATAGTAAAGTGGCTACTGTTTTATCAATCAAGAGAATGTATGCTTGGCCACCGGTTCTAGTCTAGTGGCTAATGGCTATGCTTTGAAATGCAACTGTCATGTAATATTGAAATTGTATTATTCTACAAATATGCATTTATTTTGGATTTGTAATAGTAAAAATTTGAAATACTCTATTTGATTGGATTTATAATAGTCGGTTGTATTTATAAATTATATTTTATTTAATTTTTTTTTAAAATGGGATAGTAGGAACTGGAACCGAACCGGAAATTTCAGTTCGGTTCCGGTTTAGTTCCTTGTTGGAACGGTTCGGTTCCGGTTCCAAATTCTAAAGAATCGAAATTTTCAGTTCGGTTCCGATTTCAATTCCTACAAGAACCGGAACCGAATCGAACCGTGTGCATCCCTAGCTACCGCTTGACCATTAGAGATTTGGTACCACAACACTCTATTTGTTTGTGTTTTTCCTTTTCTAGTAACTGTTTCTACTATTTTTTAATAACATTAATATAAAGTTTGTCTTTAACATTGAATTTACTTTACAAATCAAGTTGCATGTAATGACAACAACTACTTTATGTAAAATAATATCAATTCTAAAATTCATATTTCTCTCACTTTACGGGTATTAGAATATGATCAACTTCGCTACGTTCACAAAAACACTTATTTAAAGAGAAACTAGAATTTCTCTTTATCCAATTCCACATAACACACCAATGTTAAGAAAATTAAGATTATGATACACTAATTAAAAGAAGAATGAGAATATCTTCTTATCCACTTCCTCCCAATAAGCCTATACAAATAAAATCATATCCAATGATACACTAATTAAAGAGGAAAATCTGTTTATCTACGTTAACACAACAATTAAAAACTTGAATTTCATTTAATATTCGTATATGATAAAGATATTCACGTGGAATAAAGATTGCGACAATGATGAAAATTGCATAAGCACATACTATAAATATTTTATCTTATGAGAAAATAGATTATTATTAAGGATGAAGGTTCCTTATTAGATGACAAAACTTGCATATTGACACCCTAGTTCTCAAATTTTTATATACAATTAATCTCTACCTAAATGGATTTGGTTAAAAATTAGTACTTGTCATTGTCACACAAATCACTAATTTGCCTCTCAATTTGCTTCATTTGAAAAATTAATAAAGATCTAAATCCACTCTTAGGGTTGTTTGATAAAATTGAAAATTAAGTACTAAAAAATTTTAATCTCTAAATTTTAAGTACTTATGTTTTAAGTTGTGCTTAAAAAATTAATATATTTTTGATATTTTTGTTAATTTTTAGTCTTTAGTTTTCAGTGTTAATAAGTGGTGACTCTATTACTTAAATTTTTACCTCATTTTAAGTGACATTTAATGCTTTAAGTGATGTTCAAATTTTAAATCAAACGCACTTAACTGAATAGGTGCTGAATTTTTTCAGACTTAAGTAAGTGATAAATAATTGTTATCAAACACACCCTTACTCTATATGGTAAGAGGATATAAGAGTTACAAACTCCAATCTCTTGTATCTAATTTGTTTTTTATATTTTTTTTACATAAAAAAACTTACATAATATAAATATTTTGAAATTGTGATTTGTTTAGGTGTAAGGGCATGTTTGACATAATTTTTACTTCTATTTTAAAAAGAAGCATAAGTAGTTTTGAAAAGTTGGTGCTCCCAACTTCTTTAAAATATTCTTCCAAACTCCACAAGTTGTTTTAAATTTTTTGCTGCAAAATAACTTTTCCCTCTAAAAAATAAAAAATAGCTTTCAAAAAGCTAAAATCTAAATCCACCTTATTTAGTTTAGTAAGAGGATGGAAGAGTTACAAACTCGAATGTCCTATATATAATTTCATTTATTGTTTAATCAAAAAAATTTATTGAACCTAATGATTTGAAACTTGTACTATAATATATCCAAAAGCCAGTGCTTGGAAGGTTCTCTAACGTTTTGAAAAACCAAAGAAAAAAAATAGTAATAAAAAAAAATCTACTCCCTCCCTCCCTTCTTATTTTCTTTCCAATTTTTCTTCCAACATATATAATTAAGGTATGCGTTTTAGTAGGGTTAATTATATTTTAAATTTAATGAAAAGAGGTAATTTGAAAAAATATATAATAATATTATATTAAAATTTGAAATTGAACAATTAATTTAGAACCAATTAAAATAAGAGAGTGGACAATTAAATTGAGAAGGTGGGAGAATATATATATATATATATATATATATATATATATGTTTGTATCAAAACCAGATCTCACAAATACCGTGTTCTGTAAAAAATATCCAATCCAACTCTTTTTTGGTTTTGCACAGTGAGAGAAGTCAAATCCCTCTCTCAAAATACTTGTATTAATTCACTGAAAACCAAAATCAAGCCACCACACACTATTACACTATTACACACACAAATACACACACTCCCCAATTATTCCTTGTCCAATTTTTCCCCTGAGACATGGCAATACCATCTAGCAAAAACCCATCACCTGCCTATTTAGAAACTGTCGAAGAAATCATGAGAACATACAGATCATTGCCACCAAGACCCACCATTGAGGAGCTTGAAGCAGCCCTGTGTGTCATCAACACAGTGAACACAGAGCAAGAGAAAAAACTAGAGGAGATCTCTACCCAGGTGGTGGGCCCACAAGGGGTCCCACCAGAGCTCTTCTCTGTTCTGCAAGAGGTGAGGAAGGCCATGGTGGTGTTCCAGAGCCATGAACAGAGCAGAGAGGCCCTGCACTTGGTGGAGCTTGACAAGGTGTTTCAGACCTTTGATGGGCTCATCCAGAGAGCCTCTGGGTTGGTTTTAGGGGAGACCCAGACGGAGAAACAGAGTGGTTTGGTGGACCCAGGTCTTGGAATTGGAAGAGAGGTTGTGATTGAGGAGAGGGAAGGTGATGAAGCAGAGGTTGGTGATTTGAAGGGTTTGATGAGGAGTTCTTCTGCAAAGGCCACTGCAATTTTCTCTTTAGGTGGGCATCAATTTCCTCCTTTGTTCCTTTTTTTTTTTTTTCCTGAATTTTATTTGGGTTTTTGTAGGAATTTATGCAAGACATGGATTACATATGGCTAAGAACATATGAAAAACCCAATTCATCATATCGCTTTTTTTTTCCCTGAATTTTATTTGGATTTTTGTAGGAATTTATGCAAGACATGGATTAGATATTGCTAAGAACATATGGAAAACCCAATTCATCATATGACTTTTTTTTGTGCGTGTGAATATCATTTTATTTATTTATTTATCTTTACATTAGATATGGATTAATATTGGTAGAAAACACGAGAAAACCACAAATTGATCAACCCGTGAATCTCCTTTCTTTCTTCTTTTTGTGAATTTCATTTTTGTTGTTTATTTAAATAGCTTTATGAAAAATATGATGCATACATATAACACATGAAACTGCAAATTGATCAAACCATGAATTTCTTTTCTTTTGTTTTTTTTCTTTTGTTTTTGATTTTTCGTTTATTTGTTTATTTTTATTTTTTTGGTATTTTTGTAAATTTCATGGATTATAAATTGATACGAACAGAGGAAAACCCTAAATTGAAAAATCCATCTAGTGATCATCTTTAAATAAATGTCAAATCTTATGTAAATTCCATTGTTATTAAGAAATGTGTTAACATGGGAAATGATGACCTTAATGTTAAAGCATATAAATACTTAAGTTACATCCTCTCTAACAACTTAAATTTTTTGAAGCAGTTGGTAGTTAATATGGTATCAGAGCCAAATGTCTCGTGTTTAAACCTCACCGTCACCCTTTTTTGAAACATTATTGTCTCTAAGAACATATGAAGACCACATATTGATCAACCCTTCTAGTCCCATAAACAAAGGTCAAAGCTTTACTAAATTTCTTGGTCAAATCTTCCTTCTGTAGATGATTAGTTTTATGCCCACTTTTAAATTGCAGGAATATATGACCAAACATACATTTTTAGCAAGACCAATCAACACTTGTATCTTATCTCTTGTTTTTTGACATTGGATGATAAATTTATTCCATCTATTCCTCATAAGTAAACAAAGGTCAAAGCTTTCTAAGTTTCCATTTTTAATTCTTTCCTGTGTGAGAAATGATTAGCTTCATGCTGGAAGTTTATCAGAAGAAAATAACACACACCTATCTATATATATATATGTATATTTATTAAGACCAATCATCTACTCAACAATTTTACCTTCCATCTTGATTTGTGACATTGAATGAACAACTGGGGGAAATTGACATAAGTTTTATAGCCTTGGTTTGGATGCATTTATCGGAAACATATATACATTTCTATCAGGAGCAATAAGCTACTCAACAATTTACCTTATATTTTGTTTTGTGACAGTGGGTTGTTATTTTATCTTAAGAATAATTGTGGGAAATCGAAGAAAAAGTTCAACACCCTTGGTTTGGATGCATTTATAGGAAACATATATGCATTTCTGTCAAGACCAACTATCTACTCAACAATCTTATCTGATATTTTGTTTTGTGACATTGGGTTGTTATTTTATTTTACGAATAATTGGATGTTTGGGTGAATTTACAGGTGAAGCAGATAAAGAGAAGCTGAGTCTAATGAAAGTAGCAGCCTTAATCGAAAACTCTGCTAAAAATGGAGCATTAGTTCTTGATCTTCAAGGCAGATTGATGGACACGGTTGAGTGGCTTCCGGTGTCGCTTGGAAAGCTATCGGATATTACTGAACTGAACTTATCCGATAATCGAATTATGGCTCTTCCAACCACCATTTGCAATCTCAGGGCCTTAACGAAACTCGATGTCCATGCAAATCAACTCATAAACATTCCCGACTCTATCGGCGAACTACTCAATTTAACCGATCTCGACCTCCATGCAAACAGGATGAAAACACTACCAGCATCTTTGGGGAACTTGGTGAACCTAATGAATCTTGATTTGAGTTCAAACCATTTCACTCATTTGCCGGATATAATTGGGAACTTGATCTCCTTGAAGAGTTTGAATGTGGAAACAAATGAGCTCGAAGAAGTTCCTTACACAATTGGTTCTTGCTCATCTCTTGAAGAGCTAAGACTCGACTTCAATCAGCTCAGGGCTCTTCCCGAGGCAATCGGAAAGCTCGGATGCTTGGAGGTTCTTACACTGCATTATAACAGGATCAAAGGGTTGCCAACGACGATGGGTTCTCTTTTGAAACTGAGGGAGCTAGATGTGAGCTTCAATGAACTCGAATCGATACCTGAAAGCCTTTGTTTCGCCATTAGTCTTGAAAAGTTGAATGTTGGAAAGAACTTTGCTGACCTAACAGCCTTGCCGAAATCCATCGGAAACCTTGAGATGCTTGAAGAGTTGGATATATGTGACGATCAAATAAGGGTGTTACCGGATTCCTTCAAGTTCCTGTCGAAATTGAGGGTTTTTCGTGCTGATGAAACTCCGTTGGAAGTGCCGCCAAGACAAGTAACTAAGCTTGGGGCTCAGGTAATATTTTCTTGACAATTTTGGCTCATTGGGTAAAATTTTATTTCAAACTTGCTTAAAACATTAACATCTTCAATTTCATTCATTTATTAGGCTGTTGTTGAATACATGGCTGATTTTGTGGCTAAGAGAGATCTGAAGTCTACGCAGGCAAAGAAGAAAACGAGAGGATTCTGGTCCAGGATTTGCACTCTCTTTTGGCATTGAGAGCAGATTATGTTGGAGGAACATGAAGGGATGAGTAATGGCTCAATACTCATGAGTATTTACAAACATGCATATATTTGGGAATAATTATTTTTATTTTTTTTACTCCAATAAATAGTTGTATATATATATATATATTGTTGGTTTACTGTAAAAAGTCAATTTGTAAGGTTTCATAATTCTTAACTATTGGTTTTGTTTTATTCAAGTGAAGTGAGTCTGTGAGAGACAACATAAGAGCATTTGTTAATTTTTATGATCTCAGTGATGATGTAATTAAGTGTAAGACCTTTCAATTGCTGTGATCTTGTATTTTCAGATGAATGATATATGAAGTTTTTGGGCCTTCATGTCATCAAAATGTAAATTGTCAAAAAGGGTAGTTTATGTAACAGTTCCTCAATCTTTTGCTGCATTTTTGTTACTTGCTACAGCTGCTGTTATTGTTTGTATTGTTTGTTTGTGGGTGTTCTCTTGCTTTTGAAAGTATGGCTGTGCAATACAGTACAACCCCTTTACCATATTGAACTAACATTTCATAGTGAGCTATTGTTTCAAGCATTGTGGGGTTGTTAGTTCTAAGTTTTCCAAGAGGTGAAAAAACCTCAAGCAACCCAAGCTGATATGGGATCCGGAAGTGAAGTGAATTCGGTATAAATGGATTGATGTGAATTTTACTTTAACAATTTAAGTTTTTGAGTCGAACTGCGGAACATTCAATCCGTTACAATTGATTTCAGAATCAGATTCAATTTGTAATTCGGCTTCATGCCAAGTGACTCAAGCAACCCAAGCTGGTCTAGATCCGGATGTGAAGTGAATTGGATATAAATGGATTGATGTGAATTTTACTTTAACGACAAACTTTTGAGTCAAACTGTGGAACATTCAATCCGTTACAATTCATTTCAGAATCAGATTCAGTCTATAATTCAGCTTCCTGCTGTAATTCGACTTCATGCTAAGTGACTCACGCAACCCAAGCTGATCTTGGATCCGGATGTGAAGTGAATTGGGTCTAAATGGATTGATGTGAATTTTACTTTAACAACTTAAATTTTTTGAGTCGAACTACGGAACATTCAATCGTTTACTATTGATTTCAGAATCAGATTCATTCTGTAATTCGGCTTCATGCCAAAGACCCGATTGCTACCCGGATTAGTAGGGGTGACTGATTGCAAGGAGAGTATTGCAGGTTTGGTTAGGGTTGCCATCCAAATAGAAAGGGTAACCTGACCGCAACGAGAGTGTTGCCGATTTGATTAGGGGAGACTATTAGGGCCTGTTTGGCAGGCATGTTTATGTTTTTCTGTTTATAAAACTTGTTTGGTTGAAGTGTTTTTGCCCATGTGTTGATTGAACAGTTAAAAAACCCAAAACACACTTATCCAAATTTTAGGCATGTTCAAATAAACACCAAATTGGTGTTTATTGGGTTTGTTTGTGAACACAAAAATCATTTTCGTTATTACACCTATTTCACACCACACCAGTTCAGTACCTTCACCATCTTCAGCTCACAAACCCTACCAGTCACCGCCGATAATGGCGCCACCGTCTTCACTAAGCCAGTCTCCACCCTCCCACACCCTCATTTTGTCTTTCCTAACCCTAATTTCACTACCCATTTCCTCATTTTCGTTCCCAACGCTCCAAAACAACCCAAACTTTGATTCCAACATTGCCCTCTTCGGCGACGCCCAACTCGTCAATGGCGGTTCCTCCGTACAGCTCACTTTTCCACTCGCCTCCACCTTCGGCCTCATAACCCACAACAAACCCTTTAAATTTCTCGACCCAACAACCCCCTCTCCGACGTCGTTTTCCACTGACTTCACCTTCTCAATCTCACCCCAAACCGGTGTTGGCCTCTCTCTGATTTTCGCCCCCACTAGTTTTGAACAGTGGGTTGAAATTGAGGGCATGGGTTGATTATGATGCAAGTTCGAAGAGATTGGAGGTTAGGTTGAGTGAATTGGGTGTTTCGACGCCGTATGATCCGTTGCTAACGTATCCGATCAATTTGTCGGAAATGTGGAAAGGAGAAAAGGTTTTTGTGGGTATAAGTTCATCAAGTGGCAATTTGTCACAGACCAGTAATGGAGTTTTAGTGTTATGAAAAATATCTTTATTGATTTTTAATTTTTTAATTTTGACCCAAAAAACATCCCTACCAAACATACTTATGTTTTTGGATGAATAAACAAAAAAACAAAAAACGTGTTTTTTGTTTTTTTCAACACAAACACAACTCTACCAAACAGACCCTTAGAGGTGTTCCACATCGGATTCAAACATAAAGCGAATTAAGTGTATAATGAAACATCTGATTGGAACATAAAACGAAATTGAGTATAATGGAACATGAATTATCATCTTCGCATGAGTGTTGGGTATAAAAAACGTTGTTTGGTAATAAAGAATACCTAAATATTTAGCCAAAACTAAATATTAGAATGTTTTGCAAGTAGAGGTAAAAATTATACAAAATTTATTTATTATTATAAAAATATTTATAAAGAGCACATTATATACGGACTTTATGCGGCCAAACACTATATTTAAAATATTTATAAAGAGCGCGTTATAAGCTTTCAGATATATTCTTTATTTTCTAACATTTTGAATGGTTAACATGGCATAAGACAAAAGTGGCGCGTTCAACTTCAACTCATTTTGCTTGTTATTCTTATTAGGATTTTTACATTAATGCACACAAAAGTAGATAACGACGTCGTTGCTCACCAGTTACCCCTTTCCTTTCTCTTCCTCCTCGGCGATTTATCGGGAAACAATAGGGTTTGCAGGTGACACTGCTCTCCATAACAAAACCTGTAAGCACTTCTCTCTACATGTATAATCGCACTACACACACACACACACACACACACACACACACACATATATATACACCTCTTTAGATAGACAGTGAATGTTTTTAATTTTTATTCCTTGTCTTTCCTTTTCCCTCATAAAAATCGCTAATTGGGTCTTGCAAAATTGGTGAATCTAACTCGCACCGATATAAAATTATTGTTGTGAAGGTTGTTTGTGTAACTGGAATTACATAGGGTTCGAGGTGGTCTTTAAATAGGATTTTCCTGAATTTAAACTAAGAATACCCATTTCATATCTTTTGAACTGAAAGGAGGGCTGCATATATAGTATATATGTGTGTGTGCGTATATATAGATGATATGTATGCGTGTGTATAGACACACACTCATATGCATGTGTGTATATCCTAAATAAGGCATGGATTGTAGAGAGTGAAATGTAGTGAAGGGGGCTCTTTCATGAAGCACTCAGAAATAGTTCCTAAGCTGCTGAATGTTCAAAATTAGCCCAAAAAACAATTGGATTGTGTGACATATTGAACACTGGTTGAGCTAAATGTACCAATCATCCTACAGTTATACAGCTATTGATATTGTGTGACAGAACCAGAATTTCACTTGGGGTGTGTGGCGCTGAAGAATAATGAGATATATGTATGTGTATTTCAAGGGTATTAGGAGAAATTCGAGAGAAGGCTCGTTGAAAGCAGGATCCGTACATATCATGTATATGTGTATGTATGTATGTATGTATATGATCAATAATGGATGGATGTTAGGGGAAGTGATATGTAGCGCGAAGGCTAGTTCAGGGAGCACTTGGCTTAGTTCTAAAGATGCTGAATGCTCAAAATTAGGTGAAAAAAACTACTGGGTTCTGTGATAGAATGAACTCCGGCTAATTTAATCGTAAGAAGAATCAGCCACTTATATGACTACAGATATTGCATTAGCAGGAGCTGTGCTTTTAAGACCCATATCAGACCCACCCAACATTGATTTTGCAAGCCTTCTATTGGAGCGGCACGGATTGATTATTATTGTTATTATTACATTTTGTGCTTAAGTTGATAAGAGGTTATTTTCACTGCATTGATTTAGAATTATTATCATTCAGAAGTTGATGAGTGAGGAACTATGGAATAATATGCTAGCTGTTTGCTTCCAAATGCTATATTAGATGCCAAAATGGATGTTCCCATCCTCAAAAAAGGTGCTTCTGGTGATTTTCCCAAGTCCCAGAAACAAAATGTATACATATGGGATATGGATGAGACTCTCATATTGCTGAAGTCTTTGTTAAATGGATCATATGCTGAGTCCTTCACTGGATTAAAAGATGTACAGAAGGGTGTAGAAATTGGGAAGATCTGGGAGAACCAAATTCTTCAAGTGAGCGATGGTAATTTCTTTTATGAACAGGTAAGGTTGCAATCTTATGCAAGAAATTTTATATACATATATATATAATTCCCCCCCCCCCCCTGTTGTGTCCTGTAAGTATTTAGGCAACAAATGTGTTATTTGACTTGTCTAATCTTGTTTTGCTACTCATACATTTTGAATATCTCTCGAAGTTCCCTAAGCTTCGAGATCTTTATCTATTTATATGTATATATATATATATTGCGATTTTAATATAAGTTACACTTGGTGATGGCATGATGCAGATTGAAAACTGTAATAGTCCCTTTCTTAATTCGATGAGCAAGTATGATGATGGACGTGATCTCTCTGGTTATAATTTTTCCGAAGGTGAATTCAGTCCCTCAGATGATGATATCAGTAAAAGGAAATTAGCATATCGGCACCGAATGATAGCCCATAAGTACAAAAAGGTCCGAGTAATGTAGAATTTGAGCATGTGTTCTTTCTATCGTTTTGCAGCAAAGTGTTATAAGTGGTCAATTTACTTTCTGGAATAACAACCTCTTAAAGATTCTGATCACTCTCTCTTTAGTTACCTAGTGTATGTATTGTATTCAGGGGTGCTGGTGTGTGTACTTGTGCATTAAAGACTTTGATCACTCTCTCTTTAGTTAAGTCGTTTTCAGTTAGTCAGTATTCATGTACAATTCGTCCCAAGCCAATCATTATCGGGCCAAGTTTACATCTTGAATTTCTTTCATATTTTCCTTGTCTTTTTTTTTTTGTTGTTACGATTATTTTAAAGTTTCTCTTCTCCATTCTTATGAACATGATTGTCATTAACTTCATTGAAGTCTCCCGTTAGCAAATCTTTTCTTTTAAGTATAATTCTAGTTGCGTTCGTTTCTCCTTTAGTCAGATATTGCCCCTTTTGTTTGCTTTTTGAATTTTTTTTTGGTTCTTATTCCAACTTGGTGATTTGGTGCTTGTACTAATATTGTCAATGACTCTATTGTTGCCAGATGCAATTCATTATTGTTGTAAAGTTGATGAACACTTTATGTTGATTTCTTGTTCCTGTTTGGACTCTATATTGGCAATTGGTCACAGTTGGGGGTAAATCACATGTGCACTTGACATAGTTAATTTATGAACTTAGGAAATGTCCACTACAATGTATGCGGCTTGCACATTTATGTTACTTGGGCAGCTGGGCTCAATGAGGTCCGGCAAGGGGAATTTCTGCATTGTCTCATCACACTGGAGTTTTAATGTCATTTAGTCTAAAAAAACTGGAATATTGTTCCCTCCTGAATTAGCTTATAGCTGAACACTGTAGCTCATAATATTTTCATCCTTGAATTATGATATGTAAGTTGAAACCTGTAAATCCGCTTTAGGGGCCTTGATAAAAACTCTTTTTTCTTTATTTTTCTGTAAAATTTTTGGTTGCCCGTTGTTTCTCTCACTTTCATGATTTTTAAGTGGCTGCTGTATTTGAGGAATCACACGAGTCTGCATGCTAGCAGTTGTCTCGAAATATTTGTGCTGATACTTGACCTCTAGTTTTAAGGTTCACAAATTGTTAAAGGCTTAAAGCCAAGTGATGCCAAACATAAAATGCAGTGCAAATCTCCAATGTAACATTAAAAAATTTAGATTTTAGGAACACGTATGGATCCCATATATTAGATTTTTCAAAGCTCATACACTTCCAGAAATATTTTTAGTACAGAATAACAATGCAAGGATATAAATTGTAGTAATTCTGTTGGTTTTTTGGTGTGCGACGTCGCAATTTTTCTCCAAAAACTTTATATTCCTTTACAATATTCTGTATAATCTATCTCAAATGGTATATTTGGTTAGAACAAAAAGAAGTTTGTGATCACCTGACTTAGTGGTTTGGGATGGAAAAATATGCTGCATTTGTGAATCACTTGATTCAGATTTCTCTACTTTCTAGTGAATTGCCATGATATGTTATTTATTATTCTTTTCCATGAGGGTCTGCAGTTTGGCCTCATTTCAGTTTCTAGTATTTTTCAAATCGAATTTGTTCAAGTTTATGGAAACTAGACTTGAAATAGTAAATATTGCCTCTGGAGTTACAAACTTTCATTTATGTTAAAATCTTCTTGTTATTGATCATAGTAATTCAAGGAAAATCTTGTTTTGTAGATCATTAAGGTCCTGTACTAACACTTGTCTTCATTAAAGAATGTCACATTAGTGTCTCAGTTGTAATTTAGCAGAATAAAACTGAAGTCTTTCTTTTGTTGCAGGGCTTGCGTAGTATGTTTAGTCAAGATATGATAAAATCCTGGGATGATCTGTATGATGCAACTGATACTTACACAGATAGATGGCTCTCCTCAGGTATTTTATGTTGTTATGATGCATCTCCAAAAAAAATATATATAAATACACTTGTTCCTAAATCCGTCTTATTATGAGAGACTTGTTTTTAGGGATTAAGGAACAAGTTTTTATTTTTATTTTTTTTGAATTTGCAATTTGTCGAAGTACTCTCTTGTGGTATTAATGAATTTCCTCTGAGCTCTAGTATATAAAATATGCGGACAGTTGTACTGCATTTTTCACTGACATGTAGTTTTACCTTTGTTTTCCATTTATCGTCTCCTCTGTGTCGAAAAAGTTCTGTGATATATCAGAGACTTTTTTCCCCTCCTTAGCATGCAACTAAACTAAGATGAAAACAATGGGATGAATTTAAATTTGCAATTTGTCGAAGTGCTCTCTTGTGGTATTAATGAATTTCCTCTGAGCTCTACTATATAAAAAATGCGGACAGTTATACTGCATTTTTCACTGACATCTTAGCCAAGTTAAACTCTCCTTTTGATATAGTTGCTTTTCAATATCTTATGTTTACATGTCATTGATGGCAATAACAAAAAAATTATATTCAACATGGCTGGATAGCAGCCTTAAGATCTTTGTTCATGGGATGAGGTTTCTGGTATCGGGCAAAACTTTCTGCAAAATAGAACCTAAGCTGCCGGTGAACATTTTTGCCCTCATAAATGCATGGTGTTTCAGTCTTATGAAAAATCACAATATGCATGTTCAGGCAAGACATTGCATGCCTGTGCTCATGCACTACCATCATTCATTAAATTGGTAGGAATCAGAAAATGGTCAGTGACATCAATTTCTCACTTTGTTAGTTTTGATATCTGCCATCAATGAGTATTTTTCTTTTATCATGATTCAGTATTCTAGTTTAAACCGTAGTATGTCTAGAAGAATTGCATGACATTCTTTACAACATTATGTTTCCTTGTCCGATGCAGCTCGGGCTTGTTTGGAGCAATGTTCAGGCAGGATCAAAGAGTCAACCCCTAGTACAGAATCGGCTGATGGGATAAATGACTCTTCGGGTACAAAGTTTCAGGACATCAATGTTTTAGTGACTTCTGGTTCTTTGATACCCAGTCTTGTCAAATGCCTACTGTTTCGACTGGATGATTTGATTACGCATGATAATGGTCAGTTTCTATTTTCTCTCATTAAATGATTCCTTGAGATGCACATTCCATTTCTAACCTTTATTTATTTCCCTTCTTCTTTTATGCCACTCTTATAACTAGTCTCTTTGGTGAAATGCTTACTCTTTCAACTGCATGATTTGATAATGAGTGAGAATCATCAGTTACTCCTTTTATCTCCATAATGATCTCTTGGAATGTACTTTTGCATCTTCTTTTTTTGCCTGTATTATTATGACCAATTTCTTTTTGGTTCCTTTTTTTTTTATTATTGTTTGTTTCTCCCATTTTTATGCTTATCAGATCACACGGTCAATTTGGTTTGTTTAGGGTTTAGTTAACTCCTTCCACTTTTAAACTAAAAGATGGAGAACACATTGCTTGCTTGCCGCGAATTGTACTATGTCCTGAAAGATGATCAGGGGAGTTCACATAAATTACCTTCATTATTTGATTTTATATATTTTTGGGAGGCTATTTTGGTATACTGCACTTGTTAGGCAGTCCTAATTTTATAGTAGTGCAGTCACTGTAGTGAGGATGCTGATTGATCTTTATGAACTTTGAATTTTCATTTTGTTTGTCATCATATTGAAATCTCAAACCTCTGTGGAGTTGGCCCTAGTTTTCGGTGAATCACGTGAATCTGTTAGCTCTTGCGTGCTTCATCTTTTTATATGAATTTTCAAAACATTACTACGGTTTTATGCACTTCATGCAACTCATTTATAACTATATCAATAATAAAAAGAAAACGAAAAAGGAAAAAAACCTCATTACTTTGAACAAGTGTAGCACTGTACAGTCTTTGGAGGTGTGCCTTAGCTCTTGGTTCATCTCTTTGGTAGGGGTCTGGTGAGTTGCTGATGCAGCTCTTGTAGCATGTCTGGGTTGTTTTTTGGGGCCTTTGGTACCTTGTTGTTTGGTACTCCTAGTGCCTTGTTTGTTTGGTGGTCTTTAGGCCTCCTTTGGTTTATTGTTTTGTTTTTGCTCTTTGGTGGTTAATAAATTTGAATTACCAAAAACAAATGTAGCATTGTACACATGAAAGCACATGTTTTTGTGCTGCAAACATAATACTAGAGGATTTGAACTTTTAATTTTGCACGTTATGTAGCAACTTTTATTAACAGTTCAATAAGAAGTTATTAATTGTTGGCCATTACGCCTAGAGGTGCAAGTTGGGCCGGCCCAATCTGAACCCGAGGTCAACCCGAGACTTGCATCAACCCGGCCCGCCTCGCCCGAACGCCACATTTGGCTGAACTAAACCCGACCCGGTCGGGCTAGACGGGTCAACCGGGTTGCGTTTTTTATTTTTATTTATATTTATTTTTTTTTCAAAGAAAAAGAAAACTGGTGAGATTTAATAAATTGTAATCATAATCTAAAACAAAAAATATTTAAAAAAAAATGAAGATCTGGTACCTATCTCTCTGCATACATAGGTTCATCTTATATATATCTATATATATGAAAAAAATGAAGATCTTCTTATATTACTGTACAAGATCTGTATTCACATATGAATATACATATGAATATGAAATACATATATATATATATATACATATATACATATATATACTCATCAAGATTGACAAACACAAGAGAGAGGACTCTCTCTATACATATACATGTATATATATATAAAAAATCAAAATCCTCTTTCCTTGTTCTAAAGATTTGTTCTTTATATACATACACATATATATATACATACACATATATATATATATATATATATATATGAAAAAACAAAATACAAGGGAGAGAGGAGGCGGTGGCGGCGACGCCTGGAGAGACGACTGGGGCAGCGGTGACGCCGCGAGGTGGCTGGGGTTGCAGGCGGAGCGGTAAGAGAGATGTTTGGGATGGAGTAGGTAGAGAGAAACTAGGGTTTGGGACTATGGTTTCAACACTTATTATATATGATGTGGGTTTGGGCTGAACCCGAACCCGCCCTAACCCAACCCATAATGGGACGGGCTCAGCCCTAGCCCAACCCGCGTTGGGACAGGCTCAGCCCGAGGAGCCCGAATTTAGGAATTTTTGGGCTGGGTTTGGGTTAGGCTGGGCTGGCCCAACCCAAGTTGGAGCCCTAATTACGCCACTACAAAGTGTATTGTCATGGTCAATGCCATAAGTGGTCACAAATGCTTTTGTTTTATTTCCTCTAGCCTTTGCATATTGTCCAGTGATATCTAATTCTTTATGCTTGCTTCGCGTGCGAATTTTTTTGTTGTGGGATAAAACATGCATTTCCGACAACCTTCTTTAGTCCCAACTTCATCAATCCTCCTATCTGTATCTAGTCGAGTGCTACCTAGTTCATAGTAATGCATCAAACTCCATTATCTGCATTCCTGCAACTCATACATCACAAATTACTCATTTGTTTCCAAAGTTTTGTTTGGAAGTTTCCGCATAAGAATCATGCATGTATAGTTGGAAGGAACTTGAAAAAGAGCAAGTTACGCAGATTGTGATGCATATTGCGTAGTTCTCGTCTTTCCGCTAATGACGATGGATTAGATTAAACTTCCCAATCTACTATGTAATGTTATATTGGTGGACTTCTAAATTTTAATTTATGGATTTTAATACAGGATTAGTTATAATAAGGATTTGGTTGTTTTGCCAGTCTACAGCTCGTGGGAAGTGGGGAAGCTCCCGTGTTTCACATTGATCAAGGAGCGATTCAGTGGCTCAAATGTCCAGTTTTGCGTGATTGGGGATGGATGGGAAGAGTGTGAAGCTGCACAAACCATGGGATGGCCATTCGTTAAAATTGATCTGAGACCAGGGAGTTCTCACCGCTTTCCAGGCCTCACATTGAGAACATTAGCGCACTATTTTTCTATCGTATATGGAAATGCCGATGCTGAAAATGAACAAGAGTAAGTTACTATAAATAAGCTGTTCTTTTACCAACACTTCTTTTTCCAGTTACAGAGACTCAACGATCACTAGTTATGGAACTTCGGTATTTAAAAGAATAGTGAAATATCGCCTGGAAAAAGGTTCATCGAACTGGTTGAAGTCGTCTGCCGAATTGAAATTTTAGTTAAAAGGATCACGAAATTCGTATGTTGTATAGATGACACTGGACTTGGATTTTACTGAATATCTTTGTTATTAGTTAACAAACTAGTTTAATATTAACAAAGCATATCTGACAACTTGTTACTCATGTTTCATGCTTTTCTACTGGACTTGTGTGTGCGTGTGTGTGTGAGAGAGAGAGAGAGAGAGAGAGAGAGAGAGAGAGAGAGATCGATCTAAGTAACATGTGATGCACTTCTGGACAAAAGGGTAAGACTGATGTGTACTATTTGATATCACTCTCCAAATAGCCTCCTTTGGAGACACTAGTGACCAGGAATACCATACACTTAGCAAACAAAAACCTCTCTCTCTCTCTCACACAGACACACTCTCATAAGAGGTATGTAACATGCAATACACTTGTGGAACAGATCCTCTAAGTTGATTTTTTCATCGACTTCGACTTCTGTCCGCTCCTCCATCTAACGGAGCACAACACAACCATGTGAGGATCTTGAGGTTTGTGCACCGTTAGATGGAGGAGCGGACATAAGCGAATGGAAAAATCAGGTTAGAGGATCCGTGTCCTACACTTGTCGGCCTAAAAATTTGAAGTTTAGCTCTTGTAATTATTACTCTTTACTTGTATATATACAAACTTACTTTCCGGAAAGAAGAAAAAAAAAAAGAAATGCAATATACTTGTGGACAAAAGGGTAAAGCTCAAAAAGTGAATTTGAGAGCACTCTTTAAACGGACTCATTTGGTCAGACTAGAGGCCAGGAAGACCTTACACTTTCAAACAAAAACTGTGATTGCTGGAGATTTCTGAACTCTCTGGGGGTACTCAGACAAAACAAAGACATACATTTCCGAGCAATCTCATTTGAACATGCTTGACATGATGTGAATAGTAGATTTTATCTCAAAATTGCAACTTGAGTTTCTCCAATAATAGGATACATTGTAAGAAATTCGTTTATAGATATCTAGTTCTTGATTTTCAATGGCCATTGGGCAAGTGGTTGCTAGTGATGTCGAAAGAAAAAGATTTTTTTTTTAATTAAATTTTTTTTCTTGGCAAACAATACAATACATTAATCAAGCAGATTACAATTTTTTTGAGCTAAATGTATAATATTCCAAGGGATAGGATTCAAGACATTATTTGATACTTGGGAGTTTCGAGAGAGATTTGTTAGAGCATGAGCAACTTCATTTCCGTGACGGTTGATATGCGAGACTGACACCCACCCCCATATAAGTAGCCTGGCAAAACCAAGCATCCACATTGCATTAAGTGGTGATTTTTGCCTAGGCATGAGTGAGAGAACGATGGCTTATATGTGTAAAAATAGAGATATTCGTATGTTACCTCTCTTCAGAAAAGGTTAGCTTCACTCTCCTTTTCAAATAACGCTAACTTTTTTCTTTCTGGTTTAGATTTGATTAACACTAACCTCTACTTTCATAAAATTTACTCCATCGGTCTCAATTTAAGTGTCCACATTTACTATTCAATCCATTCCAAAATGAGAAAAGTCAATGCCACTTTATTTTGTCAATTTATCAATTTACCCTTCAATCATTCAAATTATAAAATATCTAAACTACAAACATCATATCACTTTGTGGAATCAAGGGTAAATTTGGTTTTTCATTCACTATCACATCAATAAAAGCCATCATCTCAAAAAGTTAAATTCTCCAAAATAGACATATAATTTGGGACAGATGGTGTAATAGCTTTTCTGTTCAAAATTTATTTAAAACCTATAAGCGCTCTTTTGAAATGATTATTTTGCTCATATTCAACTCACTCTGATTTAATTAGGTTGCATTGAGAAGACTTGCAAATTATTTAACAGCAAGTGAGACTATTTTTGTTCATTCGATTAAGTGAATAATTTCGTCTAGGATATTTAAAAAAAGAAGAAGAAGAAAGAGATGGGAAATAATTATCATTTTATTTACCCAAAAAAATAATTATTATCATTTACTCTTTTTTTTTTTTTTTTTTATGTGAAATAATGCAAATATCCCTGCATACGTATTTGTGCACACACACGAGTACCTATTTTAAGACGGAAAGACTAGATTCGCTGCATTTTAGTTTCCACTTTGAGATAGCAGCCATCTAAATATTAGATACATATACTGGATATAGATATAGATTGTCAGGGTTGTCAGATGATGATGGAATTCACTGTTGGATAACATTCTACTGAATCTAGTGATACAACTCACATGCAAAATAAAAGCATGACTACGTGGATCATCAAACACCACATAGGCATAGACTCGAGTCTCGAGCCATGACCCACCTCTGTTTCAATTATCTCATACATACAAAAAGGTTACTGGAGGTTTTCAAACAGATAAATTCAGTGCAATATAGTTTAATATATTTAAATATAGGTATATTGGAATTATTAGATCATGATAGTCAGAAAATCGCAGTGGGTCTCATGGCATGTAACTTGAAAAATTATGGTGAAATTGGTGATTCTAAAAATCTTCGGGTGAAAAATAGAGATATTTTACGTTACTGCGTATTACCTAATTTTGTAAAGCCAAGATGACGGAACGGATCCAACAGTTTACAATTGGAACCATTATAGTTTTGTGGGAGAAATCTTCTATCATTGCATACAACTACGGATTGAAAGAGGAACTGGCTCCTTAGGTGAAAGTTCCTAATCAAATGGTAGTTCATGTCGAGTGAGATATGATGGACCGGATCCTATCCATGTTATAACAGGCTTCTATTAGTAACGTCTGTTTGTTACCAGATGAATTTTGGTCCATCAGACCCTCAATAGACCAAAGTCCAGCGAGAAATCAACTGGACTGGATTTTTATTAAGTGCAAGTCCCAAAAGCGTGGTTATGTGGTAACTGATGATTTGCTTGATGCAATTGGAATAAAGTGGAAATTGTTAGAATGCTCTCTCAAATTGGTTGGTAGTTTAATTAGGCTAACTTTTTATTTGATAATCGGAGTGTCTTATATATGGTCGTGTTTCAGCAAATTATTTGCTTCAAATAGGAATCAAACATGATGTTTCGGAGCCACCAAACCTCAAGTCTTTCCTAACTAAGTTAATCCGTTCTAGTTAATCTAATTAGGTTAGTTATATATATTTTAGTGTTGGTTTTTTGTTTAGTATTTCTTGTTAGTTTTGAACTCCAAGTAACCATAATATTTGTTCACACAACAATTTAGTACTCTATAAAGCAATACCTAGATTATGGATTGGTAGAGTAGGAAAAAACACATACCCCTAGTAAGAATGAGATAGGCATAGGGATAGCAATGGGGCTGTTTGGGACCTTTTTTATCCAATACCCAAAATAACAAAATCGACTAAATTACCATCTCCCATAATAGCCTCAAAACCGAATAAAAATTTCTACCTCACCACGTAAACCACTCCGACACTGTTTTTTCCAACCCTCATCTCCAGCCCATTAATAAGCACTCTTCCAAAATCATTTTTTACAGGATGGTTTGGGATGATTCCCCGCTGGAGCCAAAAATTTTATCATCTCTAGATAAGCTTGAGAAGTTCTATATGCTTAAAAAGCATGTACACCATGTTTATGCATTATTACTATTGTGACTGTCATATTTCCAATAAACCATAACAAAACGTTGCACTTATAATTTAGCTGCCAAGGGTGTGGTACTACTGTCAATGAACCTAAAGAAGAAGGCATCCAGAAATTGGCTCTTCATACATTTGTTGTCATCATAAAATTATGAATCCATATTTCCACAGGATAAGGAGAAGATATAGGGTAATGGGTACTCGGGATAAATACACGTGGTATCCCAAGTCAATAAAAAAAAGTGTAATACACACATGGATTCTATTACTTGCGCGTATAAATCACTATTTCTCTTGATTGGTTTGTGATACCACATCAGACTTATCCTCATGGCATCCAATAATTTTCCAGGACATTTCATTGCATATTTTGTTTTGTCAAAATGACACTATTTATTGCTGAACCATGAAAGCTCATTTTCATTGATTTTTTTTTTTTGATTCGATATTTAATTTTGCAGTGGATATAAGTAAATGAAGTTATAAATTATCCAAAGAGAGTGTAAATTACGGACTAGATAGAGATAAGGCCTGAGGGGGGAATATTGCTACTGCTGGTCAAGTGGCCTGTATAAGGGTTGAATTAAATCTTCATCAAATCATGTTTGTAGTAATGCCAAATTTCTTTTATTTGTCTTCATTTGTTTAAATCATCAAGTTGATAGGTTGTTTTGTGGATAAGTGTTAGAGGTGCATTTGTTGTCCGTATCGGATACAAATAGAAAAGTGAATGGGGTTTATAATGGGTGGATGTTAGTTCTATCCATTAATTTAAATTTTTGGGTCGAATCATGAAGTATCCATCCGTTATAGTTGATATTAGAACCAGACACAATCCTTAATCTGGTGTCACGCCAAACACCCGCTAGGTAGACCTATCAATGATCGGATTTTGATATGAATCCGATCCGATTAGTCGGATTTGTATTTAAAATAAAATCCGATAACCCGATTAGAATCCGAATCCAATAATCCGATTTCTTAACAAATTGAATTTGGATTTATGTTAATCCGATCCGATAATAACCCGATCTGAATCATATAATACATATATATATATATATATATATATATATATATATCAATATAGATTTTTTTTTATGTTTATATATTTAGTATTATACCTATATATAAATATTAATTGTTAATAATTTTATTATTTATTAATAATGATTGATCAACTGTATTACTATTTATTAATGAATAAATGATGAATAGTAAATGTCGTACACTTAATATATATATATATATATATATATATATATATATATATATATATATATATAATTATGTTATTAGTTGTATATGGTAGTTAGTATATCTAATTATGTTCTAAATTTGTATTTGTTATTTGACTTTCATATTTGTCATGGACATACACATTACAAGTATAAATACATAATTTTACTTTTAGTGTTCATAAAATAATAATAATAAATAAATATTCTTTATAAATTTTATTTTAAAAAAAATACATAATTGGATCGGGTTATCGGATCGGAGATCCGAATATTAAAGAAATCGAGTTCGAATTAAGGAAACAAAAATCCGTCGGATTATCGGATCGGATTATCCGATCCGTTTACAAATCTACCGCTAGGTCTATAGCACTTGGGCCGAAGTCCGAGTCTTGGTCGACAAAGGGTGATCCCAATGCAACGAAAGCGTTGCACGAGTTCGGATGAGGGAGAATGTTACCCCGGGCCAAGTCCGAGTCCTAGTTGGCAGGAGGGTGGTTAGCCTCTAACTTAATCTAACAACTATTCTTGTCATTTTAATAAACAATAATCCTCATTCCTCCACATTTAATATTTGCTCAAATATATGAGCAAATATATATTGCCACTTGCTCTTCTATACTTATTGCTTTAAAAAAAAATCTCCATTTTGCTTTTGCGTTCAAAAATTAGGCATCCACAGACTAAAATGACTCCATAGAAAATCTATAGAAATCTTAGATTTGTTTGGACACATTTAAAATAAAGGCAGTATTGTGCAATAATTGAAGGAATTTTGTAGAGAATTAATAAGAATATCCACTCGGGGACCAAAAGATGAACGCGGAGAAAATTCAAATAAAGTACAAATTAGTGGTCTCTTTTCTGCGTGGATACACTTATCTATGAACTTTTTTGGATTTTTTTTTTAGCACTCTCTGTATCTTCGAAGAGTCACTGCCCAATGCCCATGGCCCCATGCTATGGTCTTCAATCTTAATGGACTTCTCATTACGAAGCTGTTTTTTTTCTCCTCTTCACTCCTTCTCTATCTTTTTGGCTTTTCAATTTTCTATCTAATTTGTAATAATATATTCTCTCCCTCATATATTTTCATTTTATACAAATTCCTAGTATTATAGACATATATATATATATATATATATATATATATATATATATATATATATATATATATATATATTCTTTATAAATTATGTGGGACAACACGACATGATAAAAAGTCGGAGTTCAAGTCATGCGTCTCACGCCATAATAGTTAGGATGCAAAGGGTTTTTTTGGGAGAAGTTTAAAGGTAAAATTGTGCAAGCTAGACTCAAAACATGCAATATCATATTATGTATTGGAGCGGGCTATTACATCCTTTTTTCCTGACTAATCTGGGAGACCGGTACAAAGCAACCCCAACAAGAATTGGGTGCAAAACTCGAAATTTCTTTGATCACTGGATAGAAATGCGATGGTCATATTTTCTTTGATCACTAGCTAGAAATTGAAGTATTAGTTGTTTGGGATGTAATTTGTTTCGAACTTAAAAGCAAGAAAAATCAAGATAAAGAGTTTGACATGTTCTATGTGGCAATAAAACTCACAAGTTTATTATACAATAGGGGAGAAATTTGCACTCTCAACTGTCTACTTTAAAAGAAAAGAAAGTTGTTCCTGAATTTGTTTATATAGGAGTTCGTGATTTAAAATGATATAAAGATAGTTTTCACACAAAATCAACACATAAATAATGATGTTGTTGATTTTATTACTTTTGATGATTTACAGAAGTGTAGAAAAGAGAAAAATGGAAGAGCAAATAGAAATTGAGGGTGCAGGCAAATAGAAATTGAGAATCACTCTATCTGAGGGTGCAAATTGAAAAATAAACAGCTTGCGAATCACTTTATCTCTCTCTTCCTCCAAACGTTTCTCCTTACAATGATACTCTGACCGCCTATTTATAGACTTTAGGCCAGGCATAAATTAGTGCCATGTCAGCATCAATCCACGTCTAAATACCAATCTCGTGCGGATATTAATCTGTGAGCAGGTGCAATCCACGAACATGTGTAATCCGTGAATAAGTGCAATCCGTGAATAAGTACTATTCGCGAGCCTCCTTTTCCTCTTTGCGGAAACCTTTTTCTTTGATATCATAGCTTCCTTTCACCTGGGTCATGACCTTTCACGCGTGTTTCCCTTTTCATGACCCTGAGTACCGTTAGCATGCTTAAAGTACTTCATTTAAGTAACATCAAGCAAGGTTGCGACCCTACACTTGAGTTTATCAAGCTTTTCCTTTGAGCTCTAATCATGGTACTCCCTATGCGAATGACACATAGGGTTTTGGGTTTTGATCGTAGCTATGCCTTTGATCAAACCTTTCAAAATCACCTCTTTATAGTCTTCCCTACTCACGTATTCCTTTCAAATGTCTTGGGCCTGTTCCCAGACTTTTGGCACTTTGATTCAACCATTACGCGACCTTTATCCGCGTAATGACCTGTGGCTCGCGGAATACCTCTTTATTCCCTTTGCGGAATGATCCGCGTTCCCAATCTCGCAAAGTCCCCCTCGTGAGGTACCCTTTACATTGTGTCCCCTTGCACTTTAGTACTTAGCCAAGTATTAAAGTGCAATTACAATTTTTAAAGATGATATCTATTCTTTAAATTTCTTTGTTTAACACCATTCGCGAGTGCGCCATGTGCGGCTGGCCAGACAACTTTTCGCCTTCCGCGGTCATTTATGGCACCTTTTCGGTTTTCGTGTCCTTCCACTATAAAAGTTCATACTTCAATTTTTTTCTTTACATTTCATATTTTCATTCTCTCATCCCCCATTCTTCATTTTTCACCCCCTCTTGCCTGTCCCACATCCCAGTCTTTCTTTTACTTATTACAAACACCTCTTCCTCAAACCCTACATCACTCCTACTGCTCCTTTTCCATCTTATCATGCCTCAAGCTTCCAACACCTTCCCAAAACTCCTCACCCCACTTTTTGGGGTAGTCCCACCTGTTCCACAACCCTCAGAATGGCGAAAGGCACCATTTTTTTTTTATCATCATCACGATGTTTTCTAGTTCGAAATGAAATTAATTCCCAGAGATGATGAAACATCCGATGACACTCTTACCATGACTGTTGAAGGTGAGGATCATATTGCGATTATTCCCCCATCTTCTATTCCGCGTCTTCTCATAGAAAAGGGTGACTTCCTATTTATTTTCTAGAGTACGAAGGTCATGTTGCTCCAATCACTAATTGGAATATGTGGTCTGCCCACATCCTTAACCAGGATCATCATCACGAGACTCTGAGACAAGCTAACATTTTGGAGGCCATTGAGTTATTCTTTGATTTTTATGTGCATCGCGATGTAGATTCACTTACCATTCTTATCTCGCAATGGAGTCCCTACTCTCACACATTTGTGGCTTCTTGGGGTGAGTTCACTCCTACTTTGGAAGATGTCTCTGTTTTATTCAGTCTCCCTATCCTTGATTCCCGCGAGATTGACGTTCCTCATTTCTGTGCTGAAGATCAACAAATTCATGTTCATCTCCATGATTGTGTTGCTTATGTTACAAAACTTAGCAGTTGGTTTAATAAAGATGGTACTCGTCTTCCTGAGCAACCAATCGCGAAGAAGTCAAAACTTTCATATACTGCCTGGTGTTGTCACTTCTTTGTTGAGTATGAACCTTACAAAAGTATTCTCCGCGGTCAAGATCGCGACTTTGTGTCTGGACCAGAATTCAACAGTTATTTCGAACTTGTGGGTTTCTTGGCATACTGGTTAGACCGCTATATCTTTCAAGGTAAACCAGAATATGGTCCCAACAAGCATGTTTTCCTCTATGCATCTATGCTTTCGTGAGGTATCTAGATAACACTTGTTTCTCTTTTCTTAGGCACCCTTTATACTCAATTAGATACTTTGGCCAATGATTTTACCAGATCTGTGGGGAGGTATGATATTAGCACCCATATTCAATGTACTTTTCCCATGTTCCTTTTTGAAAGATTTCCTAATTTTTCTCCCACTCCTTTAGACTTATCCTCAACCCCCTCTACTCCTTCTTCACCTTCTTTTGAACATTCTTCTTTAAAGTCATGAGCATCAAGATGGTTTTCTCTTCTTTCAACTAAAAGATTAGACATATTTTTAGACTCATTCTATGAATTTGCTTGGCGTCCATATGCCTTACCTTTGGCTGGTGTGTATTCTCCAGACTTCTATCCTGAGTCTAAAGTGGCAGATTATGAGCCTACCTTAGATGACCATTTTTCATTTTCATCAATTACTTATCCTTGTCATCTTCCTATTTTGATGAGACTTTCGCGAAGGTTACTCCATATAATCCCACACGAGTAGCTAGACAATTTGGTTTTGATCAAATTGTTCTTTCTTTCATTTCACCAAATCCAGAAGTTAGCTACGATCAATCTTTGAAGAGATATCGTAAAACATTGGAAACAACCTTTCGCGTATTTTCTACCATCATCCACATTCTCCTTAGAGATCGTGAGGGGGGTAGAACTCCGTGATACCTCGCGTTTTGGGATGAGGTCCTCTCTATATTCTGAGTATTTATAAATGACTCTCTTGCTATCATTGAACCAATAGATATCTTTGCCGGAGACCATTATTTAAAACTTCGCAAAGTTCATGGCTCCAGAGGAAATAAATGCAAAAGGGCACTCCAATCTTCAGACCATCTTGCTCAGGAGACACGAACTCAGGCTCAAAAGCCTGAAACTTCCCACGTTAAGAAAAAGGCTTCTCAACATAAGAGCCATAAGAAAGTTGTACATCCTAAATCTCCTTCCAAGCCAAAAGCAAAAACTCGTAAACGTTCAGAGCGAGTGGAGATTCCTCCCGCAAAATAATATGTTCGCGAAGAGCCCATTGCTAAGAGATTGGTACCCTCTCTTCCTTTCTCATCTTCTTTATTATTTTCCCGTATATTGCTATATATTTCTTGCAATATTTAATAAATTCTTTCTTCTTTCTGCTCTTGTAGCGTTCTGCCAATCAACCCTCTAAGCTAGTAGTTAGTGAAGACCAAATTGAGTTCTCTGGTCATGACATTGTACTGCAAAAAAAAAGATTGGTACGAGCATCTGAGCAAATTCACAAGTCTATACCCAATCCCTTGTTTGATACCGTCGCTCGTGTGGTTGGGGATATCCGTGCTTCAGACTCCTTTATCAACCAAGATCCCGCAGGTTTCTTCAATGCATTTCACGAACCAGAAAATACTTCTCGCAGGCCAGAAAATACCTCTCGCGGGTCAGAGATTGTAGGTATCATTAGTGAATGATACATATGTTATTTTCATGCTTATGAACTTACATTTCCTCTTCTATATATAATTAGATACTTCTACACATGATGACCTAAGTTTAGCAGATAGTGTTGAAGAGCATAAAGTGGCCAATATACTTTCTTCTTTTCCTGATTATGGTAAAAATTCTTTTTTTTTTTCAAAAAAACCATGCCTACTTCACTTATTGTTTTAGAACTAAATTTATTTCTTTTTAAAGGATGTATTGTTCCCCACCTTGCTCTCCGCGACCTCTCAGAAGATTCTAATGATGATCTTACCTCTATATGAGTACTCCTACGTAAAAGTGGTGATAATCATCAAGAAGAATGAGATAATGGTGATGGAGGTCAGAATATTTATGAGAATGACAGTGGTGTCCACGAGGAGTCCCAAAACGCAACTGCCAATATCGAAGTCCTTAAAGACATATTTCCTTAGTTTCAAGAAATAACTGTCAATACTGAAATGCAAGAAGCCAAGATACATGAAAACTCTCCTTATGATCCTACTGCTATAGATGACAAATCCGCGAACCTCTCCCATTCGTGAGAAGCTAACAACATTGCTGATAACAGTGTTCCCATCCAAAATGTACAAAATGCCCAAGGAAATAATTCAGAACCCATTTCTCTTTTCCCAGAGCTCATCCAAGATGATGATCAATTGATGGATAGTGAAAATGACACACGTCACCTACAACCACTTAGTGGTGATATCGCAACAAAAGATATCAACTACCTTAGAAGATGAACCTCGCATTCAAACCCAACTTTTTGGGGCCATTTTTCCTGGCATAGAGGATGTTCTAGAGAATCCTCCAGATATTAACACCTCTCAAGGTCCATTTTTTTCTTTGAATCTTCCTTTCCTTATTCTTTTCTTTCTTCTCTTCCTTTTTTTTTATTTCTTTCTTCTAAACAGGGCCAACTTCTTAAAATCCCCATGCGATGGATGTATTTATTACCTCCAAGAGCAACTTACAGGCTCAAGAACACTTGTTGTATCATGAGGCTGTGGTTCCTCCTCATTTGAATGTTATTGCCTCAACTTCAGATCCTCTTCGCTAGCCCATACAGTCACCTCGTGAACCAACTTCCTCATCTCGCGAACTAGCCTCCTCATTCTCACCTCGCGAAACAACCCCTCCTCAACCTCATGCTTAGAGCACAACAATTGAGGGACCCATACTTTGGCAATAATGGCTATGTTATTCGTGCTTCATTCCCATCCTGGATCAGGTTGTCCTAAGTCATCCAGAGACCTTTGCCAATATGAAGATTTATGAACCACTTATTCAGCCTTTTCACCTTTAGCTTATCGCGGAGGTCTTTATTACACTTACCACAATATTTGTGAAGGATCTTGCACCTGAGACTCTACCCCGATGTTATGCTCATTTGAAGGATTGGAAGCTCATCGGGATGGATGTAGCTTGGTGGGAAACACGTTTAAACGCTGTTTACAGACTACAAGATCATCTCAATGACGAGCTCAGAGCCCATGCCATTTTTCAGGTTAAGCAGACCAAAGTTAAAGAGGCTCGGGCTAGAGTTGAAGAGGCATAAAGGCTTTTTGTCAGCACTGGAATAAGAGAGTATGGGGTTGCAAGATTCAGCGGATCATTCTACATGAGCTCGCGAATACCTCGAGGAGCATGAAGGCTTTAGTCTTTCAGATCCCGTTACCAAGAATTTACTTTAGTTCTTTATATAGATTTGGTTGATGTCTCTTGTATACACACTTCTTTTTCATGGGTATTATAACTTTGTATTTGCAATGTCATCTACTAATTGTGATACACTTTTTTTTTCATCAATGGGAGACTTTTATTTATTATTAACTATTATGAACTTATGCTTGATACAACTTTATCCATTTTACATTGAGAGGTCCAGTTCTTTCACGGGTGACCTCATGCTCCATCCCGTAATACCCACTGTTGTTTTCACCTATAATTACATAAGGCCCCTCCCACTTGGCTTCAAGTTTTCTCACCCTTTGTCCCCTCATAATTGCTGGAACTATTTTTAGCACTCTATCCCCTTCTTTGTACCACCGATACCGCACTTTCTTGTTGTAACTTTTTGCTTGTCGTTTATTGTACTTTTTCTGATTTGTAAAGGCCTCTACCTTGTTTATTCCAACACTTCAATTTCTAGTAGTCTTTCTTCTAAACTACTTTTTTATGCCAGTATCTTAGCCACAATCTCTAATTCTGTGGGTACTACAGCCTCTGCTCCATAGACCAATGCATAAGGAGTCATGTTTATCGCACTCCGATATGTAGTCCGATGTGCCCATAGTGCTATTGGAAGCTATTCTACCCATTTCTTTTGGTTATCATGCAACAACCTAGACAAGATTCGAATCAATGCTTTATTAGAAGCCTCAGCCTACCCATTTCCTTTTGGATAGTAAGGTGTGGCTTTGTGATGAATTATTGAGTATCTCCCGAGCAAATCCGCGACTTTACTGTTAACAAAAAGGAGTCCCATTATCCGACAATATGACTTTTGGTATCCCAAATTGATAGATAATGTTTTTTTTATGAATCGAACCACATTGTCTGCAATTGTCCGTTGTAGCGGGATGACTTCTACCCACCTTGTGAACAACTCAGTTACCACTAATACCCATGCATGTCCATGGGCTTGTGGTGTAATTGGCCCAATTATATCCAGTGCCCAAGTATGAACATGCCAGGGGTAGCCAAACTGTGTAATTATGCTCCAGGAGCATGAATGAGATTCCCATGTATATGGCATACATGACACTTCCTGACGAAATCACTGAAGTCCCTTTCCATTATTGACCAGTAATACCAGATATAAGTAGTTGTTGAAATACTTTTCTCTGGCCCTGATGACTAAACTCATGGGCCTGTTTCAACACTTATCCTGTTTCTTCCTCATTTATGCATCTCAGTAATTTGCCTTCAAAACTTTTTCGGAACAGTTTTCCTTCATGCAGTACAAATTGCGAGGCCAATTTTCTAAACTATGACTGATTTTTTTCAGGCAAGACACTTTCTTTTAGATAAAGTACATACTTGTCCCGCCAATCTATTGTTTCTGCAAAGTTTCCTTCAGTCGCGGAAGGGTAGGCATTACAATTCTGGCAATTGCTTTGCAATTTGACTGCATCATCTTTCATATTTGGCCAAAAGAAACCATCTCGTTGCAAAATTTGATAAAGGCTAACATCTGTTTGCCCACATATTTTCTCGTGAGTCTCTGTAGTATTCCTTCTATCTCACTCATTGATATACATTTGGAAAGGATCCCTTCGGCTACTCTATGATACAACACTCCTTAATGATCTGATAACCTTGTCTTAAGGTGTTATTATCATTTCTTAATAGAGCTTGCATTATCTGTTCCCTCAAATCTTGTTCTGCATAAGCCTGTGGTTCCTTCTCGTCACTAACCATCAAGTTAGCTCTTCACAATATTTGCATAGTGGATTCCATCCCCTGAAGCTGTAATCGCGAACCCAGTGTTGCCGATGCATCAGATCGTCGATTACTTTCTCGCGACTCATGCTGGAAATCTACAGACTCGAAGCCTTCTATCAATTGACGAATAAGAGTTCCGTAAGGCACAAGATGAGACTCCTTAATAGCATACTCGCCTTTAACTTGTTTGATGACAAGCTTGGAATCCCCTTTTACATGAAGGATTCTATTTATCTGTTGAGCCATCATCAATCCTAATGTCAAACCTTCATATTCGGCTATATTATTGGTGTAAGGAAAATTAAGCTTATAGGCCATGACCATCTCCTCTTTTGTCTTTTCATTCCTCAGCACAAAACCAGCCCCACCTACTTTTTCTGTGGAAGAACCATCAAATTCCAATGTAAATTCTGTGTTTTGTGTCACACTTGTTATTCCCACTTCTTCCACTTCAGGCTTAGATCCTCCAGGAAATAAAGCCAACAAATCTGATAAGGCCTGAATTTTTACTGCCTTTGGTCTAGAACATGTGATCTCGTACTCAGATAATGCCAGCAACCATCGTGTTGTTCTTCCACTAAGTATGGGCTTCATGAGTAAATACCGGATATGATCACTTTTGGTTACTAATTCCAGTGGATGTGCTAGCAAATAATGTCTGAATTTCTGAGCCGCGAATACCAAACCTAAACAATGCTTATCCAAATATATGTATCGTGATTCCGGTCCCCTAAGCACACGAATGATGTAATATATGGGCTTTTTTTCCCCTTCATGCTCTTGAGCCAACAACGCCCTATGGATTTATTGGTGGAAGTGAGATACATTATTAATGGTCTACCTGATTTTGGTGTCACCATTGTCCTTGGAGATGCTAGAATTTGCTTGATTTTCTCAATGGCTCATTGCTGCTCCTTCCCCCAATCATATGCAAAGTTTTCTTTTAAGAAAGGCATGAGTGGGTGAATAACTTCTGCTAATGCTGGGATAAACCTCTTGAGATAAGAGATTTTTCCCATTAAAGTTTTCAACAACTTGAGGGTTGTGGGCGGAGCCATTTCCAATACTGCCTTAGTTTTTGTTGGGTCCATATCAATCCACTGTCGATGTACCAAATACCCCAGAAACTTTCCTTTTGGCACTCCAAAAGCGTATATCAAAGGATTCATTTTCAGATTGTACTCGCAACACTGTTGCAGTTCTTTTCTCAAGTTGCTCACATGATCCTGTACCGCTCTGGACTTAACCACCAAATCGTCCACATAGTCTTCCACGGTTTTATGCATTAGATTGTGAAAGATAGATGTCATATCATGTTGACACGTAGCCCCAACATTTTAAAGTCCAAATGATATGACTGTATAATGGAAATTTGCAGTATTCTCAGCATCTTTTGGCGCCATCTTTATTAGGTTGTACCCACTGAATCCATCCACTAACGAAAATATATCATGTCTTGCGGTTGCATCCACTATAGTGTCAATGTTGAGTAGAGGAAAATCATCTTTTGGGCAAGCCTTATTAAGATCACAGTAGTCCACATAAACTCGAATTTGCCCACTATTTTTCTTCACAGGTACAATATTCGTGAGCCAAGTTAGATGTTGAGTTGGTTTGATGAACCCCGTCTTCAACAATATTTCCACCTATGCCTTAATTTGTATATCTAAATCCGGATGAAATACTCGTTGCTTTTGTTTTTTCGGTTCTAATGCATAATGTACATTTAGATGATGAATGACCAATTCAGTGTTGAGTCCTGGCATCTGATTATAGTCCCTAGTGAAGACATCATGAAACTCTTTATGCAATTATACCAAAGGTTTTCTAATTTTGTCTGGCAAAGTGTTGCTTATGAAGGTAGGTCGCAACACTATTCCGTCGCCTATATCCACTTCACACATGCCATGTTCTGGTCGCGGATCCGTTTTGGATGTACCAGGATTAGTGCAAAACTCTGGTTGTGAATCTGCTTTGATTTCCCCGGGGTCAGTGTCAACTGCACAGGCCTCTGACCCCCAACCCCGTCACAACTTGTATACCACACGCCCATCGGGCATTTTGAGTCGCGACTAACTCACCTCTTTGGGCTTCCGTTCAGTCAATGTTTTGGCTTTCAAATCCTCACATTTTGGTAATGGCATGGCATAGACATCAGGGTCATCTTCCTCATCATATTCTGAAAAATATACTACATATGCAAAATGAGCTTTAAACGCGCAGAAAAGGCTTTTAGATGCTTTCAGCGTCATTATTCCTTCTCCTTAATTAGCCTTCATTACTTGATGATTGGATGACGGTACCATGCCATAGGCATGTATCCATGGTCTTCCCAGTAATAACTGATATGAAGGTTCTCCTTTAATGATATGGAACTTGGTGGGGGCCCAGATTTTCCCAACCTTTAAATCCAATGTCGCAAATCCCATGGTGGCTTATTGATCTCCATTAAAATTAGTAATTGAAATGACATGATTTACGATCTTGCTTCGAAAAATTTGATCATCCGCAAAGTAGTGAGTGGGACCAAATTAACTGACGCTCCCCTATCTAAAAAGGCTCGCTTAATCTCATGACCATTCACAGTACCTGGTATATATAGAGGTCGATTGTGAGGAAATGACACTTGTTTATCTGCTTCCGAAAATGTGATTTTACTTATGGCCTTTTCATGTTGTGGAATGATGATGGTATGATTAAGAGCAACAATTATTCGTTCTTTTAAGAACTCCTTCACATGCTCCTGTATTGGGAGTTCGCTAAAGAAAACCTCTAGCTTGGCAATTTCTTTTGCTTCGCGAGCTGGTGGGAATTCACATTTAGCAGTACCTAACATTTATTCAGTATCATCCCTAGCAGCGATTACTGCCACATGTGCATGGAAAGGCTCGTTAGCTATATTCTTCGCAATGTCCAAAGCTCCTGATGTTATCTTTTTGTGCACTATTCCACAAAATGCCCAACACCCGATCAAGGAATGTCGGATAGATCTATGATAAGGGCAATAATTGTTCTTAATATTTTCCTCCCTTGTTGGCACCCTTTGTACCAAAGGTAATGATATGACATCATCAGCAATCCATTGATTCAACAAGGCAACTACTTCCTTTTCACCAAAAAGTAAGGGGGTGGTTCGGATCTTCTAACACGTTCTTCACTTGGCCTTTCATCTTTTGTGGCTACTACCATTGCAATTTGTCTGGTAGTAATACTTGGTCGTGTTGGAAGAGCTAAAACTTTTCCCAATCTTCGTGCATTGTCAACAACTGCAGAAAAAGTTCTGAACTCATGATTGACCAAGTGTATCCTGTATTCTTGTAACATTCTCTCTATACAAATTTTGATTAACTGAAGTTCAGAAATTGGCTCATGGCACTGTAGAGCAACCTCGCGAAATCTTCTAACATAGGCTGCCACCTCCTCTCCTAGGCGCTGCTTTTGTCTTGTAAGTGAAAACATTGAAACCTTTTCTTCTACCTGGAAGAACTTAGTGTAGAATTTGATCACCATATATGTCCAACTAGATACTGAAGTCGGAGCAAGGCTGGTGTACCACGTGTATGCAGTACATGTTAAAGATTTGGAGAATTCTCTAAGCTTCAAGTATTCATTATTTCTATAAGGTCCTAAAGCATCCACAAATCTAGATATGTGTTCTCTTGCATTTCCCTTTTTGCCATCAAATTGTTGGAAGCTCGGTACCCCATAATCTTCAGGGTAAGGCAAAACCATAATGTTGGGATGGTATGGCAGAGCAATTTCCACTTCCCCTATATCAGATTTTGCATTTAAGATGGCCCGAAGCTGCTACTTAGTGATATAGGCCTCATTCTCTAATGATTCAGCTCGCACACGCGGTACCTCTTGAGAAAGTCCTTCTGCTGACATTCCTGGCAAAGTTTGATTTCCAACTTGTGGTGACTCCAAGTTTGGTACCGAAGTGCGCGAGGCTTCCATGAAGGTAAGAATAGCTTTTGCGTTTCCTGAATGCTAAGTAGAGTTTGAAGCATAACTGGTGGCAATTCTGGTGAATTCAGTGTTGGATCTATCACCGAAGGAGTCTCTGGTTGAGCCACACCAGCATTTGCGCGACGACGTTGCTTTCGTGCTGGTGGAACTAGTTCAGCCTCCTGATTCTGTGTTGTCTCTTGTTCTTCAACTTGCTCGGTGTGTCGTGTGGGTGGACGACCTCTCCGGTGAGTTTTACGGGGCTCAACTTATGTAGAAGACATCTCTTTTCCCAGCAGAGTCGCCTTAAATGTAGGAGTTCGTGATTTAAAATGATATAGAGATAGTTTCCACACAAGATCAACACAAAAATAATGATTCTGCTGATTTTATTGTTTTTGATGATTGATAGAAGTGTAGAAAAGAGAAAAATGGAAGAGCAAATAGAAAGGAATTGAAGCAGTCTAAACAGCTTGCGAATCACTCTATCTCCCTCTCCAGAAATTTCTCTATCTTCCCCCAAAAGTTTATCTTTACAATGAGACTCTGACCGCCTATTCATAAACTTTAGGTCAGGCAAAATTAGTGTCATGTCAGCATCAATCCGCGTATAAATACCAATCCCACACGGATATTAATCCACGAGCATGTGTAATCCGCGAACATGTGTACTCCGTGAATAGGTACTATTCGCGAGCCTCCTTTTCCTCTTTGCGAAAACCTTTTTCTTTGATGTCATAGCTTTTTTTCACCCGGGTCATGAGCTTTCATGCGTGTTTCCCTTTTCATGACCCTGAGTATCGTTAACATGCTTAAAGTACTTCACTTGAGTAATATCAAACAAGGTTATGACTCTACACTTGAGTTTATCAAGCTTTTTCTTTGAGCTCTCATCATGGTACTCCCTACGCGAATGAAACAAAAATACTGAACCTTCAAATTCTTATTTAAACGAACTTTTATTCGTCATTTTAAATCTTTCTTCAAAAATATTGCATTGACTTGACCCCTTTAATCTCGACGATTGAATATGAATAGGCTATTATGAGTTCGAGCAAGCCGCTATGGTGAAATCGGTAGACACGCTGCTCTTAGGAAGCAGGGGTTTTGGGTTTTGATCTTAGCTATGTCTTTGATCAATCCTCCCAAAATCACCTCTTTATAGTGTTCCCTACTCGCGTATTCCTTAAAAATGTCCTAGGCATGTTCCCAGCCTTTTGGCACTTTGATTCAACCATTACGCGACCTTTATCCGAATAATGACCTGTGGCTTGTGGAATACCTCTTTATTCCCTTCGCGGAATGGTCCGCATTCCCAGTCTCGCGAAGTCCCCCTCACGAGGTACCCTTTACTGTTTCTAAAACCGTAGAGCAAGTAGAATATAGATTAAAAATGTTAATAACCGTGTTAAATATGAATCGGGTATTTGCAAGTTAAGTTAAACGCATACCAACTCATTAATCTTGTAATGGTCATCCCAAAGTGTTATTCTTCACAAATTACTTAATTTGGTTTTTTTATATTTGAAAGTTGAAAGGTAAGAAATTGCTTAAAATTTTATCTTTAACTAAAATTCTTTATAGCCAAACTTTCATGATTTTTTTTTAAAAAATAAATGAAACAGAATAAATGAAACAGAATTTGTTGCAACGCACATACATAAAATTTATATTATATATTTATATACAAAGATGATCGTGTCATGTATTGAAGTGTCATATAGGTGTTTTCAATACAAAAAGGACTAGCAACAACTATCTGCAATTTGGTACCATCATATGCTAGGTTTGAGGTCCCTGGGTTGTAACACCATAATTGTACTATTTGTTTCTTGTTTTTTTTTTTATAACCGTGGGAACCCGAGCAAGGTGACCTCCCACACGAATCGGATAAAGTTCGGAGTATGTTCGCGGTCGTGACCCTAACGAATTGTTTGCATCTAATAGAAATCGAACATAAGACCTCATGCTTCTTGATGCACCAAGCCCTAAATCTTTTCCAACTAAGTCAACCCACTTGGGTTATAATTATACATTTCCCTTGAATGAAGTCATACCATTTGAGCCAACACCATAACAAAAACCAAATCAAAGTTGACAATTTTTAATATTGCTTTCAAATACCCACATTTAGATGATGATCTTCTTCATCTTTCTTCTCATGAGGACCAAATTTGTCCTCTCCGATAATGTGGTTCAATACAAATTGGACACGTGTTCAAAATATTTTTCAAAAGAAATTAACCTTGATTTGTATATTTATGGATTTTATGTCCAACTGTTTTTTTCAAAAAAAATTTAGCCGCGTGTCAAAATTGTATTGGACCACATCACCGGGGAGGACGAACTTGGTCCTCTTGGGCAGGACTTAAGTATTGTCCTTTCTTTTATATCAAATTTCTTTTCCTAATTTTGGAAACTACTTTAGGATAGGTAATCAAATATGGCTTACCCTTTGCCATAGTCTATCATGACCAAGAATTTACCTTGCTTAAGTCTTGCACCATTCATGCATTTGCATATTAAACTAGTCAATTCTTAGAGGTACAACCACATGAAACGGAAGCAAGGTGAATATATTAGATGTTGGTTTCACTTAACAGTTGAAATTTCCGGTCAAACAACAAAGTTTGATATCATTACTATATGAGTCAATCTCGATCCATGATCCAGTATCACGACAAGTATTGGATTTGAAAATGTCCTGGTCACCCACCTGAATAGACATGATTTGATCACAACGGGAGCATTGTAAGTTTAGGTAGGATAAAATACTAGAGGTTTATCTCATATCAAAGCTGAAAAGAAGGTGAAATGGATTCAAAAAAGTTGGATGTCAATCTCATCTAATAACTTAATTTTCTAATTAAAGTGTAGATTATCAAATTACTCTCGCAAAGTTCTTCACCTCTCTATTTTATTTTTTGAGTTTGAGGGGAGTAAAATATCATCTTATATAAATAATTGGTAATATTATTCTTTTTGTCTTTTGCTCTCTTTTTCATTTGTATTGTCAAATTTAATTCCACTCCCTTTAGATTTAAGCCCCTCTTTTTTACCACAAAATGAGCCATAAAACACAACTTCACAAACATGACTCTCATTTTTCTTGTGGAACTATGCTGGACTTGACTTGAAAGTTTAACAGCATTGATTTAATTTGAAAGTAGTCATTTAATTTATAAAAAGGAATGAAAAATATAAGATTTATGTCCAATCTATTGATTGTATATGTGCTGTTAGAAATTGCATTGATGAGAATGCTCCCATCACAACCTTTCAATCTTAGAATTTTGGGTTAAAAGCCACTAACATGTTCCAAAAACAACCAAATATCTACATGTTCCCACCCTATCCTTAATATATAATTATTGAATGATTTGATACCTATTTAAGTTCTTTGTCTTAGGAATGACCTGGAAATAATGCGCATACTTTTATAGTTGAATAATGGCAAACATATAAATATAAGAACTAAATTTTTGTTGTAAAAATAAATTTGTGATTGGAATAGCTTTTTGGTATTTTTCTTGGATAAATATAATTTTTTACAGACTTGTGACCAATTGTGATTAAGAATGAGCTTTTGTCACAAGACCAAATTTCTTTTATGATTAAATACAATTCTTCACGGACTTAAAGTTTTTTGTGGTAAAATATTTTTGTAATCAATATTGAAATTTCTTATATAGTCTTTGTTTTAATTTTATTTATTTATTTTTTATAATTATAATTTTTTATTTTTTATTTTTTTGTGTAGTGATCTCACTTATAGAGAATTACCTACTCCATTTCACAAGTGCTTACTAAACATGCTGTAATATTCATCAAGTCACTACTACGGCCATGTTTGGTTCGCGGTCCGGTCCCATGTGATTCTTTTTCATAATGACTTTTTTGGGATTGGACACTGTTTGGCAACACGGTTCCAAAAAAACAATGACCACTTGGAACCAAAAGAGGTAATTTGAGACAACAAAAAATGATAGTCTCAAGTGGTCTTATATACAATTGTCTTAACACATGGGACCATAAATTTTGAAAAATATATATATAATTAAAAAATATATATAATTTGAAAATAATATATAAAATTAAAAAAATAATATAAAAAATTTGAAATAATGTATAAAATTTGAAAAATAATATAATTTTTTTAAAATAATGTATTAAATTCGAAACAAATATATAAAAATCAAATTTAATATATAAAATTTTAAATATATATATATATAATTAAAAAATAATATATAAGTTTTGAAAAATAATATAAAAAATTTGAAATAATATATAAAATTTGAAAAAAATATAAAATTCAAAAATAATATACAAAATTAGATATATATATATATATTTGAGAAAATATAAAAAATTTGAAAATAATATAAAAAATCAAAAATAATATATAAAATTCAAAAAATAATATAAAAATTTGAAATAATTTATAAAATTTGAAAAATATATTATTTTTGAATTTCTTATATTATTTTCAAATTTTATATATTTTTCATACTTAATATATTTTTTGAATTTTATATATTATTTTTTTATTTTTTGAATTATTTTCCAAACATAAGACCAAACAACTTGAAGAAGACCATAAGACCAGACAACTTTACCTAACAGACTTTCAGAACACCACCCAGATAAGACCAGACCAAACCAGATAAGACCAGACCGGACCGCCTACCAAACAGGCCCTATGTGATTCAAATTTTAGTCTCATCTATTTACTCATTTTCAGAAAGGGTCGGTATGGGTGATTTGGAATTGAATTGGAATTGTATTAGAATTGAAATGTCATAGTATCTTAATTCCACAAATACAATTTCAAATACATTGTTTGGATGTGTCTTGAAATTCAAGGGTGTTGGCCTTAAGTTTTTTAATCTAAGGAAAATTCCGTAATTTTGATGATAACAACTCATTAATAATGTATTTGTACTAATGGTTACAATGAGTATTTATCCAAAGCTTGTAGAAACAAGAAAATCATATATGGATCATACGGACAAAAAGATCATGGCATTGCCAAGTAATGAGGATGAACAAAAGATCAAATGCAAAGAGATTGAAGTTCAAAGATTATCAATTGCAAAGATGTTGAAGCTTAAAGATAATCAATTCAAAGAGATCAACTACTACTTCAAGATTGGGGTAGATAGGTTGGTGAGTGTTTAAGATTCAATTGTCAAAGTAATTATTTGAATTATTTTTGAAGTCCTAGAAAATTGATTTAAACATGCATCCCTCACAAAACTACTTTTAAAGCTAAATTAAAATGTTTTTGAATAGTGGGGTAACCTGACTCTATAAGTCAGATAGCTTAAGTTTTACCGAAGCAAAAGTTCGCTTATTCAGGAAAGTGAGGTAGCCTAACTTAAATAGTCAAGTGACCTGACTTAAATAGTCAGATAGTCTAACTCTCAAAGTTAGATAACCTAACTTGCCTAAAAACAACACAAAATGAGTTTCCAACAACTCTTGACTTTTGTGCTTCTTTTCTAACGTCTTTGTCTCCTCTCAAACGACTATATTGGACTTCATACAATTTTAAGACTTAGAGAAACAACTTAGCTTTGCTATAAAAAGGGCTTATACTCTTTCTACAAACTAACCTCTTGTAAAATCAAAAATACACTTTCATATACATTTTTGTGTATCATCATTCACATATTTCAAAAGTCTAAAGCTTTTATCTTGATTCAAATTCTTACTCTAGTCTTGTGAGCAAGAGAACTATAATTGTACGAATCAATCTTTGAGAGATATTTTTATTATACAAGATCATTTTGATCAAAAGGTTGGTGTGACCCAAATTAAGGCTAAGAGAGAGTGTTCTCTTAGCAAGGAGAAGTGGTATGTTTCTTGTAAATGTTTACTTTTCATCCGTAAGGAGGAGGAGTGGTAGGAGAAGTGGTGTGCTTCTTGTAAAGGTTTGCTCTCCACCTGCGAGGAGAAGTCATAGCGGATCTGGGAAGTCTCGAGAGAACCTTGAGCTGAGGACGTAGGAATCAAGAAAATTCTGAACCTCGCTAAAATTGCGTGTCCAAGTATTTACATTTCTCTCCCTACTCTTATTTGATTTACATTGTTTTGTGTTTTTATATTATATCATCTAGCATTGCAATTATATATATCAAATAGTAAATTCCCCCCCCCCCCCCCCCCCCCCCCCCCCCCCCAGAGTCATTTATTGGGCAACAAAGTGTAATTGGAATTCAATCTCAAACACAATCCAATTTAAATGTAAAAGGTCATAATTTTAAAATTAAAATAAACAATATATATATATATATATATATATATATAAGTATACAAGTAAAGGTATTCATATATATACATGTACGTATGTGAATGTATATATTTACGTGAATTTATATGTATGTGTTTATGTGTATATATGTGTGTGTGGCTATATATTTGTGTGTACATATTTGTATATATATACGTCTATGTGTTCATATATATATGCATACGTATATATAAATGTGTATATATGTTTCTATATATAAGCGTGTTTATATATATTTGTATATATATAGGTGTGTGTGTATATATATATATAAGCGTATGTATATATATAGATATTTATGTATATGTATGTATGTTGGTGCTTGTGAAAAATTTATTGTTAGAGAAAAAATATTTATTGGGTCAAGGTTTGAAGAAGATGTGGAATTGAAAATCACAACTTCTCCTTATGGAATTCAAGTTGTGGAGTTGGTGTAATTGAAATTGCATTTAAATTTCAATTCCAAAGTATTTTGTTACATCGAAACATTGGATTTGGAATTGGAGCCCCCAATTCCAATTCGAAGGCTCTAATTCCATGATCCCAAATGGATCAAAGTGTTCAAGTGTTGCTTCATGATGTGATGCTAACAGTATTAATAGGGTAATTATCAATAAACCCCTGAGTTTGTAAATTTAATCAAATAACTTCTCAGGTTCAAAGATCCCCTCAATTTTCCAATTCGTATCAATTACCCCCTCACCCTCACATTTCGGTCAAAATAGTTAAGATTAATTTTATTTACACCTCATAAATTTTGATTTATCTTCAATCAAACATCTTCAAGTTTAAAAAATTACATTCAGACCCTTTAAGTTTGAAAAAAATTATATTTTAGAAAAAGTATATATATTTTGAAAAAAATTACATTCTTAAGCATTATCATGTTAAATATAACAAAAGATGTTAGGTTTCTAATATTTAGATCAATTCATCACCATGTTAAATATAAGAAATACGAGTAATAATAATTCTTATAATGATAAAATTATAATCAAAGTGTACTATTAATGGTAGCTATTAACAAAAATTATAATTAAAGTGTGCAACTATTTCTCTATATAAAAAGATAAAACACAAACAAAATTTATTAGAAATTTTTATTTTTCTTACGCATTCACCACCATGTTAAATTTAAGAAAAAATAAATGAAAGCTTTCTATTATGTCGATTTAAATTCTCATTTTGCGAAAAAAGTTGTTTTAAACTTCTTACAAAAATTTCAAATTTGTTCTTCAACAAGATTAGGGTCAATTAATTTAATTTATATAATTTTTTAGGGTAAAGGGCAAAAAACCCCCCCTCAACTATTAATTGGGTGCAGTGTACCACCTTCAAATCCTAAATGACACATTTACCCCTCTAAAATATATATATATAATTCGAAAAAAAAATATTAAATTCGAAAAAAAAAATTGAAAAAATATATAAAATTCGAAAAAAATATATAAAATTCGAAAAAAAAAATATTAAATTAGAAAAAATATATATAAATTCTAAAAATATATATAAAATTCAAAAAATATATATTAAATTAGAAAACATATATATATAATTCGCAAAATATATATTAAATTTCAAAAAGATATATAAAATTTGAAAAATATATATAAATTTTGAAAAACATATATAAAATTCGAAAACAAATATATAAAATTTGAAAAACATATATTAATATCAAAATATATATATATATATATTGGTAGAATGTCATATATTTTCTAATGTAGTGAATCAAACTACTTACCACCAACATCAATTAGTGGTCTTCTTTTATACATATTTGTTTTAAAATTTATTTATTTTTGAAATATATATATTGTTTTCGGATTTTATATATTTTTTTCGAATTTTATATACTGTTTTCAAAATTTATATATTTTTTAAATTTTAAATTTTTTTTCAAAATTTAATATATTGTTTTTAAATTTTATATATATATTTTCGAAATTTATATATTTGTTTCAAATTTTATTTTTATTTTCGAAATTTAATATATTGTTTTTTGAATTTTATATTTGTTTCGAATTTTATATATATTTTTTGAATTTTCTATATATTGTTTTAAATTTTCTATATTTGTTTCAAATTTTATTTTATTTTTTGAAATTTAATATATTGTTCTTGAATTATATATATATATATTTCCAAATTTTATATATTTGTTTCGAAATTTAAACTTTTTTCAAAATTTAATATATTATTTTTTGAATTTTATATATTTTTTTGAATTTTATATATATTAATTAACTCTTCAAATAATTTATTTTATTTTTGTAAGGGTAAAATTGTAATTTTGCAATGGGGATGGGGTGAATTGCACCCAATTGGGATAGTTGAGGGGTTTTTTGCCCTTTTTGTAGTTGAGGGGGGTTTTTTGCTTATGAGACAATAGTTCAGGGGAGTTTTTTGTAATTTACCCAATTTTTTATTTTAAATATTTATTTTATTATTTTTTACAAATATTTCTCATCTCATGATATAATATGTTTCTACCGAGTTATTCAAATCATTCCTAAAAAGTAAATGTTAGAGTTATTTTACTATTTCTTACAATTTATATTTTAGAAATATATATATTTATATTTATATTTTATATTTTACTATGTTAAAATCATGATATGATATATTTATATTTTACTATGTTAGAGTAAATATATATATATATATATTTCGGAAAAAAATAAAATTTCCCCGGAATATTTATTTTGATGCCTTTATGAAGAATAATGCAAATCCATGTCCCCACCAGCCAAGAAAGAATGTAACAATAGGGGCCACATATATAGACCCTGTTTTGAGAAGTACGTAGCTTGCTGGGTATCATCTGTGACCAACATTGCTTTCTTGTCAGATCTGTCAAAATGATTTTATTTTGTGGATGACACAAGCCCAATATCAAAAGTGAAATTTTGAACATATTTTAACCATCTTACACATGTGTCCCAAATTAGTTATTCAAGATTGAATTTTTAATTTTATTTTTTAATAATATAATATAGTTGTAATTTTTAATGGGGCTTATTACTTTTTGAAATTAATAAAAAAAAAAAATTAAAAAATATAAAATTATATTATATTAATATTTGAAATTGAATAAATATTTTGGAACAAATAAAGTTAAAACAATGAACAACTAATATGAGACATGGGAGGGAGTATATAACTTCTAACCAACTTTAAATAGGTAGTACAAGATATAAATGAAAGAAATAGTAACAATGACTAAGAGCTAAAAGAAAGAATGTAAGAAAAAGTGTGAACATCTATTTCCTTTTGATAATTTTAACTACAAAAAGGAAATAGAAACAAAAGAAGAAAATCTTCATGTTGTCTAAAAGAAATACGACAAAAGAAATAAGGAAATAACATTAAAGATCGATGTTTTTTTTTCTTTTGCAATTGATAAAAAAAACTAAAATTACCTAGAAGATAACGGAAATAAGTCTAGAGGGGCAAATAGGCTATTTATCTATTTAATGACCAATTAAAATTATTTGCGTAATATTTAATTTTAAACATAATAAATAGGTAATTAAAAAAAATTCTAGAATAACAATATTAATCAAAGATAAAACAATTTTTTATTAAAAATATGTTTTTAATAAAAATACTGAATTTTTAATTAAATTATTTTTGTCTTAATAAAAATAATAAATGTTTATTAAATATATATTTTAATAAAAATAATAAATTTGTATTAAAAATATTTTTCTTTTAAAGAGATTTTTCTACACAAAAAGGAATTATCTTGTGGATTATCAATTGGTGATGTCCTAAAATCAAGATTGTGATACGTAGGGTATGATTGTTATCCAAAAATGTGAAATCAGATTATTATTGCAAGATATAATAAAACGTACTATTGACCCATCGATCGATCGCCTATTCTCACCGATCGGTGTTTACATCGATCGATCGCGTACCCACCGGTCGATCGAGAAATCCTAAACACGGATTCTGGCTAGCAGTAACGCGACAGAATCATAATCAACCTAAATCATAACACAATATAGATCAAACAAAGATTAATATAATAACACAAATTAAAGTAGTAGAAAGACACACAGATTTTTACGTGGTAAACCTTGGAAAACGTTCCAAATAAAAATCACGGATATACTCTGGTATCGATGCACTATGAATTAAAATTTATACAAACTCTATGAAGACTGGACTTACAATAGCTCCTAATTTGTCGTTCTACACTCGAGGTCTAAAAGTTGTTGATTCACCCGCGCTACCACGAAGCCTCTTGCTCCGATCTCCGTACTCTGGCGGCTTCGCTTCTCACGGATCAATGTACACACAGTGGCAATAGATGGTGTGTATATTTTTCAGTATCTAGGTCATTCAATTGTGCATAAAGATCACATGTGTTGTAGCACAATTGGATAACCCCAAAAACTATAGAGAATTTAGAAGATGAATGATCAATTAATATTTTTCTCTGTCTCTCTCTCTGCACAAAGACCTTTTCTGTGGAAGAATTGCAGAGCTCTCAAAACTTGTCTTCTCTTCTCAATATCGATCAATCAACATATGTAATTTTCCAATTTTCAACCGTTGTTCCATTTCTTGATTTGCTTGCAACCACTTCTTCAACCTTTATCACTGATGCATGTACTTTAGTTGGCAACACAAACTTCCTAAATCTAACTAAACTCACAATTCACTCAACATGGTATTTGATCAGAATCATGTCATTACAAATAAATGTTCCTACAAAAATAATTCATTTATCAAAAGACACAAGAAGATAGGTATTTCCATTTAACACTTTCTAATTTTCCTAATGTAGGAAACTAATCCTCAAACCCTAACTAGGGATGACAATTTAAACGGATTCGGACAGGTTCTGCACTCGCTCTACCCCTAATAAGATGAATTTAGTAAGCTTTTAAATAGGTTTAAGACGGATTTTGTATTAAAAATCAAAACCCAAAGTGGGTTTTAGGCGAGTTCAAGTTTTGTGTAAAAATTGTCTTGAACCCGACCAGACACGTTCTAAATATATATTGAAATTTAATATTTTATTATTTAGTTTAATTTTTAACATATGTTTTCAAGTTAGATTTATATAAATTAGACATCTTTTTATTTAATTTTATAATCTCACATACACTTATCAACTGTCTAAGACCTATAACTGAGTGTTCATATAATATACATACATATTTACACACATATTTATATATATATATATACACACACGTATATGGTCGAGCCTTATTTGTTTAACTCTTTTTCTTCTTGTCATTGGACATGGTGAGCACAAAGTTGGATCAAATTAATTAAATTGTCATCTATGTGTGTGGTATTCTTCATAAAAAAATATGTTCAAAATTTAATAGGGATCGATGGTACCGTTTATTCTAATGAGATGGTAAAATTTGGAATGCTAATGATTTTACTAATTTCTAACGGGTGGTAATAAATTTAGTCAAACTTGTCACAAATCTGACATATTGCCATCCATAACCCTAACTAAAGGAAAAAAGTATAAATAAGGTCTAAATCCGAAAAAATTTACGAGGAGTTAACTTAATTCACCTCAACTAGGGGTTAACTTCTGCCTCTTAATTTAAGTATTTTTGTCAAGTAAGATACGACACTGTCCATAGGACTGAGGTACAAATGGACTTCTATTTTGAATAGACTCTCTAGAGACTCAGGTTTTGTTCGGTTGCATGATTTGCGATTGAATTGGAATTTCAGTGTATTTTAATTCCATAAAAGTAATTTTAAATATATTAGGATAAATTTTAGAATTCAAGTGTAATTGAATTTCAATGTCAAATATTATAAATTTAGAACTAAATTAGACAATAGAGATACATATATATATATATATAAGTATGTAACTATAGGTATGAATATATATATATGCATGTATGTATGTGTATATGTATGTATGTATGTGTATATGCATGTATGTATGTAGATATGTATATATGTGTACGTTTATATATATATGTGTTTATGTGTGTATATGTGTGGCATATATATTTGTATGTATACATTTGTATTCATATTTGTATATCTATACGTTTATATATACAAATATGATAGAAACGGGTCTAACTCAATGATGCAGGGGGATCCGAGTCAACGATGTTGAGCTGTTAGATTGCTCATTGATGGCGCTGGATTACCTGGAGCGGGAGGATCAGCGGAAGGATGACAAGAAATCGTGATTTAGCCTAATTGGGGCAGTTTTCGTGCACCTGTCGGTTTTTTTTGCCATAACTGTGGCTACAAGTGTCCGATTCGCACCCGTGATCCCAATTCGGAAAGCTAACTTCGGTGCGCACATCGTGGCCACCAAGCTACGCTGGGTGCACATCGTTTTGATCCCTAAATCCGCTGTTTTCCTTTTCAAATCTTTATTTTTAGTTAATTTTTGCTATTTATGGTAATATTTTATTTGTCGATTAGGAAATGATTCTGAACCCGATTTAGGCCAGATTTTTTACAATCTTTTGATTTCTTTCCGTATTTCATTTTGGTAAGACTTTTAGGGTTTTGCTATTTTTGGTAAAATCTCATTAATGATTGATTTTCAGCTATTTTAACCCGACTTGTGGGTTGTTTTTTGTCATTCTTGATTATAAACAATTTTATTGAATTCCAGAGTGTGCTCCTGTTTTTTCCTTGCAAATTACCTATTGCAATAGCGTGCAGAATAATCTCTATTCTGTCCGACATGGTTTACAGGACATCAAGGATAAGGAAACACCAGTCTTTCCTCAAGGTCCCTCGTGGCCATGTTTGGCCGGTCGGCAATGCGACATGCCGTATGCATACAATAGAAGAAGACGGGCGATGAAATCATCTCATCTTTAGAACTTTATTCTTTGTGTAGGCGAAGCAGGAATAAATGACTCCCAATTTGACCATTTATTATAAAAATAAAAAAAATTCATGTTCATTTCTTCTAACGAGACGTTTCCATTTTTTTTTCTTTTAATCCTCTCTTTATTTTTCAATCAACCTCCATGTGATTTTTTCGTCCTACCCATTTTCTTTATTTCCCTTTGGTTTTTCACATTCATTTGCACCTAAAATATTTTCTCTCTTTTTATTTTATCCAAAATTCAATCAAACACACACAAACACAATTTTGCATTTGGATGGAAGAGATTTACCAATGTGACAATTAGGGCTATAAACGAATCAAACACTCAACAAACAACTCAAACTCGGTTCGCGTTTATTTATTTAATAAGTATATCAAGCTTGAATAATATTTTCAAGTTCGATTAATAAATGAACCAAACTCAAACAAATATGAGCTGAACTCAATAATGTTCGCGAACAAAACTCGTGAATAAAACTTGTTAAAAGCTCACTTACATACTTATATATATATATATATATATATATGTATATATGTATTATAAATTATTATATTATGTAATATATAATATAAAATTTTAAAATATCTAAAAATTAATTTACTTTAAACAAATTTAATCTAATATATGTCAAAATTCTCATCCAATAACCATATTAAGCCCATTATTATTATTATTATTATTGTGTTAAAATTGATCAAAGACCTTCATCTCTAAAAATAACCCAATCTAGGTGACAATTGATAAGAGTGATATATGCTACAATTGAACCAAGCCATTCGAGAATAAACTCGAATCCGGCTCGCTAAACTAGCGCTCGGTTCAGGTTCATTCGTTTAATAAATGAACCAAACTTAAACATAATTTTTAGGCTCATTTAATAAATAATCAAGCTTTAATATTGTAAAACTCGGATCTCTTGATTTACTGCCCTAGTACCTCCCTTGTAATTCTTAATAATGCAGACATTTTCACAAAAATGGTGAACAGGACCACCACAAAAAAGTTTAAGCCTTTACAAATTTCAAATCTCAGAGCCACTCCAATTGAGAGTGAGCGACCTGTATCCTAAATTGGTTTACGTGGCTCAATCTGAGTCTTCATTGCCCCATTGTAACGGAGCGTGTGGCTAAACGCTTCACTCACGTGCTTGCATTAAATTATACTCTAAAAAGCAATGTGTGTTTGTGTTTGTGTGTGTGAGAGAAAGATGGGCCCAAAATTTCTGACAAACCTGATCTTGATATACCACCAACAGAACTAGAAATCTTTATATTTATCTATTACTTATTTATATTATAAACACACACATATATATATATAAGGGATAATTACAATTTACCCTCTCGAGTAGGGAAAAAAACCAACCCCCTTGGGATTCGCCCCATTTTTAAGTGTTGTTACCAGTCCCATTTATAAATAGAGTGTTTATGAGAGTAAAAAAAAAAAAAATTGACAGTTATGGGACAGGAACCGGTTTAAGGAGTTTTTCAGTTGGGAACCGTTCCGCCCCAAATCACATAATAATAATTTAATTTTTTTATAATTTTTTATATTAAAATATGATATAATGAATTTGTAATTTTAATTATGGAGTTATATTTGACTAATATTTTATGGGTTGAAATGTATTTGACTAATATTTTATGAATTTATTATTAATTAGTATTTTATGTGGTTTGACTTATGTTTTTAGAATTCAAGACTTTTACTAGAGTTTGTTTATCTAAAATTTGAATTCTTTATTGATTTTAAACTATTAATTTTTATTTTTGTTAAAAATTATTGCGATTGAATCAATTGGATAATTGTTGTTTCCTATATAAATCACAATATAATATTTTTATTTTTCGCTTGCCCTTAGGAAAAAAAAGTTTAATGCGGTTTGGGGCGGTTTTTGGGGATAGGGGACGGTTATGGGGTAAGAGTGAAATTTTTAAATGGTTTTGAGATGGTTAAGGGGATATGAATTTTCATGGTTTTGGTTATGTGGATCAAGAAAACCACCCCATTGTCATTCTTACCCTCGCGATATGATATACTATACTTGCACCCTTTATTTTTTGAAAATTTATAATTTTACCCTTCAAATTAATTGACATTCAAATCAAGTGACTGAAGATGTGAAATTACTTTTATACTTATGCTTACTTTTCTTTTAAAAAATATTTTAACAAATAAATTAGGGTATTATAGTCCTTTCATCCTTACAACTGCTAACTTAGGGAAAGATTTTGTTTCCACTCACAAATTATAGGGGATCAAACTATAATTTTTCAAAAAACATAGAATGCAGGTGTAATATAATATCTCGTGGGGTGAAACTATAACTGCTCCCTATATATAAATATAACCCAAATATATTTGAACAGAAGTAGAAATCACAACATTCATGTTTCGTATACTCATAAAAGGAAAAAGAGATCTTCATTACCCATTGGACACAAACTCAAAAAGAGGACAGTGGTAAAAGAAATCTCTTTTTAACACCACCTTTCCTCACTCCACTTCTTGTGCAATTACAATTAGTCAATTACAAATTACATCTCTCTCTCTCTCTGTCTCTCTCTCTCTCCGCTTCATCTTCAACAAGCAAAGAGGTATGTGTTTGCCCCACTTCTGAATAATGTTCACTTCAATTCATACTTCACAGGGTGTCCTCAACCTTTTTGTTCCATGAATTGACTAACATTTAATTATGGGTATCTTCAACTTTTGCTTATTTGCAACAATTATCTACCTCTTTTTTCATTTCTCTTTGACTATAACTCAAAATTGGTTCATATCTTTTTGAAATTTATTGTCTTCTCTATGTTACTTGAAATGCTAAAGCATATCTAACTCAAACATGCTTATTTCATTTATTTTCATTTTTCAGCAAATGATAAGGATGGTAAAAACAGATCCAATCCATGTGTTTGAAGCAGCAAATTAGTGAAAAATCTTAGTATAGAGAGAGTACTTGAGGAGATTCACAATGCCAGTTCCTCTTGCTCCTTATCCGACGCCACCGCCTTCGTTTACGCCACCTGAAAATGGTATATACACTGAATTCTGTGCTACTTTGAGGTTGAATTTGATGGGAAATTGGAGGGAAAGTAATAAAATTATTTTTAGTGAACTTACCATTACATTGCAATTTTCCAATTTTTTTCCTCTGCTTTGTCAGCAACCAAACAGTGTTTAACAAGGACAAAATGCCCACATCAATTAGCAAAACTAGTGTCAATCTTTCATGTGGAGTCTAAAATGAATAGATTTATAGGTTATTAGAATTGGGTTGAATTGATAGATGAGAATTTCCATTCAAACAAGAAGTTATATAAGATGGATATATTTGAATCAAAACAGAATTGCTCTGTTTTATTTGTTAGTTTTATAGTTGATCTACTCTTTAAAAAAGCTGTGTTGGCCAACAGGTTCTCAGAGCCAGCTTGTGTGTTCTGGATGTCGAAATCTTTTACTGTATCCAGTGGGGGCAACCTCAGTTTGCTGTGCTGTTTGCAATGCGGTCACAGCTGTGCCGCCTCCCGGTATGTTTCTTCCTCGGCTTTCTTTACTTTTCTGCAAAATTCGATTCAAGCATGGTACCAGAGTCTTGTTTCCGGGAAGTCCCGGATTCAAGAATTCCGGTCGGCATTAATTTATTATTGTCACTGCATAAAACAAAGGCTTCAGAGACGGTCATAACCAGGGACGGAGGCAGAAAACTTTGGAATGGGGGCAAAATAATATTTTTTGATAATTTTATGGGGGGAAAACGTAATTTTTCTGCATAAATTATCATTTTTTCTTTAGAAAATAACCAAAAAAAAAAATTATTTTATGGGGGACAATTGCCCCCCATGCGGACACTACAGCTCCGTCCATGGTCATAACTGTCACTAAAAGATTAAAAATTGCAGCGACAACCTTTAGCGGCGAACTTATAATTGACAGCGAAAGTCACTAGATTAAAAGTTTTTAAGATTATGGTGACAGTAAAAAACTGTTGTTATATCTCTTAGATAAAAAAAAATTAAGTATTTGTGTTATAGTGACAGACAATTTTAAATCCACAACAAAGATTTTGTCACTATAGACACATTTTATTGTAGTGTGTTATTCGGTCCGTCCCCATCTCTGTTTGAGATGGATGACATTGGCGGTTACGTCAGACATTGCCAAAGAAAAGAAGTCGCTACACTTGTAAGAAAATATCAGGGTAATTGTGACATTCACTTCTCCTAGGAGGGCACTTGTAGACACAAACATGACACACGACTAAGACCTCATTTGAATTGATTTTTGAAAAACTGTTTTTGGCGTTTTGAAGTGAAAAGTTATTTTTAATGGTATTTGATAAAAAATTATAAAATTTATGAGTTTTAGAATAGCGTTTTGAAAAAATTCAAAATTAGGGTACCAACTTACGAAAATAAGGAGTAAATGTTGTATGAATTGGTCACTTATTCGAATACAAAATTATATATATATATATATATATATGTCAAATATCGAACTTGGAACAGGCACAGAAATGGCTCAGTTAGTTTGTGGAGGCTGCCACACCTTACTAATGTATATTCGGGGAGCAACAAGCGTGCAATGTTCTTGTTGTCACACCATCAATTTAGCCTTAGAAGGTATGCAGCTAATAATGCAAAGAATATAAGATCATACAGTTTATATATAAAAATATATATCATTTGCTACATATTTCTAGCAAAGGGTGATAAAAAAACTTAAATGTGGCAGCAAATCAGGTAGCACATGTCAATTGTGGGAACTGTCAAATGCTGTTGATGTACCAATATGGAGCTAGGTCTGTGAAATGTGCAGTTTGCAATTTTGTGACATCAGTTGGGGTCAGTATACCACTATTTTTCACTCAATAGTTCATTACACGTTAAATTAAATTGATGTATCACTTTTTTCTATATACATTGCTCTTCAATCCTAATTACAAATATAGAAATTAGAACTAGTTTCCAACTCTATTCCTACTTCAATTGAAAGGGAGTTGAACTATAAAGTTTTCTTTCCTATTCCTACCCTATCTTGGACCACTTACATTATAAGTAAATCCAAATATATCTGTATCGGCAGGTAATGTTACAATCTTGATATATATACAATGTTGTCCTAAATCTAAAGTTTCTAGTCAGTATGCATCAAATTTTCATGCCAGCACTAATAATAAAATAATCTATAAGACACATATTTAGGGTTGAGTGAAATTCATAACTTTAAAAGACGATATTTCGCTTCCGAAGTACTAGGGCATGCCCGATTTGTAACTCAAAAATAGTAATGATGTTTGAGAAGTCAATTATAAAAAGGCTTGAACCAAATTATTTTAAATTTCCTGAGTTTCCAAGTACTATTTACAGAGTTACAAACAAGACACATAGGTGTGCTTGGTTTGCATTTTTTAAAACAAAAAAAAAAAAAAAAAACTGTATAAAAGTCTATTTGATTCAGTTTTTAGGAAACTCAGTTATAATAATGCCTCTTTTAAGAGAACTCAAGGGTCTGCTTGGTTTGTATCTCTGAAAATTGTTATCGAGAATTTTAAGAACGGAGAACAGTTTTCCGAGAACAATAAAAATGAGTTTTCTGAAAACAGTCATTTTTGTAATTGAATTTTCATAAAACTGAACCAAGTAATTTTTTTTACAGTTCTCTGATTTTTCAGAAAACAGAAAACTATTCTCCGAAATACAAACCAAGGAGGGTGCAATTTTCTTATTCTAAAAAAAACTATTTTTTTGTTTTCAGAATTCTCGAGAATATTTTTCAGAGATACAAACCAAGCATGCCCTAATATTAATTTAGTTATGAGCTTAACGTAGGTTTGGCTATTGAAATACTTGCATCATGTCGATAATCCATACTTCCTGCACTTTTCCGTCTTTATTTTCTAAACTGTAATTTAAAATAACTAATTTTTTTAATGTGGACATGTATGATGTGACAAGCATGATGTAGAATATAACACTCAAAAGTAATAAATATCTCCTCTTTAAAGGATAAAAATCTTAAATTTCATGTATGATTCGTGAAATATATGTTTCATCGACAATGCAGGCCTCAACAAGCAGACCCGAACAAAAATTCAGCAGCTAAAAACCGCGATACAAGCGATTATTGCAAATTTCTACGAGCTCAGTTTGCAGCATATGGTACATGTATAGAGTTTTTTTTTTTTGGTTTCCTTTGCGTGACATTATTACGAATAAGCAGTGTTTTTTGTAATGTTGGCGTGAGAAAGTATTATGTGATAAAGACATTCGAGGTTGTTACTGCATTGAAATTTTTCGGATAAGAATAACATCATTTTCGTATAGTTTCATGTGTACTGGTGGCATTATGCACACGGCATGAACTGTTATTCAGTATTGTACCTTTTGAATTGTCAAATATATATCTATACAAATGGATACAACATATATGAAACTGATGGTTTTAATTGAACAATCTTGGAAAAAAGTGACTATAGGAGACAGAATGATAAGTACAACAAAAAAGATAAGGTATGCAAAAATTATTAGAAGAAAATTGGTGTATAGATTTGACTTGAATTGAATAAGGCCATGTTTGGTAGCGGGTTCCGGTTCCGGATCCATTTGGTCTGGTCTGATCTTGATTTTTAGAGATCATACCATATTTATTTTGACTTGGTCTCAAAAATTGGACTCACACCAAATTGAACCAAAGGCTCCCTTTTTGGACCCAGCTTTTTGTTGGGACAAGCTAGTCCGATTCCAAAAATTTGTAACCAAAATCATATTTGAGACCAACGATTTGGAGACCACGAAAGAACCAATCCTCGCCTCTCTCTCACAAACCCTAGAACGACATGATGCACCCTCTCGCCTCTCTCTCACAAAACCTAGAGATCGTGATTTCGGCTTGTTCTCTTCAACCCTTCTCCGATTTCGTTAGAAAAGGCTAGGGTTTCACGGTGTGATAGTCGATTTTCATCCTTTTGGCAATTTTCAAAAATATTTCTTCAGACCAGATTAGACCAGACCGGTTGCCAAACAGGGCCTTAGTACCTGATGAGATTTTCCAAAGTGTCCGTTTGAGAGCGTGGAATTGAGACCTTGGAATTGAAATTAGAAGCTTTAATTTCAAATTTAGTGTTTGGATATAATCATATAACAAAAAATTTTGGAATTGGAATTGCATTTCAATTACAAATCTCTCAATTCTATAATTTGAATTCCACATGAAAATGAGTTATTTCTAATTCCAAATCTTCAACCTACTAGATACTCTCTCTCAAATATTCAACTTTTCACAACCACAAACATACATACGTACATATATATATACACATATAAAAACCTACATATACATACGCCTATATATGTTCTAGATCTATATATATACAAATATAAATACACATGCATACACACAAATATATAGCCACACATACACACACACGTATACATATACACACATAAACACATACGTATATGAAATTACCTAGGAGACGGTGGAATAAGCCAAGAGGGACGTCCCACATCGTTCGGGTAATAGTTATGGAGAAGTACTTATATGTGCATATGTCTCCAACCGTCATGAGACATTTTTGGAAGTGGCTCAAGAGAAGAGTAACATTGTGGAGACTAGGCTCAAAATGGACAATATCACGCCGTATATTGGAGCAGGTTGTTACAACAGTGTAGTGAATCGTAAGATCGACCCACATTAATCCTTGATGAAATTACCTATAAGACGGTGAATTAAGCCTAAAGGAGGGGGGGGGGGGGGGGGGGGGGGTGAATAGGTTTTTTATGAATTAATTGACAAATTAAAATTTTAATTGCAGAATAGTCAATTTTAATTCAATTCTATTACAATATAAACCACGCAATAATAAATATAAGTGCATAAAATAAAGCAGAGACGACACCAATATTTTTACGTGAAAAAATATTGGAAAGACTCCAAGTAAAAAATTACGAATACGCTCGGGTATCGATGCACTGTGAATCAAAAAGTACATAGACTCTATGACGTTAGGACTTACAAAATTACCCTGACTTGCCGTTATCATTCGATGTCTGAAAGTCTTGAATCACTCACGCTACCATGAAGCTCTCACTCCGATCTCCGTACTCTGACGGCTCCGCTTCTCAACGGATCAAATAACCATGAAGCCTCCTACTTCGATCAAGGTGGTGTGATGATTTTTCAGCAACTAGATCATCCAATTGTGCATAACGATCTTCAGTGTAGAAGTACAATTGGAAAACCCCAATAATAAGAGAGAACTAGAATAGAGATGATCACTCAATAATTTTCTCTCTCCATCTCTCTCTATAGAAGTATATGAACTGTAAAAGAATCGCAAAGATCTCTAAAAAAACACACACATTCTCTTTGGTTTAACTCATATATATAGGGAAGAGTCTTCAATTAATGGTAAGAATCATTTTCCAATTAGGATTCGTATTTCTACCACTTAAATCTTCCAAATACAGACTAATATGTCAATGATAGTTCAATATACCAACAATAGATTCAAATCATGTCCCAAAGTGGTTAGGAATCAATTACTTAGCAAGACAAGCCTTCCAAAAAAGTTTTGCAATTTTCAATTTTTTGCCACTTATCGAGTACTCGGTGGCTGTTCTATCAAGTACTTGGTGAACATGTATGTGTGCGCAAGTTCACACAAGTCTCTGGCCATTTTTCTTCAAATGCGCAAGTTCGCACACTTGCATACTTACCGAGTACTCGGTAACACTCCATTTCCGGCCATTGTTCCACTCGATATCCTTTATATCTTCACCACTTTATACACACATTTAACATAACAACTCGAACTAAACTCACAATTCTCAACATGATTTTTTATTAGAATCATGTTATTAATAAATAAATGTTCTTACAATCTCATTCTTGACATTTCTGACACAAAACTATGTTTTACAAATATATCCTCACGATAAAATAAAATCTATACCTATGAACACACACTGACAAACATAAACATAAACTTTTATTTTGATATCATGATGATCTACGAATCATGCTATCACAACAGTTAAACAAACATACCTATGAAAAACAAGTGTGGAAAACAAATAACAGGAATAATATCAACATAACAAAATGAATAATATCAACATGAAGCATAATGATCATTAATCAATAACAATTAAATCTCTCCCTCAATTAATCACTCCTCTTTACTAAATACTTCTCCCATTTTTTAAATACTTCTCCCCATTTTTGTCACTGAAATGACAAAGTATTAAATAACAATAAAAATAGTCAAGAGAGTTTAAGGAGAAAAAATAAAGTGTAAATAATGTGAAAATATACGGTAACACCAGAGAATATAAGCAAAACTTATACTGAGACATAGAACTCTAAAGAATATATCCAGATTCTCAAGAACAAAATCTCTACGATGCATGAACTTAATACTAATGCATGAATACAAAATGTTCAAACTAAAAAAATATATATTTTTGTTCTTAGAAACATGTGAGCAGGACAGTAGAGACAATGAACTAATCATTAACACATCATATTCGTAGATTTGACTTAGCTATTATACACACGGTAGTAAAGAAAATCAACACACACATACCTTATAGTTATAAGCAATCACAAGACTTGCTTTATATAGTCTTTGCATATATGAAAAATATTCAGGTGCAAGCAAACAACTAAAATGAAAGTAATACGTACTGATTCTAATAATCTCCTCACTAGCCGTGATGATACTTCAGTCTAAAACATAAACTAGAAGTTAAATCTTTAACTCGAACCTTATTATTTTTTAAGGGGAATACAATTTATTTTTATTTTGTCTCGAATTTTTTCTATTACACCCCTTCATATATAATTTTTAAAATTTTTCTCTCCTTTTAACGCGAACACTCAATGTTTATTGAGGCATCCGGTTACTCGGATTAAAATTTTTAAGATAATCACATCCATTTTTTTACACAAATACTCAATACTTGTTGAGGTACTGAGACCCGGTTACTCAGCAGACGGGCCATTGCTCTAAGGGGTTTTAAAGAGACATTTATATATTTCATTATTTCATCCTTTCAACATTACCCCAAAATTCATGAGCATGCAAAACGTATTCAAAAACATCGATCAATCTACCATAACTCATGAACCTACATATCACTTCGGGTTAGATGAAAAAGACTAAACATTTCAGTAAGTATTACAGTCATCTCCGAAGTGAAATAAGCATCCAAAGTTAATGAGTTCTAAAAAATAATACTTAAACACGTCAAGTTTATAACTCATATCATTAAGTCAGACTAATAACTCCAATTCCCATAAGCATAATAAGAAAAGTAAATATGAGAATATAGTGAAATATGACAACCATTTGTACTCTCAGTCATGCTCAACATGCTAAGTGATGTCCCGTCGGGGTGTGCTAAAAATATGTGTTAAAACATCCCCTTACAACGGCAAGCGCACAAGTCAATTGTAGTATAAAACGGCTTGTGATAGGGAATGTAGAACCCACAAGGACTTGGTTATTCACTTCAGCAGTTTAAAAATATTGAATTATGGTTTGAAAAATGTTTGATTGGAGTTTTTAGGAATTAAACTAAATTAACTAAAACAGAACTTAAATGATAGTTGTGATTCAAAAGAGAGAGAAAACTAGGGTTTTCATCGCTCCACCACTAACCGCATAATATAAATTTTAATTTACACAATTGTAAGAAGGGTGATCTATTCCCATGAATCAGAATGTACTGCAAATAGTCGAATACATTCCCAAAAAGAATACCATCAACTGGATTTGCTACAACCTATCTCCGGACAGAGTGTATCTAGTGCATGTTATTTACTATATTTTAATCTACTCCTAAACCATGAAATAAAACTAAAACATCTCTATGATACCTTGCCGAAGCATGACCTGTGTAAACCTAGGGTTTCAAGTGTTAAAAACCATTATTGTAGAAAATCATAATTTGTTTAGAATAATCATGATTGTGTAAACAATATACTCATTCAATCTAAGACAAGAATTTATGAATAAATATACAAACTTGTGTTAAGAATAAAACCATTCACTCATCTATAATAATCATCATGGTATAGTCTCAACTTCCCCTTCATTAAAATTGAATACAAATATTAAAAGCTACATTACTTGGCTAGGGTTTTGCTAGAAAACCCTAGATATCGGTTTAGCCGTTCATGGTTGGAAGAGATTGCACTGTTTATGTAGAATCAAACACCATGGTTGTCTTCTCCGGATCTCTCGGTCTTCTATGGCTTATTCTTTTCAAATAATATATAACTCCAGAGGTTGCTCTAAAATTTCAACATATGAAAAAGCTCCCTTTAACTGATGTGAAGTTTGGTATTTATAAGCAAAGGCTAAGGGAAACCCTAATGGTTGTCCTTTTTGGTCATTTTCCACACAAACTCATAAAAACCCTATACTCTGATATATATATATATATATGTATATATATATATGTGTGTGTGTGTGTGTGTGTGTGTATTTGCATGTGTATTGAGGTATCAAATTATAGCCGCCATAAGGAGAACAAGTCAGGGACAAAACGGACTTTTCAATATTTTAAAATCTCTAGACAAATACGCATGGCCCGTAGAGACCCTACACGCGGTGTGTACTTAGTGCCTATGGCTGGTGTGTAGCTTCCTCTATGGGTGGCGTGTAGCTCCTTTTCCATGGTTCGTAGGTAGTCCGTCAAAACAACCTTTTCTAGCCACTTTTAGCTATTGGGTTCGTAGGTGGTCCATAGTATATTTCATGGAAATTACGTTTCTTGGTAATTGCACCGTTTTGACCCCCTAGACTTCATTAGAGTGATTCTCGAAGTTGCGGCTCAAAAAAATACCGTTTCTACCCTCCGGGAGTCACTTTTCTCTTGAAAACACCTCTTAAGTCTTCCTTTTGAATAACATGAACACTTCTCTGGTTAATTCATCAGAGTTAGCTCTTTTTCTTCATTAAGCTCCTGAAACACGCTTAAACACACAAATGACATAAAAATACCAAATAACGGAATGAAAAGACTAACAAATGCAAGATAGGGGCTTAAAATGAATAATATTGAACACATATCACTAAGAATTTTTTATTTTATAATTTTTATGATTTTTATCATAATGTATGCATGAACAATCCTAAAAATTTCAAAACATGATGCATGCACAATAATAAACAAAATAAAAATGCATTATAATAAAAATGCATGATAATCTTTCAATTCTAAGATAAAGAATAATGCAAGATATTCCTAGAATGATACATATGAAGACATCTATTCTAAAGAAAGCATGCCAATAGATTTTCTAAGACTTATATGCTTTTGAAAAATCTAATGGTTTTGTAAAGATATCTGTTAATTGAGATTTAATGGATATAAACTCTAGAGACACTATACTATCTTCAACAAGATCACAAATGAAATGATGTCGAATATCAATATGTTTTGTCATATAGTGTTGAATAGGATTTTTAAAAATATTTATAGCACTTGTATTATCATAGAAAACTGTCATTGTGTTTTGTGAAAAACCATATCCTGTAACATCTGACGAATCCCCAAAATCTGAGTACAACAACTTCCAACAGCGATATACTCACCCTCAACAGTGGAAAGGGAAACACAATTTTGCTTCTTGCTATGCCAAACAATTAAGCAATTACCAATGTAAAAATATCCTTCACTAGTACTCTTTCTATCGTCTACATTACCATCCCAATCAGAATAAAAAAAAGAAGCAATATTAGTATTAGATCCTGATGGGTACCACAATCCATAATTAACAGTCTATTTTACATATTTAATAATAATTTAACAGCAATTAGGTGAGACTCTTTACGACTAGCTTGGTAATATACACAAATACTAACACTAAACGCTATGTCGGGTCGACTGACAGTTAAGTATAACAAACTCTCAATCATATTTATATAAAGTGTAGAATCAACATCTTTGTCTCTAGTGTCTATGCTAAGTTTGACACTTGTACTCATAGGAGTGCGAGTATCCTTAACCTTATCCAAACCAAACTTCTTTACTAATTATAAGGCATATCTAGCTTGAGAAATAAAAATCTCATAAGTTAATTGCCTAATCTATAACCCTAGAAAGAAGTTCAATTATCCAATCATACTCATCTCAAATTCATGTGTCATTTGTTCTCTAAAATAATGAGCAAGTTGGTCAGAGGTGGAACCAAACACTATATCATCAACATAAATTTGAGCGATAACTATATTACTTTCAATTTTCTGAATAAACAGTGTTTTATCCATTCTTCCTCGGGTAAAACCTATTCCCAATAGGTAATCGGTCAATCTCTCATGCCAAGCTCTAGGAGCTTGCTTTAACCCATAAAAAGTCTTCTTAAGCTTATAAACATAACCCCGACAATAAGGATCTTCAAATCCTTTGGGTTGCTTCACATAAACTTCCTCATGAAGAATGTCATTTAAAAATGCACTCTTAACATCCATTTGATATAACTTGAATCCAAGATGACATGCGATATCAAATAAAATAAGAATAGATTCAAGTATAACAATTGGAGCAAACGTCTCATCAAAGTCTATACCTTCCAACTGAGTATAGTCTTGAACAACAAGCCTAGCCTTATTTATTATAACAATACCATTTTCATCCTTTTTGTCATTGTATATCCATTTAGTACCAATAACATTTATATCCTTAGGTCTAGGCACAAGATACCACACATCATTCTTAACAAATTGTTGAAGTTCTTCTTGCATTACGCTTATTCATTTATTATCTTGAAGAGCTTCTTTAATATTTTTTGGTTCTAAGAAGGATGTATAACAAGCATAAGAGATTTCATTCCTAGCCTTTCTACGAGTCACCATCATTTTATCAACAGATCGAATGACTTTATCTAAAGGATGATTCAACTTAACTTTACCTGATGGTTCTTTAGTAGGAGTAGGCTGAATATTATTAGAAGGTTCATGTGATCCTATAGGACTAGGAGTATCTTCATGATCCTTTTCTCTTCTTCAGTTTCAATAGGAGAATCATTACTTAATATAAAAAAATGGTTCACTTTTGTTTTCCTCTACAGAAGACCAGAACTCATCAACAACCACATTGGCAGATTCCATCATGGTTTGAGTTTTAAGATTAAAAACCTTATATGCCCTACTAGTCAGTGAATAACCCATGACTATTCCCTCATCACTCTTAGAGTCAAATTTCCCTAAAGATTCTCTATCTCTAAGAATATAACATTTAGATCCAAAAACCCTAAAATATTTTATATTGGGTTTCTTGCCATTCAACAATTCATAGGATTTTTTTAAAGTGTCAGACCTAAGATAAACTCAATTTGAAGTATAACAAGCTGTGTTTACTGCCTCAGCCCAAAGGTTTCTTGGAACATTCCTTCCATGTAACATAACATTCACCATTTCCTGAAGAACCCTTTTCTCTCTCTCAACAACCCCATTTTGTTGTGGAGTATGTGGTGCAGAAAATTCATGCTTTATTCCTGTTTCATCACAAAAAGTATAAATCCCTGAATTTTCAAACTCCTTTCCATGATTACTTCTTACTTTAGTAATAAGATAATTTTTCTCAGTCTGAATTTGTAAACAAATATTCCTAAAGTTTTCAACAGCTTCAGACTTTTCACTCAGAAATCCTACCCATGTATATCTAGAGTAGTCATCAACCATAACAAAAATATACTTCTTACCTCATTTGTTTAATGTCCTAGTAGGTCCCATTAAGTCAATATGCAATAATTATAAGGGTCTAGAAGTACGTATGGTATTGGTCTTCTTGTGTTGACATCTAGTATGCTTTCCTTTATGACACGGACCACACACAAGACCTTTTCCTTATCCAAGCTTAGGAACACCTTTAACAATTTCACTTTTAGTAATCGTAGTTAAATCACAAAAGTTAACGTGTCCCATTCTTTGGTGCCAAATTTCTATTTCATCAAGCTTAAATTTATTGCATGCTAATTTAGGATTAGGAATAATACAATAACAATTGTCAAATGACCGCATACCTTCCATAACACAATTTCCAGAAGAATTAATAATTCAACATTTATCAGGAAAAAAATTAACATTATGGTTATTATCACAAATTTGGCTAATACTTAGTAAATTTGCTTTTAAGCCATGAACATAAAGCACATTTTCCAAACTAGGAATACCAGAAGCCACAATCATTCTTTTTCCTCGAACTCTAAACTTCTTTCCATCTCCAAAAGTAACTATCCCACCATTACTTTCCTAAAAAAACAAACAAACAATGACTTATCTCCAGTCATGTGCCTAGAACATCCATTATCCACATACTAAACATTAGAATCATGTGCTCTAAAAGTAGTGTGAGCAATAAAACAGTGTATCTCACATTTTCTTACCCATGCCTTTTTCATTTTAGGAGCTTTAATTTTAAGCTCTGACAAATTTTTTACCTCCTTACTCAAAACCCTAATTTGATCTTCAACATTGGATCTTTTTTGAGTTTTTTTATTCATCATTGAATTCAAATTTCTTCCTTTTAATTTGAAGCACATAGGTTGAGTATGTCCTTTCACTCTAGAGTGATGACATGTAAGAACAAATATTTGAAAACCATTATTAGAAATTTTATGATACTTAGAGGTAAAGGGAGACTTATTCTCAACCGGTTTTCTGACATAAGATTGAACCTTATAATTTGTATAAAATTTACCTTGAGAAGAATTTGGTGTTACTTGGGAAGCCCTAACAAATGTAGTTTTGGGAATAATATTTGAATTACCCGTTGTTCCTATGAATCACAATCCTTTAGTATTTCCTATATATTTACCTATACTCAACATATGATCAAGCTTAAGAGTTTCACTAGACCATTTATAAATAGTTGAGTTAACGTACTTCAAATTCTTTTTCAAAACCTCAATTCTCGTAGATTTCTCATTTATATTAGATCTTAGATTGACTAATTCCTTATTGAGATCATCTACACTCTTCAAAGCATGATTCCTTTCTTGATCAGACTCAATTAATTTTTCAGACACTTGAGCTTTTTGGGTATGCAAGAGGTTTAGGGTTTGAGAACTATTGGCTAATTCGTCTTTTAAAGAGTATAGTTTTTTGTTCATCTTTAAATATTTAGTCAATAGTTGATTGTGATAGTAGTTAAGTTGAGTAAGTTTATCAAATAATTCATCGTAAGAAGCTTGAGGCATATCATCACAATCTTTATCACCCTCAGAATTTTCATATCCAGACATCGACCATCTAGTAGCAACTTCTTTAATCTCCTTGCTTTGTGTAGCTAACATGAGGTAGTTATGAGACTCATCACCTACCTCTGAGTCTGTTTAATCACTAGCTAATTTATCATCCCAAGTGACAGATAAGCCTTTTTTCATTTTTAACGTTTTAGCACACTCTGATGCCAAGTGACTATACCCTTTACACTCAAAACATTGAGGTTTATTCTCCTTAAGGTCAAACTGATAATTCCTAGATTGGGATTTATTTTTATTTATGAAATTATTTAATTTATCTCCAAAGTTCTGTCCTTTGCCACTCCTTTTGCCACTATTAGCCTTAACAAATTTGTTTAACATTTTAGCAAATATGGAAATATCATTCATATTTAAATCACTTTCTCTATCAGACTCAATTGGATTTTCTCTAGTGGTTTTAAAAGATATGCTCTTTTCTTTAGTGCCGCTAGACTTCTTAGGGGGATTTTTGAACATCTCCATCTCATAAGATTTTAGATTTCCAGCCAATTTTTCAAGTTTAATTTCTTTAAGACTCATTACTTCCGAGATTACAGAAACCTTAAACCGAAAACATTCAGGGAAAGACCTAATAATATTTTTCACTATAGTAGTCTCAGGAATTGGCTCTCCTAGATTATAACAACTCATTACTATGTCGGTTAGTCTATCCTCGAAGTCAGCAAAAATTTCATCCTCTTCCATTTTAAGTTGTTCAAATTTAGAATTTAAGATTTGTAGTTTTGATTCTTTAACTTTTGAAGTTCCTTCATGAGTTACTTGAAGAATATCCTAAGCTTCTTTGGCATTTTCGCACGTAGCAATTATTTTAAATTCACTAGAGGTAATGACATTGTTTAAAGCATTCAAGGCTTTAGATCTCCAATTAGAACTTTTTGTTTCAGCAATAGTCCATTCTTTGGCCGATTTTAATTTAGATTTATTAGTAGTCACGTCTATCACAGTGGAAGGTGAATACCCTATTTCTATAGGAAGCCATGCTCACTCATCAAGAGATTTCAAAAATGTTTTCATCTTAGCTTTCCAATACGTATAATTAGAGCCATCAAATAAATTGGATCTAGTGACGGAACCTCCTTCTCGAGGTAAGTCCATCTTCTAAGTTCAAGATCTAACCCTAGGTCGTTAACCTAAATTTGGGCAAACCTTGCCCTGATATGATTAGAAATTACCTAGAAGACGGTGAATTAAGCCTAGAGGGGTGGGGGGGGGGGGGGGGGGGGGGGGGGGATAGGCTTTTTATGAATTAATTGATAAATTAAATTTTTTATTATGGAATAGTCAATTTTAATTCAATTCTATCACAATATAAACTACACAATAATAAATATAAGTGCAGAAAATAAAGCAGAAACGACACCAATATTTTTACGTGGAATAATCTTGAAAATACTCTAAGTAAAAAAGCACGATACGCTCAGGTATCGATACACTATGAATCAAGAAGTACACAGACTCTATGAAGTTAGGACTTACAAAATCACTCCGACTTGCCGTTATCACTCGACATCTGAAAGTCTTGAATCACTCGCGCTACCACGAAGCTCTCGCTCCGATCTCGGTACTCTGACGACTCCGCTTCTCAATGGATCAAATAACCACGAAGCCTCCTGCTTCGATCAAGGTGTGTGATGATTTTTCAGCAACTAGATAATTCAATTGTGCAAAACGATCTTCGGTGTAGAGGTACAATTGGAAAACCCTAATAATAAGAGAGAACTAGAATATAGATGATCACTCAATAATTCTCTCTCTGCAAGTAGTATATTAACTGTAGAGGAATCGCAAAGATCTCTAAAAAAACACCCATTCTCTTTGGTTTAACTCATATATATAGAGAAAAATATTCAATTAATGGTAAGAATCCTTTTCCAATCAGGATTCGTATTTCTACCACTTAAATCTTCCAAATATAGAATAATATGTCAATGATAGTTCAATATACCAATAATAGATTCAAATCATGTCCCAAAGTGGTTATGAATCAATTACTTAGCAAGACAAATCTTCCAAAATAATTTTGCAATTTCTAATTTTTTGCCACTTACTGAGTACTCGGTGGCTAGTCTATCGAGTACTCGGTGAACCTGTATGCATGCGCAAGTTCGCACAAGTCCCTGGCCATTTTTCTTCAAATGCGCAAGTTCACACACTTGTGTACTTACCGAGTACTTGGTAACACTCCCACTGAGTACTCGGTGGAACAAAATACAAATTTCTCAGAAATCTTTGCTTCTTTGCACTGCCGCTTCCAGCCATTGTTCCATTCGATATCCTTTGTATCTTCACCACTTTATACACACATTTACCATAACAACGCGAACTAAACTCACAATTCTCAACATGATTTTTTATCAGAATCATGACATTAATAAATAAATGTTCTTACAATTGACTTATTTTTCTTTCTTTAGTGGTAGAGCATGATTAAATTCTCATCACCTTCTCAACTTGTAACTGATTAGTTTTAGTTTGATATTTTAAGTAAGGGTAAATTACAATTACAGCTTCTCGAGATATGATATATTATACTTGCATTATATGTTGTTTGGATAATTACAGTTTCACCCCCTCTAGTTCATCGACATTCAATTAAGGTGACCGAAACTTTGAAATGACTTATTTACCCACGACTTTTTTTCATGGACTTAAATGTCTTTGCATCTAGTTGAGGGTATTTTAGACATTTTACCTCTGAAAAAGTGATTACGTAAGGAATCACTGAGTTTGATCACGCCGCAAGTTCAACTGAGGGGCGTATTTGTTATAAGTTACAAACTTGAGGGAGTCTAGCTGTAATTATCCAAACAATAAGGGGTGCAGGCGTAATATATCATATATTGAGGGGTGTAACTATAATTTACCCTTTCAGTAATGTCTACCCTTTCTAATTCTGACTAGGGATGGGAAAAATCCCCGCCCCGGTGGGGAATCGCCCCACTCTGCCCAATTTAAGCGGGTTTGGGGACCCGATTAAATAAATGGGGGCGCGTATAGGGGAAGGAGAAAAATTTTGGCGGGGTTCCGGGGTGGGCATGGGGGAGAGTCACCCCGCCTCGTTTACATAGTAAATTACATACTTACTCTTATTAATTATACATATTACACTTATATACCTATATAAATATATATCAACAAGTAAAATTTAGTCTTCTAATTTAATTATTTTTAGTTTTTATCCCATACTAAATCATAATTTCCTTACCTCTTCACTCTTTTTGTCTTAATCTCATCTCAACTATGTAAAAAATAACATGTATTACTTTGATACTTGTATAATAATGTTAAGTTAAAAGTTTTAATTAAGAAATTAAATATTATTTTAATTTGCATAAGAATTTTTTTTTAAAGTGAAAAATCATCCCGCCACGTCTAGTTTTACGTCACCCCGCCTCGTCCTGCCCCACTTATTAATCAGTTATAAAATGGGTATGAAAGTGATAAAGTTAAATAAAAATGAGAATGGAAAGTGCGATACCCGCCCCGGCCATTACCATCCCTACCTTCATTTTATTCTCAGAAGTCCATTTAGCATCCTCATTTTCATTTATTGAACAACTAGATTAAATTTCGTGTACTTATCTAAACACCATACAGATTTTTTTTCTTGAATTCAGATAAGGTTTTGTTGACTGTGACATTTAACCTTCAATAACAAAGCTTCATGTCGACCATACATCATTATTAAATGAAACTCCCTCCATTATTTATTGCAGGGTAACTTTTACAAGATCTTATCTTTTTAATATATCCTTCCTTATGCATAATGACAAAAGTCAACGTGTATCGAGTTAGTAAAGAAAGATACGATAGTACGGGATTTAAATATATGATAGTATGTAAATTGACTGAGATTATACTGAAGGATAAATGAAGTGTTTGTTTGGTAGACGGTGTAATATTAGTTTTTTATTTTGGTTTGGTTGGAGTTGGTGTGGTTTTATTTTGGTTCCAAATTATATTTGGTGCAAATGGTTTTGGTGTGAGAAAAAGTAATGTTGAAAAACCAAACCATGTTTGGTAGAGTTGCTATGGGTTGAAATTCTAAATATTAATATATTAATAAATATTAATATATATTAATATTAATATATTAAAATATATTAATATATGAGTTTCACATTTTATTTATTAATATATATTAAAATATATTAATATATGGGTTTCACATTTTATTTATTAATATATATTAATATTAAAATATATTAATATATTAATATATTTTAATATTAATATATTAAAATATATTAATATTAAAAATGATAAATATATATATAATATATATATTTCGAATTGCAACATTGTTGCTACAGTAGCCACACCAAACCAAAACCATCAAAAATGATGGTTTCAAATTCCTTCACAAAGTTGACACCATGGAATTGCTATAGTGTTGGTACCAAATTTCCACACCATTTACCAAACATGGTTTGGTGCCATTTTTTCAAATCAAACCCAAAATTTTGGCTCCATTCCCTCTACCAAACATGCACTAAGGGAATGAAACATATAATTCATGTAGACATTCCAAATGATTTGAAAAAAAAAAAAGAAGGTTTTTTATTTCTTTATTGATGATCTAGAATTATAAAATATATATTACTTTCGTTCCAAAATAAATGTTCATTTTTATAATTTTATTTGTTTCAAAATAAGTATTCAGTTTTTAATTCTAATACAATATAATTTTATACTTTCTCAACTTATCTCTCTTTATTAATTTTAAAAAATAATGGGTTCCACAAAAAATTAAAACTATACTACATTTTTAGAGGACAAAATAAAAGATATAAAATATTCTAAATTTTTTGAAAAGTCAAATATAAACACTTACCAAAATAAGTGTTCACTTTCACAACTTTATCCGTTCCAAAATAAGTATTCAGTTTCGAATTCTAATATAATATAATATTATACTTTCAAACTTATCCCTCTTTATTAATCTTAAAAAATAATGGATTCGACAAAAAATTAAAATTATACTATATTTTTAAAGGGTAAAATAAAAAATACAAAATATTCTATTTTTTTTTTTTTTTTTGAAAAGTGAAATATAAACACTTATTTTGTTATAGAGAATAGCAACTTTTGAATCCTTGGCCTCCAATCTTTGACTACAACATTATAAAAGTACATCCACATATTCATTTTGAGTTTTAATCATAACTGTCACTGCCAAAGAATATTTCCTCAAGTCACCAGCCTCTTGTAGCCCAATGGTGGGATTGATTTTTTTTCTTTGGTAGCTCTGTTCAAACCTCTCAACCTGACTGTTACTCATGTATAATTTCAATCTCTCTATATAAATGTATATATATCCATATGTCATAGTTTTGAAGCCAAACCTACAATTCAGCTTCCATACCTTCAATGACTGAATAAAAAATCTTATGCTTCCATGATAAAAAAATAAAAAAATATTGCAATCAAGTAGTTCTTACACAAATTAATACAGATTTGTTATGACAGTAAACGTTTTATAAAATTAAATATATGTATATGCAATCTAGCAAGTTTATGCACTTTGTTTCTACAAGTGATATACTAAGAAAGTAGTAAATAACTTTTGAAACATATTATATATGTTGATTATTTGCTTCCCATACGCACTATACTTGTTATTCATTGATCAAATATTTGTCACTGAAGGCACCAAATAGTCATATGGCACATTGAGCTTTAATTATTAACCTTAAAATTACATGTCATGTCATTTAATTGATCACGGGCGGTGCAATTTGTGGATGATAAGGAATTCCGAAGTCAAATCTGTAATCAATTTTCATGTCATGAAAAGAAAACTAATCTACTTTTTGAAATCTTATCACTGAGCCAAGCAAGTTTGTGGCCTATCAAATGTGTTGCTACAACAACCAAGTCCCCTGCTTTAGAACTCTTTGTTTGGCATGATGGAAAAGTAATCCGTATAAATGAGTTGGATGATAGCCTCATCTAATAATTTAAATTCTTGAATCCATGAAACATCCTATTGGTCATTGTTGGTATCAAAGAATCCAGTTCTTGATATGGTGTCAAGCCAAACAACAACTTGAGTAAACCCACTCGGGAGGGGTTCGGATCCAAGTCGGACAAACAAGGTAGTCCGATTATAACAAGGGTATTGTGATTTCGGATGGGGGAAAATGCTAGACATGCGGCGGATCAAATCGCTATAAGAATTTGAGTATAAGGGTTGAATGTGTTAGCCTCACCTAATAGCTTAAGCAGTGAATGACCTTGGGATTGAATTGAGTGGGGGCGTAATTGTAATATTCAAAATTCAGGGGTGGGTAAAGGTAAAAAAAAATTCAATAGGGGCCTTGAAGATTTTTTACAATAGATTTAGTGAGACAGGTTTGTAAATTATCAAAAATTCAAGGATAATTGAGCACAAAAAATATTCAATGGGGCCATTGCCCCCCATTTGGCTACGTGTCCGTGCCAGAGCTTAAGTTTTTTGGATCGAACTGCAAAATATCCCAACCCCGTTAAACCTACCATGATAAGGAAAATTACCAAAAAGAGATTTATTTCACCAAAGAGTATGTAGATGGTTAATATTGCTAGATTTTTGGGGTATGAAAGAGAGAGGAGACTAACCTTGTTTTGTCTGCAGCCAGTCTCCACATGGGTGATGCTGATAACTTTATATTCTACATGAAATAATGTAATGAGACAAATACATAGCACTCAGAAATTTATAACAAAATTAACATTTACCATAAAGATGGAAAAGGGCAGCTAATGAATATCAGTGCAATTGAAATATATATAGACACCAAAGATATTGAATTAAAGTGGTGTACGTTTTCTGTTTAAACCCTCTTAAGCAACAAAGCATATTGTTCTGGTCTATTCATTTTTTGTTTCCCATTCACATAAGCTTTCAAACATAACTTAAATTTTACTCACAATTTCTACCACAATCACCAAACTTATCCTATAATTTTATTTTATTTTTATACATATATACAGACTCAAAACTTCAAAACTATCACAGCTAACTAGTGTAGCAATCTAAATATCATTTCAGTATCTTTATGGATAAGAACCTAGCCAGGAGGGTGAGACAGAGATGCTCCTATAATTGAGGCCACCTCTGAAAACTTTCTCCTATACATTTCAATTCCAAGGTTATATCTGTTATTTGGGGTAAATGATTGAATAATATTTTTCTCAGCATATAATGTCAAATAGAGAAGTTTATGAAGAACCAGACATATAGGGTGTATTCCTGGTAAATCATTTTTTGTGAAATTAAACTCAGAGCTCACATTCACAAACAAATGCACACTAGTCACCTCTATAAATATAAGCATATACAAACTTATATAATAACGCAGTACTGCTATTTACACCTAGACATAATATTGACCATTAACGTGCGTGTGATGTGCATATGTGTATAAATTTTTATGATATATAATCAAATACATGTCTACATATAATATATTAGTACAGAGTGACCTTCAATTGAACTAGTAAGCATTTCATCCAATTAACTACTCATTTTTAGATTGTAGATTGGCGGTGGAAATCGAGTTGCTTCGGTCAAGTCCCCCTAATAATGGTGATTTGGTATTGCGAAATAAAAGCTGGTTTTTACAAAACTTTCTCAAAACCTTATTTAGGCCCTGTTTGGTTTTGTTTGTGTTTGTTGTTGTGAAATTTAGAAAAACACAAATACATGTTTGTATTTGTAGAATGTTGAAGTTCAAAACAGAAGCATGTTTGATATTGATATTTTTATTGTAAATATATACATATGTATATGAAATTACCTAGAAGATGGCGATCTAAGCCTAGAAGGGGGGTGAATAGACTTTTTATGAATTAATTGACAAATTAAAATTTTTCTTGCGGAAAAGTCAATTTTAATTCAATTCAGTCAAAATATAAACCACGCAATAATAAATATAAGTGCAGAAAATAAATTAGAGACGACACCAATATTTTTATGTGGAAAAACATTGGAAAGACTCCGATTAAAAAACCACGGATACGTTCGGGTATCGATGCACTATGAATTAAGAAGTACAAGACTCTATGAAGTTTTAGACTTACAAATCACTCTGATCTGCCTTTCTCCACTCGGAGTCTGATAGTCTTGAATCACTCGCGCTCCACGAAGCTCTCGCTCTGATCTCCGTACTCTGACGGCTCCGCTTCTCAACGGATCAAAGAATCATGAAGCCTCCTGCTTCGATCACGGTGGTGTGATGATTTTTCAGCAACTAGTTCATCCAATTGTGCATAACGATCTTCGGTGTAGAAGCACAATTGGAAAACCTCAAACCAAGAAAGAACTAGAAAATATATATTCACTCAATAATTTTCTCTATATATATATCTGAAATTACCTAGACGATGATGAAAATAGCCTAGAGGGGGGTGAATAGGCTTTTTGTGTATTTATTGACAAATTAATATTTAATTTCGGAAAAGTCAATTTTAATCCAATCACAAAACCCTAATTCTCAAACCATATCATTTAAGCAATATCAAGCAAACATCAATGTAGTGCAGAAAATAAAGCAAGAGATGACACATAGAATTATACGTGAAAAAACCAAGAAAACGTTACAAGGAAAAAACCACGGGTACACTCAGGTACCGATGCACTATGAATCAACAAGTACAGACTCTATGAGAGTTTTAGACTTACAATCACTCTTGATATGCCTTCCTCTACTCGCGGATTGAAACCCTTGAATCACTCGTACTTCATGAAGTACGCTTGATCCACCAGATACGATGAAAGACTCACAAATCACACCTGATTTGCCTTTCTCTACTCGCAGTCTGAAATCCTTGAATCGCTCCGTACTCAGATGGCTTCGCTTCTCAACGGATCAATGCAACCTCGTTGCAATGGTATGATGCGTCTTTTGCTGTAAAAACCTATTTTTTCATATTTGAGCTAGACTGGTCGTCTCGGACTCCTGACACTTTTGGTTGAAGTAATAATGTCTAAAAATGACATTTTTGCCCTCCTGTGAAGTGACGATATCTGGAAATGACATTTTTGCCTTCCGGTAACTCTTCTTTGCTCTGACACACCACTTAACTCCTCTCTTGAGATAGAGACGAACATACTAACAACTCGATTGCAAATACATAAAACTCTCAACATGACAATTCACTCAACATAGTTATTTTCTAGAACATGCCAAACACAATTAATACTTTAAATGTTCTTTCAATCTCCCCTTGGCATTTCTGAGACAAAACCATGTTTTTACAATATAGCTTCACAATCAACATAACATCTATAACTATGAACACACATCGACAAACATAGATATAAATTATCACCTTGCTTTCATGACGGTCTACCAATCCCGTAACCACAACATTGAACAAACCATTAAACGCAGGTGTGAAAAACAAATATAAATCAACATAATGACAATGCATACATAATGATCATCATTCTCCCCCTGAGAATAAACTCCCCATTGTTAAATATTTCTCCCTCTGAATCAATCAAACAATCTTAACCAAACAATCTATCCCCCTTACTTAATACTTCTCCCCCTTTTTGTCACTGAAATGTTAAGCAAATAGAGTATATGTCATAGCAACAATGTAGAGAGATGCAAGGAAGTATTCAATGAAAAACACTAAGATATAGAACTCTTATCATATCATATTCAAATTCTCAGGGTAACACAAATCTTTACTATACATGACTCTACTACTAATGCATGAATGCAAAACAACCAAAAAAAAAATCTTTTTGTTCTTATAACCATGTGAGAAGGGCAGTAGATACAATGAGTTAGTCATTAACACATCATATACGCATATTTGACTTAGCTATTATATACATGATAGTGAAGAAAATCAACACACATACCTTGTAGATATAAGCAGTCACAAGGCAAGCTTTACATAACATTTGCATTTATGAAAAATATTCAGGTGCAGGTAAACACCTAAGATGAAAGCAATACGTACTAATTTTGATAATCTTCTTCATTAATCATGATGATACTTCAGTCCAAAACCTAAGCTAGAAATCAAATCATTCACTTGGACCTTATTGCTTATTTTTTAAAAAATAATACCCTATTGTCACACAATTTATTCTTTGCACATTTTCAACTTTTTCACCAAATTCCTTTTTGTCTTTCTAAGTTTAGAACTTTTCAGCGAGGACTTTTAGTCCCAACCAACTAGACCCGAGATTTTTTCATGAGATTTATGTTCATTAGTCTTCTCCCCTTTTTATGCGAACACTTAATGCTTACTGAGACAAGAGACCTGGTTATTCAGATCAAATAACTACTTTTTGCATATCAATATTTTAAACATCTCATTCTTTCCATTTTTCAACAGCACCACGACATTCATAAGCATGTAAAAGGTATTTAAAAGCATAGATCAATCTAGCATAACTCATGAACCTACATATCACTTCAGACTAGATGAGAAAGACTAAAAGTTTCAACAAGTATTACATTCATCTTCGAAGTAAAACAAGCACCCAAAGTTGATGAGTTCCAAAAATAATACTTAAACATGTCAAATGAATAACTCATAACCTTAGGTCAGGCTAACAACTCCAACTCTCATAAGCATAATAAGAAAAGTAAATATGAGAATAAAGTGAAATATGACAATCATTTATACCCTTAGCCAAGCTCAACATGCTAATAATATTTTTTTTTTAATTTTTATGGAATTTTTGTCATAAGGATGCATGCATGAATAATCCTAATAGTAGCAAAACATGATGCATGCATCCTAATAAAATAACAAAACAAAATACATGATAATATATCAATTCTAGGATAAAAATATAATACAAGATATTCCTAGAATGATATATATGAAGACATCTATCCTAATGATAATATGCCACCAGATTTTCTAAAATGTATATGCTTTTGAAAATCTAATTGTTTCGTAGAGATGTCTGTTGACTGAGAATCTGTGAACATATACTCGAGACCTTTCTCAGAATTAGAGTCACGTGCTAGACATGCAGTATAAGCAACCAAACAATGAAATTAATCTTTTCTAACCCATATTTGTTTAATTTTCGGTGCTTTATTTGCTAGCCTACTCAACCTCTTCACCTCTTCACTCAACACCCGAATTTGACTTTCAACATTGGGTATTTTTCTGAATTCTATGCTTCCGCTCAGATTTCAAAGTTTCTCCTCTTAACTTTGAACATACGAGTCGAATGTGACCTTTCACTTCACAGTGATGACAAACTGGAATAAACCTTTGAAAAACATTACTTGAACCCTTATTGACTCTAGAGGTAAAGAGAGGCTTACTCTCAACATGTTTTCTGACATAAGATCGAGCATTAAGATTCCTATCAGACTTACCTTGAGAAGAACTAGATGCCACTTGGGAAGCCTTAACAAAGGTTGTTTTGGAAATAATGTCAGGATCACTCATTCCTTTGAACCCCAACCCCTTAGTATTTCCTGCTGACTTTCCTATACTCAACATGTGATTAAGCTTATTAGTTCCACTAAACCATCTATGAATAGTTGAGTTAACATCCTTCAATTCCTTTTCCAAACTCTCAATCCTTGTAGATTTCTCACTCAATTTCAATCTTAGAGTTTCTAATTCCTCATTGAGACCATCTACCCTCTTCAAAGCCTGAGTCCTTTCTTGTTCAGACTTGGTCAATTCTTCTCTTAAAGATTGTCTCTCCTTATCAACATTGTTGAATTGAACCAAAAATTTCGAGTACACTTTGCATACCTGCACGGACTTTTCATACAATTTATTATATGCATCTTCATATGAATCCCCACGATCTTCATTATTCTCAAAATCATCATCCTCAAACATTTCCCAACTTGCAGCAACTTCACCGACCTCCTTACTTTGTGCAGCAAACACGATGAAATTCTCAATCTCATGTCCTACCTCTGAATCCGTTGAATCACTAACTGATCCATCACTCCAAGTAATATCCAAACCTTTTTTCTTTTTCGACTTATTAGCACACTCAACAACTATGTGACCGAACCCTTGACACTCAAAACATTGATGTTTCTTCTTTTTATGAACAAACTTATCATTCCTATTTTGGAATTTTCTATTTTTAAAATCATGTGATTTATCTCCAAAATTTTGTTCTTTAATCAATTCTTGACCACAAAAAGATTTTAAAAACTTATGAAAATGCTTCATGGTCATGTCAAACTAACTTGGTTTACTCTCACCCTCTTCATCCGACTCACTAGGACCCTCCTTAGTGATTTTCAAAGCTATGTACTTCGTTTTTGTGTTGCTTGACTTTTTAGAGGATTGAGCACACATCTCCATCTCATACGATTTCAAATTACCATCCAACTCTTCAAGTTTAATTTCCTTGAAATTCATGATTTCAGATATGACGGTAACCTTAAACCGAAAACGTTCAGGCAAAGACCTAAAGATTTTCTTCACAATGGTCACCTCGAAAATAGTCTCTCCTAGATTGTGACAACTAGTTACTATGCCAGTTAACCTAGCGTCAAAATCACCAAAAACTTCATCCTCCTCCATCCTAAGTTGTTCAAATTTTGAATTTAGAATTTGGAGTTTTGACTGTTTAACTTTTGAACTTCCCTCATGAGTTACTTGGAGAATGTCTCAAGCTTCTTTTGCAATTTTACATGTGGCTATTCTCTTAAACTCACTCTCAGTCACCGCATTATACAACGCATTCAAAGCTTTTGAATTCCAACTAGCACTATTTGTTTCAGCAATAGTCCACTCACTCGATGATTTTACCCTAGATTCATTAGTAACAATATCTTTCACAGTGGGCGGTGAATATCCTATCTCTACGGCCAACCAAGATCTCTCATCTAGCGATTTCAAAAATGCTCTCATTCTCGCTTTCCAATACGTGTAATTTAAGTCATCAAACCACGAGGACCTAGATATGGAACCTCCTTCACGAGGTACATCCATTGTCTAAGTTCAAGATCTAACCCTAGGTAGTTAACCTAAATTGGGGCAACCACGCTCTGATACCAATTGAAATTACCTAGACGATGGTGAAAATAGTCTAGAAGGGGGGGGGGGGGGGGGGGGGGGGTGAATAGGCTTTTTGTGGATTTTTTGACAAATTAATATTTAATTGCGGAAAAATCAATTTTAATCCAATCACAAAATCCTAATTCTCAAACCACATCATTCAAGCAATATTAAGCAAGCATCAATGTAGTGTAGAAAATAAAGTAAGAGACGATACAGAGAATTATACGTGGAAAAACCAAGAAAATGTTAGGGATGGCAATAATACCCGCCCCGATGGGGAACCAACCCGTCCCGCCCCATTTAGCCCAGGTATGGGAACCCAATTACATAAATGGGGGCGGGGATAGGGCAACCAAAATCCCCCGTCGGGTTCAGGGGTACCCCAGCCCCGCCCCGGTTATAAAATTACAAACATACCCTTAATATATAATAGATATTACAATAATATTCTGATATATATACACACACACAATGAGACTAACCTTAAAACTTCATGCGGCGCTAACTCTTGTCCCTAACTCCACTCCATATCTCAAGTTCTCAACCTTAACTTCATTCACTCTCGCCGATTTATTCGCTCTCGTTTGCTTCAGAGTTCAGACACGGTTGTTGTAGTGTAAGCTCACCCTTCACATAAACATATCTCATCATATATATAAATATATATATATATAAATAAATATATATATATCTAAGTTTGAATCTATAATTGGATTTTCAGGATGAATTCTTAGTTGTGACTTGTCTGAAATCTTTAGTTCTACATACGAATCAGGTACACACACAAGCCCTTGTTTCTTTATTTCAGATTCCTTCGTGTCTCCTTTCTATATGTTTATTTGTATATATTTCAATAATTTCAAGGTCTAATTTGATTTTCTGAAACTTCAATTACATATATATGGAACTTCAATTTTTATTTAATTTTTTAATTACAGTGAATAATCTTGAATATGAACATGGCATATTGAAAATTTTATTTTTCACAATTTTTATTTTTTGAGTTATATTGTGCCATCGAGTGTGTATACTGATAGGTATTTATTTGACATTACATTGGCTGAGATGTGTCTTCAGATTGCTGTTAAGTTGGACTAATGTCATTTCCTTAATCGCTTCTTGCAGTGGTTGTTCATCAAGAAAGATTAGACCAGATTATAAATTATGCTTAGAGTTGCTCAAGGATTAACTTATTTGCATGAGGGGTTGGAAGTTCAGGTTTGAATTAGTCATTTCAGTTTAAAGTAGTTGACCACAAAGAATAGCTTACTACATCATAGTTTTTCCAAACCTTGTGTTAACTATATAATCATGGCATTGAAAATTGTAGTTTAATTCCTTATTATGGCTTGGATTTTTTTGTTGGCATTCAACAAACAGACTTGAAAAAAATATGGCTTTAGTCATGAGAGGACCTGTTGATAACATTTTCCTTTCAGAAATTATCATTCATATGCCTGAATATTTTTTTGTGGAAATGTTATCATTCTTTGCAGTCATAAAGAATTAAATCAAGTCAGAGTAAAGATATCAATTGGTGTCTGAGTAAGAGAGGTAGTTGCATGATGTGAGTAAATTCAAATTTCTCCTGTATTGAGTATCATGAGTTTACAATATGCATACGTAGCATTCATATTAGCAAAAAAGTGATTAGTTATCAATTTCGTAATGCTATTGATTCTTCTTTAATTATATTCTATTAGTAGTATTTCTCCATTATTACAAAAACACACATATGATTACAATTTTTTGGTTTTTAGATTTGAAATCAAGTTTAATATGGTGTTGGTGGGCAGTGCTTTTATTGCTGACAATAATGATATTCCATTAGCAAAAAAAAATAAAACTTGGTCCTTAGCCGGGGCTTATTTACTCTTACCAATTACATACGTTTTAATTTTACTTTCGCCTCATTTTTTTTGTTTGTTTTTGTATAATTTTGTTGTAGATATTGCAAAATTGAAAGATGTCGGAGAACAAATCAAATAGTCCAAATGTTGTTATAGGGCATATAAATGATATTGCATCTCCAGCTAGCTCTGAAGCTCCTACTTCAAACCCAAACCTTGAAATCCCCAATTCGGAAACCCCTAACATTAATGATGACCCAACTAGTGCTCCAAGTGTTACAGATAAAAAAAGGAAAGTAACATCAGTTGTTTGGAATGACTTTACAAAAACCACACAGAATGGAATGGTGTATGTCGAGTGCCATCATTATAGAAAAAAATTAAAAGCACCTAACACTTATGGAACTAGTAGCTTAATTGATCATCTAAAGAGGTGTCCGAAAATAAAGAGAAATAGTGGTAATTTGAGACAATCACTTTTGCAAAGCACATATACAAGAAATGAGGTGACATTTGAATGACAAGTTTCTTATCGCAATCATGTGTTTGATCAAAATGTCTCGAGATATGAGCTTGCATGTATGATAATAGTGCATGAGTACCCTCTTTCCATTGTTAACCATTGTTGCTTTCGAAAATTTGTGAATAGCCTTCAGCTGATGTTTAAGATGGTTTCTCGAAATACAATCAAAAGTGATATCTTAATGATTTACAAGACGGAAAAGGCTAAAACACGTAGATTTTTGGAGGATCTTAATGCTAGAGTCGCTCTCACTTCGGATATGTGGACTTGTAATCATTCAAGGAAGGGTTTCATGGCAGTAACAAGTCACTTCATTGATGATTCGTGGAAATTGCAAAGAAGAGTTTTGAGGTATGGAATTTTCTTTTGAATTTATTTTAAATTTCTATTCTGAAATTTTATTTGGGTAATTATATGTAAATAAAGGACATTACAAAAATAGTTTTGGAGTTTTGGGAAAAAAAGTTTGCAGTACTTAACCTTGGATATGCAGTACATAAATAGTTTTGGAATTTATTTTAAAAAGTTTTCTTTTCCTTTCTTTAGTTGTTTGTCAATGTTATAGATATGCAAACCCTTTTTTTTTTATAAACTTAACCATGGAAATAGAACTTGGTCGTTGGTCTGACTTTTGATGTATTAAAAAAATGGATATTCTAGATATTTCCTTTTTTCTTCCTTGATACCTTTTGCCTGATAACAGGAGTTCTAAAAGAAGTATATTTAAGTGTGTTTTAGCACTTTATTGCCACAAAATGTGTTCCAGCAATATGCTACACTAAACATAATTTTTAGTCATAGCCCTATTGTTATGTTTAGACTTCAAGTTTCATGTGTTTGATAAACTGTAATGTAAGATAAACTGGATAGTCAAGTCTTAACTGATGTTCATACTTCAGTTTTTGATAAACTGCTATGTAGGATTATATTTTTCAAGTGTCTTTGATTTTAAATGTTTCTTGATTTTAAATGCATAGACATGACAAAATTATCTTTTAATATATTATAGGTTCACATATATTACCGCTCCACATAATAAGGAAGTTTTAACTGATGTGCTACTTGATACAATGTTGGATTGGAACATTAATAGAAAATTATCCACGATTACATTGGATAATTGTACTGTCAATGATGCCATGATAGATAGTATCATTGAGAAGGTTGATTTGAGTTCACTTTTACTAGAGGGTAAAATTGTTCATATGAGATGTTGTGCTCATGTTTTGAATTTGATTGTGAAAGATGGGCTAGAAATAATAGGGGATTTAATTAAAAGAATACGCGATAGTGTTTCTTTTTGGACCGCAAGCCCGAGTAGAATTGAAAAGTTTGAAGAAACGGCTCGTCAATTAAAACTTTCATGTACAAAAAAGTTGGCATTGGATTGCAAAACTCGTTGGAACTCTACATATCTCATGCTTGTAAATTCTTTAGAATATAAAGATGTGTTCCCACGGTTGAAAAAACGTGAGAAACTTTACAAAACATTGCCAACCGATAATGATTGGAAAATGGGGAAAGAAATTTGTGATAAGTTGAAATTGTTTTACTCTACCACTGAGTTATTTTCTGGGTCACTTTATCCTACTTCCAATTTATATTTTGTCGTTATTTCTGAAATTAGAGTTGTATTGTATAATTGGCTTAATGATCCAAAATTTAAAGAGATGGCATGCAGCATGTTGGCAAAATATATGAAAATATTGGGATGTTTGTCATGAGGCATTGGCAGTGGTCTTAGATCCACAATATAAGATGTGGTTGGTTGAATTCTTCTATCCTCAAATATATGGAGCTGAATGGAGGGTGGAAGCTCAAAAATTGCAAAAAAGTTGAGCTAATCTATTTTCCGAGTATTCAAGAAAGGCCAAAAAGGCTAGAAATGATACAAGTGTTTCATCTTCTATTCTTACTAGTGTGAGTGATGTTAAGGGGGATGCGCTGAAGTACAAGTCAAATTTTGATGTATATCTTAGCGAAATTGCACCTTAAGATGGGGAAAAAACTGAGCTTGACTTATACCTGGATGAGAAATTGTTGCCTCAAACAGATGATTTTGATATTTTGGGCTGGTGGAAGACTGCATGAGTGAAATATCCTACCTTACAGAAGATGGCTCGAGATATATTAGCAATTCCCGTGTCTACTGTTGCCTCAGAGTCTGCTTTCAGTACCGGCGGTAGGGTTGTTAGTCCACATGGTAGCAGACTTCATCCGACTACGTTGGAGGCTTTGATGTGTTCCCAAAGTTGGCTTTTAGCTGAAGAAAATGGTAATTGTTGGTTTACTTTCTTTTCTTATTTATTTTTAACGCCATGACTTGTGGTTTATTTTCTTGGTTTATAGGAATTCCATCCGAGATGAATACAACGAATGATAATATATTTTGTGATTGTGATGATGATGATAATTCTATAATGTCCGAGGTTCTTCCATAAAGGTATAATACATGTTTTATTAGTAATGATTTCATTTTTTCACATTTTGATATATTTGGTAATGATTTCAAATTTTTTACATATGACAACCTCCTTTACTGGTGCATTTCTTGTGTGCAACTTTGGTCAAATTCTACCTCACTGTGCAGCTTTGGACAAATTCTACCTCACTCCGCAACTTTGGACAAATTTGGGGGATTGTTTATTTTGTTGGTTGAAAATTGGAACAATGTTTTTTAATTTTGAATATTTATATTTCATGTTTAAGAATTGTAACAATGTTATTTATTTTGTTTGTTGGATTTATATTGTTTTAATTTCGTGACATGTTTAAGCTTCTGTCAAATGAATGTATAAAATGATAGTCCTCTTTATGAATTTATTCCCTTTTTTGATAATGCCTTCCTCACAAGGATGTTTAAGATATATTTTTTTATATATAAAAAGGTAAAAAATATATATTTATATATATATGTATTTATTTATAACCGGGGCATGGGGCGGGGCAGGGGCGGGGCAAAAAATTAAAAAATTGTCGGGGGCAGGGAGGTTATGGGGGGATAAAATTTTCCCGAGTTCGGGGATAGGGTTGGGGATCCCCACCCCGCCCTGCCCCATTGTCATTCCTAGGAAGCGTTCCAAGGAAAAAATCACGGGTACACTCAGGTACCGATGCACTATGAATCAACAAGTACAAACTCTATGAGAGTTTTGGACTTACAATCACTCCTGATATGCCTTCCTCTACTCATGGTCTAAAACCCTTGAATCACTCATACTTCACGAAGCACGCTTGCTCCGCCAAACACTATGAGAGACTCACAAATCACACCTAATTTGCCTTTATCTACTCGCGGTCTGAAATCTTCGAATCGCTCCGTACTCGGACGGCTCCGCTTCTTAATGGATCAATACAACCTCGTTGTAATGGACGAAGTGATGATTTTTCAGCAACCACTCATTCAATCGTGCATAAAGAACTTCGGTATAGAAGCACGATTGGAGAACTTCAGCACAAGAGAGAACACCAATATGTATGATCACTCCATAATTACCTCTTTGTGTGTATCACTCTGTAGAAGAATATGAACGATAGAATATTACAGAGCTCTCACCAAAAACCCTCTTGAAAAATCGTCGTCAAAAACCATAGCCTCTTCTCTTGTAGAACCTTGATATTTCTCTGTATAAGAATATGAATCTGAAGAAGAATTGCAGAGATCTCTCAAAAGCCACCCTCTTCTCTTACGTTTAACTCATATATATAGAGAAGAATCGTCAACTAATGGTAAGAATCATTTTTCAATCAGGATTCGTATTTCCACCATTTAAATCTTCCAATTATAAACAAATATATCAATGATAGTCCAATATACTGATAATATCTTCAAATCATGTCCCAAAGTGGTTACAAATTGATTGTATCTCAATATAATACCTCCCAAAAATAAATATGCGTAGCCATTTACCGAGTACTCGTGGAACCTTTTCGTGTGCAAGTGTGTGCAAGTTCGCAAAACACACTGGTGGTTTTTTCCCCTTTTGCGCAAACCGTTCGTATGTTCACACCTTGCCGAGTACTCGGTGGAAAAAAATATAAAAATATAATTTTGTCACGTTTCTGCTTCCTTCCAACAGTTGTTCCACTCTTGTATCTTCACCATTTAATTTTTGATTTGACACATAAACTCCTTGCCATACAACGCTTTAACAACTCGATATAAAACACACAACTCTCAACATGGTTTTTTTATTAGAAACATGCCATTACATAAAAAATGTTCTTATAATCTCCCCTTCGGTATTTTTGAGACAAAAACATATTTTACAAATATGTTTTCACGATAAAAATAAAATAAAATCTATACCTATGAACACACACCGATAAACATAGACATAGACTTTTCTTTTGATCTCATGATGATCTACGAATCCTGTAGTCACAACACTTAAACAAAACATACATGTGAAAAACAAGTATGAAAAACAAATAACATGAATAATCAATATTAAATGATCATAAACAAAATAAATAATATCAACATGAAACATAGTGATCATGAATCAATAATAATTAATTATCCCCCTCAATTAAATACTTTTCCCCTTACTAAATACTTCTCCCCCTTTTTGTCACTGAAATGACAAGGAATTAATAAAAACAATCAAGATATTTGAAAGAGAAAATACAAAGTGTAAACATTGGGAAAAATATACGAGAAAATTAGAGAATTTAAGAACCGCTTATATTAAGACATAGAACTCTAAAGATTATATCCCGATTCTCGAATAACAAAATCTCTACGATGCATGAACTTAATACTAATGTATGAATGCAAAATACTAAAATAAATATTTTTGTTCTTAGAAACATGTGAACAAGGTAATAGAGACAATGAGCTAATCATTAACACATCATATTCGAATATTTTACTTAGCTATTATACATACAACAATGAAGAAAATCAGCACACATACCTTGTAGTTATAAGTAGTCACAAGACAGGTTTTACATAGTTTTTTGCATATATGCAAAATATTCAGGTACAAGCAAACAACTAAGATAAAAGCAATACGTACTAATTCTAATAATCTTCTCAACTAACCGTGATGATATTGTTGGCCACATATTGACACCTAGAGGGGGTGAATAGGGTCAATTACAAACTTTGAGTCTTTTTCGGTTTGACTTTGTTTTAACAAAAGTAATCTTTGTAGAGCTCTAGTCAAACACTTAGTTAGATAGATGATCCTTAAGTGACTACCTCATTTCATACTTTGAATCATGAATAATAAATTGCATTACCAAATATATACATAATGGATTCAAGAATGAGAACTAGTTCAAGCATTCATTACAACTTAATATGTATAAGCACTTTTCTCACATATGTATAGAAATGATGCAAAGTGTTATTTGTCACAAAGGATACTTTGAAAAGTTTACAAGAAGTAATTAAACATTTTGTGCATATAAACTCTTAAGAAGAATGATATATTCAATATGCATTGTGTCAAACACTTGGGGTGCATATGAACATATTATGTTAAGGTGTGTTGAATATGAATTTTATCAAACACTTGGTGTTCACATGGATTATATCTAAATGAGAAGGTAGTCTAAGCTATAATCTAATCATGTTCACAATTTTAATTCATTTCAACTATGCATTTTCCTAACCTCTTCATGGATACACAAACACAAGCAATTCCATAGCATTGATATATATAAATCTCAAGATTATAAATGGCAATTGCTTTTAAAGTAAATAGATAAGGGTTAGAGAAAATGCACACCATAGACACCGATATTTTTACATGGTTCAACCAAATCTTTGGTCTACTCCATGGCTTGAGATAACCTCTCAAGGATTCCACTATCGTGTTTCTCTTTCCGGGGATAAGCAAACCCTTACATGCCTCATTCTTCCGGGTGAATAGCAAACCCTTACACGCTTCTTCTTCCGGGTGAAGAACCAACCTTGCTCACTCTTGCGGGTGGAGAGCCAACCTTCAAACACTCTTGCTTCTGGGTGAAGAGCCGACCATTGCTCACTCTTGCGGGTGGAGAGACAACCAAATCCTCTCTTTTTAAGGTTGAGAGAAACCTTTACAAAGCTTCAACAAGCCATTCCCATGCCAAGACAACTTATTGGACTTTCACTCTCAAATGAATAAGAATTTAATTTGAGTGTACAACAATATCTCTCAATAGATGGATATAGAAATTCAAAGATCACTTCCTCACATACTAAGAGTCATAAATGAAATACTCAATTAAAAAGCTCAACTCAAGTATGAAGAATGAATCACAAGAAGAAAATATGAATGATGCTCATGTGGTGATTCATGTAGGAGTTTTCTACCCAAAAATAATTTCAAAATTGAAGCACAAATGATAGATTTTTCATACTCCTATCTCCCTCTCTTCTCTTAACCATTTTTGGCTCATATAAGGCATATATATAGTATAGGAACACAATATAGCCGTTTGGGGGTGTTTGGGGAAGTTTTGGAACACTTTGGATCCGAAACTAGCTGTTAGAATTTTGTTCTATTTCCGAAACTAGCCGTTGGAATTACTTTGGAACAGAATATGTTTTTCCAATTTAAACAAATTCTCAATATTAGACAAAAGCATTTCATGGTTTAACAATTTTGTTCAAAGCTTTAATATGCATCTAGAATCCATTTCAAGTGATATGAGTTAAGTTAATGGTTCTAGGACAACATCTTTGTTGAGTTCTTTCATAGCTTATGAAAGCTTGAACTAACTCAACTTTAGCAAATACTAAATGATGTTCATAGTCTAATGCTAATGATGCAATGACTCATGAATGATATGCATGATCCTATATGCTATATGGTCAAGAGTTGAGATTTCAAATAAGTTATTTCAAAAATAACTTTACATTTAATCTAGCACTCACCCAAGACTATTTTACCCATTTCTTTGATATTCAATTTCTTTAAGCTTTGGGTTGATGTCTCTATCCTTGTCTCCAATGTCTTTTGAGCTATAAGCACATTTGTTTGATCTTCTCATGGATCCACTAGATCTCTTGAGTTTATCTTGAATCAATAACCTATTAAGCATAACTCAAGTAGACATTAAATTCACCACATTCAATGGTTTGTTATCATCAAAATGTCATGTTTACCCATGGTGGAAAACCTTGGGTCAACAATCTCCCCCTTTTTGATGATGACAAACATTGATGTGTGCCAATAAACAATTTAGGGCATTTTATAAATGCTCCCCCTATCAATATGCAATCAATGAATATAACAATAACACATATGCATAAACTTTGGGAGTTCTTCCCTTATAACCATGTTCTAAATGATGTTAACACCTAAACATGTAGCATGTGATCATTTCAAGGAGCAAAGCTCCCCCTAAGAATGTGCATACAACATATACACATCAACTAATATTTCTCCCCCTTTGACATCATCAAAAAGAATATATACAATAAAGTACAAGGAGAGAATCATCACATCAAGTTGCATATATGAATTGTGATCATAGAATATATCATTTTAAGTTACACAATCTCATATTGTCGATACATTTCATGAATATGCTTAAGATGATACCAAATTGCAAACATAGCTTTGCATTCATGATGGCAACAAGGACATGCTAGCACGTGTAATCAATGATGACTAAATCATTTGCTTGTTTTTCATAGACAAATAGGACACATGATCAAAATAGATTTTCGTGCATGAAGTACATGTATCAAGTGAATGATTCAAACGGAGAGTGACTTAATGTTCAAGTGTGTGTGTTTGAATGAAAACTCAAATCATAGTATTCAACATACTATATGCAAACATGGAACACTCAATCACTAGATCATTTAAAATCACATAGTCATGTATGAGGATTCACTTAACATCACATATGGTCATTTAAGAACGAGTCAACACCACCTCCATCTCAACCATTTGAAATACAATAAACACATATGCAATAACTAATCATGGAATGTAATGTGAATAATGTAAAAATCATAATGATGAGTAAGAGATGAGTATCCTAAAATAAGCAAGTGAAAGATACACAAGACATATGCTAACACATTAATATTCAAAGGAATTTTTATTTCTCTATGAATTTTACACAATGAGTTCTCTTGGAGAAAAATGGTGAGAATATTGACGAAGAAAATTATAATCATGAAAATGAACTCAATATCTCTCATAAATGGATGTCTTTGAAAATTTAATGTAACGACAATGTTATGTATTCTTCTCAAGTGCAAAAAATATTTAACATAAAATATATCTCTTATATATATGGTAAAAATACTTATATAAAATAATAAGAGATGAACCAAGATAATGAACAAAATAACACATAATATATACTTTTATTTATGTTACTATAATCATCTAAGTCCAAGAGTAGTCAACCAAGGAAACCATATATTCCCAAAACCAAAGTGTCAAAAAGTATTTGAAATTATTTTCATGACACTTAAATGACCTTTACACTTAGATACTTCAATTCAAAACCTAATATATAAGTCAAATCATTAACTTGGACCTTATAGCATTTAAATGTCACACAATTTAATCTTTTGCACCTTTTTCAGTTTATCCCTTTGTTTTCTTTCTAAGCTCCAGACTTTCCAGCGAGAATTTTTAGTCCCAACCAACTGGGCATGAGCTTCTTCCATGAAATTTATGATCATTAGTCTTCTCCCCTTTTTACGTGAACACTCAATGCATATTAAGGCAAGAGGCTCGGTTACTCAGATCGAAGAACTACTTTTTGCATTTTTTATTTCTTCATATATTTCATTATTTCTTCTTTCAACATAACCCCAACATTTAAAATCATGCAAAAGGTATTCAAAAACATCAATCAATCTAGCATAGCTCATGAACCTACATATCATTTCGGGTTAGATGAAAAAGACAACAAGTTTCATCAAGTATTACAGTCATCTCCGAAGTGAAACAAACACCCAAAGTTAATGAATTTTAAAAATAATACTTAAACATGTCAAGTGAATAACTTATATCCTTAGGTCAGACTAACAACTCCAATTCCCATAAACATAATAAGAACAGTAAATATGACAACCATTTGTACCCTTAGCCAAGCTCAACATGGTAAGGATTTGTATTTTATAATTTTTTGGTATTTTATGTCATAATGTATGCATGAAAATCCTAATAGTATCAAACCATGATACATACAAAATAATAAACAAAAATTAAAAAAATTCATTATAATTAAAAATGCATGATAATGTATCAATTCTAGGATAAAAGATGATGCAAGATATTCCTAGAATGATACAGATGAAGACATATATTCTAATGAAAACATACCACTAGATTTTATAAGACTCACATGCTTTTGAAAATCTAATGATTTTGTAGAGATCTCTGTCAACTGAGAATCTGTGGATATAAACTCTAAATCTTTCTCAGAACAAAGTTTAGGACAAATGCAATAACGACTATCAGATGTACGTACATCTTCCATAACACAATTTCCAAAATAATCAATAATAGAACATTTATCGGAAGTGAAATTGACATTATGGTTATTATCGCATATTTGGCTAATGCTAAACAAATTAGCCTTTAGGCCCTTAACATAATAAACATCTTCTAATATAGGTAGATCAGAAGCAACAATGGTTCCCTTTCCTAAAACTTTAGATTTTTTCCCATTACGAAAAGTAGCAGTTTCAATATTACTGTTCTTGAAATAACCAAACAATAACCTATTTCCAGTCATATGCCTAGAGCATTCACTATCAAAACACCATAAACTAGAATCACATGCTCTAAGGGAAGTATTGGCAACAAAATAATGTAGTTCACCTTTCTTAACCCATGTTTGTTTAATTTTAGGTGTTCTACTTTCCAAATTAGACAAATTCTTTACCTTTTCATTCAAAATCCTAATTTGATCTTCAACATTAGGTCTTCTTTGAGTTCTTTGATTTGTTCTTGAATGCAAATTTCTTTCTCTTAATTTGAAGCACATGGGTCGAATATGACCTTTCACACCACAATGATGACATATAGGAACAAACCTTTGAAAACCATTATAATTTTTTTTTTATACTTAGAAGGAAATGGAGGTTTACTCTCAACAGATTTTCTGATATAAGATTGAACATTAGGATCAAAATTACCTTGAGAAGAACTTGGTGCTACTTGAGAAGCTTTAACAAAGGTAGTTTTGGGAATGATATTTGAATTATTCTTTGTTCCTACGAATCCCAATATTTTAGTGTTTCCCATAGATTTTCCTACACTCAATATATTATTTAGCTTAAGGGTTCCACTAGACCATTTATATATAGTTGAGTTAACATCCTTCAATTCATTATCCAAAACCTCAATTTTCGTAGATTTCTCATTTATATCATATCTTAGAGTGACTAATTCCTTATTGAGATCATCTGCATTTTTCAAAGTCTGTTTTCTATCTTTTTCAGACTTAATCAATTCTTTAGACCATTGATCTTTTTGTGTCTGAAGCTGATTTAGAGATAAAGTAGTATCAGTTAATTATTCTTTTAATGATTGTTTTTCCTTGTCAACACTTTTAAGTTTAACTATACATTTTGAGAATTCTTGACCAAGATGTGTAGACTTTTCATAAATTTTATTGTAAGCATCTTCATACGAATCCCCACGATTTTCATTATCCTCAGAATCTTCATCTTCAAACATTGTCCATCTTGTAGCAACTTCTTCAAACTCCTTACTTTGCGCTGCAAGTGCAATTAAATCTTTATACGTATCATCCAAATAATTAGTTGTATCATCATCTGATCAATCATCCCAAGTGACAGCTAGACCTTTGGATTTTTTTACCTTATTTGCACACTCTGTAGATATGTGATCAAAACCTTGACACTCAAAACATTTAGGTTTCTTCCTCTCATGGTCAAACTTGTCATTCTGATTTTAAACTTTATTTTTATTTTTAAAATCATATGATTTATCTCTAAATTTTTTACCTTTAATCATTTATTGACCATTAGAAGATTTTAAAAACTTATAAAAATGTTTCATGATCATGTCAACCTTCTTGAACCACTATCACCTTCCTCATCAGACTCATTAGGAAACTCCTTAGTGGTTTTAAAATCTATGCTTTTTTCTTTAGTATCGCTAGACTTCCTAGAGGGACTTTTGAACATCTCTATCTCATAAGATTTTAGATTTTCAGCCAATTATTTAAGTTTAATTTCTTTAAGACTTATAACTTCCGAGATGATAGTAACTTTAGATCTAAAACGTCCAGGGAGAGACCTAAGAATCTTTTTCACAAGAGTAGTCTCAAGAATAGGTTCTCCTAGATTATGACAACTAGTTACTACGTCGGTTAGTCTATTCTCTAAGTCGGCAAAATTTCATCCTCTTCCATTTTAAGCTGTTCAAATTTAGAATTACTAGTTACTATGAATTAATTGATAAATTAAAATTTTAATTTTGGAAAATTCAATTTTAATTCAATTCGATGACAATATAAATCACGCAATAATAAATATAAATGCAGAAAATAAATTAGAGACGACACCAATATTTTTTCATGGAAAAACCTTAGAAAGACTCCAAGTAAAAAATCACGGATACGCTCGAGTATCGATACACTATGAATCAAGAAGTATAAGACTCTATGAAATTTTAGACTTATAAATCACTCTGATCTACCTTTCTCCACTCGACGTCTAACAGTCTTGAATCACTCGAGTTTCACGAAGCTCTCACTCTGATCTCTGTACTCTAACGGCTCCGTTTCTCAATGAATCAAAGAATTATGAAGCTTCTTGCTTTGATCAAGGTGGTGTGATGATTTTTCAGCAACTAGATCATCCAATTGTGCATAATGATCTTCGGTGTAGAAGCACAATTGGAAAACCTCAAACCAAAAGAGAACTAGAAAATATATATATTCACTCAATAATTTTCTCTCTATATATATCTTTGTATAAGAATATGAATCTGAAGAAGAATTGTAGAGATCTCTCAAAAGCCACCCTCTTCTCTTACGTTTAACTCATATATATAGAGAAGAATCTTCAACTAATGGTAAGAATCCTTTTTCAATCTGGATTCGTATTTCCACCATTTAAATCTTCCAAATATAAACAAATATATCAATAATAGTCCAATATACTGATAATAGCTTCAAATCATGTCCCAATGTGGTTAGAAATTGATTGTATCTCAATTTAATACCTCCCCAAAATAAATCTGCGTAGCCACTTACCGAGTACTCTGTGAACCTTTTCGTGCGCAAGTATGCGCAAGTTCGCAAAACGCACTGGTGGTTTTTTCCCTTTTTGCGCAAACTGTGCGTAAGTTCGCACCTTACCGAGTACTCGGTAATGTTCTCACCGAGTACTCGGTGGAAAAAAATATAAAAATATAATTTGATCACGTTTCCGATTTCTTCCAACAGTTGTTCCATTCTTGTATCTTCACCACTTTATACTTGATTTGACACATAAACTCCTTACCATACAACGCTTTAACAACTCGATCTAAAACACACAATTCTCAACATGGTTTTTGATTAGAAACATGCCATTACATAAAAAATGTTCTTTCAATATATGTAGTGTTTTGGGACAAAGGGAAGTGATGGCGGCGACAGCGGTGGCGGTGGCGGTCGTGGTGTAAGTATTTACATATATATTTTGAGTGAATAGTAAAAAACAAAAAACAAAAAAATCTAAAAGGGGTAAAAAAAACACAAACGTTTTTTACTATTCAAAATAAAACACGAGAGCCAAACATGTTTTTGTTTAAAAAACAGCTACAGTAGCAAACAAAAAACAAAAAATATTAAACAAAAACAAAAACCAAACAGGGCCTATGGAACTAAGTTCTAGTTATAAATTGTGATGGTTTTGAATAATTTATTTAACGTTGACCCCTCAAAAAAAAAAAATTTAAAAAAATTATTTTATGATTGCCTACATAAGCTTATTAAAGGTGATTTGTAAGATTAATGAATGTTTTTAATCGTGCTTTAACAAATTCAAATCTAGTAGAAAAACTTGTTGATTATTATGGTAATTCTTGTTGTCTACTTTTATTGGATGTTGTGTTGTCTTACAAGTTACAATAAACAATCTCAATAGTTTGAGCCTCTAGCCCAGTTTTTGGAAAGAATTGATACATATAAGAATAAAGCCCATGCCTTTGGCCCAACTGCATTTAGAAATTATAACAAAAAAAAAAAGCAAATTATATATTTTGGTTTATTCTTCTTAATTTCTCTTTCTTTATTTTTCCCCTCAAAGAAGAAAATCAAAGAACTCTATTTTTGGCCCATTAAAACAAATAAGTGACTTTGTTTTCTTTGTTTCTTTCACTCTATTTCTTTTCATTTTTAAACCGAAAAACTAACATCTTGTTCTGTATTCATCTCTAAAAATTATTATTGAAAACTCTGAAAAATAAAAAATTATTTTCTAAGAACAAGAAAAGATAAAATTTTCTAAAAATATATATTTTTATAACTTAATTTTCTTAAAATAATTAAAAAAATAAACTCAATTTTGTTGAATTTTTGTGCAATTTTGTGAGTTTTAATTTTCAACTTTTCAACAAACATAAAACTGTTTTCTGTTTGCATAATACGCAAACCATAAACTTCTAAATTGCTTAGACAAATGTACAATTAAATATTATGATTAAAATCTTTGTTCAAAAATAATAAAATAAAATTCAGTAAATTGGTAAGGGTACTTTTGTCCATCCAAAAATATGCCAAAGGGGGGTAAAATGGACATTTCAACTAGACCCATTATCCACTGCTGATATATCCTCCTCCTTCACTTAGCATCAGCAACATACTCAGACAGACTCATGGATTTTCAAGCCCCATGTAATCTCTACACTTCGATCCACCGGAAATTGGCCCTTCACTGGCCGTTTACTTCCCTGAACACCAGAAAAGACCCCTCCAAATGGTCAAAATGGGCTTGTAGAACAAGGTCGGAGCTCCAAACGCCGGTGGGAGTCTCCGATCAAACCGCTATCTATTCACCACCAGTAACCTCCCATAAAGTCACCGTTCACGACCGACAACGAGGACTTGTTCATGAATTTCTCGTTCCCGAGGTAAAATTTTCATTTTTCTAACTCATTAATATGTGTATTTGGGAATTAGACAAGGAGTGGAACAAAGTATGTTGGCTTATTGTGGTATTGATATTTTTATTTATATTGGTGACGTGGTTGATGAAATTGATTGCAGGATGAATATATACTACACACGGCTGAATCTCAAAATATATCCCTACCTTTTGCTTGTAGACACGGTATTGCTTTTTTCGATTCGGTATTTTGTTTGAAGTTAGATGATTTTTTTCATGAATAAGTGTATTATAGAAATTAATGAAATATTTTTATTAAAATAATAATAATTTAAGTTGTTAAGATAAAAAATCTAATAACTCCCTAATCTTTGTGTATTGAAAGTTCTTACACCGCATTCAATTTCCTCACAGCATTTAATTTCGGTTTTTATAGTCTATATAAAGTTACATACCGACATATGAATTCATTCGAGCATTCAATTTACTTACAGCATTCAATTTCAGTTTTCAAGTTACATACAGATATATGAATTCATTCGGAATGATAGGGACAAATAAGTTATCAGGTTAATTCAGTATACACTTAAAAATATTAAATTAGTTAGGTTGAGACTACCAATAAATTACACCTTATATATATTTACTCGTATATTAACCGGAGTTAAATGAGCTATATTTACCTTTCCTTCCACACTATTTATAGACCAATGGACTAACCAATACATGCTCATGCATGTAAGATATTTAGCTTGGAGAGAATTTTAGAATGTCCATAATGTAAGATATTTACCTTGGAGAGAATTTTAGAATGTCCATATTAACAAGCCCATCATACAACTGTAGCGTTTTTCTAAAATTCCTTGCCATGTAGGATATTTACATTGGAGAGGATTTTAAAATGTCTTGTAATGTAGATTATCCCTATCATCGTTGCTAGAGTCTGTGGATAACCTTTTAAGACAGTCAATCTTCCATTTTACTAATGGAACTTCTGTCATTACATTTCTTGCTTCTTCTTGGAACTTAGGTAAGAAAGAGAGGAAGATTTCTTTGATTTTGGTGATTTGGATGATAGAAGTCAGATTGTATGAAATTCTAATCATTAATTAAAAGCCGAACTTAGATAAGAAAGAGGGAGGAAGATTTCTTTTATTTTGGTGATTTGGATGATAGAAGTCAAATTGTATGAAATTTTAATCATTAATTAAAAGCCAATAGTGTGCCTTAAATAGGATAGTGTGTGAATTGTGTTGTGTATGAGACTTCTATACGAAAAAGTATGTATTTCTTTGTGTAAGTTTAAAATGTCAAACTATATATATATGTGTGTGTGTGCCTATATATAGATGTGTAGACCACCATACATTGAGAAGGTATTTGATTGTGGCGCAAAAATATTATAGTGAGTGAGTTTTCCCCTTCCAAGTATGCCAAAGGGACTGCTGCCACACTCTATTGGAAAGGAATGCCACTACCTAGCTCCGTGAACCTCCAATACTTCCCATTGACCGAGATTCATGTCATTCAATGAGTCAAGAAGCACCCAAACGCTAGAATGCTTCCATGAGTTAAGAATCCATCAAATGGTGCAGACTGTTTGCATTGTCCTTGGGACCGCTTCATAATGTTGTAGTGATTTTAGCTCTCTTCTCGGCAACTATGGTCCTTGGCCTGAAAATTATGTGATCCTTTAATCTATTTGTTGGACGGGTTTGCTATACTTATTTGTAGGCAACGAACAAGTTTCCTTGGGTATTTTGTCCAATTCCAGGTGAAATGATACAAATATTACATGATTTTTGAAATCAGATTGTTCATATACCTCTGGGAGTTACATTCGGGCTCTCATTCTTCTCTTTTGTCAACATGTGTTGTAACGAGTTGTGTACTTGTACATATTAAGTGTATCTATGTAACACTACTTGTATATTGAATTACTCTAATCATGGAATTGATTAAACTGGTTGTTGTATGATTTGGAAAATAGGGCTGAGCAACTTCACATTTTACTCTGTTAGGAGCATTTTATTTAGTTGCTTGGTTTGTTGTGAATAGGCCGGCATTACTTCCCATTCATCATCATCGTTGTCCTTGTCTTAATCCCATTGTTCTATGGGGGTGATTGCGGTGTAAATCTGCGTGAGTATTTTTCAGAAGCTTTGCTATTTGACTAGTTGAAATTGTACCAACTGAAGAGAATTTTTTACGTGACAGGTTGTTGTACTAGCTGTGCTGTTCGTATAAAATCCGGAGAAATTAGACAGCCTGAAGCATTAGGGATATCTGCAGAATTAAAATCTAAGGTATGTATAATTGAACTCTGGATTCACGGGTTATAATCTTACTAGCTTCTATAATCAGCAAAGGAATTTCTTTCATGATATAATGTCCCATTCCCTTACTCAGCTTATTGATTTATATTTCGTGCTTATCATTGACAACATTTCTGAGATTATGATTGATTTGTTCGGTATAACAACATAAAGGTAGCTCTCGAATGGCAATTTTATGTCGAGTCATGTAGTGATCAATCTAACATTGTAAAATTGCCATATTTAATACGAAGCTATCTGAAACATTTGGCCAATACTATAGACAGTACTGTTTATTTTCTCGAGGACTATAGATTTTTGGTTTGCTCAGGAATCTTAGATAATTTAGGGTAACAGATTAAAGGAAGGACAACGAGTAGATCTTGTAAAGTAATCAAACTTTTAGTGAATATGAAAAAAAAAATCGACTGACCTCATGTAAATGGACGAGAAATTGATTTCGACTTTCTACATGTACCTTAAGACTTCTTTCGTGTCGGCTCTCCCCTGAAGAAAAGCAGAAAAGAAAAAAAGAATGAAAAAATAAAGACTCAACCAATGCAGCCTCTCATCAAAATGGAACATGCTTTACTTTTCCAATGTTCTTCACCTAGTTACTAACATTATTGCAAAATTAATGGTTATTTTTATCTGTAATCAGGGGTATGCTCTTCTTTGTGTGGGCTTTCCAACGTGTGATATTGAAGTTGAAACACAGGATGAGGATGAGGTAATGTAGAGAACTATATCCACTACAAATTTACAAAAGTTAACATCATATATGAACTCCCAATAGAATTAAGTCTTGATCCTCCTGTATTTCCTAGAGGTAAGACTACGTACCTCTAATCTCCTCCAAACTCTGCAATGGCGGGTTGGGGGAGCCCTATTATAATCAAAATATTATTGGGGCTTGTCTCGGGATCGTATCCGAGAGGGTGTCACTTCTGCTAGACTGATAAATCTTCTTGCATGTCTTACTGAACATTAGCGGCTGGCACGGACCTAGCTTTAGGCCTAGTGGGGTGGCGACCCCACTGAATTTTTTTTACTTAAATTACCCTTAAGTTTTATATTTTTGCACTTATGCCCCCACTAAATTTTGAAAAAAAATACCCTAAAGCCCTCATTAAAATTTTAATTTTGTAATTATGTCCCTACTTACCTAAATTTCTAGGTCCGTTACTGATTAGGGCAGAGAGTGGTATGTGGATTTGACATGTTATGGTGCATTTAATTTTATGTTTTGTTGGAGGGATGGATATGATCCAGATCCTCTCTTGAGTCTTGACATAATCCTCTTCAGATCTCTCCAGAGGTGCATCCGAAGGTCTAAACCAAGCCACTTGTCCACGGTAAAACACGTGCCATTTTACATTATAATATTAGATAGTGCGTGCTTTCTCCAAAACAAACTCCAGGATAAGAAAAGTGAAGCTCATATAAAGGGCCATATATAAATGGGTTATTTGTGAAAGCCCCCCATATAGATATAGGGCCTGTTTACTAACAGGAAACGTTTCCTGTTTTCTGTTTTTGCTTTCTGAAATGAAAAAGTAAAAGTAAAATTTTGTTTCCCAATTTATTTCTATTGTTGCCCTTAAGGAAACGTTTCCTCTAGTTGTAAAGAAAAGATGAAACAAGAAAAATGGTACTTCGGTGGTGTTTACTAATAGGATTTATTTTCTGTTTCCTGTTTTTACTTTCTGAAATAAAGAAGTAAAAGTAAAATTTTGTTTACCAATTTATTTTTACTTTTGTCCTTCAGGAAACGTTTCCTCTAATTGTAAAGAAAAGAGGAAACAAGAAAAATGATACTTCTCTTTTTCTTTCCTCTCGCCTTCAAAATGACCAAATTTCAAAGTTGTCAAATTGGGACTTTCATGTCTTTTGTACTAATAAATTTAAATATTATATATAAATAATAAATAATAATAAATTAATTAAATATTTTTATAAATTAAAAAATATTTATAAATAAAATAAAATTAAATGAATAAATAATAATAAACAAAATAAACAATAATAAAATAGATTAAATAATACATAATAATAATAATAAATAAATAATTATTATGATAAATAAAAAATACAAATAATAAGAAATACAAATAATAAATAAATTAAATATTTTTATAAATTAAATAAAAAATATAATAAATGATAAATTAAACAAAATATATTTATAAAGTAAATAAAAATAATGAATTAATAATAATAAAAATAATAAATAATTAAATAATAAATAATAGATTAAATAATATACAAAATTAATAATAAATAAATAAAACTTATGATAAATAATAAATATAAATAAAAAATAATAAGAAATCCAAATAATAAATAAATTAAATATTTTTATAAATTAAATAAAAATATAATAAATAATAAATTAAACAAAATATATTTATAAATTAAATAAAAATAATGAATTAATAATAAAAATAATAAATTAAATAATAATAAATAAATAAAACTTATGATAAATGATAAATATAAATAAAAAATAATAAGAAATACATATAATAAATAAATAAAAAGTAATAACAAAAAATATTTAGTAAACATAATTTCTGTTTTATATTTTTGTTTCTGAAAAAAATCAAAATTTAGTAAACAAGATTTTACTTTCTGTTTCTCTTGAAGGAATCAAAAATATAATTCTACTTCTTTAGGAAACGGAAACACGAAATATTTCCTGTTAATAAACAGGCCCTTCCTCTTTTTGTTTCCTCTCAGCTTCAAAATGACCAAATTTCAAATTTCTAAAATTGGGACTTTCATGTCTTTTGCATTAATAAATTTAACTATTATATATAAATAAATAATAAATAATAATAAATTAATTAAATATTTTTATAAATTAAATAAAAAATATTTATAAATAAAATAAAAATAAATGAATAAATTATAATAAACAAATTAAACAATAATAAAATAGATTAAATAATATGTAAAAATAAAAATAAATAAATAATAATTATGATAAATAAAAAATAAAAATAATAAGAAATACAAATAAGAAATAAATAAAAAATATTTATAAATTAAATAAAAATAAATGAATAAATAATAATAAACAATAATAAAATAGATTAAATAATACATAAAAATAATAAAAAATAAAAAATAATTATGATAAATAAAAAAATAATAATAAGAAATACAAATAATAAATAAATTAAATATTTTTTTAAATTAAATAAAAATATAATAAATAATAAATTAAATTAAATTAAATATTTTTATAAATTAAATAAAAATAATGAATGAATAATAATAAAATTAATAAATTAAATATATTTATAAATTAATTAATAAATAATATAAATAATAAATAAATAAAACTTATGATAAATAATAAATATAAAAAATCAAAATTTAGTAAACAAGATTTTACTTTCTGTTTTTCTTAAAGGAATCAAAATCATAATTCTATTTTTCAGAAAACGGAAACATGAAACGTTTCCTATTAGTAAACATGCCCATAGTTTCATGTTTTTTTATTATTACAAAACATGTATATAAATTCATCATGTTTTAAAAATATTACAACTTACCCCAAAATATATGAAATGCCCATTCTAATCTAATAAAAAAGTAAATATTGAATTAATAATAAATAATATATAATAAAATGATAAAAAAATATAATAATTAAATAAATATAAAAATAATTTTAAAAAACAGGCTTAATTTTTTTAAATAATAAAAATAAAAATTTTAAAATATTTGTTAAGTCATAAATAACTAAATAAGCATATTTTTTAAATAATTAAATGATTTTTTTAAATATTTGTTAAGTTATAAATAAAAAAAAAGTTTTTAAACAATATGCTTTTTTTCCAATTGTGACATGGTGGGAATAATTATTTTTTTCAATTATTCAATATTTGTTAATTTTATTAGATTAGAAGGGGTATTTTTTTTAATTATTTAAATAATAAATAATTAATTGAAAATCAAATAAGCAATTTTTAAATTTTATTTATTTATTTATGATTTAAAAAAATTAATCCGTTTTTTAAAATTTATTTTTATATTTATTTAATTATTTTATTTCTTTATCATTTTATTATATATTATTTATTATTAATTCAATATTTATTTTTAATATATTAGAGTGGGTATTTTAGGAATTTCATATCGTTTTGGGGTAAGGTATAATATTTTTAAAACATGATGGATTTATACACATATTTTGTAATAATAAAAAAAAGATTGCACCTAACATGAAACTATATCTATATGGGGGGCTTTCGCAAATATCCCATTTATATATGGCCCTTTATATGTGCATCACTTTTCTTATCCTGTAGTTTGTTTTGGAAAAAGCACGCACTATCTAATATTATAATGTAAAATGACATGTATTTTACAGTGGATAGGTGACTTGATTTAGACCTTCGGATGCACCTCTGGAGAGGATTATGTCATCCGGATCCGGGAGGGATAAGGGGGATGTTAGTGTAATTATTTTATGTTTGGTTGGAAAGAAGGGAAGAGAGGAAGGAGACATCCCTCCCTCTGCAATTTTCAATCCGTCCAAATTTAGGCGGAAGAGGAGAGAAAATAACTAACTTCTCCCAAAATATATAAATTGACATTTCTAACCTTCTTAACAATCTACTCGTACACTACATTATTGATATCAAGGATAAATTTATAAAATTAATATAAAAATGATGAATCTATTCCTTTCAACTAAACACGAAGAAGGTATTCCTACATTCATCCTTTCTATTATCTATTCCATTAAACCAAACACGAAGTAGGAGATACACAATCCTTTCCCTAAGGATGTCTCATCCATCCCTCCCAGTGTCCCTTCCATCCATTTTTCCATCTCTTTTTCCATCCCTCCAACCAAACGAAGCCTAAATGTATTCTTATGGTATGGAAGTACTAAAATAATTTCAAAAATTACCCTCTTAATTTGTTTATCTTGAACATAGATTTTATCTGAAATTATGGTGCATTTTAAATTCATCGTCTGGTTCCGCAGGTTTATTGGCTTCAATTCGGGAGATATTTTGCCCGAGGACCCATAGTAAGTTCTCTTTTTCATTGGAGTCGAGATGACATTACATTGCATCAATCCGCTCGAATAATTAAATTACTTCTTCAATGTGATTTTTTCAGGAAAGGGATGATTATGCATTGGAATTAGCTCTGGCTGATGAATAATCTGGTTCAATTTGTCAGATTTTGTAGTTGTTTGTATCATTTCACCAACAATATACTTTTAGTATTCTTATTTTTGCCTGCATTTTCTTTGGTGTTCCACATACTCTGTGGCAGTGGAATTGCATGTTTTTTTGGAGATTGGAACCTGTAAAAGACAACTTTCTTGATGTAATATGTTAGTTTTGTTATCCTGGAAACGAATGAGAAGTTTGGGGCCTGTGTTCAGTTTTTGGGAACCATTTCTGTTTTCAGATAATTAAAATATCCGAGGTGGTGCGGGTGTAATTTAGCTTATTTCAAAGGGGTGAAACTGTGATTATTCCAATTGTTTACAAATAAACATATACTCAAAAAAATCGAGAGTGGGCAGCAGTCTCCATTTACTGTTTTCAGATAATTAAATTATAGAGGGGGTGCGGGTGTAATTTAGCATATTTTGAAGGGGTGAAACGGTGATTATTCCAATGTTTTATACTCATCTCACCCAGGAGAAATTATTGGTTGTCATTAGTTTGACATGGTATCACCATCCAATAAAATCAAATCTTTTTATCATGTATTATATAAGTTGCCAATTCAACAATATAATATATAAGAAAAAATACAAAAAAAAAATGTAATTCAAATATTCAGATTTCTCTCTCTAGTTCTATTAACAGTGTTTGTATGTATATATATATATATATATATATATATATATATATGATTACAAAGACTAACACAAAGCAATAAGAATCGATATAAATTTTACACGATTTAACTAGTTGGGTTTTAAGGCTATGCATGCTTTTTTTTTTTTTTTTTCCGTTTAATTAGAAGAATAATTAACATTCTCACTTCTTCTCTTTCAATCTTTCACATGTACCTTTCTTTTCTTTCTCCAAATAAAAGAAAAAAAAATCTTGTTATTAAGTTAATATATAAAATTGTAATCCTCCCCCTCCTTACTCTTTATTTTATATTTATTTCTTATTTTCTTATTTATTTTTTATTAGTTCCTCTTAAGAATAAATTATATAAAAGATTCGCAATATATATATATAGATATAAAGAAATTTTTGCTTTGAGAGGGCTAGTTAGATTGAAAGAGAAAATACTATATATATATATATATAAGTATACTATATATTATGTATTGCAGATCTTTTCTACCACGAAGAGAGAGACGTGAATGATTGATTTTTTTTTTCTTTTTTTTTTCCTTTTTATTTTATCCTTCCATATATATCATAATGTTAAGTTAGGTAACTGAGATGACACATAATCTGGTTCAATTTTATCCTTCCATATATATCTATAAAACCTTGACTAACCATTTCACTTTCTCTTCACTTTACTTTCACATTTTCTGCTATGATTCTCCATTGCTAGTTGCTGCAAATACCTTTGCCGGATCGCCTTGCTGGTGTAGTCTTTAGATTTCACCGGAGAATTTCTTCATCAGAACGTTTTTCTTTACCGATGACGTTTTCCACCCTATCTTCTCTTCTGTGTAAGTCTGTCTTTGTTTATTTTCAATTTTTTATCTTCTCTCCTTATCTGTCTCTTCGACCTTTTTGTAGAAAATGTCCAGGAGTGATGATACTCGTTCGGTGAGTGAGGTAGTTATGTCCTCTAGATCTGATCCTGAAACCCTTAGCGTTGCCCCTCCTCTGTTCAATTAGAGACTCATGTGCCTACAAATCCTTTAGTTAACCTCGATCTAGCAGGTCCTTCAGTGAACCCTGAATTACCAATTCGGGAGGGCTCTTCTGATGACAAGGGGCTCGTGAACCCACCTGTTTTTGTCCCCTTTGTTATCGCCCCCCCCCCCCCCCCCCCCCCCCCCCCCCCCTTAAGGAGAGTTCGAGGACTGTACTAGACGTTAAACGTCTTAGGGTTGACGCCGATGTGCTCGAAGACGTGCATTTGGCCCCATATTCCAGACATCTAGACTTTTCACATAGTGAAGGGGTCGAACCAGGTAGTACCCCTGGGTGAGGACTTTGTGGGCCAGAGATCTTCCACTAGAGTGATTCCCACAGGATCCGACATGTATTTCATCCATGGCTGCGGAATCTTCTGAGGGTGTGAGGCATTTGAGGTAAGGTCCAGAGAAAGACTTTTGGTATACCTGGCCATTGTAAAGTTCATATCTCGCAGCTTTCATCCTGATCTTCCTGGCTTCAGGCTTTGATTTGGGCAAGGTACCCATTCTTAGGTAGTCAACTATGAGGTCCATTCAGCTGGGTTCCCATGGAATTATCATCACTTGTTTAGGGTGGTCAAGGCTTGATCTGATGATAAAGTCAATTTGTACTACCCGAGTTAGTCTTTCCCCGCAGCGGAGGCTTGATTGGCAAGGCGATCGGCGTTTACGTTATCCCCCCATGGGATATGTTCAAAGGTTAGCTGCTGGAATCCTTCGGCTTCCTTCATTAGCAATTCCTTGTATGCTTCCATTTTTTGTTCTTGGATTTCATACTCACCGTTTATCTGCCTGATGACAAGTTGGCAATCATTTCTCACTTCTACCCTCTGCATTTGCAGGCTCAGGTAAGACGGATACCAACTAGAAGGGCTTCATATTCGACTTCATTATTGGAGGCTAGGAACTCCAAACGGATGGATTGCTGAAGTCTGGTGCCATCAAGCATTAAGAGTTCAACACCGGGCCCTGCCCCGCTAAGGTTTGATGACCCGTCCATGAATATTATCAACATGCTGACTTCTTCTTCTTACAAAGAGTCTGCAGGTTCGATTTCTAGTAGAAAATTAGCCACTGCTTGGCCTTTGATGGCAGTTCGGGGAACATAGGTTATGTCATAAATTCCTAACTCGATCGCCCATTTAGACATTCTTCCTGAAAGTTCGGGCTTTGCCGTGATTGATTTAATGGGAGTGGTAGTAGGTACTACGATCGGGTGTGCTTCGAAGTAGTGCTGAAGACGGCGCTTTGCATTAACCAGTGATAATACCAACTTTTCATGTCTGGTGTAGCGGGTTTCAGCTTCGGCTAAGGCTTTACTGGTGTTAAAGATCGGCATTTGACACCCCTTGCCCTCTTTGACCAGAGCTGAGCTAGTAGATGTTGTAGAAACTATCAAATATAAGTATAAAAGCTCACATGTTTCTGGTGTTGCTAGTATAAGAGGCCTCATCATGTAATATTTGATACTTTTCAAGACTTCTGACTGCTCAGGTCCCCAGACTTCGCATTTTCCTGCCTTTATAGATTGGAATAAAGGTCTGCATCGGTCGGTCAAGCGAGAGACGAAACGACTTATAGTTGCTAGTAGAGATTGCAATTTCTGACACAAAATGACACATTTGACACGATTATGTTTATTGTTATATTTATTTGCAGATTGTTTATATTCACTAATTGGTCATGGATTGAAATATATTAATAAACTATTACTGAATGGTGTCAAATTCAAATTTTATTTTTTTATTTTCGTGTTGGATTGTGTCAAATTTAAAATGTTTGATTTTCGCGTCGACTAGTGTTAGATTACATGGTCGACCTGTGGGTCGACACGTTGACACGAATTGCCAGCTCTAGCTGCCACCCTGCCAGTCAGTATTTGAACTTCCTTGGACTTGGGTTCTTCCATTTCGATGAGAGCTCTGACTTGTGCCGGACTTGCTTGGATTCCTGTCCGGTCCACAATATGCCCCAGGAATTGTCCGGAAGATACACCAAAAGAACACTTTGATGGATTGAGCTTCATCCCGTACTTTCTAAGGGTGTTGAACACCTGCTGCAAGTTTGCCAAGTGATCTCCCTTCGCCTTGATTTTTACTACCGTATCATCGATATATGCCTCTATGGTAGTCCCCAGCATGCCCTAGAAAACTCTGGTAACCAACCTATGAAAGGTTGCACCTACATTCTTTAGTCCAAAAGGCATAACTATATAACAATAAGTACCTGACTCAGTGATGAAGGACGTTTTCTCCTCATCCGTAGGATTCATACGTATCTGGTTATAGCCAGAGTATGCGTCAAGGAAGCTCAGGCGTTCGAACCCTGCGGTGGCGTCAACCATCTAATCAATCTTTGGCAACGGGAAACAGTCTTTCGGGCATGCTTTATTTAGATCGGTAAAGTCCACGCAAACTCTCCATTTCCTGTTCTTCTTCTCGATACCACTACATTGGCCAGCCAAGATAGGTACTGTACTTCCCAGATGAATCTGGCTTGGAGGAGCCGATCCACTTCTTTTGTTATGATCTAGTTTCAGTGGGCTCCCATGCGTCGCTGTTTCTGCCGGATGGGTTTTATGCTGGGATCCACGTTAAGGGAGTGTTGGGCTATTGTAGGATCAATATCGGGCATATCCAGGTGGCTCCAAGTGAAGACATCATCATTGGATCGCAGGAGGGCTTCTAGCTCGTTCCTTTCCCGATCAGCAAGGCCTGAATTGATATAAGTTATTTTTTCGGGTTGGTTGGAAATGGTCGATACCTCTACTAGGGGATTCGATGCTATGGGGGACCCCACTCCCCCATCCTGTAATTGCTATTGGTTGTCGTAGGTTAATTTGACTTTTAAGGCCCGTTCCGGTTCTACTATTTTCTTTAGCCCTTTCAAAGTAACTGCATAGCATTCTTTTGCTGCCACCTGATCTCCTTAGATGTCAATCATATCAACGCCATTCGGGTCGACCTGGTGTAGGGTGGAAGGAACTCCATGCATCCGATGGATCTAACCCCTACCCATGAGTAAATTCTATGAGAGTTTGACGTCCACCACCATAAAGGTTTCCCTGAGTGTGCGCCTTGCCGCTGTGACTGGTATTTGGACTTCTCCCACTATCAAAACCTGCTATCGGACTTCTCGAGGGAACTATCTCCTGAGGGTTGATCTCCAGTTTCTCAAAGGCCTACTTGGTGATGATATTGGCGCTGCTCCTTAGATCAATTATTACCCTTTTGATTAGGCAGTTAGAAACCATGAGGGAAATCACCAGGGGATCGTAGTGTGGTGATTGTATTTTCTGTAGGTTCGCAGAGGAGAAGGTTATTCGGGCCTCTTCCTTCGGGCTCCGAAACTTACTGATCTCCCCAACCCGTTGTAGTTTCTGGGCTTGACACATCTGGGATCTGTGGATCTCCTCAACTTCTGATTTACTCTACCCTCCGTGAACCATATGGATGATTATGACAGGTTGGCTAGCCGATCTTTTGGCCAAAGTAAGTGAGGTTTGGTCCGATCGGGCACCCTCTTTGGCAACGTAGTCAGCTAATTCTCCTTTCGCGGTCATTGCCTCTACCTTCCTTCTGAGACTTCTACACTCGTTGGCATGATGTCCATATTCACTGTGGAAGACACAGTGCTTGGACATGTCCCTTTGGTCCTTCGACTGTCTGATGGGAAGTGGTGTCCGGAAGATCCCCTTACCCTTAGTCTCTTGGTATAATTTTGCCAAACTAACTCTTAAGGGAATGATTTTGTCCTCGAAACTCTGGCATTTATCGGAGGTCTGGGCAGGCGTAACAGTAATACTTGGACACTTTCGGTCAGGAGCTTGATCCTTGGCCTTTGCTTCGAATGCCTTTGCCTAGACACTTGCGAATGTTGTTATTCTTTGGCGTATGACTAGCTCCTCTTCTATCCGGAGGTGTCCTTGAGCCTTGGAGTTGAGTTCTCCGATGTCTATTGGCGGCCTTTTGAATAAGGACTGATGGAACTTAGTCCCGGGGATGAGTGCCATCTTGAAGGCCTCTACGGCTGAATGTTGATTATAGTTGTTGATGGAGGACATCTCGACATTGAACCTTGAAACAAAGCTCTTCAAGGGCTCGCCTTTCTCCTGGATCATAATGAACAAATTGGAGATCTACTTCTTCTGTCTCTTATTGCCAAAATATTGAGCAATAAACAACTCGCACAGTTTGAGCCAACTTTCAATGGATCGGGGTGGCTGTTTTCGAAACTAGAGTAGGGCGGCTTCGATCAGGCTGGTTGGGAAGACCTTACAGAGAAAGGTTTCATTTTCATTGTAGATGTTCATCTTCGTATGGACATGGTAGATGTGCTCGGTTGGGTCTTTTGTGCCATCGAACAGGACGAACTTCGGTAGTCTGAACCTCTCTAGGTAGGGCATACTGGTTATCACCAACGTGAATGGCATTTGCACTGCATCTATGGATGCCTCGGTAGCCAGATCATTGGGGGTTTGGGCCTTCAGGTCCTTGAGCACTTATCTTTGGAATCTGACCATGATCTCTTATAACATTTTCATGGTTAGGGTTTCGTCGGGATTGTGTACTCCGATCACTTGCAAGGATAACTCTGCATCATCCTCCTGGTTGTGGTTGGATATCGTAGGGTGACCATGCCTCTCTGTCTGGTGGCCTGCTGATTGGTCTGGGTGGTTTGATGAATCACCGTGATGACCTTGCCTATGAATACTGCTGACCCGCAGGAGGGATCGGTGTTGTGTGCGGTAACAAAGCTAGTTTCACCATTAGTTCAACATTTTGTCTTTCTAACTCGACGTTTATTTCCTCCAGGGCTTGTTGGAGTGAATCCTCGGTTTGAGAGGGTTGGCCTCCTGCTGGGGGTAAGTCGGACTGGTGGGATCGGGTAATAACTGCCATGAACGATGTTAGCCTAAGCTAGCAGAAAGTGGGAAGATTTGAAAATTTTCAAGATCGGCTTCCCATAGACGGCGCAAATTGTGTATATGTCGAAAAAATACACAATAATTGATTGAATTTTATTACTGCTCGACCTTGTATATATACATGTTTTTGATGGGTCAAGGCCCACCAGGGAAACCAATCTAACCCCTTTATCAAGGGATTTACCTATATCTCTTTCCATCTTAATCTCAATCCCCTCATTCATGGGATTTGATGTTGATCTATTCCTTGCAGCCCACACATCTTCTAAAAGACACAATGGGCTTGGCCCATCGGACCTTATGGTGGCCCAGTCTATTTGGGCCACATATTTTCACTATTACAAGAATTAAAAGCCGAAATCAGAGAAAAGGTCCCTTTGTAACTACTTTTTCTATATATATATATAGTCAAATAATTTTACAAAAAATAAAAGGAAATCAAATCTAGTTTAACATTATTTTTATATTTGTTATGTAATAGATGAGATTTTTTTTTTCTGGACAGACGAGACTAATTTAATAGGGCACATATGTGGACTCAAGAAAATACTCCTTTTATTTTGAAATAAGTTTTCATTTTCTGGGGTATCAAAAATGAGGTTTCCATTTTAAATCACAAATTAACAGTTCTTTCACTATCAAAATTATCGAAAAATTGATAAAAGTTTTACTCAAAAAATAATAAAAATACTAAAAGTCACTCTGTCGACGGGTAATAATTAATTTCCAGACATAGAAATTAATTGGATTAATTAGTTTGAATTGAATTGCAGGCAGAGCAAGCTACTGCAGTGACACGGCTAAAAGTCACTCTATCGATGGGTAATAATTAATTTCCAGACATCGAAATTAATTGGATTAATTAGTTTGAATTGAATTGTAGGCAGAACAAGCTACTACAGTGACACAGGAGGAGAAAAAGATAGCTTGATAAGTCCATTTTACATACATATTTTATCCCCAAATGTATATTTGTTAGTAGGTAAAACTATTTATTTTAATTAATTTAGAAGTGTAATAATGATAAGTGCACAAAACTTAATTTTTATAATAAAATTGTTGAATAAATCATTTTCAATGTCATTAAATTACATCTACATTTATGTCTTTCATTTATAGGTGTAAAGTGAGAGAAGATTCAAATGCACATGGATGAAAGTTGGATGAATCAAATGCACATGGATGAAAGTTGGAAGATTCAAATGCACATGGAAAAAGAACAAAATGTGATGGAAAGTTATGAAAAAGAAAACAAAAGAATATTTGATTTATCTTTACAAGTTGTAATTTGATTCCAATATTTCTCTATAAATATGGATACATCTTGAAGAAGAAGAGGAGAAAGAAAGAAAGAAAAGAAGAGAAGAAGGAGGAGAGAAAGAAGGACACCAAAGAGGAGAAAAATTTATCTTCAATTCCGGGTTTTATTGTTCTTACTTTATTATTTTCTTTTTAAGCATGTGTAACTAAATCATCAACTAAGGTTGAGGATGAAACCACCATTTATGAAATAAATTCCTTTTAGTCTTTTATCAATTTCCACGTATATGGTTTAAATGATTATGATTTTCGCTTCATAGTATTAATTGTTTTAAATTCCTTTCACCATAAATATCATGTATTTATAGTAGTTAAGAATTCTTATCACAATTAATCAAGCTTGGATTTGATGAGTTTATAAGTAAAAAGCTTTGATCTTATGTGATCCATTAAATTGCATACATAGGATGCTTAGAATTTTACACTTTAAAGTGAAGGAAAATCTATTTCTTGAAAATCTATTTCATTAGTGCGTTATTGTTAAATCTTGAGAAAGTAATGAGATTGATTTCTAAATTACTACTCTAAAATTGGAATTGATAAAGGAATAATTAGAAGTTTATGGATTAGTGGTGGTGGATTCCGATACCTTAGTATTTTCTCCTTATTATTCTCGTTTTAATTATTTGTATTTCGATATTGCATGTTTAGTATAAAAATCACTTCAACAAACAAATTTTGAGAAACTAGGTTAGTTTTAGATTAATTTGAGTTTAATTAAGTTCTCTTTAAAGCATTTCCTTGGGTTCGACCTCGTTCTTGCATAACCTAAACTACAATTGATTCGTGCACTTGCGAGTAATATTTTAAAACACATCAAGTTTTTGGTGCCGTTGCCGGGGAATAGCAACAAGAAACTAGTTAAATTTAAGTTGATTTAATTCTTCTACTAGTTATTTATCAAAAAAAAAAAAAATCGAAACTACTGTAGCAATTTCGTGATACTGTAGCAATAGTATTATCACTTTGAAAAAAAAAAAAACATATTTTAGAAGCTACTGTTTTGCTTTAATCTACTGTTTCGAAAAAAACAAAAACAAATTACTGTAGCATTTCGGCTACTGTAGCAAAATAAATAAATAAAAAATTATTTTTTTTATTTTCTTTATTCTTTACTTAAGTATAAAATTAGCGTTTGTTTACTTAAGTTGAGAATTTTTATTATTATTTTTTTGTTTATTGTATTATTTGTTTTTAAGTAATTGATACTTCTTGAATTTTGTAGGTAATATTTTTTTTTTTGAGATTGCATTAGATAAAAAAATACTTGGATTTATTTGTGGCAACTTCACTAGCATTATTGCGGAATCCAGGTAAGTACCCCTATCTGTAGTAAATAGTATTATTTTTTTTTAGATTAGGTGAACATAGTTTTTATATAGATGAAATTTTGCATGCTACCTTTAGGATAGAAATAACCTTTAGGTACACACTTTCTTCAAATTTATTTTTTGTTATTTTTTTTCGTTTATTTTTTTTCTTTATTTATTTATAAAAAAAAAGAAGAAGAAGAAAGTTCACATACTCACTCCCTTTACTTTTATTTTTGTTGACTTGATTGTATGTCCATTTTTAATTTAGCATTTTGCATAAATCTTTTAGTAAGGGCATTAACCCTCTAACAAGATAAGGATTGGATTTCATTACCAATTCCTTGCCCATTAGGTTAAAAATCTCCTTGCATTTGTATACCCTTGGCTAAATTTAATTTAATTTAAAATCAAGTAGACGTTGGCCAATAGGTTTTCATATAGCTCATAGGATCCTCTTGGACATTGTTAAACTTTTGGTAACTCCAGTGAGTCATTATCAAATTGATAAACGGTAGGATAGTTCTGTCTAGGAGTGTGGTTGACGCGGCATTAAGCAGGCCTAGTGCCTCGCCACACTTTCCTGGGAACTACTTCGTTGTTAGTTTGATGGTCCTTAACTGGTCATCCACTAGTTTTCTCTGAAAGGGAGTAGGAGCTGTCTAATTAGGTGAAGATTATTCTGGAATTAGTCCTAATAATCTTTCATATAGGAAATTAAAAAAAAAAATAGAAATTACTACCCTTGAATTAAATTTCAGATAAAGAAAATACTTGTTTTGGTAGTATATTTGTTGAGTCATGGAATCATCCTAGTGCATGTTAGGTCGGCGATCTCTGAAATCAAAGTTGGCACCTTTAGATCTAGAAATTGAGAGAACTTTTAGAGAAGGTGTAAGGAATTATAGTGTTGGAAAGATCATTGAAGTCAAGATGGAGGGAGAACATAATGAAGTGAAAGCCCTTAAGGAGTATTATACTCCCGCACATATCACAAATCCTTCTTGTATTGTCTTGCCTGCTACACAACATGCCCATTTGGAGATATGGGCAGCAGTAATCAATTTACTGCCGACTTTTAGAGGTTCGAACTTTGAAGACCCATACCTTCATGTTAAGGAATTTTTAGAGATTTGTTCCACCTTGAATTTTCAGAATATTCCCGAAGAGTTAATTAAGATGAGGTTATTCCCGTTCTCTTTGAAAGAGAAAACCAAGTCTTGGTTATATTCATTGGAACCAGAATCAATCAAATCTTGGGATGAACTCTGTAAAAAATTCCTCACCAAATTCTTCCCTAGACATAGAACTAATTCCCTTCGCCGAAATATTATGAAATTTGCTAAAAAAGAAGGTGAACAGTTTTACATGTGTTGGGAAACATTCAATGATTTGCTACTTAAGTGTCCCCACCATGGTTTTGAAAAATAGCGTTTAGTTGAATTCTTTTATGATGGATTATCAGCTCAAAATCGTCAACTAATTGAGTCACGAGGTGGGGTAGATTTCATGTCTAATAATGAGAATGAGGCTTGGAAATTTCTAGATGCGTTAGCTGAGAGTTCCCAACATTGGGAATACTCATGGAGGGTTGAGAAAAGAAGTTTACCAATGTCTATGGATACCAAAAAGGGAGGAGTCTATGAGGTTAGTGAGGGAACTGATTTGAGTGCAAGGATAGCTAGTCTCACCAGAAAAGTGGAGGCTATAGAGATGAAAAATGGAAAAAGTTCTTCAGTCCATGTTATTAGTGAGACATGTCAATTTTGTGAGAGTCCATCTCATACTGCTCAGACGTGTCCCTCTATAGCATCATTCCAGGAATGTATAACTGAACAAGCTAATGCACTAAACGGCTATAAGAAACCATTTGGTAGCCCCTATTCTAACACATACAACCCCAATTGGAGAAATCATCATAATTTCTCATGGAGTCAAAATCAGCCTCGGAACAACTCGGGTATACAACATATGCAATCCCAAGGGCTACCACCAGCATCATATCCTTATATGTCCCAAAATTCTCATCCATATGTCCCCCAACAACCAAGGAAACCAACACTGGAAGACACCTTACAACAATTCATGCAGCAAACTAGTCAATCGATTTCTAAATTAGAAACACAGATTGGTCAGTTAGCTACTGTTGTAGGAGAGAGGGAAAAAAGAAATTTTCCTAGTCAGCCCATTCCCAACCCAAAGGGTCAATATCATGTGAGTGAACAGTCGACCTCTGGTCCAACTGATCAAGTCCAGTCAATCATAACCCTAAGGTCAGGCAAACAAGTTGACAATCAAGTCAAAATTCCAAGAAGGGAAATTGTGAAAGGTAACCATGAACCAGAAAAAGAAAACAAAATGGAATCTCAAGTTGACTCAAAAGTCCAAATTCCCGATCTTGTCCCCAATTCTCTAGTAGAACCTTCAGTTATGAACTTTGTTCCTACTGCACCATTTCCTCAAAGACTCCAAAAGCCTAAGAAGGGACATCATTACAAAGAGATTATGGAAATATTCAAACAAGTCAAAATCAATATTCCATTTCTCGATGCAATTCAACAGGTCCCCTCTTATGCTAAGTTTTTGAAAGATTTGTGTATGGTTAAGCGTGGATTGAATGTGTATAAAAAAGCTTTCCTTACAGAGCAAGTAATCTCAATTATCCAGCACCGCACACCACCTAAATTCAAGGATCCCGGTTGTCCTACAATCTCATGTACAATAGGTAACCAGATAATTGAGCAAGCTTTGCTTGATTTGGGTGCGAGTGTAAATCTGTTGCCATACTCTGTGTATGAGCAACTCGGTCTTGGTGATTTGAAACCCACAAAGGTAGTGCTACAGTTGGCAGATCGTTCAGTCAAGGTACCTCGCGGTATCATTGAGGATGTGTTAATTCAGGTTGACAAATTCTTCTTTCCAGTAGACTTCATAGTCTTAGACACTCAACCTGTGGCTAATCCCAATAGCCAAATTCCTGTTATCCTTGGTCGACCATTCCTAGCCACTTCAAATGCTTTAATCAATTGTAGGAATGGTGTTCTAAGACTTTCATTTGGAAACATGTCTGTTGAGCTTAATGTTTTTGATGTGAGCCGACAACCATTAGAATCTGAGGATATGAGTGATGTGAATCTAATAGAGAGTCTAGTACAAGAGACTTTTGAACATTCAAGTTTCGATGATCCTTTAGAGGCATGTCTAAATCACTTTGGGTGTGATTTTGATCTGGTTAGTGCTTGTGAAGAAGTGAATACCTTGTTAGATTATGTCCCTTTTATGGACATTGAGAATTGGAAAGCCAAGGTAGAGCCCCTTTCATCAATTGAATCTAAACATGTCTCATCTGTTGAGTCACCTCCAAAATTGGATCTGAAAGTTTTACCTTCTGAACTGAAGTATACCTACTTAGGTCCAAATGAGAGTCTTCCTGTCATCATTGCTTCTGATTTAAATAAAGAACATGAGGAAAAACTCTTAAATGTCCTTAGGGAGCATAAATCGGCTATTGGGTGGACTATAGCAGACATTAAGGGCATATCTCCATCTGTGTGCATGCATCGTATCCATATTGAGGAAAATGCTAAAACTTCGCGACAAATGCAAAGATGACTTAACCCTAACATGAAAGAGGTCGTTAGGGCAGAAGTCTTGAAGTTGTTAGATGTGGGGATCATATATCCTATTTCCGATAGTTATTGGGTAAGTTATGTTCAGGTCGTGCCTAAGAAATCAGGTATCACGGTAGTCACAAATGATGCCAATGAGTTAGTACCGACCCGAATGACTACTGGATGGCGAGTGTGCATTGATTATAGGAAGTTGAACTCTGTCACTAAGAAAGATCATTTTCTACTTCCTTTTATCGATCAGATGCTTGAGAGATTAGCCGGTCATGAGTACTACTGTTTCCTAGATGGTTATTCTGGATATAACCAAATTCCTATTGCACCTGAGGATTAGGAGAAAACCACATTCACTTGTCCTTTTGGAACATTTGCCTATAGACGTATGCCATTTGGATTATGCAATGCACCTGCTACTTTTCAGCGGTGTATGCTCAACATATTTTCTGATATGGTAGAACATTTTCTTGAGGTGTTTATGGATGACTTCTCCGTGTTTGGCTCATCCTTTGATGAATGTCTTATTCATTTGAAACTCGTGCTTACACGTTGTGAGGAGAAAAATCTGGTCTTAAATTGGGAGAAATGCCATTTTATGGTGAAAAAAGGAATTGTCTTGGGGCATGTTATTTCAAAGAAGGGTATAGAGGTTGACAAAGCTAAGGTTGATCTAATTTCTAATATTCCACCGCCACGTACGGTTAAAGAGATTAGGTCATTCTTAGGTCATGCGGGATTTTATCGTCGATTCATTAAAAACTTTAGCAGCATTTCCAGACCACTTTGCAATTTACTTGCTAAAGATGTTGCTTTTGTCTTTGATGACGAATGCCTGAAAGCCTTTGAGAAACTCAAAACATTGTTGACCACAACACCTATCATGAAGCCACCGAATTGGGATGCGCCTTTTGAGATTATGTGTGATGTATCTGATTATGCAGTTGGATCTGTGTTAGGGCAACGTGTGAATAGGCTACCCCATGTGATCTATTATGCAAGTAAGACATTAAATGAGGCATAACTGAATTACTCTACCACTGAAAAAGAATTGTTAGCAGTTGTGTTTGCATTAGACAAGTTTAGGTCCTATCTGTTAGGGTCTAAAGTCCTCATTTTCTCAGATCATGCTGCACTTAGGTATCTCTTTTCTAAAAAAGATGCCAAGCCGCGTTTAATTCGATGGATCCTATTGCTACAAGAGTTTGATCTAGAAATTCGAGATAAGAAGGGGTCTGAAAATGTAGTAGCTGATCACTTGTCTAGGCTCATTCTTGAGACATCCTTAGACTCTATGCCTATTCTTGAGTGTTTCCCCGATGAACAACTCTTTGTTGTATCTGAGTGACCTTGGTTTGCCGACATTGTGAACTATCTTGTCACAGGTCAAATGCCTTCACATTGGACTAAGCAAGATAAATCCAAATTCTTATCTGAGGTCCGTCACTTCTTTTGGGATGATCCGTACTTATTCAAGTATTGTCCTGATCAGATTATTCGAAGATGTGTCCCTAATTGTGACCAAACTAGTGTAATCTCCTTTTGTCATGATCATGCATGTGGAGGTCATTTTAGTTCAAAGAGAACCGCTACAAAGATATTAAAGATTGTCATTCTTATTGCTTAGCATGTGAGCGATGCCAAAAGTTAGGGAGTATTTCACGTCGAAATATGATGTCTTTAAACCTAATTCTGATTATTGAATTTTTCGATGTTTGGGACATTGATTTCATGGGACCATTTCCTAATTCATTTGGCAATTTGTACATCCTTGTCGCAGTTGATTATGTGTCTAAATGGATTGAGGCAATTGCATGTAAAACTAATGATCACAAGGTGGTAGTCAAGTTTTTGAAAGATAATATCTTTTCACGTTTTGGTACACCCTGTGCTATTATTAGTGATGGGGGGAAACATTTTTGCAATAGGGTTTTCGAAGCATTAATGAGAAAATATTGTGTAACCCACAAAATTGCACTCGCTTATCATCCCCAGACTAGCGGTCAAGTTGAGTTATCCAATAGGAAAGACTCGTCCTTGAGACTTATTGATGCATTGTGGGCATACCGTACTGCATTTAAGAACCCCATTGGAATGTCTCCTTACCGAATGGTGTATGGTAAAACTTGTCATCTCCCAATTGAGTTAGAGCATAGAGCCTTTTGGGCTATTAAACAACTCAACTTTAACCTTGACAAAACAGGAGTCCATAGGAAGCTTCAGTTGAATGAGTTGGAGGAAATTAGAAATGATGCTTACCAGAGTACAAAAATCTATAAAGATCAAATGAAAATAAGGCATGACAAAAGTATTCTTAGGAAAACTTTCACACCTGGTCAAAAAGTCTTGCTTTATAATTCTCGGTTGCATTTGTTTCCAGGAAATTTGAGATCTCGATGGTCTGGTCCGTTCATTGTTCGAATTGTTCATCCATATGGAGCCATTGAGATTGAAAATCCAAAAAATGGTGATGTGTTCAAAGTTAACGGTCAGCGTTTGAAACCATTTTTAGAGTTACTTTCTCAAGAAGGGGAGGAGATCTCTCTGAGTAATCCTGTTTATCAGGATTGACCTATGTGGTCTTGTTGTACATATCTATTTTAGGTTTTGTTTACTTTATTTTTAATTTTTTTTTTGAATTTTAACAACTCATTGTTATTTGATAGCAAGTTTGACTAGATCAACCTATCATGAATACGGTAATACCTTTTCACTCTTGTCTTTTTGTTTACAAAGTATGAGTTTGTCCAACATTAGGGACAATGTTGAGTTTAGGTTTGCGGGTATGGTGTCTAATTTGTTGTTTTGTAATTCATTAATTTTGAAAAAAAAAATGGAAATTTTTCAGAAAAAATAAAAAAATAAAAAAAATTGTTTTCACGCATGAATGTTTTGCATTACAAGTTGATTAAGTTTGTGTTTATGATGTGTGAGTAGTATGTGATGCGATATTCCCGTTCATGAGAGTAATGATTAGATCGAGCTAAGTGAAGTGATATGGTTTTATATGGGTGAATAGATTAGTAAAATTGAAACCGGAAACGACAACTTTGACCTATAAGCACAAACACACATTCACTATGGAAAAAACAATTGATCTTTGACTATGTAGTTGAAAAATTAATTTTGCCACAATAAATAGGAGATGGGGAGTTGATATAGTTGAAATGGAGAAAAATTTGAAAATTTATTTTGAAAAATAAAATGCAAAAAGTAGTTTTTCGATCTGAGTAACCGGACCTTGGTATCACCAATATCATTGTTCGCGTAAAAAGTGGAGAAAACTAATGAGCATAAATCCCAATAAAGAAGTTAGGGCCCAGTTGGTTGGGATTAAAAATCCTCGCTGGAAAGTCCGGAGCTTAGAAAGATAAAAAAGGATGAAAAGTGGAATGATGGTAGGAATAATTTTTTGGCAAAATTTGATCAATAAAGTAGAAAAATAAATATTGAAATACCATAGTAGAATGTTCACAAAAACACGGAGGGTTGTCTGGATTGAGAGTATAAAGTAACGAAATCTTTTACTTTTGTGAGAACCATTCATGACACGAATCTTGAGATTAGTTATTGTTCGGTAGTGAATGGGAGTATTTGCATCCATAATATCTTGTGCATTATATCATGACTTGGTTGATGATTATGTGAATGAATGACTGCGTGATTATACAGAATTGAGAAATTGTGGGTAGTATATTCACGAGAATCAATGTTTGTGGGTATCATCACTGGAAACCTTCACGAGACTATAACTCGTCCACTAGGGGTTCAAAGGCTTATTGCATATGCTAAATGTAATCGAGACAACCAGCGAAAATGGTGTAGTTAGAATTTTATTTCTTTTTGTTTTGCTCGAGGACTAGCAAAATATAGGTTTGGGGGTATTTGATAAGTCCATTTTACATATATATTTTATCCCCAAATGTATATTTGTTAGTAGGTAAAACTATTTATTTTAATTAATTTAGAAGTGTAATAATGATAAGTGCACAAAACTTAATTTTTATAATAAAATTGTTGAATAAATCATTTTCAATGTCATTAAATTACATCTACATTTATGTCTTTCATTTATAGGTGTAAAGTGAGAGAAGATTCAAATGCACATGGATGAAAGTTGGATGAATCAAATGCACATGGATGAAAGTTGGAAGATTCAAATGCACATGGAAAATGAACAAAATGTGATGGAAAGTTATGAAAAAGAAAACAAAAGAATATTTGATTTATCTTTACAAGTTGTAATTTGATTCCAATATTTCTCTATAAATATGGATACATCTTGAAAAAGAAGAGGAGAAGGAAAGAAAGAAAAGAAGAGAAGAAGGAGGAGAGAAAGAAGGACACCAAAGAGGAGAAGAATTTATCTTCAATTCCGGATTTTATTATTCCTACTTTATTATTTTGTTTTTAAGCATGTGTAACTAAATCCTCAACTAAGGTTGAGGATGAAACCACCATTTATGAAATAAATTCCTTTTAGTCTTTTATCAATTTCCACATGTATGGTTTAAATGATTATGATTTTCGCTTCATAGTATTAATTGTTTTAAATTCCTTTCACCATAAATATCATGTATTTATAGTAGTTAAGAATTCTTATCACAATTAATCAAGCTTGGATTTGATGAGTTTATAAGTAAAAATCTTTGATCTTATGTGATCCATTAAATTGCATACATATGATGCTTAGAATTTTACACTTTAAAGCGAAGGAAAATCTATTTCTTGAAAATATATTTCATTAGTGCGTTATTGTTAAATATTGAGAAAGTAATAAGATTGATTTCTAAATTACTACTCTAAAATTGGAATTGATAAAGGAATAATTAGAAGTTTATGGATTAGTGGTGGTGGATTCCGATACCTTAGTATTTTCTCCTTATTATTCTCGTTTTAATTATTTGTATTTCGATATTGCATGTTTAGTATAAAAATCACTTCAACAAACAAATTTTGAGAAACTAGGTTAGTTTTAGATTAATTTGAGTTTAATTAAGTTCTCTTTAAAACATTTCCTTGGGTTCGACCTCGTTCTTGCAAAACCTAAACTACAATTGATTCGTGCACTTGAGAGTAATATTTTAAAACACATCATAGCTCATCAGGAAAGGAAAGCCAAGGAAGCTGCAGCTAAGATGAGAATGCATGAAGAAAAAGCCGAGCACGCGACCAATAAGTTTGTGGAAAAACATATATAGTCACCTCCACCACCATCTCTGAGGTCCTTCTGTTACTACTCAAGTCCACACAACAAGTATATATGTATATGTAATATATTTTTGTCTCTTTGTTTTTAGCATTTTTTTTTTTGGGTTGTGTTTTGCTTGGTTTGTGTTGTGTCCATTGTAACTTTCCTTGTTTATGTTGTGAGTTGGTTTTATTGTTGTTATGCTAGGGGCAATTTTGTTAAAAATGAGTTATCCCACTGATTAGGTTAAGTATTAATCTTTTTTATTATGAATCAATTTTCTTTCTTTAACATTTTAAAATAACAGAGACCTCCTTCAATTTGGTGTGCACAGTACATCAGTTGAAATTCGGTTTTTTTCTCACATTTTTCAAACCAAATTATAACCTAATTTGTGTTTTTCCCACATTTTTCAAACAACATCGGATTTAATGCACTCACCGATTTATTTTCATGGAGCCAAGTGAGCAATATATCGGGGAGGGAAATGAGCTATCCCTTATATTACCTCTCACACTATTTATAGAAACCAATGAATCAACTACTAGATGCTGCATTAGAAGTCTACAATACTCACAAAAGATTATCGGCTATATCCATAAAGCTGTTATACAATGTTAGAGAATTCTAAAATGCATTGCAATGTAGGATATTTAGATAAGTGAGAATTTTAGAATGTGGCAATATTTAGAAGATAATTATAGAGTAGTAGAGTTGTCTTCAAATGTATTTTCATGTAGGATATTTACCTGGGAGAGTATTTTTATAATGTTCTGTAATGTACATTACCCCTAACATCATTTGTACTGTCTCGAGGATTACCTTTTAAGGTAGATAATCTTTCAATTTATTTATTAAACTTCTATAATTTCTTTTCTTGCTTCTTGTAACTGAGATATGAAAGAGAGAGAGAGGGAGGAAAATTTCTTTCGATTTTAGAGTTTCAGATAATAGAAGTTAGATTGTATCAAATCCTAACCATTTACTAAAATCCAATAGTGGGCCTGGGATGGGATAATGTGTGAATTGTGTTCTATAGGAGATTTCTATAAGAAAAAATATATATTTTGACTATGAGCAAAAGTTAGTGAAAAGAGGAAGGCAACTGGATATAGTTGGTGGGTTTACACTTTACAGTCATGCGTTTTTGCAAAGCATTATGGGTATGCTTGGTTTGTATATCTGAAAACGGTTCTTAAAAATTATGAGAACAGTTTTTTGAGAACAACAAAAATGAGTTCTCTAAAAATAACCATTTTTGTAACTGAATTTTCAAAAAACAGAACTAAGCAGATTTTTTTATAGTTTTCTGATTTTCAGTTTTCTGAAATACAATCCTAGCAGACCCATATATTTTCCCAAATTTTGTTTGTCATTTTTCTAGCATTCTCAATGTTTGTGTTTCTTTTTTCTAGCAAGTAAATCATACAATACAAGTATGAAGGTTTTAGCCTATCTTGTTATCGGATCACTCGAGTACCTAAATTGTGTAGACCACCATACCTAGTGAAGGTATTTGATTAAGAAAGTAGAAAAATTGGTAGTGGCGGAGTTTCACTAAAAGATGCGGCATTATCAACAAAGTCCAGGGTGCAGTTTCTCCTTCTTCCAAGCATGCCAAAGGGACATATGCCACACTCTGTTGGTAAGGAATGCCACTAGCTCGGCAAACCTTTATACTGTCCTTGACCAAGATCAATGTCAGTCAATGAGTCAAGGCCAAGAAGCACCAAGACTCTAGAATGCTTCCATGGTGTTACGGTTCATTGTCACTCGAGGCCGCTTCATAATGTTCTAGTGTTCTTAGCTCTTTTTGAAACAAAAGATCAATCGCAAACATTAAAATAATGAAGAATCAAGAACACACAGGATTTATCGTGGTTTGGCCAATGTGACCTACGTCCACCAGCGTAGTCTTTATATTTCGCTTATCACTGAATTAGGTATCTAATGATATATATATAAAACTAATTCATATGTATTGGTAAAATACCAAAATCACCCTTTACCGTATCTCGGGGGCCAATCCCCCAACAAGTTAATTGATGCCCCAGCCGGTGGGCCCGGCCTGTGGCAGCGGGCCTTGAGTCCAACCCCCCTTTGGACCCAAGGCCTGTTGTAACTTCCTTCGTGGATCATGAGCTATATGTTTGTGTTATGGTTTGTCTCTGTAATCATGGTATGACTGTAATCGCTAGAAGAAAAAGTAATGGTCTACTATTCAAACCATCACTCTTGTATGGCTGTCACCGCTAGAAGAAAAACTAATGTTCTACTATTCAATCCATCACATTCAGTAAATTTAGATCCATTGTGTTTTGTTAACAATAAAAAATAAATAAGAGAATAAAGAGATGAATGAATATTGAATTGTATTCTGTATATTGAAGTGAGTGATTACAATATGGCTAACACCTATATATATAGAGGAGAACTTGGGATAGGGAACAAAACAATACAAATTAGGGTAAATACAAGGTGAGCTAGAATTATCTAGATGGGCTTAAACCCTAATATATTCTAACAGCCCCCTTGTAGGGGTTCGCAAGATTTAGGTGATGTGAAGATAGTTTTCACACAAGTTCGTCAGCCAAAATAACAGTATTGATGTTTTTATTATTTTTGATTGCTTTACAAAGAAATGGAGGAAAAGATAGCAAATACAAGTAATTGAGAAGTACTTTCTCTCTCTAGGATTTTCTCTCTCCTCGTTTTCGAAAAAATCCTCTTCAAGTGAGCCCTCGCACCTTTATTTATAGACGTGAGTGTTCAGTAATCCTCGCGGTTTGTATTGCCACGTCAGCACCTATCTCGCGACATGGTTCCTTCGTCCTCGCGGATTCAATTGCCACGTCAGCACCTGTCTCGCGACATGGTCCCTGCGTACTTAATCCGTGATATAAATACCTTGCACAGTATTATTTCACGCCTTTGTCCACACGAAACGGATTCGCGGACTTGATGCGTGGATATTACTGCGCGCCATATATACCTTGCACAATATCATTCGCGAAACGATTTCGCGGATCATAATGTGAACCATGCCCTGTGATCCGCGCCTGTTGCATCGTGGATCTGATTTATCCTTAGCCAAGGATACCGTTATAGCTTTGCTGGGTCATGACCAATCATGCATGCCTTGGTCACGTCCCTGAATACTATCGGCCTCTCTAAGGCACTCTTGGTTAGGATGGTATAAATAAGGTCGCGACCCACTATTTACTCATCCCAAGCATTTCCCCTAGATTTCGAATAGTACTCCCTACGCAAGTAACATATAGGGCTATGAGTTTCTGATGCGAGCTATAAAACACACCAGCCCCTCATACCTCCCTCTGTATAATGCAAGCTCTCATGTAAAACCATATTTGGGCTATTTCCCCAAGTAATTAATTATTTGAGCCAATTTCCCAAATAATCTTTTACTTGGTCTGGTTTCCCCAAATATACCAATCCTGGGCCATATCCCAGATAATTAAAGCTTGGACCATATCCCAGATAATTTAATCTTTGGGCCATTATCCCAACGAGTCATTTTGCCGTTATGCTATATCGCGAATCATCCCTCTTTACATTTTTCCCCGTTGCACTTTTGATACTTGATCGAGTATTAAAGTGCTATAACTTGTGGCTTCGCGATTCAAATCTTTGTTTTCAAGGCCGCTTTTCCCCGTGCCACTTTTGCCTTTTTCCTGCGGATGAAACTTATCTCCCATGTTTCGTGTTTATTGATCCGCGAACATTCCTTGATTTTTTTGTTTTTCAATAGCTTTTGTGCATGTGCTTATTTTGTTTTTCCCCATATCTTTCTTATTTTTCACAAACTCTTTTTATCCTTTGATCCACGAGTTTTGAATTTGCGGCAACCTTGGCGTCGGTTCGGCTTCCGCGGTCATTAATGGCACCCTCTAGGTTTTCGGGCCCCTTCCCTATATAAGTCTCCCTTGTCCATTTCATTTTACTTTTTCCTCTTGCTTATATTTTTTCCGCTTTTCTGCTTCCTAACCTCCTTTGTGTTATTCTTACCTTTACTATTTTATTTTCAAACCCCCATTTCCTTCGCGGTTCTAGTCTTTAAACCCTTACTCCCCTATTTTCAATGGCCAAGTCCTCAACCCCCAAACTCTTAGTCCCTCCATCTGGGAGTGTCCCATCTATTCCTCAACCAACAGAATGGAGAAAGGCTCCGTTTTTCGAAGTTTCCCATGATCATTTCTAGAGTTCTATTGAGAACCTTCCTCCTGCGGGGGATATTACAGATGAACCCATGCTTATTCATTCTGACGGCGAAGCCCCCTTAGCCAATATTCCACCTTCCTCACTTCTTCGCCTCCTCTTTGAAAGAGGTGATGTCCCGTATTCCTTTATAGAATATGAAGGGCATGTGTCACCTATTACCCACTAGAGGATGTGGTCTAGCCACATACTCAGCCAGGATAGGCACCGCGAGACTCTTAGACAGGCAGGTTTACTTGAGTGCATAAAACTCTTTTCGGACTTGTCTGTTCGTCGAGACGCGGATGCACTCAATCTATTGGTGTCGCGATGGAGCTCCTTCTCGCATACCTTTGTAACCTCTTGGGGGGAGTTTACCCCAACCTTAGAAGACGTGCGCGTGCTGTTCTAACTCCCGGTTTTCGACTTGCGACCCCTTGATGCCCCAGCTTTCAGTGAGGCAGACCAGGTGATTCACTCTCACCTCCAGTCTTGCGCCGCTTATGCCGCGAAGAGAGGTAGCCGCTTTAAAGATGGTGTAATACTTGACGAGGCACCTTTTATAAAAAGTGCGAAGTTAAAGTACTCAAGCTGGTGCCATCACTTTTTCAGGGAGTATGAACCAAAGCTGCCTCTCCTTCGCGGTCAAGACCGCGAATCGGTGCCCGGCCCAAAATTCAATGGTGATTTTGAGCTAGCTGGATTTTTAGCTTATTGGTTGGACCGCTATATTTTCCAGGGACGTCCTGAAGATGGACCCAATAAACTGTGTTTTTGATGGCTTTTATAGCCTCGCGGGGCATCAGGCTTCCCTTAGCCCCCCTATTCCTGGGTACCCTTTATTCCCAGTTGGACACTTTATCCAATGATTTTCTAAGGTCAGTTGGTAAATATGACATAAGCACCCATGTTCCCTGCCTTTTCCTTATGCTCTTCATTTTTGAAAGATTCCCAAAACATGCCCCCAAACCCCTTAGTTTTTCATCCTCAAATATTGACACCCATAGTCCCAGATCGCGAGCTGCTCGTTGGTCAGGCCTTCTTTCCACCAAGCGGCTTGAAGATTTCATTGACTTCAGTCGTAATTTCTCTTGGAGACCTTACACAATGCCTTTAGATGGTATTTATTTTCCTTCTTTCTATCCCATGGAGGAGCAGACCGCTTATGGTTATCAACACCATAAAGAGCTTATCTTTGATGTTTTTTCCTTTGGTTGCTACTTGCCTATTTTTGATGATTCCTTCTCGCGGACCACACCTTATAATCCTTCGCGGGTGGCCCGTCAACTGGGTTTTGAGCAGGCAGTTCCAGTCTATGTTGCTCCTCCCTCAAGCGATTCCCCTGACAGCTATGACGCGGCCCTAGTGAGGTACCGCGAGGAATATGAGAAAAAACACGAAGAGTTCTCCTTTGCCATTTTTATTCCCGTGAGATCTCGAGAAGGTTGCCGAACCGCGGCATATATTGATTTTTGGTTTCAAGTGACAACGGACTTTCAAACTTTTTTGATGATTTCTCCTAGACCAATTGCTCTTGTAAAAGTATTCATGGGAGACTCATCCTTGAAATTACACAAGCCCCATGGCTCCCGCGGATTTTATAGCAGGCTTTCTCTCCCAGTTTCTGACGATCATGAGGGCCCAAGCACTTCAAATCTGGTCACTAAGAAAAAGAAAATTCTGAAAGAGAGAAAAGGTAAATCCAAAGTTTCTCCTGCACCTAAACGAAAACGTTCCGAGCGTGTCGAAGTTCCAATTGTCATTCCGGCTCGTGAAGAACCTATTTCCAAACTCTTGGTAATGAAGTTTATAACTTTATACCTTATTCATACTTTCAGTCACTATTATCAACTGCTTTTTAACCAGTTTGTTTATTTTTCAGAGATCCGCGAGATTGGATGTCACATCACCCTCGCGACCTTTTCCCTCAATAGATCCCTCAATAGCAGTTAACTCTACAGGTGACTCCCTAGACTATATTCCTTTGTCTCAGCGGAGAAGAGAACACATAGCCTAGATTTTAGAAGCTGCTGCTACTCATACTTCATAAGATGATGAGGTAGATACTATCCCTTTGATTCGCAGAAGGTCGAATCATTCTGCTTTGATCTCCTCTCCTGACAGATTTGGAGTTGAACATCCTGTTTTTCAGTCACATCAAGCTGGGGATGAAACTGCAGCCTTTATTCAAGGTGAGGCTGAATCATCCTCTCCGCGAATGGAAGAGTTACCTCACTTGGAAACATCCTCTCCGCGAGTTAGAGAATCTTCTCCGCGAGCAAAACCTAACTCTTTGCTTGATACAATTGCAAAAGCTGTGGAGGATATTCAAGCTTCAGATCCTTTATTCTCATGTACTGACTTGTTAAATTCTCCTTTTCCTTTTGTCTTCTTGCGCTTGCGTTATACTTAGTGTTTATTTACCATTTTCAGCTCGCGAGACTGGAGCGGATGCAAATCAGGAAGTTGAGCATTTTGTTGACGATTCTGATCGCAAGGTAGCTGATATACTCTCAGATTTCCCTGATCAAGGAAAAGAGAAAGCACCGCTAATATCTAAAGTCGCGAGGAAGATTATGCTCTCCGATTCAGATGATGGGGATGATCTTCCTATTTCTTACATCATCCGTAAGGATGTTCATCCATCCAACATGAATTCATCCCCCCTTGATCAATCCGCGGTCCCGAAAAATCTCGATGTCGCGGCTCAAAATGAAACTGCAAATATTCCGGAGATACCTGAAGCAAATGATACCCTTCCTGTCTCAGAAGTAGATGTTGTAGCAGTGGTTGACCCAGAAGCCTCTGGTTCTGATACAGATGCTCGACATATGGAACCTATTATTTGTGATATTGCTATTGAGCTTGATGCTACTTTGCAGGATGGGTCCCAAATTCAAATATCACTTTTCGGGGGTCCTGAAGCTGATATGGAGACTATTACAGAATCTTCCCTTGGCGCGAATCACACTGAGACTGCGAATGATGGTAATTTTTATATAATTTTCTTCCGCGAATACAATTCTCCATGTAATATTGACATATTGATAATTTCATATTTTTCTGCAGGTAAGTCAAATAAGAGTCCTGAATCCTTATTTCCCGATTCTGCATTTGAGGATCCTGCAACTCTTCTCAACGAATTCCCCTCACCCCCAAACACTTTACAAAACCTGACATTTCCTAACTCTGATTCCTTTTTCCTTCCTATTCACCCTCATCAGACACATAACCAAACAACCTCATCAGTGCAACAAATCCGACCTCATCATTCACAAACACATACTTCCATTCCTGATACCACATCCGCGCCATATACACAAACCCATCAGCCTTTGCATACCCATACATCTAATCCTTCTTCCTCATCCGTGCCACAAACCCAACAACATCAACCCCCTCCCCTAGCCATTCCCGCGCCTTTGACTCAAAACCCTCAGCAGGATCAAGTCTACTGGCGCAGCTTTTTATGTTATTCAGGTGATATGGCCATTTTGGATCGCGTTATCAGTAGTCATCCAGAGACTTTTGCTACCATGGAGCTCTATGATCCCCTTCTCCAACCTACATTTCTGCATATTATCGCGGATACTTTTGCTTCTCTGACAACTACTTGCATCCGCGACCTTTCCTCTACAACTTTGCCACTTTATCGCGCCCGTATCAAGGATTGGAAGAATATGAAAATGAACGTGACCTGGTGGGAGGTTCACCTTGAAAAGATTGAGTGCCTATATGCAAAACACTGTGCCGAGGTCAAAGCTTTATCTGATTATCAAGCCAGTATGTCAAGAGTGGAAGAAGCCCGTGCTTTATTAGCTGCTGCAGAGCAAGATTCGTTGAGGCTTAAGGATTCCGCGGAACATTCTATGTGTTCCCGTGAGTTACAAGAAGAACATGAAAATTTCCACATCTCTTCTCCTGTTAGCCGCGATTTGTACTAATTGCGATTTTTGTACGAGTAATTATTTTTTATGTACTCAATACACATTCATAAATGCAATTTTATATACATTGTGCTGATGAATTTTATCATTTATCATCATTCGCCTCTTGTATTTAAGACTCATACAATTTTATCCATTTTATGTTAAGAGGTCCAGCACTCTCGCGGGTGATTTCATGCTCCATTCTGTAGTACCCATTACTTCCTTCACTTACAATCACATACGAACCTTCCTACTTGGCTTCAAATTTTCTCAACCTTTGTCCTCTCATGATTGCTGGTACTACTTTCAGCACTCTATCTCCTTCCTTGAACCATCTGTACCGTACCTTTTTGTTGTAACTCTTTGCTTGTTTCTTATTGTACTCTTTCTGATTTGCAAAGGCTTCGGCCCTTGTTTCATCCAATCCCTCTATCTCCAATAGCCTGTCTCCCAAACTACTTTTGCATGTCAACCTTTTAGCAGCCATTTCTATCTCCGCCGGTAGCACAACCTCTGCTCCATAGACTAATGCATCAGGGGTCATGCCTGTCGCACTCCGGTATGCGGTTCGATGTGCCCATAGCGCTATTGGGAGCTCTTCTACCCACTTCCTCTGTTTATCATGTACCAACCTGGACAAGATTATAATTAATGCTTTATTAGAGGCTTCAGCCTGTCCATTTCCTTTTGGATAGTAAGGCGTGGACTTGTGATGAATGACTGAGTATCTCCCCAACAAATCCGCGACCTTACTATTGACAAAAGGAGTCCCGTTATCCGATAGTATCACCTTTGGTATTCCAAATCGACAAATGATATTTTCCTTTATGAATCGAACCACATTATCTGCTGTCGTCCGTCGCAACGGGATAGCTTCTACCCATTTTGTGAATAATTCAGTTGCCACTAAAATCCATGCATGTCCCTAAGCTTGTGGTGTGATTGGTCCAACTATGTCTAGTGCCCAAGTATGGAAAGGCCAAGGTGTAGCTAAACTGTGCAATTCAGCTCCCGGAGCATGGATAAGATCTCCGTGCACCTGGCACACATGACATTTTCTCACAAAATTGTTGCAGTCCCTCTCCATTGTTGGCCAGTAATACCCGGATGACAACAACTGTTGAAACATTTTTCTAGGGCCCAGGTGACCAAACACATGAACCTGTTTCAATACTTCCCCCGCTTCTTCTTCGCTTACACACCACATCAATTTTCCCTCAAAGCTTTTGCGGAACAAATTATCCTCTTGTAAGACAAATCGCGAGGCCAATTTTCTGAACCGCGGTTGATCTTTTTTCAGAAAAATCCCATATTTCAAATAGTGCACATATTTGTCCCACCAGTCTATCAAGTCTGCTATATTACCTTCTCTCGCGGATGGATATGCATTACAGTTTTGACAACTACTTTGTAACTTTACTGCCACATCCTTCATACTTGGCCAAAAGAAACCTTCTCGCTGCAAAACTCGATAGAGACTGACATCCATTTGACCACATATTTTCTTTTGAGCTTTCTATAGCAGTTCTTTTATCTCATTTATTGCTAGCATCTAGCTAGAATTCCTCCGGCTGCCCTGTAATATAACACACCTTTTATGAGCTGGTACTCCCATCTCAAGGCATTGTTATCATTCCTTAGTAGAGTATGTATTATCTGTGTTCTCCAATCATGTCCTTCATACACCTTTGATTCCTTTGCGTTACTGACCACTGAGTCAGTTCTTCGTACTACTTGTACAGAAGACTCCAATCCTTGGAAATGTAGTCGCGAACCCAATGTCGCCAGTGCTTCGGATCGTCGGTTGCCCTTTCGCGGATCGTGCGTAAAACTCATGGTCTCAAAGCCTTCTATTATCTGACGGATGAGGGTTCTGTAAGACACCAGATAAGGTTCCTTGACAGCATATTCCCCTTTCACCTGTTTGATGACCAGTTTGGAATCTCCTCTTACATGAAGTACTCTTGCCTTCAACCACTGAGCCATCATCAATCCCAGTGCTAACCCTTCGTACTCTGTAATATTGTTGGTACAAGGAAAGTCAAGTTTTGTAGGCCATGACTAATTCTTCTTGTGTCTCCTTATTCCCCAATACGAAACCAGCTCCTCCTTTTTCCGTGGATGATCCATCGAATTCCAAAGTGAATTCTGCCCTTTATTCCATACTTGCCGCTCCTACTTCTTCGACCTTGGGCTCAGCTCCTCCAGGAAACAAAGCTAACAGATCTGACAAGGCTTGACTTTTTACAGCTTTGGGTCTAGAGCATGTGATCTCTTATTCAGACAGTGTTAGTAACCATTGGGTAGTTCTTCCACTGAGTATGGGCTTCGTGAGTAGATACCGTATGGGATCGCTTTTGGTGATGAGTTCTAATGGATGTGCCAGTAAATAATGTCTGAATTTTTGGGTTGCGAATACTAAAGCGAGACAGTGTTTTTCCAGCGATGTGTATCGCGACTCTGGTCCTTTGAGCACCCGACTGATATAGTAAACAGGTTTCTCTTCCCCTTCATGTTCCTGGGCCAACAGAGCTCCCACGGATTTATTGGTGGAAGTGAGATACATTATCAATGGTTTTCCTGACTCGGGCACTACCATTGTTTTTGGTGATGCCAAAATCCTTTTGATTTTCTCGAAGGCTTCTTGCTGCTCTTCTCCCTAGCTATATACATATTTTTCTTTCAACAACGGCATGAGTGGGTGAGTTACCTCTGCCAGTGCCGGGATAAACCTCATCAGATAAGATATCTTTCCCATAAAAGTTTTCAACATTTTGCGGGTTGTAGGTGGAGCCATTTCTAATACTACCTCAGCCTTTGTCGGGTCCATATCAATGCCATGCCGATGTACAACACACCCCAAGAACTTTCCTTCTGGTATTCCAAAGGCACATTTTAGGGGATTCATTTTCAAATTATACTCGCGACATCGTTGCAGCACCTTTCGCAAATCACTCACATGATCTTGTACGGCTCTGGATTTTACCACCAAATCGTCGACATAGTCCTCTACAGTTTTATGCATTAAGTCATGGAATATAGCTGTCATGGGCACGTTGATACGTGGCCTCGGCATTTTTAAGCCTGAATGGCATGACCGTGTAGTGAAAATTCCCCATTGGGGTGCGAAAAGCAGTTTTCTCAGCATCTTCCGGTGCCATCTTAATCTGATTGTACCCACTGAATCCATCCATTAATGAGAAAATCTAGTGTCCTGAGGTTGCATCCACCATGGTGTCAATGTTAGGGAGAGGGAAATTATCTTTTGGGCAAGCCTTATTGAGATCGCGATAATCTACACATACGCGTATTTGCCTAGTCTTCTTCTTTACATGCACAATGTTCGCGAGCCATGTCGGATGCTAGGTTGGCTTGATGAACCCTACTTTCAGTAGTTTCTCCACTTCTGCCTTAATTTGTATCTCTAAATCGGGATGAAATACTCGTTGTTTTTGCTTCTTTGGTTCTGATGCGGGATTCACATGAAGATGGTGGCTTACCAATTCAACATTGAGTCCCGACATTTGATTATAGTCCCAAGCAAAGACATCTCGAAACTCTTTGAGCAATTCTATCAGAGCATTCTTAGTATCTTTAGGCAGCGTACTGCTTATGAAGGTAGGTCGCGGATCCGTGTTGTCGCATATGTCCACTTCGTACAACCCATGTTCAGGTCGCGGATCAACTTTCAGTACCTCAGGGTCAGCTTCAAGTTTTCTTTATATAGTCCTATCTATCCCGGGGTCAGTGCAAACTTCTGACCCCCAATCCCGTCATAATTTATACACTACTCGTCCATTGGGCATTTTGACCCGCGACCAGCTCACCTCTTTGAGTTTTCGTTTAACTGAACTAGCATTTTTGAGTTCATTCCATTCTGGTAACGATGTAGAAAACACGTCGGGCCCATTTTCCTCACTGTATTTCGAGAAATAGACTGCATCCGCAAAATGGGCCTCTGATGCGCAGAAAGGACTTTTAGATTCCTTTACAGTCATTATTCCTTCTCCCCAATTGGCCTTCATTACTTGATGATAGGATGACGGCACTACGCCATATGCATGCAACCATGGTCTGCCCATCAACAATTGATATGAGGTTTCCCCTTTGATGACATGAAATTTGGTGGGCCCCCTGATCTTCCCAATTTTGAGGTCCAATGTTGCGAATCCCATAGTGGCCTGCTGATCTCCATTAAAATCAGTAACTGCAATAGTATGATTCACGATCTTGCTTTTGGGAAAATTGATCATTCGCAAAGTGGCCAGCGAGATCAAATTAACTGACGCTCCCCCATCCAAGAAAGCTCGTTTCATCTCTCGACCGTTTATAATGGCTGGTACATACAGAGGCCGATTGTGGATAAAAGGTACTTGTCTGTCTGCTTCAGAAAATGTAATCTTACTGGAGGCCCTCTCATGCTGCGGAATCACAATGGTATGATTGAGTGCGGCAACTGTTTGCTCTTTCAAGAATTCTTTCACGTGTTCCTGTATTGGGAGCTCATTGAAGAAGATGTCTATCTTAGCATTCTCCCTGGCTTCATGTACTGGTGGGCAATCATACTTGGCGGCATTGGCCATATCCTCAGTATTGTCTCTGGCGGTCACCACAACCACATGTGCAAGGAAAGGCTCATGAACTACATTTTTTGCTACTTCCAAGTCTCCTGATGCTATTTTTCGATGCACCAAACTTCTAAACGCCCAACAACCCATCAACGAATGCCGAATGCTCATGTGATAGGGACAGTAGTTACTCTTCATCCTTTCCTCTCTCGGCGGTGCCCTTTGCACTGGAGGTAACGTTATGACATGATCTGCGACCCATTGATTTAGCAAAGCAACTGCCTCTTTTTCACTGAAAGGTAAATGGGGTGGTTCAGATCTCCCAGCGCGCTCTTCCCTGGGTTTTTCGTTCTGCATAGCTGCTACCATCGGTATCCGCCTAGTACTAATATTTGGTCGTGTCGGGGGAGCCAAAACTTCTCCCAATCTTCAGGCATTATCAACTAGTGCAGAAAAAGTTTTGACCTCATGATTGACCAGATGCACTCTGTATTCCCGCAGCATTCCTTCTATACAAATTTTAATCAATTGCAGTTCGAAAATTGGTTCATGACATTGCAAAGCAGTCTCGCGAAATCTCCGGACATAAGCTGCCGCCTCTTCCCCAAAGAGTTGTCTTTGCCTTGTAAGTGAAATAATTGAGATCTCCTCATCAGCTTGGAAGAATTTGGTGTAGAATCTGAGTACCATATCCGTCCAACTGGTCACTGAAGCCGGAGCAAGACCAGGATACCATGTATATGTTGTTCCAGTTAAAGACTTGGAGAATTCTCTAAGCTTTAAATATTCATTGTTTCTGTGAGGTCCCAGAGCATCCGCGAACTTGGCTATGTGCTCTTTCGCATTTCCCTTTTTGCCATCAAATTGATGAAAGCTCGGTGCTCTATAGTTTTCCGGATATGGTAAGGCCATAATGCTAGGATGGTGTGGCGGGGCAATTTCCACTTCCTCTGTTTCATATTTTTCATTCAGGATAGCCAGCAGCTGTTCCTTGGTGATGTATGACTCTTTCTCCAGGGGCTTAGTTCTTCCTAACTCGCGAAAAAACTCTTGTGTTGAATCCTTAGGAAAAGTCTGATTGTCCATCCTTGGTGATTCAATATTTGGTGGTGGAACACGCGAGGCCTCCATGAAGTGAAGTATGGCTTTTTGCGTTTCTTGGATGTTAAGAAGAGTTTGTAGTAGAACTGTTGGCAATTCTGCCGAATTCTGTACTGGTTCTACCATCGGAGGGGCATCTGCCTGATCCGTACCAATATTTGCGCGACGATGTTGTCTTCGTGTTGGTTGGGCTGGTTCCCCTCCTTGTGGTTGTGTTGTTGTTTCCTCTTCCACTTGTTTAGTACGCCGGGTCGGTGGACGACCTCTCCGTCGAGGCTGACGAGGCTCCACTTGTGCAGAAGACATCTTCTCCCCAGCAGAGTCGCCTTTAATGTAGGGGTTCGCAAGATTTAGGTGATATGAAGATAGTTTCCACACAAGTTCGTCAGCCAAAATAACAATATTGATGTTTTTATTATTTTTGATTTGCTTTACAGAGAAATGGAGGAAAAGATAGCAAATACAAGTAATTGAGAAGTACTTTCTCTCTCTAGGATTTTCTCTCTCCTCGTCTTCGAAGAAATCCCCTTCAAGTGAGCACTCGCAGCTCTATTTATAGATGTGAGTGTTCAGTAATCCTCACGGTTAGTATTGCCACGTCAGCACCTGTCTCGTGACATGGTTCCTTCGTCCTCGCGGATTCAATTGCCACGTCGGCACCTGTCTCGCGACATGGTCTCTGCGTACTTAATCCGTGATATAAATACCTTGCACAGTATTATTTCACGCCCTTGTCCACACGAAACGGATTCGCGGACTTGATGCCCGGATATTACTGCGCGCCATATATACCTTACACAATATCATCCGCGAAACGATTTCGCGGATCATAATGTGCACCATGCCCTGTGATCCGTGCATGTTGCATCGCGGATCTGATTTATCCTTAGCTAAGGATGTCGTTATAGCTTTGATGGGTCATGAGAAATCATGCATGCCTTGGTCACGTCCCTGAATACTATCGGCCTCTCTAAGGTACTCTTGCTTAGGATGGTGTAAATAAGGTCGCGACCCACTATTTACTCACCCCAAGCATTTCCCCTAGATTCCAAATAGTACTCCCTACGCGAGCAGCATATAGGGCTATGAGTTTCTGATGCGAGCTATAAAACACACCAGCCCCTCATACCTCCCTCTGTATAATGCAAGCTCTTGCGTAAAACCATATTTGGGCTATTTCCCCAAGTAATCAATTATTTGGGCCAATTTTCCAAATAATCTTTTACTTAGGCCGGTTTCCCCAAATATACCAATCCTGGGCCATATCCCAGATAATTAAAGCTTGGACCATATCCCAGATAATTTAATCTTTGGGCCATTATCCCAACGAGTCATTTTGCCGTTGTGCTATATCGCGAATCATCCCTCTTTACATTTTTTCTCGTTGCACTTTTGATACTTGATCAAGTATTAAAGTGCTATAACTTGTGGATGCACGATTCAAATCTTTGTTTTCAAGGCCGCTTTTCCCAGTGCCACTTTTGCCATTTTCCTGCGGATGAAACTTATCTCCCATGTTTCGTGTTTACTGATTCGCGAACATTCCTTCTTGATTTTTTTTTGTTTTTCAATAGCTTTTGTGCATGTGCTTATTTTGTTTTCCCCCATATCTTTCTTATTTTTCACAAACTCTTTTTATCCTTTGATCCGCGAGTTTTGAATTTGCGGCAACCTCGGCGTCGGTTCTGCTTCCGCGGTCATTAATGGCACCCTCTAGGTTTCCGGGCCCCTTCCCTATATAAGTCTCCCTTGTCCATTTCATTTTACTTTTTCCTCTTGCTTCTATTTTTTCTGTTTTTCTGCTTCCTAACCTCCTTTGTGTTATTCTTACCTTTACTATTTTATTTTCAAACCCCCATTTCCTTCGCGGTTCTAGTCTTTAAACCCTTACTCCCCTATTTTCAATGGCCAAGTCCTCAACCCCAAAACTCTTAGTCCACACACACATATATGTATGTGTGTATATATGTGTGTGTGTATATATGTATATGTGTGCGTCTGTGTGTGTAGAGGTGTGTGTGTCTGTGTGTGTGTGTGAGAGAGAGAGAGAATTAAATAAATTTTAAATGTTTTTTAATTTTATATATATTTTCGAATTTAGTATTTTTTTAAATTTAATATATATTTTTGAATTTTATATTTATTTTCAAATTTTATAATTTTTTATATTTTTTTCGATTTTATAATTTGTTTCGACATTTAATATATATTTTTGAATTTTATATGTTTTTTTTTAAATTTTATATATTTGTTTCAAATTTTTTATGTTTTTTTATGATTTTTATATTTATTTTCAAAATTTAATATGTTTTTTTGAAAAAAAAAAAATTTCAAAATTTATATATATATTTTTAATTTTATATTTATTTTTGAATTTATAATATTTTTCAAATTTTAATATATATATTTTTGAATTTTTTATATATTTTGAAAATTTAATAGAAATTAAATTATTAAATGATGGGAGGGGGTCTAATTGATAAAAACACTATCCTTGTTTCCAAATAGAATAAGGATAAGACATTGATGGTAGTTTAGGGATTTAAAAAAAAAAATCAGGATGATGTCATCGTTCAAGGGTCTAAGTGATGAGAATATTGATTTACAAATAAAATAATTAAAACTTACAATTTTTTTTTTAACATTTTAGAGTATATTTATTCTAATACATTAAAGGTAAATGACATAATTAATATTCTAACTAAAAGAAATAATATTTTTGTAATGTAAATAATTAAGAAATATAATAGTAAGGATAAGATTAAAGGTAATGTGAAAATACAAAAAGTTTGGTGGGTAAAAGGGTAAAACAATTTGAGGGCAAGCCCATGGTGCAACCTTTATGAAACTCTAGGAAGTTCTAAGCTGATTTCATAGTTGAAGGGATATAATAGGGAAAAAGAGTAAACTTGAGGGGAGTTTTAAGCAATTTATCCTATTTAATTTAAACAGTTTAAATAAGGGCATAAAAGTAATTTCCCTTCTCCGTCACCGGAAAAGGTGTTTGAGGGTATTTAGCACCCCTTTTTGAAACTTGAGGGGTGTTTTTAAACCATTAGAGAGTTTTCTGTAAATTTTTCAAACATCAGGGATGTTTATTGCCATTCTCCCATATGTATATACATATACATACATATAACAGTCACAACACAAGAGACCATCAGTTTATCTCTCTATCCCTATCTCCATCAATTTCTCTCTCTATCCCCATCTCCACGACAGTTTCTTTCTCCTCAATCACCCCAATCTAAATTTCTAAACCCTTTTTCTTTCTCTACACCTGTCTCTCTCTTCAACAAATTCAAAGATTAACATCAACAATCTCTCCAGTTTCTACGGTGATTTTGTATTTGAAATGCATCATTAGAAGAAATCTAACCATGAATTTGTATATAAAAACCCTAATTTCAGTTTCGGCACATCTCGTCTTCGAACAAGATTACTCTGTGATCGCATACTTCAAATCGAATCTCGGGTGAAGAGGCGAGAGAGTGGCGCCTCAAGAAGAGGAGAGAGAAGGTTGAGGGACGAAGGAGAAGGAGGGCAAAGACGGGTTGAAACGGGTACCCGTGGCCGACCCGCGTTTTCTACCACCCTCATTCTACCCAACCCATTCTCGACCCTTCTTGGAAATCATTTATGGCACGTTTGGTACGGTTGAATGGAATGAAATAAAAGTGAGAATTGAATGAAAAATAAAATGGAATGAAATAACCATTCACATTCTATTATTTGGTTGTAAATATGAAGCACATTGGGAATGAAATGAACTTGAAATTTTTTTCTCAAAAATACCATTCTTAATATTAAATATAAAATAAAAGAATACTATTTTTTAATTTTTTTACAAAAAAAATTGTAAAACATAACGGGAATAGTAATGACGGAGAATAAAGGTGGCAGTGGTGGTGGCGGCGAAATGGCGGTGGTGGTGACGGTGGCGGTGACTTATTAAATGGCGGTGGTGGTGACGGTGGCGATGGCTTATTTTTATAAAATGTAAGAGGGTTATTTAAGTAATTTTATATTTTAAAAGCATTCATAAAAGAATGGAATGATCATTCCATAACTTTAGTAATGGAATGAAAATTCATTCCCAATAATGAAATTTCATTTCTTGGGAATGGTCATTCTCATTCATTATGTTGTACCAAACCAAGGAATGGAATGAATGGGCATTCCATTCCAACGTACCAAACATGCACTTAGGGTGCAAAAAACACCCCCTTTAATATAAATATGGTGCGTATAACACCCTATACTTTGAAAATGTGTATATTGACACCAGTATTTTTGGACAAAGTGCTAACACCCCTTTCATGTTTCGAAAACGTGCGAATATCCCCCTACAAGTTTCAAAAACGTGCGAATATCCCCTTCTTTCTGGTCATGTGCACCTCACATAACTTTTATACTCTCTTAAATACCCATTTTACCCTTTTTCTTTAACAAATATATATAAATTTTGAAAAATAAATTTTGAAACCAATATATAAAATTCAAATTCGAAATTTATATATATAAAATTCGAAACCAATATATATATATATAAAATTCGAAACATATATATATAAAATTCGTAAAAAAATATATAAATTTCAAAAAATATATATATATTTCGAAAAATAAATATTAAAATTTGAAAAAATATATATAAAATTCAAAAAAAACATATAAAATTCGAAACAAATATATAAAATTTGAAAAAACAAATATAAAATTCAAATAGTTGTGCAAGTAGAAGTATAAAAAACACAAGTGACCAAAGTACAATACACCAAAACAAAATTTAAAGTAATAGAAAGTAGAAAATAGAAGTATATTTTCCCAGAATTTATATATTTGTTTCCGAAATTTATATATGTTTTCGAATTTTATATTTTATTTTTGAAATTTAATATATTTTTTTGAATTTATATATGTTTTTCCCAATTTTATATAATTTTTTGAAATTTATATTTTTCTTTTGAAAATTTATATTTTTTCTAATTTTATATTGTTTTGAAATTTAATATATATATTTTCAAATTATATATATATATATATATTTTTACGAATTTTATATAATATTTCAAATTTATATATGTTTTTCGAATTATACTAAGGGCATTCATGTCATTTAACACGAAATGGGGTCAATTCGCACACAAATGAAAGAATTGGGGTGAAATCAAACCAAAATGGTGTTATACGCACTATATTCATATTACGGGGGGGTTAAGGCACGTGATCCGATCACTTACCCATTATCCAAATTTTACGGGCGGTTGGTGGGTTTGGGTAAAAATTACCGGCTCTACTTTTAAGGTGGACAATCTTTCAATTTATTTATCAAACTTCTATCATTTCATTTCTTGATTCTTGTAACTAGTAAAAAAGAGAGAAAGAAAGGGAAGATAATCTCTCTTTTTTCCCTAGCAAAGTCAGATAATTAGAAGTATAAAGTTTTAGCTTATCTTGTTACAGGAACAATGGATTACCTTAAATATGTCTAAACCACCATATATAATGAAGGTTTTGCTAATGCCACTACCTAGCTGAACAAAACTCTAACACTGCTCTTGACCAAGATCAATGAGGCAATGCGAAGCAGCACCAAAACTCAATGCTTCCATGGTGTTATGATTTAAGAATCCATCCAAAGGGTGCAACACTTGTTGCATTGTTACTCGAAGCCACTTCATAGCGTTCTAGTGTTCTTAGCTCTCTTATCGATCATTATGGTCCTCGGCCTGAAAACTATGTGAGCCCTTTTAGTCTATGTGTTGGACGGGTTGATATACTTATCGATAGGCAATGCGGGACCTTGGGTATTTTGTCCAGTTCCATGTAATCCAAATGTTACATAGTTCTTGAAATCAGGTTATTCAACATATTCCCCTGGAATCCACATTTAGTCTCACATTCTTCTATATTCTCAATGTGTCGTAACTAATTATATAATTACATTGAATTATTTTATACACGGAGTGGATTAAACTACCAACTTGATGTATGATTAAGAGAATATGGCTGAGCAACTTCACATTTTAGTTTGTTAGGAGCATTTTATTCAGTTACATGGTTTTTTGCTATTATGTAGTGTTGGGTTATGGCTCATAATCCAGAAGGAAAGCCTTGGGTCCAAAGGGGCCGAGCCGAAGGCCTGGGGAGGGTGAAGGGTGTTCTCCTTTTTTGCCCTCAACTCTTTTAGCTCCACCTCAATTCCTTGCTTCTCATTTGTACGGTAAAAGGTAATTTTGGTATTTTACCAGTATATATGAATTAGGTCTATATATACATCATAGTAACTCTAATTCATTGATAAATGAAATACAAAGACTGCTCTGGTGGACGTAGGTCAAATTGACTGAACTACGATAAATCCTATGTGTTCTTAATTCTTTACTGTTTTATTATTTGCGATTGATATTTTGTTTCAATAATTGGTATCAGAGCCAAGGTTGGATTTTCAATAATGGTGAATACTTCGATATCAAAGTTCGATGGGACTCAGAATTTCGGGCTTTAGCAACGAAGGGTGAAGGATTTGCTAGTACAACAGGGTCTAGTGAGTTCTCTCCCTGCGTCTTATGAACACCTGACTACGACCATATTATGGGCTAAGAAAACCCTAGAATTGGAGGAAGTTATTGATGCCCTATTCTGTTATAACTAACGGAAGACTACCGAGGGTTTGCAAGGGGAATGGTTGATAGCAAAAGGAAACCAGGAGCGTGGAAGACAAAAGGAAAGGGGAAAATCATCTGATAGAAAGAAGTCTATATCCAAATCAAGGCCAAACTGGATAAAGAAAATTGAGTGCTATAAGTGTCATGAGAAGGGACACATGAAGAGAGATTGTCCTCGCTGGAAGTATGAAGAAAAATGAAAGAACACAAAGCGTCAACCTCCGCTAATGTAGTTGAGGATAGTGTGGATAATAGCGATGGAGATATGCTATCAGTATTGGTTGCAACTGATAGCAATTCAGATTCCTGGATACTTGATTCAGATTGCTCTTATCATATGTTCCCACATGCAGATTGGTTCGACACTTACAGTTCAGTCAATTCTGGCAGTGTTGTTTGGGTACTGTTAATGTTAATATTTTTGATGGTATTGTGAGGATGCTATGTGACGTGAGGCATGTTCCTGAACTTAAAAAGAATTTAATTTCTTTAGGAACTTTAGATGCAAGTGGATGTGTCTATAAATCAGAAGGAGGAATTCTAAAGGTGTCGAAAGGAGCAATGGTTTTGATGAAAGGGCAGAAGGTCGCAGGAAATATTTATAAATTGGTAGGAAGTACAATATTGGGTGGAGCCGCTGTTGTTTCATCTTCTGAAACCTGCTCGGATGACTCGCTTTTATGGCACATGAGATTGGGACATATGAGTGAGCTCGGGATGAGATAACTTCATAAGAGAAATCTATTGAAGGGTGTGAAGACTTGTAAACTTGACTTTTGCAAGTATTATGTTCTCGGGAAACAGAGCAAGGTTCGGTTTAAAACGGCAATTCACAGCATCAAGGAAACTATTGATTACATACCTTTGGATGTTTGGGGAGTAGTGGATATAAAATCGAAGGGAGGATCATACTATTTTGTTACATTCATAGATGACATCTCCAAGAAGGTTTGGTTCTACTTCATGAAACATAAGTAAGAAACTTTTGCAAAGTTCAAGGTGTGGAAAATAGAGGTAGAAAATTAGACCGGGAAACAAATCAAGGCCCTCAGGACAGACAATGGAACCGAATATAAAAATATAGAATTTTTGAAATTTTGTGAGGATTATGGGATCAAGAGACACTTCATAGTTCAAAAAACTCCACAACAAAATGGTGTTGCTGAGAGGATGAATCGGACCATTACAAAAAGGGCGAGATGTATGAGGTTGAATGTTGGTCTACCGAAACATTTCTGGCCTGAGGCAGTAAATATGGCTTGCTATGTTATCAACAGATCACTGAGAGCGGTTTTGGATTGAAAAGTTGTTGAAGAGGTATGGACAGGGAATGAGGTTGACTACTCTATAATGAGGGTATTCGGGTGCCCTGGATATGTTCATATACCACTCGAGGAAATGTCTAAGCTTGATCCAAAATAAAAAAGGTGTATTTTTCTTGGTTATGAGAAAGGATTAAAAGGGTACAAGCTTTGGAATCCAGAAACTCAAAAGCTGGTGATTAGCAGAGATGTAGTCTTTGATGAAAAATCAATGTTGGAAAAGGAGTTGCCACAACAACCAAAAAAGAGTACAAATGAGAAACAATGAATTGAGGTGTAGCTAGAAGAGTTGATGGTAGAAAAGAAGAACATTCTGCAACTAGAAAAAGGAGCACCATCACATTGCTACAGATAGACCCAGACGCACTATTAAACCACTAGCGAGGTATGATGATTATGTTTCTTTTGCACTTATTACTACTGATGGGCATCCTTCATCTTATCAAGAGACAATTAGTTGCCAAGAGAAGAGTGATTGGATGAAGGCCATGATAGAAGAAAAGGAATCACTTTCTAAAAATCATACATGGGAATTGGTGGAGCTTCCTCCGGGAAAAAGGGCTATTAGGTGCAAGTGGGTGTTCAAGAAAAAGGGGTTGTTATCTGAAAAAGAGGGACAAAGGTATAAAGCTCGTCTTGTAACGAAGAGATACTCACAAAGACAAGGTATTGATTATAATGAAGTGTTCTCTCCTGTTATGAAGCACACTTCTATTAGATCAATTTTGGCATTGGTAGAAAATGATGACATGGAGTTAGAGCATCTAGATGTGAAGACAACTTTCCTTCATGGTGATTTGGAGGAACACGTCTTCATGGAACAACCAGAGGGGTTCAAGGAACCTAAATCAGAACATCTTGTATGTAAACTGAAGAAGTCACTTTATGGGTTGAAGCAGTCTCCCAGATAGTGGTACAAGAAGTTTGATTCTTACATGTTACAGATTGACTACACTCGTTGTGAGTATTATTGTTGCATTTACTTCAAAATTTTAGATGATGGTTCATATATTTTCTTGATGTTATATGTTGATGATATGCTTATTGCTGCTAAGCATATAGGTGAGATTAGTAGCCTAAAATCCTCGTTGGATAAAAAGTTCGAGATGAAAGACTTGGGGGCAGCCAAGAAGATTCTTGGCATGGAAATTCACAGGGGCAGAGAGGCTAGAAAACTATGGGTTTCTCAGAAGAGCTACATCAAGAAGGTGTTGTAAATGTTCAGTATGAGTGACGCTAAAGAGGTAAGTAGACCATTGGCCAACCATTTCAGATTGTCTGCAACCCAAAGTCCACAAACAGAAGCAAAAACTGAAGAGATGGGCAAAGTACCTAATGCCAATGTTGTGGGATGTTTGACGTATGCAATGGTATGCACCAAGCTGGATTTAGCACAAGTAGTCAACACAGTTAACAAGTATATGGCCAATCCATGGAAATAACATTGGAAGGCAGTGAAGTGGATCTTCAGGTTTTTGAAGGGTACCGCAGACTATGGGATTCTGTTTGCAAGGCAGCAGAGTACTATGTCAGTTGTGGGGTATGTGGATGCAGACTATGCAGGTGATCTTGATGATAGGAGATCGACCATAGGATATGTGTTCACATTAGCAGGGGGACCAATATGTTGGAAGTCTACACTTGAGTCTGTAGTCGCATTGTCTACAATAGAAGCAAAGTATATGGCAGTTACTGAGGCTGCAAAGGAAGCTTTGTGGTTGAAAGGTTTGGTCAGGGAACTTCGTATTGATCAAAGTGGAGTTCAATTGCATTATGATAGTCAGAGTGTCATTTATTTGGCAAAGCACCAAGTATATCATGCGAGAACCAAACATATAGATGTGAAGTTCACAAGATACGAGAGTTGGTGTCTACATGTGATATTTTTTCGCAGAAGATACACATTACAGAGAATGTAGGAGATATGTTGACAAAACCGTTGACTGCAGACAAGTTCAAGCATTGTTTGGACTTGGTCAATATTTATTTATGTTAAAGAAAAGGAGTTCCCCCCAACGAGTGAGTTCGAGGTAATGCAAAAGATGTTCAAGGTGGCAGGATATTCGCCAAGGTAGAGATTGTTGGGTTATGGCTCATAATCCAGGAAAGAAGGCCCTGGGTCCGAAGGAGCAGGGCTGATTTTGGTATTTTACCAGTACATATGAATTAGGTCTACATATACATCATAGTAACCCTAATTCATTGATAAGCGAAATACAGAGACTGCTCTGGTGGACGTATGTTAAATTTACTGAACCACGATAAATCTTTTGTGTTCTTGATTCTTTACTGTTTTATTGTTTGCGATTGATCTTTTGTTTCAACAGGTAGCATTAGTTCCCATTCATCATCATTGCCATCCTTGCCTTAATCCCATTGTTATGGGTTGATTGCGCTTTACATCTAAATGAATATATTTCAGAAGCTTTGTTATTTTACTAGTTGAACTTGTACCAACTGAAGAGTTTTTTTATGTGACAGGTTGTTGTACTAGTTGTGTTGTTCGTATAAAATCCGGAGAAATTTGACAGCCTGAAGCATTAGGGATATCTGCATAATTGAAATCTAAGGTAAATAGAATTGATTTCTGGATTCATGGGTTATAATTTCTTAATAGCTTCTATCTCAACAAAATGAATTTCTTTAATGATATAATGTTCCATTCTCTTAATCAGCTTATTGATTTATATTTCGTGCATATCATGGACCACATTTCCGAGATTATGATTGATTTGTTCCCGGATGATAAATTGGTTTCCACTTTCTACATGTACTTTCAGAGATCTTTCGTGTCGAATCTTCCCCTGAAGAAAAGCAAAAGAAGAAAAAAAAGAATGAATAAGAAAAAAAGAACGAAAAAGAAAATACTCAACCAATGCAACCTCTCATCAAGATGGAACATGCTTCACTTTTCCACTGTTCTTTACGAGTTCATAGTAATTGCTTAGTTGGCCCTTGCTTCGGATGTTTATACTTTCAAGTGGTACTGTAGCGCTATTTGACAACAAAAACATTGTTTAGTTATGGTGTTTTGTTTTGCATAGTAGTGAAATTTTTGGAATCGAATGACCGAATTTCAGAAGCACTAAATTGGTGTTTTATGATATTTTACCACTGTAGCAAAGTAAAAAAAAATGTAAATTGTTTTACTTAAAATTTACAATGCCATACATATTTCCTGAAATTACCTAGACGGTCAATGAAAACAGTCTAGAGGGGGTGAATAAGCTTTTTGTGGATTTATTGACAAATTAAAATTAATTGCGGAAAATTCTATTTTAATATAATTCTCTATCAAACTATATCATGCAAAGATTAATTTAAGTGCAGAAAATAAAGCAATAGAGACACAATATTTTTACGTGGAAAACCTTGGAAAGACTCCAAATAAAAATCACGAATACGCTCGGGTATCGATGCATTATGAATCAGAGAATTTGTACAGACTTGATGAAAATAGTACTTACAACCGATGTAATCTGTTGTTCTTCACTCGACGTATGAAAGTCTAGATTCACTCACGCTCCACGAAGCTCTCGCTCCGCTCCGTACTCTGATGGCTTTATTTCTCAACAGATCAAATAACCATGAAGTTTCGTTCTTCAACGGATCAACGCAACCTCGTTGCAATAAACGGTGTGATGATTTTTCAGCAACTATATCATCCAATTCTGCATAAGATCTTCGGTGTAGAAGCACAATTGGAAAATCCCAATAACAAGAGAGAACTCAAATATATATGATCACTCAATAATTTTCTCTCTCTTTGTATATCTCTGTAGAAGAATATGAACGATAAAAAACTGCAAAGATCTCTCACAAACCGTCGTCTCCTCTATTGTAGACCTTGGTATTTATAGAGAATGATGAAGCAAACCCTAAGCTCGCCCTTTTTAGTAATTTCACATCCACCTCAGCAAAACCCTAATCTCTGATGTATATTATGTGTATTGCACGTATACCAAGGTGTACGAGTCGTCCACGAATCATAGAATCAAATCAGGGGCATAACATGCAAAATATAAAAAAACTTCAAAATCTCTGTCGTCGCTACGCTTTAAGCGTAGAATTTCACTTTCTGACCACGTTTTACTTCTGAAAGCGTAGGCATTTTTGTTGAAACCACTTTTCTCCACAACTACACCGAAATGACCGTTTTGAATCTACGATACTTTTTCCTTGAAGTGACGGCTTTGGAAAATGTCATTTTCGCCCTCCGGAAGACATTTTTACTCAATACGCTCATTTTGCACTACACTTGTATTCTTCACTATTTCAACGCTTGATTTTGCCTTTGTCGAAACTTGTAAATGTCGTTGAAACCAAAACAACCTATCTAACACTCAACATGATTATTGTCTAGAACGTACCATAAATAAACAATAGTAAAAAATGTTCTTACATTCCCATTTTTGACTCACAATACTCTACAACAAGAGCATTATTTTTGTTTTAGTGAAGAGTAAAACACGAAAAGCACATCGCGATCCAATTTTCCATAAGATTCTATGTTTGATATCTTATTATTATACTAAATGATTGCAAAATTTATGTTTATTTATTTTTTTATCTGTAATCAGGGTATGAACTTCTTTGTGTGGGCTATCCAACCTGTGATATTGAAGTTGAAACGCAAGATGAGGATGAGGTAATGCATCGAACTATAGCCTCTCCAATATTGAAAATTAACATCATATATGAACTTAGAATGAAGTCTTGGTGGCAATTGAAATGAGTGGGTACTATATTGCACATCTAGAGAATTCATGCAGATTCTATGAAATGACATGGTTTCAGTTTATCTATTTTCTTCAAAATATTCATTCTATTACCAATGCAGCCCATATTTACTAGAGGTAAGATTACTAGGTCTAATCGCCTCCAAACTCTGCAATGGTGGGTTGCGGGAGCCTCATTTACCGGTAGCCCTATCCAGGGTCGTCTCAATAGTAAGACGATTTAGGCGGTCACCTAAGGTCCACTCGAGAGGAAGGCCCTAAAATATTTGGGGCCTTATATATATATTATATTTTTTAAAAAAATAAGTCTTCATATAATGTTGTAAAAATTAAACTTTTAGAATGGGTCTTCTTATAATGTTATAAAAAAAAAAATTTAGAATGAGTCTCCTTATAATGTTGTAAAAAATAAACTTTTAGAATGGGCATTCTTATAATGTTGTAAAAGAAAAAAAAAATTGGAATGGATCTAAATAGAATGGGTTATCAAATAAATTAGATTTTTAGTACACATATATTTTACAAAATGATTTTATATTTGAAACTTTTGGGCAAAACGAAAAGGCATGGGCAACTAGGGTTTCTCTTTTTATTTTTTTCCCTCATTCTCACTCCCATCAGTTTCATCATATCAAAGTTCTTCAATTTTCCTCTCTCTCTCAAAATATTATTGCTTTAAGTGACGATAGTTTTTAAAAAAGTTGTCTTAATTTAAAACAATTTTTAAAACATAATTATTCTTCTGATATTGATGGTTTTGATTTATTTCCAGAAATAAAAGTTCTCAAAGAAATTTAACTAATAAAATCACACAATCCAATTGAAATATTAAATTATATTAAAAAAATAGATTTTTTTCCAAATGCAGGCATTGCTTACTGAATATTATTAATAATATCAGTAACCATTGCTGCAGCAGAAAGGAGTTTTTCAAAATTAAAGTTGATAAAATCATATCTAAGATCAACAATGTCGCGAGAAAGATTAAATGAATTGGTTATATTATCTATTGAAAAAGAAATTTTATCAACACTTGAATACAAGAATCTGATTAGTAATTTTTCATCTCAAAAAACGAGAAGGATAGTTTTTAAATAAGTGTTACTAAAAATAATATATAATATATCAAAACTCCCTTTTATACTTTTTGCATAAGGCCTCCTATTTCACTTTTTATACTTTTCACCTAAGGCCCCTAATTTCATTGAGACGACCTTGGCCCTAACATCATCAAAAAATTGTTGTGGTTTGTCCTTTGAGATTTTAGGATCATATTTGAGAGCCTGTCACATCCTCGTAGATGGATAAATCTTCTTGCATGTCTCGCGGAACATAAGCGGAGAGAGTGGTTTGTGGAAATGACATGTTATGGTGCATTTAAATGCATTCTTATGCTATGGAATTATTAATAAATTTAAAAAATTATCCTCTTTGTTCAACTAGAGCATGTAATTTATTTTGTATAATGGTGCATCTAAATGCATTCTCATGTTATGGAAGTAGTAAAAAAGTAAAAAATGTCGAAAATTATCCTGTTTGTTCATCTGAAACATGGAATTTATTTTAAATTATGGGACATTTAAATGCATCGCTTGGTTCCGCAGGTTTATTGGCTTCAATTCGGGAGATATTTTTGCCCGAGGACCCATAGTAAGCTCTCTTTTCCTAAAACAAATTGTCCTGTTTGTTCATCTGAAACATGGAATAATTAAATTACTTGTTCAATGTGATTTTGCAGGAAAGGGATGATTATGCATTGGAACTAGCTCTGGCTGATGAGAAATCTAGTTCAAATTGTGAGATTTTGTTTAGTAAAACCTGCAGTTGTAAAATTTCTTCTCTTTTCTTGTAGTTATTGTTTGTAATTGTATCCTGTAAGAACATTTTATATTAGCATGTCTAGTCAATAACCATGTTGGGTAGATTAGATATATTGGTTAAAGTTTGAGGATTTAATGGTAAAAATACCAAGACTTGGACGACAAGGAAAATACTTGGAAGACAAGAAAAAAGCTTGGTGATCAAGAAATCATATTCCGTAATTGAAGATTTCTATATTATAATTGAAGACTTCTCTCTCTATAAATATGAGAGAGAAGTCTTTTCCTTGTCCTAGGTAATTTCATATCCTTTCATCAACAACATTTAATTTTTCTTCTTCAAGAGGGCTTAAGGATCTCTTGGAGTTTGTTTTGAGGTTTCTTTCGTTAAATTTATTTCCATGAATTCTTAAGTGCAGTGGTCTATTAGCTAAGATTGTGTTGTAAGTCATTGACTGTTGGATTTCGAAATGAACAATATTGTATTCTCTCATGAGAACAAAGTTTGTCATTTTTTATTGATGTGATCTAATTTAATTTGAACATGATAATAATTTTTGTTTTTATAGATTTTATGTCCATCTTCTTTTTTTTTAGAAAAATTAAACGCATGTTAAAATTGTATTATACCACATCAGCGAGGAGGACGAATTTTGTCCTCATAGACAGGACCCAACTAGTGTTTTTTTCGAAAGAACAATACTCCGGTCTTCGGATTCCGAATGCCACAGTGTGCAAACTCTTACCAATATTTGGAAGGAAAAAAAGATATAATGATATTTAAGTTGTTAATTGTCAATTTAGGAAGAAGAAAAAAAAGTATTAATTGTCACACATTAAAAAAATTATATTTGAAGAATGCGTGAATCTCATTCAACACGATCATGTTTCATGATGTGTGTCTTAAAGGATTGCTACAAGACTACTTCCATGATAAATTTATTTTTGATTTGTTATAAATTATTATAGAAGACACACTCTAGACAAGGCCTGTCTAAGATTCCTTAAATTTGTGGAGGCCCTAGACGAAGTCAAATGTGAGGTGGTTAAGGCTTCAAGTGATTAAAATTTACAAGTGTGAAAAATTTTTATTAGAAAATTATATTACATATATTAATCATAAAAAAATTAAAAAAATAAACCCTATCTTGGTGTTATCGTGATAACATATTATCATTATGCGAGTGCTTAAGTGTACTCGCGAAATGTTATGTCAGTGCTACACAACGAAATGAATCTTTTAGCCTTAATAAGAATAAATGATTGGATTGTATAAATTGACATTTAGTTTTTTAGTTTTATTTTTTGTGCATTTACTACTACGAGTGAAATATTGAATTTTGGAACCCTAAATTGTGGAATTGAATTAGGTTTTAATTTGAATTGAATTGGGAAACAAATTATTATTTTTGGGGCTTATAATAGTACTATAGTTTTTCTTTTTATATATAAAAAAGAAGCCCTAAATTATAGAATTAAAATAAGCTTCAGTTTTGAAATTACCTAGAAGACAGTGAACTAAGCCTAGAGGGTGGTGAATAGGTTTTTTATGAATTAATTGATAAATTAAAATATTAATTACGAAATAATTAATTTTAATTCAATTCTTTAATAATGCAAAGCACGCAATAATAAATATAGGTGCAGAAAATAAAGTAGAGATGACACCAATATGTTTTACGTTAAAAACCTTGGAAAAACTCCAAGTAAAAAACTACGGATAAGCTCTGGTATCGATGCATTATAAATCAAGAAGTACACAGACTCTATGAAGTTAGGACTTACAAAATCACTCTGACTTGCCTCTTATCACTCGACGTCTGAAAGTCTTGAATCACTCGCGCTACCACGAAGCTCTCGTTCCTATCTCCGTACTTTGACGGCTCCGCTTCTCAACGGATCGAAGAACCACAAAGACTCCTGCTTTAATCTCCGTACTCAGACGACTTCACTTCTCAACGAATCAATGCAACCACGTTGCACAAGGTGGTATGTAGATTTTTCAGAATCTAGGTCATCCAATTGTGTATAAAGATCACACTTGTTGAAGCACAATTGGAGAAACCCAACACAAGAGAGAACTATAAGATATATGATCACTCAATAATTTTCTCTCTCTATCTCTCTCTGCAGAAGTATATGAACTGTAGAAGACTTGCAGAGATCTCTTAAAAGCTACCCCTTCTATTAGGTTTAACTCATATAAATAGAGAATAGTCTTCAATTAATGGTAAGAATCATTTTCCTTTTAGGATTCGTATTTCCACCATTAAGTCTTCCAAATATATATTAATATCCCAATGATAGTTCAATATAATAATAATAGTTTATAATCATGTCCCAAAGTGATTAGGAGTTAATTACATAGCAAGACAAACCGTCCAAAAATTTTGCAATTCGTCAATTTTTAAGTACTTGGTAACTATTCCACCGAGTACTCAGTGAACGCGTTATGTGCTTAATAGCGCACAATGGCACCAATAACCCATTGTTACTCACTGTTATCCACGTTATCCCACGCCAAGGTGCGCCCCTTACCGATTACTTGGTAACTATTCCACCAAGTACTTGGTGTATACAAAAATGTCTTTGTGTAACTTTTGCTTCGTTGCATTGGCGCTTCCAACCGTTGTTCCACTCAATATCCTTTGTATTTTCACCACTTTATACTTGATTTGACACATAAATTTATTATCATACCACACTTAACAAATCAATCTAAAACACACAACTCTCAATATGGTTTTTTTTTATCAGAATCATGTTATTACATAAACAAATGTTCTTACAATCTCCCCATTGGCATTTCTGAGACAAAACCATGTTTTACAAATATATCCTCACAATAAAAAATAAAATTTATACCTATGAACACACACCGATAAACATAGACATAGACTTTTCTTTTGATCTCCTGATGATCTACGAATCTTGCAATTACAACACTTAAACAAACATACCTGTGAAAAACGAGTGTGGAAAACAACTAGCAGGAATAATCAATATTAAATAATATCAACATGAAGCATGATGATCATTTATCAACAATAAATAATTCTCCCCCTCAGTTAAATACTTCTCCCCATACCAAAATAAATATATCCCCCTTACTAAATATTTCTCCCCATTTATAAATATTTCTCCCTTTTTTGTCACTGAAATGATAGGGAATTTAAATAATAATAAAAATAGTCAAGAGAGTTGAAGGAGAAATATATGGGAAGACTAGAGAATCTAAACAAATCATATATTAAGACATAAAACTCTAAAGAATATATCCAGATTCTCGGGTAACAAAAATCTTTATGATGCATGAATTTAAAACTAATGCATGAATGCAACATGCTCAAACTAAGAAAAATATATATTTTTGTTCTTAGAAAAATGTGCGCAGGGCAGTAGAGACAATGAGTTAATCATTAACATATCATATTCGTAGATTTGACTTAGCTATTATACACACGGTAGTAAAGAAAATTAGCACACATATCTTGTAGTTATAAGCAGTCACAAGACAAGTTTTACATAGTCTTTGCATATATGAAAAATATTCAGGTGCAAGCAAACAACTAAGATGAAAGCAATACGTATTAATTCTAATAATCTCCTCACTAACTGTGATGATACTTCAGTCCAAAACCTAAGTTAGAAGTCAAATCTTTAGCTCGGACCTTATTGTTTTTTAAAGGGAATACAATTTATTATTATTTTTGTCTCGAATTTTTTATTTTGCACCCCTTCATATATATATTTTAATTTTTCTTCCCTTTTTACGCGAACACTTAATGCTTACTGAGGCAAGAGGCCCGATTACTCAGATTGAAAAATTGAGATAATCACATCCGTCTTTTTACGTGAATACTCAATACTTGCTGATGTACTGAGACCCGGTTACTCAGTAGACGGACAATTGCTCTAAAGGGTTTTAACGAGACATTTTTATAATTCATTATTTCATTCTTTCTTCTTTCAAAATTACCCCAACATTCATGAGCATGCAAAAGGTATTCAAAAGCATCGATCAATCTAGCAAATCTCATGAACCTACATATCACTTAGGGTTAGATGAAAAGGACTAAAAGTTTCAGCAAGTATTACACTCATCTCCGAAGTAAAACAAACACCCAAAGTTAATGAGTTCTAAAAATAATACTTAAACATGTCAAGTGAATAACTCATATCATTAGGTCAGACTGACAACTTCAATTCCCATAAGCATAATAAGAGAAGTAAATATGATAATAGAGTGAAATATGACAACCATTTGTACTCTTAGCCAAACTCAACATGCTAAGAATTTTATTTTATCATTTTTATCATTTTTGTCATAATGATGCATGCATCAATAATCCTAATAATAGCAAAATATGATGCATCCATAATAATAAATAAAATAAAAAATGCATTATAATTAAAAATGCATGATAGTGTATTAATTCTAGGATAAAAGATGATGTAAGATATTCCTAGAATGATACATATGAAAACATATATTCTAATGAAAACATACCACTTGATTTCCTAAGACTCACATGTTTTTGAAAAATCTAATGATTTTGTAGAGATGTCTGTCAACTGAGAATCTGTGGATATAAACTCTAGACCTTTCTCAGAACAAAGTTTAGGAAAAATGGAATAACGATTGTTAGATGTATGTACATCTTCCATAACACAATTTCCAAAAGAATCAATAATAGAACATTTATCTGAAGTGAAATTGACATTATGATTATTATCGCATATTTGGCTAATGCTAAGCAAATTAGTCTTTAGGCCCTTAACATAATAAATATATTCTAATCTGGGTAGACCAGAAGCAACAATGGTGCCCTTTCCTAAAACTTTATATTTTTTCCCATTACCAAAAGTAACATTTCCAACATTACTGCTCTTGAAATAACCAAACAATGATTTATTTCTAGTTATGTTCCTAGAGCATCCACTATCAAAACACCATGAACTAGAATCACGTGATCTAAGTTCAGTATTGGAAGCAAAACAGTGTAGCTCACCTTTCTTAATCCAAACCTGTCTAATTTTCGGTGTTCTATTTGCCATATTGAACAATTTCTTCACCTCTTCACCCAACACTCGAATTTGATCATGAACGTTGGGTTATTTTTGAATTCTATGTTTCTTTTTTTATTTCAAAGTATTTCCTTTTAACTTTGAACAATAGGGTCGAATATGACCTTTCACTCCACAGTGATGACATGTCAAAACTCTTATGATACTTAGAGGTAAAGGGATGTTTACTCTTAATAGGTTTTCTAACATAAGATTGGACATTAAAATTCTTCTTACATGAGGAATGTTTCTTATATTAGAATTACCTTGAGAGGAACTAGATGTAACTTGAGAAACTTTAACAAATGTAGTTTTAGGAATGACATTTAAATTACTCGTTGTTTCTACGAATCCCAATCCTTTAGTGTTTCCAACATATTTACCTACACTCAACATATGATCAAGCTTAAGGGTTCCACTAGACCATTTATAAATAATTGAGTTAACATCCTTCAATTCCTATTCCAAAACCTCAATTCTCGTAGATTTCTCAATTATATCAGATCTTAGAGTGACTAATTCCTATCTTTTCTAAACTTAATCAATTCTTCAGACCATTGAGCTCTTTGTATCTGAAGTTGACTTAGAGAAAATGTAGTATTGGTTAAATCTTATCTTAACGACTGTCTTTCCTTGTCAATACTTTAAAATTTAACTATACATTTTGAGAAGGCTTAGCTAAGATGTGTGGACTTTTCATAGAGTTTATTGTATGCATCTTCGTACGAATCCCCATGATCTTCATTATCCTCAGAATCTTCATCCCCAGACCTTGCCTATCTTGTAGCAACTTCTTCAAATTCCTTACGTTGCGTTGTAAGTGCAATCAAATTCTTATACATATCATCCAAATCAGACTCAGCATAATCACTAGTTGTTCCATCATTCGATCCATTATCCCAAGTGACAGCTAAACCTTTGATTATTTTTACCTTATTAGCACACTCCTCAGCTATGTGACCAAACCCTTGACACTCAATACATTTAGGTTTCGTATTTTTAGGATCAAACTTGTCATTATGATTTTGGACTTTATTTTTATTTTTAAAATCATATGATTTATTTCCAAATTTTGTCCTTTAATCATTTCTTGACCATAAGAAGATAATAAAAACTTATGAAATTGTTTCATGATCAAGTCAAACTGTCTTGAACCACTATCACCTTCATCATCAGACTCAATAGGATTCTCCTTAGTGGTTTTAAAAGCCATCCTTTTCTCTTTTACACTACTAGACTTCTTAAGGGGATTTTTGAACATCTCCATCTCATAGGATTTAAGATTCACATCCAACTCTTCAAATTTAATCTCTTTAAAACTCATTACTTCTGAGATGACAGTAAACTTAGACTGAAAACGTTCTGGAAGAGACCTAAGAATCTCTTTTACTATTGTAGTCTCAGGAATGGGGTCTTCTAGTTTAGTCTCAAATTCTGCATAGACTTCATCCTCTTCCATCTCAAGTTGTTCAAATTGTGAGTTTAAAATTTGAAGTTTCGATTGTTTAACTCTTGAAGTCCCTTCATGAGTAACTTGGAGAATATCACAAGCTTCTTTAGCAATTTTACACGTGGCAATTCTCATAAACTCATTCGCAGTCACAGCAGTGAATCAAGCATTCAAAGCTTTAGAGTTCTAATTTGCACTGTTAGTCTCAAAAAGAATCCACTCGTTAGACAATTTTAATTTAGATTTATTCGTAGTCTCATCCGTCATAGTGGGAGGTGAATATCCTACCTCTATGGTAAGTCAAACTCTCTCCTTTAATGCTTTCAAGAACGCTCTCATTCGAGCTTTCCAATCATAGTTCGCCGTATCGTCCGAAATCGTTACATATCGCCCGGTTCGTAACGCTTTAGGAAAGTGTCGATACCATTATTTAGCATCGATACTCATCCGATACTCATTTTAGAGACCGATATTGTCCGAGTTCATTACACCGATATCGAAACCGAAACCGCAATGGCGAACCTTGTTTCCAATACGTATAATTTGAGCCATCAGATAAAGGGGACCTAGTAACAGAACCTCTTTCACAAGGTACGTCCATCATCTAAGTTCAAGATCTAACCCTAAGTCGTTAACCTAAAGTAGGGTCATCCTTGCTCTGATACCAATTGAAATTACCTAGAAGACGGTGAACTAAGCCTATAGGAGGGTGAATAGGTTTTTTATGAATTGATTGATAAATTAAAATATTAATTACGGAATAGTCAAATTTAATTCAATTTTTTAATAATTCAAACCACTTAATAATAAATATAGGTGCAGAAAATAAAGTACAGACGACACCAATATTTTTTACGTGGAAAAAACTTAGAAAGACTATAAGTAAAAAACTACAGATAAGCTCAGGTATCGATGCATTATGAATCAAGAAGTACAAAAACTCTATGAAGTTAGGACTTACAAAATCACTCTGACTTGCCTCTTATCACTCGACGTTTGAAAGTCTTAAATCACTCGCGCTACCACGAAGCTCTCGCTTCGATCTCCGTACTTTGACGGCTTCGCTTCTCAATGGATCAAAGAACCATGAAGCCTCATGCTTCGATCTCCGTATTCAGACGGCTCCGCTTCTCAACAGATCATTGCAATCACGTTGCACAAGGTGGTGTGTAAATTTTTCAGAATCTAGGTCATCTAATTGTGCATAAATATGACACTTGTTGAAGCACAATTGGATAAACCCAACACAAGAGAGAACTGGAAGATATATGATCACTCAATAATTTTTTCTCTCTATCTCTCTCTGCAGAAGTATATGAACTGTAGAAGAATTGCAGAGATCTCTCAAAACCCACCCCCTTCTCTTAGGTTTAACTCATATAAATAGAGAAGAGTCTTCTTCAATTAATGATAAGAATCTTTTTCCTTTCAGGATTCGTATTTCCACCATTAAGTCTTCCAAATATATAATAATAGTTTCCAATCATGTCCCAAAGTGATTAGAATTCAATTACATAACAAGACAAGCCTTCCAAAAATTTTGCAATTCGTCAATTTTCAAGTACTCAGTGAATGCGTTATGTGCTCAATAATGCACAATGGTGCTAATAACCCATTGTTATCCACGTTATCCCGCGCCAAGGCGTGCCACTTTCCGAGTATTCGGTGTATACAAAAATGTCTCTATGTAACTTTTGTTTCGTTGTACTGACGTTTCTAACCGTTGTTTCACTCAATATTCTTTGTATTTTCACCACTTTATATTTGATTTGACACATAAATTTCTTATCATACCACACTTAACAACTCAATCTAAACACACAACTCTCAACATGGTTTTTAATCAGAATCATGTCATTACATAAACAAATGTTTTTACAAATTTGAATTGGACTGAAAATCCAATTAGTATTTTTTTGGGCTTATTTTAATATTAATTTATAGAATAAAAAAATTAATTTTGGGGCGCGGGGCGTACATCCTAAGCGGGCCTAGGTCGACTAAGCCAAACTCTGAGTCGATGGTTTGGATAAAGCTCAGCAAAAAATTTATGCATCTAATTAATCACTTATAAAATATATATAAAGATACATTTTATATGAAGATTTAGAAAAATTATAAAGATTAGATAATATATTTAAATGTTAACTTCATTTACACCTCCTGAGGTTTGTCCTCTCATCACATTGACCTCCTCAGGTTTGCATATCTTCATTTCTGTCCCTTCTCATGAGTTTTCGTTTGACTTTGGTCAAAATTTTAGTAAAAGGTTCAAATTACTCTTGAATATTAAACCATTTAAATCTTATATAAACCCAGGATAAAGATAGCTTTGTATCCAAACATTCTAATTCTAAATTATAATTAATATATTTAATATTTCTAAATTATCATTAATCAAATTTACACAAAGCTTAATAATATGAGTCAGACCCAAAATTCCTAAATCCTAATTATCTCTCAGCCTCACAAACCCTAACCTTCTCCACCGCTGGCGGGCCTCAAGCACCACCTCTCTCAGCCTCCACACCGCCGCCAAATCTTGTCCCTCCCTCCCTCATTCGAAGCTCACCACCCATGGAAAGTTGAAATCGATCTGGGTTTGACTCATGGAGGAAACCCAATTCGCTTAAACCACCGATTCATTGCAAAGTCGCCACCAATAGGCTTGTCAAGATGCCGATTCTCGTCGAAGGTCGAAGGCCGCCATTGGGGACAAAGATGATCTGTGAGAGTGCAAAGATTTTGTAGTAGAAATATGAAAAGATCAATATGATATGTGAGAGTGCAAAGATTATGTATTAGAAATATGAAGAGATCAATATGATATGTGAGAGTGCAAGCCGCCTAAATCCACCAAATCAATCTCTTCTCCTCGTCCGTCAACTGCGAGGCCTAGGTATCCAATTTGCTGTGAGAAATCTGCTGTGAAGCTTCCTCACCATGGAAACCCTAGAAACATTTACGTCATTCAAAATGGCAATTTCTGGCAATACTATCCAGAATTTGATGAGCTGAGACTAAGTTTATGGGTAAATATATACAAGTATACTGCAATTTATACACATATATGGCCAATACTTCACTAAAGTAATATGTGTATATAAATATATATCAGGAATTTGTGAGTTTTAAAAAAAATCGAAAAATAAATATTTTTGGAAAAAAAATATTTCGGGAAAAATATAAATATTTTGTATATAAATATTTTGAAAAATATATATATTTTCTATATTTTTCAAAAAAATAAATTGGGAATATATATTTTTTGAAATATTTATATTTTTCTCAAAAATTTGTTTTCCATTTTTTTTTGAATTTGTTTTTCGAAATATATATATATTTTTGTAAAAGTAGGGTTGGTTGATTTTTCACATCTTTATGGGTTGAGAACTAGGTACTTACTTTATATATTTTGTTTCACACCCCTTCTAAAAAGTGTTGGATTAAGATTTGATAATGATGATAATGGGTTTTTTTTTTTTTGTAAAGAATGCAAATATTTTATATATTTTTTTGATTTAAAATATAATGTTTTTTTTTTAATTTTCTAAAGTGTGTCTAATAATGTTATTTATTGCAAGGGATCAAACTGATAAAATAAAGTACATAGAGGGAGTGAAATTGATAAATTAAAGTAAGCAAACACTACCCTTGTATCCAAACAGCAAGATGATGGGTAGAATAGAAATTGATGTTTTTTTATTGTAAGGGGTCAAATTGATAAATTAAAGTAAAGGGTGTAAATGAATTATGTCAGATAAAGTAAGGGATGCAAATGAAGATATGCAAACCTAAGTGGTCAAAGTAATGAAAACACAAACCTCAGGGGATGTAAATGAAGTTAATCCTATATTTAATAGACTAATATAATAATTAAAATTATTTTTATATATATTCAAATTAGAGTCTTGGAAGTGACCTTTAGGCTTCCAAACAGGTCGAGATAGCGAAGAAACTTAAGGACATGCATGGTTGGAGTTGCAATGTGAAAGTGAAAACGGAGGTCTTTGATTCTGGAGTTGTAGCCACATTTTGTATTTGTTGTTATGGGTGACGACTACTATGTGCAGGACAAAATAGATCAAGGAAAAAAAGCCATAAACCATTATATATAATAATTAGCTCGGTGAATTCAAGGTAAGTGGAAGTGGATTTGTTTTTCGTGACAGTAAAGGTAGACCGATCAGAATTGCAACGTGTTTTTTGAAGTATGTTAAATCAGTTTTTATGGCTGAAATTCTTATGTTTAGAGAAGGTGTCAAGCTGTTTTCCAACTGGGGGTATTCCGGTGTGGTTATCAAAGGTGATTGTCAGGAGCCATGGCTCTATACCAAAATGACAATCTCTCTTTAGCGGTTATTAATGACATTAATTACTTGATTCAAAAGGGTGGACAGAGGTTTTCAGTTGCAGTGGTCACCGAGATGCTATAACAAGGTAGCCCATGGTCTAAGCCAGTGGATGTATCGCTATCGGCAGGGTGATTTGGAGTGGGATGTGTGGTCTTCTTGGCTACATAAGCTCATTGCCTCAAATGTTCATTATGTTTCTTTGTAATTGGTTTTTTTCTCTTTTGCTCGTGAAAAAAAAAAAATTCAAATAGGTGATATACATATTCCATCAAGTATAATTTTTTGGCTAATGGATTTGATAAATGTTGAGCATGGAATTGTTCAACTACGATTAAAAAGACTTGAAACAATCCAATAATCTCTATGAAAGTTTGGTTAAGAAAGCATGATGATGTTATAGGAGTGTTTTTTTTTTTTGGTTAAATATGTTATGGGAGTGTTTGATTGTGCTGATAAAAGGAAATGAGACGTGACATGGAAGGGTGGGATATGAATTTCATGAAAGGGGAGATTTAACTTAGAAAACATGATAGTATCAATTTTCAGCAACATTATTTTAATTTTATGACACAAACAAGAGTGTTATATGTTTGTGTTATGGTTTGCCTCTGAAACCGTGGTATGACTGTCACCGCCAGAAGAAAAACTAACGGTCTATGACTGTCACCACCAGAAGAAAAACTAATGTTCTACTATTCAAACCATCAGATTCAGTAAATTTAGATCCATTGTGTTTTTGTTAACTATTAGAAAATAAAGAAGAGAATAAATTAAGAAATAAAGAAGAGAATAAATTAAGAGATGAATGAATATTGAATTCTATTCTGTGTATTGAAGTGACTGATTACAATAGGGCTAACACCAATATATATAGAGGAGAATTTGGAATAGGGAACAAGCCAATACAAATTAGGGCAAATACAAGGTGGGCTAGGATTATCTAGATGGACCTAAGCGCTAATATATTCTAACACCCACCCTCAAACTCAAGGTGGTAAATGAGAGACCAACTTATGTTTGGAAACCAATTCCTGAAATCGTCCTGGAGGTGAACTTTGGTGAAAATATCAGCACGTTGATCTTGAGATGAGATATGTAGAAGATGAACAGTACCACTCTGCACATGTTGATGAACAAAGTGACAGTCAATTTCAATGTGTTTTATGTGTTCATGAAACACATCATTGTGAGAAATCTGAATAGCACTTTGACTATCACAACTCAAACTGGTAGAAAGAAGTTGAGGAGCCCCCATATATGCCAGAAGCCATCGGAGCCAGATAAGTTCTTGTGTAGTGTCAGTAAGAGCACGATATTCAGCCTCAGAGCTAGACCTAGAATTAACATATTGCTTCTTGCTACGCCACGAGATGAGAGAATCCCTTAAGAAGAAGCAATAACCAGTAATAGAACGACGATCAGTAGGATCACCTACCCAGTCAGGATCAGAGTATGCTAGTAACTCAAGAGACGATGTAGAGGAAAAATAAAGCCCATGAAACAAGGTGCCCTTGAGATAGCGGAGAATACGAAGAAAATTAGTATAATGAGTTATTTGAGGAGCATACATGAATTCTCTTACTAAATAAACTGCCTAGTCAATATCTTGATGAGTGATATATAGTGAGATAGACAAGACTGCCGACCAATTGTCTATATAATGTGGCGTTAGTGAGCGAAGCACCATCAAAAGGAGTGAGCTTGAGATTGGTTTCCAAAGGAGTCGAAGTTGTCTTACAATCAGTGAGACCTGCTCGGGTAAGAATGTCAGGGGCATATTTGGCTTGAGAGAGATAGTAACCAGTAAAATCAGAAAGAACTTCAAGACCCAAGAAGTAACTGAGATGCCCGAGATCTTTCATTTCAAAATGAAGACTGGGAGATTGCTTGAGTTTCGAAATACCAGTGATATCATCCCCAGTAATGATCATATCATCAACATAAAGAAGTAATAATATGAGACTTGTATCTGTTTTGCGAATAAAAAGGCATGAATCATATGCACTAGAGATGAATCCAAAATACTGGATAGTGGAGTTAAACTTTGCAAACCATGGACGAGGAGCTTGTTTAAGACCATATAAGGCTTTCTGAAGTTTGCAGACTTCAGATAGAGAGTGAGTAATACCTTAAAGGGCTTTCATGTAAACTTCTTCTGTAAGATCACCATTAAGAAATGCATTCTTGACATCCATATGAAATAGATCCCATTTTCGGGCAGCAGAAATGGAAAGTAAGTTGCGCACTAATGTAAGACGAGCGACAAGAGAAAAATTCTCTTCATAATCAATACCATACTCCTAGTTAAAGCCTTTAGCAACTAGTCTTGCTTTATATCGGTTTATTGAGCCATCAAATCGAGTTTTAATTTTGTAGACCCATTTACAGCCAACAACAGTCTTCCCTGGTGGAAGAGTAACTAAGTCCCATGTATGAACTTTGTCAAGAGCCTGCAATTCCTTAATCATAGCTTGTTGCCAATGAGGATTAGAACTTGCCTCTTTATAAGATGATGGTTCATGATGAGAGAATATAGTAGAGTAACAATGATAATCACGAAGATGATGTGGAAGTTCTCTCACCCGAGTAGATTGACCAGTAGTGACAAGAGGAGGTGAAACAACAGTGTTGTGAATAGAAACATCAGTGACAGGATCATCAGACGAGGCAGTCTCATTAGGATAAACTGTAGGTAAGAGCTCAGGAATTGGTCCATTAAGGGAAGTGGGCAAAGAGGTAGTATCTGAAATGACTATGGATAAATCATGTTTAGTGGTTGATTCAGTATCAGACTCGGAGGGAAAAAGAGTAATAGTAGGATCAGTGAAAAATGGAAGAATATAAGATGGTGTGAGGTTAAACTTGGAAAAAGAAGAAAATATTTTGTGTTCCCAAAAGATTACATGACGAGAGATGCGAATACGTTTATAAATAGGATCCCAACACATATTATGTTCAATTTCATATCCTAAAAAATAACATAGATGAGATCGAGGTTCAAGTTTAGAATATTCCTGTGGCTGAAGTAAGACTAAACAAACACAACCAAAAACCTTAAGGAGATTGTAGTTAAAAAAGGTACCATACAATTGTTCATAAGAAGTTTGATTATCATTGTTAGGTATGGGAATGCAGTTTATAGTATAAATACCGTGAGAGCAGTATCCCCTCAAAAACGTTCAGGACAAGTGATAGGTGCTCAAAAGTATCCATTTTAAGCCCCTATCTTACTATTGTTACATCTTTACAATCCATTATTTGGTATTTTTATGTCGTTTGTGTGTTAAACCATGTTTCAGGAGCTTAATGAAGAAATGATGCTAACTTCGGTGAATTAACTGAAGAGTGTGTTATTTTTATCTAAGAGGAGACTCAAAGAGGCACCTGAGACAAAAATGGCTTCCAGAGGACAAAAACGACATTTTCAGAAGGCGTCATCTTCAGCAAAAAGTATCGTGGGTTCGAGACGGATGTTTTGGTGCATTCAAGGAGAAAAGTGGTTTTTCAAAAAGTGGCTAGAAAACACAAAACTACGCTTGGACCTACGCTTAGAGGGTACGCTTGAAGCGTAAAACCATGTACGCTTGAAGCGTAGGTGTGACAACTGTTGATGGTTTTGCGTGGATTTTTCCTGTTTCACCCCCGACTTAATTGGAAGACGTGCCCTGCGACTCTAGACCTCCGTATACATGCATATACATTTATATATATGAGAAGTTAGGGTTTACATGAGTTTTAGAGTGAAAAGACTGAAAAGGGTTTCTCTACATCATTGCATATATATACACAACCACACATCAGAATTGGGGGTGGATGTTGCTTCATTAAGTTTTCATACATTCATTCAGACTTGTTGCGGTGGAGAATAAGAGCTTTACTCAGACCTAGAAAAATGTAGAAGAAGACCATGGAGTGTGTCTCTACATCCATGATGCAGTCACCATCTTCCATGGCCAACTAAACTGGTATCTAGGGTTTTCTAGCAAAACCCTAGCCAAGTAATGTAGTCCTTATATTTGTTTTCAATTTTAATAGAGGATAAACTGTGACTATTTTGTGATGATTGTAGTAGATGAGTGTTCGTTCTGATTTTTATACATAATTTTATATTTGTTCTAAAGTATTGTCTTAGATGGAATAAATATAATTTTTTTATTCAATCATGATTATTCACTATGGTCTAGAACTCGGATGCTTAATTCATGATTTTCTACACAATGGTTATTAACACTTGAAATCTTAGGTTTACACAGGCCATGCCTCGGCGAGATGATATAACATGTTTTTTAATTTCTGTTAGTAGGAGTAGTTTAAAGTAGATGCATGAACTAGTCATACTCTGTTCAGATATGGGTTGTAGCGAGTCTGGTTGACGGTATCCTTTTAGGGGTCATATTCGACTATTTGCGGTATCACCTAATTCACAGTAATAGATCGCCGTCTTACAATTGTGCAAATTAAGGATTATATTATGCGGTTAGTGGTGGAGTGATGAAAACCCTAGTGTTCTCTATCTCTTCATCATAACTATCATTTTTATTATTTTCTTAGTTAAATTTAGTTCATTTCTCAAAAATCAAATCCAAATAATTTTTCGAAGCATAAGTTAATACTTTTGAACTGGTGAAGTAAATAAACAAGTCTCTGTGGGTTTGACATTCCCGTTCTCAAGCCATTTTTATATTACAATTGATTCATGCACTTGAGAATAGATAAAACCTAGGCCGTCATAAAGGGTGCATTCTTAACACATATTTTTAACCACACCCGACGGACATCAAGTTTTTGATGCCGTTGCCAGGGACTTGGAATTATTCACAGCTTTAGTAGTTTATTTGCATTGAATTATTGTAGTGTATCTAAAGTAAGAATTCTTGTGTTTTTGACAGATATTCGAAAAAGCATAAAAGGAGAAAGTGGAGCAGTTGAAGTTGCATCGATGGACCTTTTGTGAGTTTAGTATAGCTATATTTTGCACTCGATGTTTAACTTTGCTTGCTTTTAATAAGTAGAGTAATTTAGAAGTAGTAATTTGTTTTCATAAATTGAAAAAAAAAAAAAAAATTCATTGTTTAGTGCATGACCGATAAGACTTATCATTTTGACCCTAATACTGTGATAGTTCCCTTTGATCCCGAAATCGAACGTACGTTTCATAGAAATCGTAAAACTAGAGAGTTGAACTGTCGTCAACAGTTGGTGCAAGAAGAGATGGTCGATCGAGATGCTGATACAAGGAGACCGCCAGCCACGTCCCTGAAGGGGTACTTTGCTCCTTCAGCTACTCAAGAGACGTTTGCTGAATTTCCAAAAGAGGATGGCGTGAAACACTATGAGATCAAATTTAGTGTTCTCAACATGCTTCCAAAGTACTTCGGGCTTAAGAAAAAGGATCCATACCAACATATTAACGATTTATTAGAAACGGCCTCTCCTGTTAGAATTGAGAATCTTAGTGCAAATGAATTGCATGTGCAACTATTCCCTTTTTCATTAAGGGAGAAAGCCAAGCGATGGTTGATAAATGTCAAATATTAGTCATTTTGACCCCATAACTCACTATTGTTACGTTCTTTCATTCCATTATTTGGTATTTTTATTGTGTTTGTGTGTTAAGACACGTTTCAGGAGCTTAATGAAGAAATGAAGCTAACTTCGGTGAATTAACTGAAGAGTATGTTCTTTTTATTCAACAGGAGAGTCAAAGAGGCAATCCTAGAAAAAAATGGCTCCCGGAGGGCAAAAACGGAATTTTCAGAATTCGTCATCTTCAGTAAAAAGTATCGTGGGTTTGAGATGGACATTTTAGTTCATTTACGGGGAAAAGTGATTTTCCAAAAAATACCTACGCTTCCAGTTTCAAAAAGTGGCTAGAAATCACATTTCTACGCTTGGAGGTACGCTTGGGACCTACACTTGAAGCGTAGGTGTGATAACTTTTTGGTGATTTTTTATGGATTTTTCTTGTTTCACCCCTGGCTTAATTGGAAGATGTGCCTGCGATTCCAGACCTCTATATACATGTATATACACTTATATATATAAGAAGTTAGGGTTTGCATGAGTTTTAGTGTGAAAAGACTGAAAATGAACTCTCTATGCTATTGCATATATATACAAGACCATACATCAAAGTTAGGGTTGTTGAGTTGGAAAGTTCAGATATGAGTTTTTGGTTGTTCATTCATTCAGATTTGTTGCTGTTGATAGCCATATTCAAACCTAGAGATCCGGAGAAGAAGATCATGGAGGGCATTTCTACATCAACGATGAAGTCACCTTCTACCATGACCAACTAATTCGCTATCTAGGGTTTTCTAGCAAAACCCTAGCCAAGTAATGTAGTTATTTCATTATTTTTAATTATAAATAGGGGAAATTGTTGACCATACTATGATGATTGTAGTAGTTAAGAGACCGTACTAATTTGCAATATAAAAGTATATGTTTGTTCTAAATTATTATCTTAGATGAAATGAATATATAGTTTTGTACAATTATGATTATTCACTATGGGCTGGAACTCGAATGTTTAATCATGGTTTTCTACACAATGGTGGTAATGAAACTTGAAACCCTAGGTTAACATAGGTCGTGCCTTGGCGATTAATATAGACATGTTTTAGTCTATTTTCATGCAGTAGGAGTATATTAGAGTAATATAATTGGCATGTACTAGTTAGGTCAAGGAACTCGGATTGTCGCGATCCGGTTGATGCTACTCCTTTTTGGGATCATATTTAGCTATTTGCGGTACGACCTGATTCACAGTTATGGATCGCCCTCGTATAATTGATACAGTGAGAAACTATATTATGTGGTTAGTGGTGGAGTGATAAAAACCCTAGTTTTCTCTTTCTTCTGAATCACAACCAATTTAATTTGATTTCTAGATAATATTAGTTAAAATAGATAATTTGGTCTTTGACCACCCAAACAAACAATTTACAAAAAATATAATTCAGTGTTTTTAAATTATTAAAGTGAATAATCTTAGTCTATGTGGGATCGATATCCCTTACTCAATCTGTTTGTTATTCTATAATTGATACGTGCGCTTGCGTATGATAAAACCTAGAATCGTTAAGGTGTTATTTTTAACCATATATTTTTATACACCTGACGTCGCATCACTAGTACATGCCCTTGCCTAACAATGTGAAAATCCATTGGGAAACCCTGAAAGCAGAATTTCTAGAGAAATATTTCCGAGTAGGAAGAACTCATGAGGCACAAGAAGCTATCACTCATTTCAAACAGTTGCCTGATAAGCAGTTCCATGATGCATGGGATGGATTTAATGAGATTTTAATAAAGTGTCCCCACCATAAGTTCGTGGACCAAGACCTTGTACGTAACTTCTACCTTGGACTTGGGTCCAAGCATAAGAATCTCATCGATGCAGCTATAGCAGGATAATTTACACTCAAACCAGCCAATGAGCTGTTGGAATTGTTCGACATTGTTAGCGATAATTCTATTCAATACGAATCTAAGGTGAGTGCAAGAGATAGATATGTGAGATCTGACAAAGCGTTTGTCATTGATAGGAGCGATAATCATGATGATTTAAGAAAGTCGGTAGTCATGCTAGGAGAAAAGTTAGATAAGTTCATCAACCTTACACAATCGACTCAGAGAGAGGTCTTAGCAATAGGGCCAGAGTTTTCACAAAATGAGTGTCAATGTAATGAAGTAGTGAGTGCGGACACTAATGCAACATGGTTTAATTCGAATAATTCTCCTTTTTCCAATACTTACAATTCGAATTGGCGAAACCATCCCCATCTTTCATATAGATCCCAGCATGTTGAAAATCCACAACCTAATTTTCAACCGATCCAACAATCATTTAATTCTCAATGACTCGAACATTTCAACCCAATTCTCAGTCCACTTGATCTTTTAACTACCAACCCCAACCTCAAATGAGTCAAACTCCACCACCAAAGCACCCGACCTATGATTTTTCGAATCTGGATAAGACCTTGCAAGCCATTCAAAGTATAAAGTAGACCATTCAGAACCAGCTCGGTGTTCATTCTCAATCAATATCAAAGCTAGAAGCTTAAATGGGACAGGTGGAAAACTCGCTAAATAGGAGAGAAGAAGGAAGATTACCCAGTCAGCCGGTGGTAAACCCGAAGACGAAACCAACAATGGAGCTCGAATTATTTGCGCAGACTTTACATGAATCGGTCCAAGCTATTACAATTTTGAGAAGCGGGAAAGAGGTGGAGAACAGAGTTGAACAAGAGCATGAGGAAAGGATAAGTAAGCGAAAGGAGGCTGAGAAATTGCAGAGAGAACAACCTCAAGTGGTTGAAAAAGATATCGATCAGGTAGTGCCGGATGAGCCACATAGAGCTAGTTATGAGGAAAGTGCATCATTTCCTCAACGTCTGAGAGAGCCAGCCAAGTTTGGTAAGCATAAACAATCTGCAATGTTAGAAACATTTTGACAAGTCAAAATTAACTTGCATCTCTTAGATATAATAGTCCAAATCCCAGCCTACGCGAAGTTTCTGAAGGACCTCTGCACCCAAAAGCGTCAAAGCAGGGCAAAGGTCCCGAAGAAGATTCTGTTAACTGAACAAGTGAGTTTGTTGCTAATAAGTGATACACCGCCTAAGAGAAAAGATCTCGGCACTATTCCATGTGTCATAGGGGACCAGGAAATTGATCGAGCTCTTCTTGATCTGGGTGCGAGTGTAAATTTACTTCCATACTCGGTTTATCAGCAGCTAGGCTTGGGTGAGCTCAGTCCCACATCGACAGTGCTTCAACTTGTACATAGATAAATTATGCAGGCGAGAGGAATCGTGGAAGATGTTATTGTTCAAGTGGATAAGGTTTCTTTCCAATGGACTTTATAATTTTCGACACAGCCAGTATTTGATTCAAAGAAGTATATCCCTGTTATTCTTAGACGATAGTTTTTTGCCACTGCCAATGCGTGTATTAACTATTGGACAAAAGCGATGGAGATTTCCTTTGGCAATATGAAGGTGCGGATGAACGTGTTTGATACAAATCATCAACTTCCCGAATCGGTGGAATGTTTCAGAATTGATGAAGTGGATGAGATTGAAGAAATTGTAGAGGAATTCATGCCAAGAATCTTGGAGAAGGACGAAATTCAATCATTTATCACTGGAGTTAGGTTGGAAGATAAACCTAAGGATTGGGAAGCACAGATGAGTGTGAATTATGCAGGCATTGCCACATTGGAGACCGTGTTATATGGCGAGCCATGGAAGACACCAATTGAGTCGATTCCTATAATTTTGAGCAAATCACCAACTCCATCTCTAATATCTCCCCCAATCATGGAACTCAAGGAGTTACCTGACAAGCTAAAATATGTCTTTCTAGGACCGGAAAAGACTCTTCCTGTGATCATATCGTTAAAGTTAACAGAAAAATAGGAATCGAGTTTAGTCAAAGTCCTAAGCGAGAACAAAGAGGCTATAGGGTGGAGCGTTGCTAATTTGAAAGGTATAGATCCTTCAATTTGCATGCATCGCATGCATCTAGAGGATGATGCAAAACCATCTCGGGAAATGCAAAGAAGATTGAACCCAAATATGAAGGAGGTGGTAATGAAAGAGGTGGTAAAGTTGCTAGATACGAGTATCATCTACCCGATCTCAGATAGCACATGGGTCAGCCCAACCCAAGTGGTACCAAAAAATTCCGGTATCACAGTTTTACCGAATTCTCAACTCACGACTAGGGGTGGCAATTTGTGTCAACGGGTCGTGTTCGGGTCGAACCCGAAATGACACGAACACGAAATGACTAGACACGAACACGACACGATTAATAATCGTGTCGAAATTATTAAACACTAACACGACCTGTTTAAATAACAGGTAACACGATACGACCCGTGTAACCCGTTTAAAAAATTGGGTCGTGTCGGGTTCAACCCGACACGAAATTTTTGACCTGTTTAAAAAAAAAACTAATTAACTTTAAGTAAAATAGAAAAATAGAAATCAGTTTCCTAATTTATACATCAATATCAATTTGGATTTGATCAGCTTTAACACAATACAATCCACAATTTAGATAAACTTAAAATATAAATGTAACATTACAAATTACTTCAATAAAATATAAATCAAGTTTACAATGTTCCATTCTTTAGATTATACAAAAAACTGATTATAAATCAGTTTCCTTCTCAAAGCTTATCACCCGACAAAATCAACTGGCACTGCTTCGTACTTTTTACACCTGAAACCTAGATAAAAAAGAAGATAAATGCTTTCAGTCATTAACTTAAACAAAAAAATTAGAAAAATTATAAAAATAATTAACTAAACATATAATTTGTCTCATTCAAAGTTAATAGAGCATACCGGAGTTAGTTGAAGAAAATATCTATTGAACATGTCTTCATTACTAAAAACGGACTTAAAGACTTCACGTACCTAACAATCATGTACAAATCCATCCCAAGAACTACATAAGGTTGAAGCCAAAAAAAAACAACAAAGGATTTGAAGTGCCCATATTTAATTTAAGTACCGTTTGGAGTGCACAAGTGATGATCTAAGCAATGATACTTCTACTAGCTCCGACAAGCCCAGTTAAAGTATTGATTGCTTTTATACAGGGGTATTTATTCCAAGCCAAATGCTACCTCACTTCCACCAGACAGAATCTTATGCTATGGGAAAACGAACACATAATTATCTAGAGAACAAATTAGACATCTAAATTCTAAAGTAGTGTTACAATCAAATCTTTTTTTCTCTGATAGGAAGCATTAACCACATTCATGCACAGGACAATTTTTTATATATATTACTCACAAGGATGACTACCTTTTGTGTGGCACACCGCACACATGACAAGCATTGAACTAATTGAATCAGAAGAAAGATAAATAAATTCAGAATTAAAGAAGCAATCGCTAATGTAAATTGCAAACCAACTTTTAATTCTAATGAGATGTGCATTTATAGACACTAATATAGACGTTATTAAATATGTGACTGGTATGATTTCGAAGCGACTAAACATTCTCACAGCTTATCTGAATTATAGTTCTGCTAATTATCTACAGAGAGATAACTAGAACACGATGATCTGTTTTCTATACTTAATATGTGAAATTATCTAAATGTAATTCAAGAGGAAATTTTCAGAATATGTGGCAAGATAAACTAAAGAATGCCACTAAACAGGTCATCCCAATCCATACAACAACATTTCTTCCTTGAGATTCATTTATATTAAAAAACTTTTCTATGTAACGAACCACCTTTCTTCAGTTTTCGAGAGTCTGCATCCTAATTTTATTTCCTAAAGCTTCTAATCCAAAATTGTAAGCCATCATCTGCTGTCAAATTGAGACAATTTGTACTCTAATTTTATTTCCAAGATTTTTTAATTTAAACTTTTAAATAAATTGTCCTCTGTCATATAGAGGCAATTAAATAACTGAAACTACATTATTGACTGGTATGATTTCAATTGACAACGGTACAACTTCCAAATCCTACATGGAAGAAGATTGCAGTTCAGAAAGTTATAAATTCTATCAGACTTTAAAATGTGAAGATAACTTCCAAAACACAGCATAAAAATATCCAACCGTATTAAGTGCAGCAATATAGGCAAAATGCTTAAACTAACAGTTAAAAATCTTCAGGATTGTAAGCTTACCACAGAAGATTTCCCCTTAAAAAGCCTAAGCATTGTCGGTGCAGGTGAATTTACATGAATAGCAACTGTGACATCATAAATGGCTGGAACAAAGGAACGCATGTGACTTACTGCTGTAACAAACCCCTGAAAGCAAAGTGTTCGTATAAGCAGATTGTTTAGGCCAAGCTCGATAATATATGCTTGTGAATTTGTGGCACAAACAATTGATTATCATGCAGTCAAAGAACTACAAAATTACAATTCCCAACTAACAACGATCCCATCTTACAACACAGCTGAATGGAGGCATAGCTCCATTCTCCTGTCTGACTTACTGCAAACACTTGTGGATAAACAATTCCACTTTAAGCTAAATGGACAGTTATGTTGTGCATGAACTGCAACTGACAACTAGTTGTGTCAAGGCAACCTGTATTCAGATTCAAAAAAGAAAGAAAAAAAATTAGTTCGGATAAAACAAGCTGAAGGAGTGTTCTCTTCATTACGCAAAGTTAGATCATCAAACTCAACAAGAAGTTCATCCAATTGAAGTTGCGCGCTCTCTTCATTTAAAACGCACAAAAATAATATTTTATTTAACTAGTCCAGGAAAAACATTAATATCATATAATTTCTTAAATAATATTAATATAACTAGTACTTTATATTTAATTTCTTAAATAATATTTTCTTCACCCTCTACCAATAGTTGATTTTATCACTTTTTGTTGTGGTTTCAAAAATCAATATCATATAATTTAGGGTTAATTTCAGTAAACCCCCCTATATTATCCAGATTAATCAACTAACCCCTTGTGTGTTCACTTTGCCCCCTATACTATTCAATTTCATCAAATTGCCCCCTCACTTCTCAAAATGCCTAAACTACCCTCAATAGTATAAGGGCGTTTACTGAAATAAATAGTATAAGGGGGTTTAGTGGATTATTTCGGAAAAAATAATATATACTTTTCGCAAAAAAAAAAATTCGAAAAAAAATCATATTTTGTTCCAAAATATGAAATATTTTTTCAAAAAAAATATTTTTTTGCAAAAAAGTATATATTATGTTCCAAAATATGAATTTTTTTCTCGAAAAATATTTTTTTTAAAAAAAAGGCATATAATATGTTCCAAAATATGAAGTTTTTTTTCGAAAAATAATTTTTTTGCAAAACATATATATTATGTTCCAAAATATGATTTTTTTCTGAAAAATATATTTTTGCAAAAAATATATATTATGTTCCAAAAAATGATTTTTTTCTAAAAAAGAAGTTTTTGCGAAAAATATATATTATGTTCCAAAATATGATTTTTTTTTGCGAAAAAAGTATATATTATGTTCCAAAATATGAATTTTGTTTTCGAAAAATAATATTTTAGAACAAAAATGTATATATTATGTTCCAAAATATGAATTTTTTTTTTGAAAAATAATTTTCGGAAAAAATATCATATTTTGGAACATAATATATATTTTTCGCAAAAAAATTATTTTTCGAAAAAAAAATTCATATTTTGGAACATAATATATACTTTTTCGCAAAAAAAATAATTTTCGGAAAAAAAATCATATTTTGGAACATAATATATATTTTTCGCAAAAAATTATTTTTCAGAAAAAAATCATATTTAGGAACATAATATATATTTTTTGCAAAAAAAATATTTTTCAGAAAATATCATATTTTGGAACATAATATATATATTTTGCAAAAAAATTATTTTTCTAAAACAAAATTCATATTTTGGAACATAATATGATTTTTTGCAAAACAAATATTTTTCGAAAAAAAAATTCATATTTTGGAACATAATATATACTTTTTCGCAAAAAAAATATTTTTCGAAAACAAAATTCATATTTTGGAACATAATATATATTTTTTCGCAAAAAAAATATTTTTCGAAAAAAAAATTCATATTTTGGAACAAAATATGATTTTTTTTCGAAATTTTTTTTTTTGCAAAAAGTATATATTATTTTTTCCGAAATAATTCACTAAACCCCCTAATACTATTGAGGGTACTTTAGGCATTTTGAGAAATGAGGGGGCAATTTGATGAAATTGAATAGTATAGGGGGCAAAGTGGACACACAAGGGGTTAGTTGATTAATCTGGATAGTATAGGGGGGTTTACTGAAATTAACCCTATAATTTTTAACTTCTTCAAATTATGCTTATTGCATTAAAAACACTCTTCTGTTATATGTAAATGTCTATTATTATTTTTCATATTTTTATTATAATATACTTGTTTACATATGTTCTTCAGTATATATATTTTTTCATTGTAAACTCTCATTTTATAAAATCACACCTCTAAATCAATATCTACATTTGGGATTTTTATTTTTGAAAAACAAGCAGACTATATAGTTTGTCCAATGCGTGTTATTTAACTTATTTCTAAGCTCCGCTTACCAAACATCATTATTTTAATTTTAATATAAGTTATCCATTGACACTGCCATATTAAAATTGATATCGAGTTGAAACATCGATGAATAAAAATCATTTAACGTAATCAGGGACCCTTATATTTGATCAAATAATTAACATAAATAAATAAACATTAAACTTTACAAACAAAACAAAGAACCTAAATAATTAACATAAATAAATAAACATTAAACCATAAATAAAGAAGAGCGAACCCAGATGAAGGAGACAAGACGCTTCCACCTAGAGCTTCAAGTGTTGCGAACAAAACCAATAGTGAACGACTTCAAATCTATGAGCGATGTTGAGAGAAATGACGCGAGAGTGATGTTTAGATCTAGTGTTTGAGAGTGAGGTTGAGAGAACGACGCACGATCTAGGGTTTGAGAAGGAGATCTAAGGTTTGAGAAGGAGCGAGGTTGAGAGAACGGCGCAAGTCTAGGGTTTGAGAAGGACCGAGGTTGAGAGAACGATGTACGATCTAGGGTTTGAGAAGGAGCGAGGTTAAAAGAACGGCGCAAGATCTAGGGTTTGAGAATGAGTGAGGTTGAGAGAATCTGAGAACGACGCATGAGTGATGAGTGATGAGTCTAATTTGAGAGTCTGAGAGTGTATACTGTATATGTTAATGTCATATCTGTGTAACGTGTGTTAGTAACTTAGTGTGTATCAAACTATCAGACTATCAGTGTATGTGTGAGCCTGTGAGGATAAGGTTTGGTATATAGTTGACAAGTGTCCCAGAGCTAGATTACATTGAGATAATGTTTAGTATATAGTTGACAAGTGTCCTTAGAGATAATGTAGTTAATTAAAAATATATATATATTTTTTTGTTTTAAATTATATGAATATCTATTATATATATATATATATATATATATATATATATATATTCATTTATTTTTATTATATTTTAAAGTATTAAATAAATTATTATTTTAAAAAGAATGATTAATTTAACTTCATTTTTTTGATTGAAAAAGGATAATAAAACTTTATTGAATAATATTATAAAAAATTCATATAATTCAATTATACTTTCTTTTTTGTTACATTACAAATTTACAACAAAATAATATTAGTTTAATTGACTTTAATTCAGTGAAATTGATATATTTCTCAATTCAAAGTAGTGTAATTAATTGAGTAAATTCTCAATTCAAAGTAGTGTAATTAATTGAGTAAATCTCCAATTCAAAGCAGTGATTTTGACTTCAATTGAGTGAAATTCAGTAAATCCTCAATTCAAAGTAATTTAATTTAATTCAATTAAGTGAAATTGATAAAATTCTCAATTCAAGATAGTGAAATTGAGTTCAATTGAGTAAATCCCAAATTCAAAATAGTTTAATTGAATTAAATTGAGTGAAATTGATAAAATTTCCAATTTAAAGTAGTGAAAATTGAGTTTAATTGACAAAATCCTCAATTCAAAATAATGAAATTGACTTCAATTGAGTGAAATTTAGTAAATTCCCAATTCAAAATAATGAAATTGACTTCAATTGAGTGAAATTTAAAAAATTCTCAATTCAAAGTAATTCAATTGAGTAGAATTGATAAAATCCTCAATTCAAGGTAGTGAAATTGAGTTCAATTGAGTAAATTCTCAATTCAAAGTAGTTTAATTAAATTAAATTACGTGAAATTGATAAAATTCCCAATTCAAATTAGTTTAATTGACTTTAATCGAGTAAATTAAGTAAATCCCCAATTGAATTCAATTGAATGGAATTGATAAATTCTACATTCAAAGTAGTGTAATAAATTGAGTAAATCTCCAATTCAAAGTAGTGATTTTGACTTCAATTGAGTGAAATTCAGTAAATCATCAATTCAAAGAGTTAGGTACTAAAGGCTAGAGTTGGAACAAACTTCAAAGAGTCAAAATAAAGACTAGTCATATATATATATATATATATATATATATATATATATTTAATATTGAAAATTTATCCTAAGCCTAAATAATTAATGGGTCACATTCAAGTAAACAGGTCAACCCGACCCGTTTGACCCGATTAATCATACGGGTCGTGTTCGTGTTAAACAGATCAACCCGACCCGTTTGACCTGATTAATTATACGAGTCGTGTTCGTGTTAAACAGGTCACCCGACCCATTTGACCCGATTAATTATACGGGTCGTGTTCGGGTTATACGGGTTTGATCCGAACACGACCCGAAAATTTTCGTGTCGTGTTCGGGTTGACCCTTTTAACGCCTCAACCCTTTTATGCTCGACCCTAACCCTTTTATATAGGGTCCTATTCGTGTCGGGTTACCGTGTCGTGTTCAATTTTGCCAGCTCTACTCACGACCCACAGGGTGGTGTGTGTGCATTGATTATAGAAAGTTCAACTCTCATACCAGGAAGGATTATTTTCCTTTACCATTTATTGATCAGATTCTGGAAAGATTAGCCGGGCAAAGTTATTACTGCTTTTTGGATGGATACTCCGGCTATAATCAAGTGGCGATTGATCATGTTGATCAGGAGAAAACCACTTTTACCTGTCCGTACGGAACATTTGCATATAGACGGATGCCTTTTGGTTTATGTAATGCGCCAACAACATTCCAGAGGTGTATGATGTCTATTTTCTCTGACATGGTGGAAACATTTCTAGAAGTATTTATGGATGATTTTTCGGTTTTTGGAACGACCTTTGAGGCTAACACTGGTACTCAAAAGATACAGAGAGACGAACTTAATTTTGAGTTGGGAGAAGAGCCATTTTATGGTTCAGGAGGGGATTGTACTTGGCCATATCATATCAGCATGAAGGATTAGGTTGACAAGGCAAAAGTTGAACTCATTTCAAAATTACATCATCCCACGTCTATCAAGCAAATAAGATATTTTCTGGGCCATGCTGGATTTTACCGGTGGTTTATCAAGGATTTTAGAAAAATTGCAAGTCCACTGTGTAACTTGATAACAAAAGATACTACATTTGTCTTCGATGAAGAGTTTTTGCATGATTTCGAGGAGTTGCGAAATCGACTATCCACATCCCCTATCATTTGTACTCCAAACTGGTCTCTGTCGTTTGAATTAATGTGCGATGCTTTTGATTATGCTATTGGAGCAGTGTCGGGTTAAAGGAAAGACAAACTGTCGTACGATGTTTACTATGCCATCCGAACTCTGAATGATGCACAAATGAACTACACAACAACAGAGAATGAGTTGTTTGCGGTAATGTTTGCCTTGGATAAGTTTCAATCATATCTCTTAGGAACCAAGGTAGTGGTATATTCGGATCATGCCGCATTAAGGCATTTGCTGACCAAGAAGGACACGAAACCCAGACTGATTTGATGGATTTTGCTGCTGTTAGAATTTGATTTGGAGATTAAAGATAAAAAGGGTTCAGAGAATGTAGTTGTTGATCATCTTTCGAGGATCATTGTTGAATCTACAAATGAAAATACTCCTCTTAAGGATTCATTCCCAGATGAACATATGTTCAGTATGGTTGTTGTGGAACAAATAACGTGGTATGCAGATATTTAATCGGTGGCCAAACCTCGATTGGTTTAGCCTACTAGATTGGGATAATAAATAATAATAATAGTTTGTGAAAATAAGCCCTTAAAGTTAACCTAGTTTTCTCTATCGCAAGTGCACGAATCAATCATAGTATAGTATCTTATGATAGTGTATATCGAATCCACAGGGATTAAGTTGTACTCTAAATTCTAGCAATGAAATACTCTTGAATTGGCAAGATAATTTGATTTGGGTTTTGATTATTAACTAATAAACAACTAAATTAAATAAAGTAAATAAAAATAGATTTGAGATAGAAACAATAAAGATAGATTCTAGGGTATTTCTAACTCCACCACTAACTGCATAATATAGACTTATATTCATTCAATTGTAAAGGGTGATCCATCATATGTGAATCAGATATAGGGTTGCAACATTGACAAACTCTAGTCCCAAAAAAGGAACAATTCATCCGACTTGGCTACAACCCATCTTCGAATAAAGTATGACTGGTGCATACATCTACTCTACAACTACGCCTAAAACATTAAATAAAAAGCATGTCTATATCATCTTCTCTTAGCATGGCCTATCTAAATCTAGATTACATGTTAATTACCACCATTGTGTTAGAAAATCATGAGTTAAGCATCCAAGTTCTAGCCCATATTGAATAACCATGATTGAGTAAGATAAAACATTCATTCAAGCTAAGACAAGACATAGAATAAATGAAGAATCTTATATAAAATTACGCATTCACTCATCTACACAATCATCACATACGTGTCCTTCAGTTTCCCCTAATATAATTGAAATAAATAAAAGTTACATTACTTGGCTAGGGTTTTTCCGTGCATTTATTCTCTGATCTCTAACCTAGAATCTCCTCTTAAAAAGATGAAGATGAAGTATATGGAGGGTAAATAGATAGATTCATAGATACAGAACTATGAACCCAACCTTTTAATTTATAGAGATTGATCAAGTCCCATCTGAATAAGGATTGTTTCACCATCAAGTAAATCATTTCCTTTTGTGAATTGATGAGAAATGTAGTGAAATTTGATCATAATATACTTCAAATATGTCCCAAAGTGTATTGGAGTGCAAACCAAGTCAAACGGGGTCAAAACAGGGTCCACCCATTAAGTTTATTTCGTCCAAATCTCGAGTACTCGATGAAATTCTACCGAGTACTCGAAGTTGACCCGCTGGTGATTTTCAGCTTCAACCTGCTGCACTGTTTTGATCATATCTGGAGCTAAGGAAGGGATTTTTGCATGATTCAAAATGCGTTGGAAATCTGACTTCATTCTCTTGATGTTAGGATCAGCAATCATTTCATTTAATGATGTTTTTATTGGGTTATAATGGTTTAAATATGAGGTTGAAGTTGTAGCTTGAATTCTTGAATTTGGTTCACCGAGTACTCGGTGAAGTTTCCACCGAGTATTCGGTAGCTTCAAGATTGAGCGCAAGTGTGCAAAAGCTCTCGGGTGGATTTTCACTTCTCCGCGAAAGTTCGTTGGCTTTCACACTTACCGAGTACTCGGTAAAGGCACTACCGAGTACTCGGTAGTTCTTCACCCATTTTTTCATGTTCCATCTTATTTGCTCCGTTTCTCTTCTCCGCTTCTTTCCACTTCACTTCTTTTGTATCCTTGACTTGTATTTCGTCCTTTATAGGTATTTTATCCATGATTTTGGCTCTCAAACAATCTTGAGTCACAAATTCGATTAATTCACTGAATTAAACTCGTTTTACATAACATCGCCTAAAATATCTTAAAACACAAAAACCATATAAAAGAACCAAAATAATGATATTCATAGACAAAACAATGTATAATTAGGAGCCTTAAATATATGATATTTGGCTCATATCAATATCGTCAATTATAAAGCCACGGGTCAGATTTCGAAAGAATGGTCCAATAATAAGAAGGGCTGATTTTTTAGCCAAGTAAAATTCTATATCTTGGATAATCCGCAATTATTCAAGTATTGCTCTGATCAGATTATTAGAAAATGTGTCCCTAAGAGTGAGGTACCGAGCATATTAAAGTTTTGCCACACGCTTGAATGTCGAGGGCATTTTGGAGCTCAAAAGACAGCCCATAAAGTGCTACATAGTTGGTTTTACAGGCCTACCATATTTAGAGATGCTTTTGAGTATTGTAAGGCGTGTTTGAGATGCCAGAAGTTAGGGGCTATATCTCGACGCGACATGATGCCTCTCACCTAATTCTGATTGTCGAATTCTTTAATGTATGAGGGAAAGATTTCATGGGACCCTTTCCGAAAGTTGATCATAATGAGTATATACTGGTGGGGGTGGACTACGTCTTAAAATGGGTGGAAGCAATAGCCATTTTGCGTGTTGATCATGAGATAGTAGAGGACTTTTTAAAATCAAATGTTTTTGCAAGATTTGGTGTACAACGTGTGATCATTAGTGACGGCGGAAAGCACTTTGACAACTAGTTTCTAGATAGGTTATGTGAAAAGTACAGCATCAATCATAGAATTGGTACATCTTATCACCCCAAGACACAAGGGAAAGTGGAAGTTTCTAATAGGGAGATCAAGAATATTTTGGAGAAAACAGTGCGCCCATATTTAAAGGACTGGCCAAAAAGGTTGGACAACGCACTGTGGGCATATAGGACTGCATATAAGACACCAATTGGAATATCACCATATCATTTTGTATATGGTAAAACATGTCATCTCCCTATGGAACTAGAGCACCGAGCGTATTGGGTAGTTCGAAGGTTGAATTTTGACATAAAGAAGTCTGGTGCTTAGAGGAAACTTCAACTTTAAGAGCTTGAGGAGTTGATAAATAATACTTACGAAAATGCTCGAATTTATAAAGCCTGAACCAAAGTGTTTCATGATAAATATATCCGAAAAAAGGTCTTTGAGGTTAGCCAAAAGGTGTGGCTATTTAATTCGAGGTTGAAGTTGTTTCCTGGGAAGCTCCAATCTAGATGGGATAGGCCATATGAAATCACAAAGGTTTACCCCCATGGAGCAGTATAACTTGATGATCCCGATACAGGAAAGCGGTTTATAGTGTATGGTCAAAGATTGAAGCATTACATTGAGGTTCAACCAGCTGAGTGTGTGGTATAAACAATAGATCTAATTGAACCACCGCCCAAGTTGGATAAACTTGATCCAGATTATTAAGTTACAGTCATGTCGAGCCAACAACATTAAACATTGGTGCTAGGTAAAGAAGAGTAGCTTTTGAACCTAGTTTGTACTTGTAGATAGTAATGTAGTTAAGATCGAGTCCGTAAAATTGACTTGCGAGGCCATCATCATGTGAAAAAATAGCCTAGGAAGCATTAAAGATGCGTGGAGTTCGAGACGAGACGAGATGATGTCAAAAGAGAAAAATTAATTTTTGGAGTCAGGGACCGACGCTTGAAGCGTAACTACGGGCCTGTTATAAACAGCCCCCAACAGCGTTTCCCTCCCATTCTATTCAAACACCTTTCTCTCCCTCAATTCTCCACCATTCTTCAAGAGGTTTGATTCTATCGATTAGTCATCCAATTCCTCATCATTCCTTGCCAGTGGATCATCAGATTAGTTGGTGATTCGTTCGAATTCACATGAAGAACTCGAAAAGTCTCCAAAACTCAATTTTTGGAAAATCATCGTTTCTTTCGATTCGGTGAGTTTTGTTCCATTATTTTTATTTCATATGACTTATTTAACTATTCTAAAGTAGTATTGATGAACAAGTCAGATCAAAATCGTGTTTTGATCCGTTTTCAAAAGGTTGAGTTTTTCGACTATGTAATCGGATTGAAGATCGATTTTTTTTTTGGGATAACGGATTGTTTAATCGTTGTATTGGATATATTTATATATAGTTTGAGTTTGATTCAGTGTCCGGTTCATTATTACTTACTTTTCAAAAATTCCCTATTGTAGGCATGGCATGAACCAAAGTGTCAGCGAGGCGTGTGGCTGAAGCCGCCGTTGCGGTTGATCCACCAATGCAAAAAAGGTCTAGATCAACATCTCCTGCACTGTCACCTATTCGCCGCCATAGCACACGTGTCAGGAGGCCACAATATATTGACTCAGCATCCTCGTCTTTTGAGGTGGAAGTTCTAGAGGACCATACATAGGGGCGCGACATCCTATTACCACATGGTCACCTAGTAGTTGAGCAAGATGCTCCACGAGCACCATCACCGCCACCTATGTCGGATCAGTAGGCTGAGGATAATACAAAGAGTGAGCATACTAAGCAGGGGGATGATGATGAGCAGCAACAGCAGGACGCTGCTCAAGGCAATGATCGAGCATATGAGAGAGTACCGGACCCGTCTGTGGAGGGTGACCCCGGGGTTTTGACTACATTTTTATATGTTCCCCTAACAACATCGATAAAGGATTTAATAGACCGGGCAATCCAGAAAGGCTATCAACAGGAGTGGACATACCTTATGAGGATATTTGAGGGTTTACAGCCAGTACCAGCTTGGACGATCGGCCAATTGAGGGCTCAACGTCTATTTCTTATTCTATCCCCGGCTACTCCGCATATTTACAAGGATATGATCTGGGAGTTCTGGCTACACATGCGCCATTTCAGCAGAGGGTTGAGACTACAGACAATGGTCTGGGGTACTGAGATTGAGATTACTCCCCCGACTATTGCTGAGGCATGGGGTATTCCGAACGAGTGTCCACCTAAGCTAGCTGTTGAGTTCTCACCCATGCCCGAGGTACTCCATTATATTTCTGAGTTGGTTACACTTCAGACTGCTGGGCAGTGGGCCGATACACATTGGAACTGCACAAAGAAGGCAAACTATCATCCTATGCTATGGTTTTGGGATGTGATAGTTCGATCTCAGATTCTACCGCATAGCCATACCACCATGTGTTATGCGTTATTTTCGGCCCTCCACTACGCATTTGAGTTCGAGAGGTTGATTTCTATCCCACGGATTTTGTGGGAGGGACTATATACACATTATATTCATCTGCGCAAGGAGACCAAGATTAGTCAGCGTCTATTTCATATTCGATTCCCGTGCTTGGTGATGAAGGTTATGATGGATGTCGGGATTGAGATAGATGTGAGTGATCGAAATAGATATAGAGAGGGTACTCCGTATGCCAGAGGGATGTGGACTGGTGTCTAGACCCGGTTGCATGTAGATGATATTATGCGACTCCGACCAGTGTTCGGTGTATTACCGGTACCAGATGCACGGGCTCAAGAGTAGACTGATGATACAGGTATTGATCGGGAGGCTTGTGTTGAGGCCGAGATGCCACATATTCCAACTGCCGCTGAGGAGGTAGTGATGCCAGAGGCACCTACGGGTGACACAATTACTCTATCCCAGGTACAAGTTGATGCTCTTATAGCACGGATGCAGGGGATAGAGCGGACTTTGGCAGAGGAGAGACAAGCCCGACGGAGGGATCAGAGGAAGTTATTTCATAGGATTGCCTGTATGAGTCAGCATGCAGGTGTGCATATTCCACCTACACCACCGACCTCTGATGTTGAGGCTTAGCTTAGTTTTAGTTAGGTTTTTGTTTTTGTTTTCATTTTATTTTTGTTTCATTTTTTTAGAGATAAATTGTCGAGTGGATAGTTTTGTATAAGGCTTGATGTGACCGCTTGAACGATTATCTTCTAAATATTTTTGATATTTTTATAGTTTATAAAAATATAGTTTTATGTTCAATCTGATTATGTTTGCAATATCCCCAGATTTTTACGCGTATTTTACATATGTTGATAGTTTGAATTCTTTCATAATTTTATTTCGCACTATGCAGACATTTGTGCGTTTATGTTTGGGAGTGTATCGATGTTGGATTGATTGGGAAACTGTTCTTTGAAAGAAAAAAAAAATTGGTTGGGCCAAGCCTACGCTTGAAGCGTAGGGTACTGCAAGGTAAATTTTGGAAATTTGCAAATTTGACCCGTTTACGGGGTGTTTTGGCCTGGTTTGTATCTATATTTGTATTAGGATTTGTTTAAGTTATTTTTACGATCTTTTGTGGAATTTTTGTAGACTTTTTAGAGTAATCATAATCTGACAAGGAGACAAAATGCAAATACAAGTTGGAGTTGAATTAGTTATTGCTTTCCCTTTCCTAATCAGCCAAGGGTTTTAAATCATTTTCCTCATTGAATTTACATCATCCATCTATAAATACACCCATAGAGTATACACAATTTACAATTCCCAATTCTCAAGAGTTGGGCATTAAAGGGAGAAAGTCTTCTATTATTCTTCTTATATTCTTTCTATCCTGGGGTCGGTCGTATGGATAATGCTAGTGAAGAATATTCTGATCCAGAGGAATTCATGGAAGCTACTGAACCGCATATGGATGAGGAAAGTTCGAATGAAGGAGCCACAAGTCGAAAGGAAGTCGAACCACACCAAAGTCGTTTATGCAGTACAGATTGTAATATGAGGAAGTGTTTCGTCCAGGTAGGATGGACCGAATTTTAGTTGAACCCGGTATGGAAATCCTTCGAGAAAGAGGATTGAGCAGTTTGGAATGCCCAGCAGGAGAGAAGGTGTATCCAGGCTTGGTCCAAAAATTCGATGAAATTATGGAAATTACGGGATCGGATGGATTTGAGGTGATATCGACTAAGGTATCTCAGTGGAGTGATAGTATTATGGTTGGAAGAAGAACGATTGCCGAAACGTGGAATGTACCGATCGGTACTCTGGCAAATTTACAAGGAATATTTAAGGAATATCCTCAAGTATGGCCACATACGGATGAGGAAATGGTTCAGGAATTGTGTGCAATATCAAATCCAGATGATAGGACGTGTGATAAATGTGGTTGAAGGCGGATTTTCTCTATTTGGATTGTGTAGTTTCAGCTCATCTTCGGCCCAATAATCAAACTAGTGTAAGGGATCACGTTATGCTTAGAACTTTGTATGCCCTAACTCATGGGTATATGGTGTGTATTCCAACATTAATCATGGCCGAGATGTCGATTGCTCGAGCGATTGTGAGTCGACGGTGGGCGGGTGCTGATAAATTTGAGTATTATCTCCCATTCCCGTTTTTGTTATCCAAGATCATTGTTGAGCAGCTGGGTGATAGGATTAAGGACATGGATGTGACGCGGTAGACGTTTATGAAAATTTATCCGGAGGAAGATTTGGAAAAGTTGAAAGAAACTGTAGACTGCCGGATATGGTTGAAAAGTGTCGGGTCAAGTGATAAAAAGGAAAAAGATTAGGGCTTAGGTTTAGATTTAGGGTTTTTGGTTTATATTATTTTTAGGGATGGTAGACCATTAAGGTCATGTCTTTGTTTCTGCTATTTTATTTGTTTTAGGATTGTAGGCCCTTAAGGCCAATTCATCTTTTATTTTTCTTTTATTATTTTTGAAAAAAAAAATGAAAATGAAAAAAAGAAAAGAAAAAGAGAATCTTTGATTCCTTAAAAAAATGTGTTGATGTCTGGATATTTATGATGAAATTTCTTTTCCCTTGCTATGATTGGGTATTTGTGTTATGTTGATAATATCTATAGGTGATCCAAATCAAGTTTGGGAGAGGGGATTCATGCTTTGCTTTGGAATATTGAGCTTAAAAGGTAACTGTATATGTTCTCCTATATTATTTTTTACCATGAGGACATGATATTATTTAAGTTTGGGGGTGAGGGTATATGATTACAAGGAATGAAATTTTCGGAAAAAAAAATTAAATTTAAACTTTTGGAGCAATTCTTTGTTTTCACGCATGAGTGTTTTTGCATTACGATGTGATGGATTATGTTTATGATGTATGAATAGTATGTGATGTAATATTCTCATTCATGAGAGTAATGATTAGATTGAGTTAGTGGAGTGATGTGGTTTTACATGAGTGAGTGAATGAGTGAAATAAAAAAATAAGAAAGACGATTTTGACCTATAAGAACAAGCATACATTCACTATGAGAAATAGGTTGATTTTTTACTATGAAGTTGGAAGATAATTTTGCCACAATAAAAGGGGAGATGGGGAGATGTTATGATGGAAATGGAGAAAATTTAAAAAATAATTTTAAGAAAATAAAATGCGAAAAGTAGTTCTTCGATTTGAGTAACCAGGCCTTGGTATCACCAATATCATTATTCGTGTAAAAATGAGAGAAAAATAATGAGCATAAATCCCATGGAAAAAGCTCAGGCCCAGTTGGTCGGGACTAAAAAACCCCGCTAGAAAGTTCGGAGACTTAGAAAGACAAAAAGGGATGAAAAGTGGAAAGATGGACGTAGTATTTTTTTTTTTATGAAAAATTGCAAAGTTTGATCAATGAAGTAGGAGAAGAGAAACTGAAGTATTGTAGTTGAATGTTCACAAAATCATAGAAGGTTGTATGGATTTTAAGTAGAGAGTAGCGAAATTATTCACTTTAGTGGGAGTCATTCATGACATGAAGCTCGATATAATTGTCGTTTGGTAATAAGTGGGAGTATTTGCATCCATGTTGTCTTTTGCATTGTATCATGACTTAATCAAATTTGTGTGTGAACTCATGACTGCGTGATTATAGAGAATTGAGATGTTTGTAGGTACCATTACTGAAAACCTTCATGAGACTTAACTCGTCCACTAGGGGTAACCTAGGGGTTTAAAAGACTTGTTACACGTGCTAAATGTAATCGTCGACCCCCACGAAAACAAGGGATTAGGTTAGAATAGTTAGATTAATTAGAGTAGATAGATTAGAAATCATCACAAGAAAGTTCCCTAAGTTTATTGCTAAGGGACTAGCAATATGTAAGTTTAGGGTGTGATATATGTTAAATCATGTTTCAGGAGCTTAATGAATAAATGGAGCTAACTTCGGTGAAATGACTGAAGAGTGTGTTCTTTCTATCTAAGAGGAGAGTCAAAGAGGCATCCGAGACAAAAATGGCTCCCAGAGGGCAAAACCAGCATTTTCAGAAGTCGTCATCTTCAGTAAAAAGCATCATGGGTTCGAGACGGATTTTTTGGTGCATTCAAGGAGAAAAGTAGTTTTTCATATATTCCTACCCTTGTGCCTACGCTTCCAGTTCGAAAAAGTGGCTAGAAAACATAAATATACGCTTGGACCTACGCTTAGAGGGTACGCTTGGACCTATGCTTGAAGTGTAGGCCTGGTACGCTTGAAGCGTAGGACCCTGTACACTTGAAGCGTAGGTGCAACAACTGTTGATGGTTTTATGTGGATTTTTCTTGTTTCACCCCCGGCTTAATTGGAAGACGTGCCATGTGACTCCAAACCTCTGTATACATGCATATACATTTATATATATGATAATTTAGTATTTACATGAGTTTTAGAGTGAAAATACTGAAAAGGGATTTTCTACATCATTGCCTATATATACACAACCATACATCAGAATTGGGGGATGGCTGTTGTTTGATTAAGTTTTCATACATTCATTCAGACTTGTTGAGTGTTCGTTCTGATTTTTATACATAATTTTATATTTGTTCTAAATTCTTATCTTAGATGAAATAAATATAACTTTTCTATTCAATCATGATTATTCACTATGGGTTAGAACTCGGATGCTTAATTCATGATTTTCTACACAATGGTTCTTAACACTTGAAACCCTAGGTTTCCACAGGTCATGCCTCAGCGAGATGATATAGTATGCTTTTTAATTTCTGTTAGTAGAAGTAGTTTAGAGTAGATGCATGAACTAGTCATACTCTGTTCGGAGATGGGTTGTAGCGAATCCGGTTGACGGTATCCTTTTGGGGGTCATATTCGACTATTTGCGGTATGACATGATTCATAGTAATAGATCGCCCTCTTACAATCGTGCAAATTAAGGATTATATTATACAGTTAGTGGTGGAGTGATGAAAGCCCTAGTGTTCTATATCTCTTGATCACAACTATCATTTTTATTATTCTCTTAGTTAATTTTAGTTCAATTCTCAAAAATCAAATCCAAATGCTTTTTCAAAACATAAGTCAATAATTTTGAATTGCTGAAGTGAATAAACAAGTCTCTGTGGGTTCGACATTCCCGTTCTCAAGCCGTGATTTGTGCGCTTGCGAATAAGTAAAACGTAGGTCCTCATAAAGGATGCATTCTTAACACATATTTTTAACCACACCCGACGGAAATCAACAAGAATTGTAGATAAGAAGAGTACGAACAGTATCTAAGATATTACGATGTTTACATTCAGCACGACCATTTTGTTTAGATCCGCCAGGACAAGAATACTGAGAGACACTGCCTTGTTGACGAAGGAAATTTAGAAAATTTATTTCTCTATATTCCATGGCATTGTTAGCATGAAAAACTTTGATGGAATGAGAGAATTGAGTTTGAACCATATGGGCAAAATCATAATATATCTAAAGCAATTCAGAGCAATTTTTCAAGAGAAAAATCCAAGTGAAACGAGTGTAATCATCTATAAAAATGATAAAATATTTGGAATCCCCCATTGTGTTATGAGTAGAAGGACCCCAAATATTAGAGTGTATAAGATCAAATGGAGCAATTGAATAAGAAATACTTTTATTGAAAGATAATGCTGGTTGTTTTCCTAATTGACATGATAAACAAGTAATAGTATTAGGTTTAACATTTCCAAGTTTACCAGTTGATACTAAAGAGCGAAGTCTTTCAACAAACACGTGTCCTAACCTAGAATGCCATAAGTGTAAAATGTGAAGATAGATGAGCTCAAACATTCGCCCAACCTTACGGCCTATCCCAATGATCTATCATGTCTTCGGATTCTACACATGACAACCAGAAGAAGTAAAAATGATATTTAGTCCAAGATCACATAACTGACCAACATAGATAAGATTGATAGTCAACTTTGGAATATATAAGGCAGTAGAAAGTGATAGATTTGATGTAGATACAAAACCTATATGACTAACGGGTAATTGAGATCCATCAACAGTGTTAATTAAGGATGGATGAGAAATAGTACTTTTGGACTTAAAATTTGATGAATCAGCAGTCATATGGTTGCAACATTCAAATTTAAAGAACCAAGAATTACTTGTGGTGATAGCCATAGCATTATCATAAGGGGATAAAACCTGTTTGAGTAGAGTAACAAGGTCATTTGTGGAGACAGATGAATTGACACCTTCTAAAGAACAAAACTCCTCCATAGTGGCAACAGTAATAGACTTAGATGACAAAATTATTTGGGTGGAGCTCCACGAGATGAGTTTATGCAAGATTGCTTATAGGGATTCTTAAAGCAATCATTATGATAGTGTCCAGGCCCTTCCTTGTGGCAATATTTGCAAACTTGAATTGGACAATTCAAAAGAGCATGATTGCTTTGATGGCAGTAGGAACATGTCTGCTGAAAAGATGATTCACCAAGTTGGGATGAACAGCAAGAACAACATCAATAGTCTGAGATTTGGTTCCAAGTCTGGTTTTTTCATATAGAAGCTCAGTAATGGCACTTTCAAGTGGGGGTAAAGGACTTTTGTGTAGAAGAGAGGCTCTAACCGATTCGAAGTGATCATGAAGAGCCATTAAAAGTGTTATAACAAGTTGTTGGTCTCGATAGGTCATGAATTTTTTGGCATCAAAAGAACAGTCCCAGATTCGTTCAGAGAGCGCAAGTTGATCCCAAATAGCATAGACTTCTGACACAAAATCATTAATAAACTGACATGATTGTTGATTCTTAACATGAAGATTGGTGAGAAGTTGATATTGATGACCAAGATCTGTGGTGGTGTATCGACTCTTAAGAAAATTCCAAACTTCTTTAGCGGTAGTGAAATGACCAAATTATTGATGAAACTGATGTGTGTATGAAACCAGGTGAGCATTTGGCCATTCTTGATATCCCAATCGTCTAAACGTTCCACAAATTTGTTATTAGTTTTAGTAGTTTCTCGACACGGTGTGGTAACATCACAAGTAATTAGTCGCCAAAGTTTACAACCTTTGAGGAAATTGGTCATGGCTTGAGCCCAAAGGATGCAATTCGGGCCATTGAGAATGGTAGAGATAGGATGAGAAACTTCGGAATGTTTCAGTAATGGAAAAGAGATTGTGATGCAACGATTGATTGAAGAAAGAGGAGACAAGTTTCAGCATAAACTAAATATTAGCAGTCGAAGTCGAGTTCTCGGTAGCAGCAGACTTCGAGTTCTCAAGATAGGAGTATCAAGTACTCGAAGTAGATGTCTCGAGTTCTCGGCAGCAGTAGACTTCCAGTTCTTGAGATAGGAATATCGAGTACTCGGGAGTTCCTGAATTCTGATGTTGTTTTGTTTATAGCGATGGGTGACAACGAAGGTTCGGGATGATGATGAAGACGATTAAGATGCATATAGAGGCTAATACGAAAACAACAATTGATACTGCAGATTGAGAGAGTGAGCAAGGTGATTCAGAACTCAGAGATACGGGGACAAAGAACAAACCAGATGATGAGAACGACGGTGTTGGTGTCGATACAGAAGGTGATGATGGCCACCGATATGTAGAAGATTGTGGCCTCGAGGTGATCGAAAGGGAGTCTGATCTTGCGAGTAGGGATTCAAACAGTGAACCCTAAGTTGTAGTTGATGGAAGATATTGGAGATAGTGTGCAGTTTGTCGAAGTGATTGGATCTGATAGTGTTTGGGTGTAAAAAAATAGAGAAGAAACAAGAATAAAAATTCTTTGAATGATGATGAGGATGGTAAGATCACAATAATTTTGATACCAAGTTAACAGTAGAAAGTAAATAAGAGAATAAAGATATGAATGAATATTGAATTGTATTCTGTATATTGAAGTATGTGATTACAATAGGGCTAATACCTAAATATAGAAAGAGAGGAGAATTTGGATTAGAGAACAAGCCCGCCAATACAAATTAGGGAAAATACAAGGTGGGTATGGGACTAATCCCTAATATATTCTAATATGTTTAATTTTGATTTTTTGTTTAGTATTTAACATAGGATTTTTAGCAGATAATTCTGATATAGTTTTTGTTAGAATATTTTTAATAACAGTTATACTTCGAATTTAACACTAGTTTTTTGAATTCTCATGGATGTTTTTCAAACAAATTTTAAATTAAAAGGATTTAATGCACTTAGTTAGTATATTAAGTGGTTTAATTTCGGAGAGACAAATGAGTTATCCCTTACATTACCTCTCACACTATTTATAGACATTAGAAGTGACTATAATTTTAGAATTGTAGAGAATTCTAAAATGCATTGCCATGTAAGATATTTATATTGGAGAGAATTTTAGAATGTCGCAATATTCAGAAGATGAGTATACAATTGTAGAGTTATTCTAAAATGCATTGCCATGTAGGATTTTACATTGGAGAGAATTTTAGAATGTTTGTTATTTAGATTCTCCCTAAACGTCATTTGTACCGTCTTTAGGATAACCTTTTAGGGTAGATTATCTTCGAGTTATTTATCAAATTTCTATCATTTCATTTGTTGCTTCTTGTAACTCAGCTAAGAAAGAGAGAAAGAGAGAAAGGGAGGAAGATTATGTACACTACTAGTCCATTGTAAGTGCATGTATTCATGTAACAGTACTTGTAAATTAATTACTTTATAGATGGAATGAATTAAACTTGTAACATGTTTGTAAGATGAGGAAAATATGCATACTGCAAAACTTCACATTTTACTCTGTTTCGTGCATTTTATTCATTGCGGTTAGTTCCCATTCGTTATCATCATCATCATCATCCTTGTCTTAATCCCATGGTACTATTGGGGTTATTGTTTTGTAAATATGCAGGAAATTTTTCAGAAGCTTTACTATTTTACTAATTAATGTGTACCACCTGAAGATTTTTTTACGTGACAGGTTGTTATACTAGCTGTGTTGTTCGTATAAAATCCGGAGAAATTAGACAGCCTGAAGCATTAGGGATATCTGCAGAATTGAAATCTAAGGTATGTAGAATTGTTCTCTGGATTCATGGGTTATGATTTCTTACTATCTTCTATCATCAACAAAGGAATATCTTCATAAGCAAAAAGAGGAATTAAAAGAAACGGAAAATAGAAAAAAAGGGTGAAAAAGAAAAGACTCAACCAATGCAGCCTCTCATCAAAATGGAACATGCTTTCACTTTTCCCCTATTCTTTACCTAGTTGCATACTAACTGTTTAGTTGGTGATTTGCTTCGGATGCTTTTGCTTCCAAGTGGTACTGTACCACTATTTGGGAACAAAAAGATGTTTGGTTTTGGAGTTTTGTTTTAGTTAAGAGTAAAACGCGATCCAAACGGGCCCAAGATTCTATGTTTGATACTTATTGTTATACTAAATGATTGCAAAAGTGACGTTCATTTTTTTTTCTATAATCAAGGATATGCATTTCTTTGTGTGGGCTTTCCAACCAGTGATATTGAAGTTGAAATGCAAGATGAGGATGAGGTAATGTACAGAACTATAGCCCAACTAATTTTGAAAAACTAACATCATATACTTGCGGTAGAATTAAGTCTTAGTGGCAATTGAAATAGGGGAATATGTGACGTAACGAAAGCGAATAGGGGTTCTGCTAGGAACTAAAAAAATAACTAAGACTTTGAAATTCTCAAAGTCAAGAAAGAACTCGCAAAAAAAAATTACAGAGAAATTGTTGACACCCTAAAAAAATAACTTCTGGAAATTTTCCAGAGGTAGTAATATGCGAAGGAGAATTCGTATTGTCAGTCACGTTTCAAGCCCCGAAAAAGCGAGTCGAACAAGGAGAATCAAGGTTAAATTTAACAACTTGGGGGGCAAGACAATAGAAGAGATTTTGGCCAATGCAAAGGAAGTGGCCGAAACCATTACCGGGTTAGCTACTTTGTCTCCGGCAGAGAATATGAATGTTGCCGAAATTTTACCTAATGTGATAAAGTCGACGACTGGAGTAAAAGAAGGTGTCGAAACCAGTTTTAAAACTAGGAGTGTGGTTTTGGTAGGGAATAATGAAACTTCTGTCATTTTTAAGAAACCTCCACTAGTGATGACACAACATTTGAGACTATTGTATATAAAGGTATTGATTGAGGGAAAATTAATTGATAGAGTATTGGTGGACAATGGGTCATTAATTAATATGATCCCGTCGGCTACGCTAAATTTGCTAGGAAAGAATTTGGTTGATGCGATTCCAATTAATGTAGCCATTAGTGGTTTTAGTGGGGGGTCGACAGTCACTAAAGGGGTCGTGTTGTTGGAGTTAACACTCGGTGGTCGAACAAAGATCACCGCTTCCTTTATTATAGAAACCACTGCGGCTTATAAGTTGTTGTTAGGCTGCGACTGGATACATTCAAATATGTGCGTACCATCATCATTGCACCAAATACTCATTCTCTGGAATAGGAATAAAGTAATGATTATTGAGGCACATAACAAACCTTTTGCAGTTAAGGTTTATCCGGCGGAGGAATTTCTGTATGAAGAAAATTGTGTTCCTGTTCATTTTGTCGGAATGGATAAAAATGGTAGGCCTACTACGACCACTATGAAGCGCAGGACGAGTAGGTTTGAGGTGGGTAAATGTAGTTCGGAGTTGATAGAGCTGATGATTGGAGTGTCTTGCTTGGAAATAGAAGAGATTTTTTAATGAATATTGAAGAAAATCATGTAGCTGAGCAGTAGGTTTTTCAAACCGTTCGCATACGGCACGAAACATACTTGGTCGAGAACCGTTTAGTTAGGGAAATATTGGTCTCGGCCTGCGAGTTCGAGTTGGAGAATGCAGGTGAAGAGAAATGGAAGACTCAAGACCATTGGACAAAAAACATGAGAAAGTTCACTCGTTTGGCTGATGTTAAAACAATTTATGTGATTTTGGTCTATGTTGAAATTATACAAGAACACAATTTTTTAAGAAAATCGGTGACTAAGGCTCCTCGTTGGTATTGTTCCGTTCTTCGAATGGAACCGGTGACAAGATCGGCTAGCAAGACTTTCCACAATTGTTTAGTTCCGGCCAATCACATTTGTTCCCCACTGCAAGAATTTAATATTTTGAGGGTTCGGGTCTTGTATGGGATCATTAAACTACTGTCAATGAACTTCAAACTCTTTTTAGTAAGTTAGGATTAATTTTGCTCAATAAAGACCACTTTATTGTTGGTCCTCAACGAATAAACAACAAAGCTAACTCATTGGTTTTCTTTCCAAGTGATGACTTTGGCAATTAACTCCAAATCTGACTCAGGGGGGAAAGGAAGATAAGAGAATATCGGCCACTCTGAAGTGGCCAGAAATTAAAAATTTTAAAGAAGAAACAAAGGTTAAAAATGAGTCTTTTGGCCATAGCGACAACTTTCGGCATGCTTTAAATTTTTAAGTATCTTCTTGGCTCGTTGGGTACCGAGGAACCGAAAGTGATTTTGGTGTTGGAAGCCATGAATTCACAACTAGTGCTTAAAACAAATTTGGGGATAGCCATTCCACCTATTCTCACAATCTGGTGATGTTTGTTGCCGATTTTTGGAGAATAAAATTCGGGAAAGATTGGCCCAAAGCCGCGGACATCGTTGACATGAGACAAAGGATTGAGGCGACGCTTGATTTTTGGGTGTGTTGATGATGACGTGGTAGGCTTGGGAGTTATGGGCGTGGAGTTTTCGGTGTTGAGATTTCACGGTGTTCGTCCAATTTTGGAGCCATGGGAGGTTGGACGAAGTGGTTTATCTCTGAATAAAGTGGTGTGTGGATGGTTTCTGCAGTTTTAATAAAGGAGGGATGATGGAATTTGGTTCGAAATAAAAGCCAATATACTTACGCGTGCATGTATATACATATATATGATATATATATATATGTGGTACTACTCAATAGAAGTTGGAATGGATCAGTGGCTAAAGAAAATGATATGAGGAATGTAGAAAGCCTTGGCATCAACTAGGCCACTGAAAATCATTTGATGCAAAGAAACGTGTTGGCATCATTTTGGACTAAAGAAAAATTCTAACAACCCATATTTTTTAGCAAAAATAGTGTTGGAATTGGGGGGCATTGTTGACACCCTAAATGAGCCAACACTGATTTTTCAGAATAATTGGTAACATATCGATTCCCACTGAAGCAAGCCGATATGAACCGAAGTGGCCGAGAGAAAGAGTAGCTATCAAGAAAGCCGAAGTCCAGTTTTGGAAGATTTTTAATAGAGTTAGGATTTGTTTTGATTTTGTTTTCTTTAGGAAAAGATAGGTTAGGAAAGAAATCGTATCTATTTAGGATACTGATTTGATTAGATTTTAATTTCTTGTGGAGCACTTCAATATTTTAGTATAAATAGAATAGAAGACCTCTATTTTAGAGGTCCTGCACTAAATACCATAATTTATCTTTTTGCTTCAATAGCATCATCTATTTTACTTTCCTGCATTATTTTATTTTATCAATCCATTTAAATTCTTGTCTTACAGATCTCATTCATTCATTCCAGTTTCATAGTATAATTTCTTGGTTACCGAAAGTCCTCTTGATTGAGGCAGAAGAACCCTTACACACGAGTTTTGTTCTCTCTCGTGTTTTCTCCTGATTAGCAAATTGTTCAAAAGAGACAATAATTTTTTCGTCTTGAACCGTTTGAGCCACGTCACCGGTTCTGGCATGCCCGGGATTTACAGAAAATATATTCGGCCTAATTCTTTGGCCGATTTATTTTTAGAGCTAACATAAATCTTGAATGATATTATTGAATGAATGAATAAGTTCTCTACAATTACATGGTATTTATAGGCAAATAAATCCTAATGGGCCATGGGCTTAATCTTGGTGAACAAGAAAACTTATTTCACAAGAAAATTAAAAATAATCTAGAAAATCTAATAATAATAGAAAACCTAGTCCTGGAAGGAAACCAAAAATACATGGAAACTAAAAGAAAGAGAAAAAAAATAAAAATCTTAATTATAATGAAAATAAAATTATAGAACTGATTGAGATGTAGGCAACTGTCCTACATCAGACCCATCCACTTTAGAAAAACTCCTCCTGGAGTTTAATGCGGATCGTATATGAGTATGAACAATTCTCTTTTATCTCCATAGCATTGAAACATGTTGAACCACCACCACCATATTAGTTTCGTACGGAGTTGATCATGGCAATTGTTATCGCCATACAATACATCATTAGCACCAAACATCTTGTGTGATCTTGCATTTCCCTTCGGTGGAAACTTATGACAATATCCAATGACATGAAAAACAAGGTAAATAGAATTCTTCTCAGCATCCAAAAAGTCCAAATTCCAAGGATGACACAAGTTAATGGTCATTCCTTTACGTAGGTAATGGCAAGAAGATTCAACGACCCAAGTTTTTGGACAAAGCTCAGACCCATTAAAATGAATTTTTGTTATATAATTCTTATCAAGCTGGAATTGAAGCATTTTGGATAGATGGGAAAAGTTGGATAGATAGGGAAATTGAGATAGAACAGATTCAGTGAAGCTATTTGTGGATTTTTCAAGCTGGTCATTATCCAAGGAAACATTCTTTTGATAATCAACTTCGTGTTCTCCAGACTCGATCTCACCATTAGCTAAATTAGCTAATACTTGTGGAATGCCTTCATGTGTGCTCATCACCAATGGTACCCTTTCCAAACAAGTTTTCTTATCATCAACGAGTAAAGTAATATCATTTCCATCGTTGGAAACATTGTAATTCTACCCACGTATCTCACTATGAATAATAACACTGTTTACTTCAACTTCATCGGGTGAAACAACATAAATTTGCTCCACAACAATTTCTTGAGAATCAATTGTTGCTTTCACAAAATAGTCATTGTCCTCCTTTGCAGACTCCTTTAGAGGTGAATCTTCTTCTTTAAATTTTTGATATTTTTTGTACATAATTCGCTCATAATCTAGTGGAAGGAATTTAGCCTTCAACAACCGTTTCATCTTGTACCACGATCTCACCAACTGCTTTCCTTGACTCCTCCGATAATCTTGCATTTGTGTCCACCAAGCCAAAGCACATCCTTTAAGTTTAAGAGTCATAAGAGAAACTTTCTTATTTTCGAGTATGTCGAAATACTCGAAAAATTCTTCAACTTTCTCCATCCAATCTAAAACATCTTCGATAATGAATCTACCTTTAAAATTTAATATATTAAGTTTTCTATTAAACTCACCAGCGTTTTCATCATCGGAATACTCCGCATAGGCTGGAGGCCTACGTGGATGAACAGGAACATAACTCATCTTCGGTTGGCTGTTAGGAAAAACTCCAGCACAATCCCAAATTGAATCATGAACCTGGTTGTCATCGATTCCAAAATCAACAATTTGACTGCATCGTAGATCAAACTGCCGTTCTTGAGTACGTCTGGCTATCCAATGGACCTTCACTCTGCAATCTTCGTCAACAAAGTGGTTGCTACCAAGATGAGCAATTAACATCATACCAGGGTAAATCAAGGCTCTGATACCAACTAATGTAGCAGAAGCGAATAGGGGTTCAGCGAACCAAAAAAATAACTAAGACTTTGAGATTCTCAAAATCAAGAAAGAACTCGCAAAAAAACAAATTTGCAGAGAAATCTTGAATGATATTATTGAATGAATGAATAAGTTCCCTAAAATTACATGGTATTTATAGGTAAAGAAATCCTAATGCCATTGGCCTAATTTTGGTGAACAAGAAAACTTATTTCACAAGAAAATTAAAAAAAAAATCTAGAAAATCTAATACTAATAGAAAACCTAGTCCTAAAAGGGAACCAAAAATACATGGAAACTAAAAGAAAGAGAATAAAATAAAAATAAAAATAAAATTCTTAATTATAATGAAAAGAAAATTCTAGAACTGATCGAGATATAGACAACCGTCCTACATCAATATGTTGCAAATGTAGAGAATTAATGTTGATTCCATGAGATGACCTAGTTTCAGTTTATCTATTTTGCTCAAAATTCCCATTCTATTACCAATGCATCCTATATTTCCTAGAGGTAAGATTACGTACATCTAATCTCCTCCAAACTCTGCAATGGCGGATTGGGGGAGCCTCAGTTACTGGTAGCCCTATTATAATCAAAATATTATTGGGGCTTGTCTGCTAGGAGATTTCGGGATCATATCCGAGAGGGTGTCACATCTGCGGAGACAGATAAATTTTCTTAGATGTCTCACTGAACATTAGCGGCAGGCACAGACCTAGCTTAGGCCCAAGTGGGGGTGGCGGCCGCCGCAAGACCCACTGGATTTTTTTTTTGTTTACTTCCATTACCCTTAAAAATTATATTTTTGCATTTCTTCCCCCACAAAATTTTGAAAAAAAAATACCCTAAAGCTCTCATTAAAATTTTAATTTTGTAATTATGCTCCCATTCACCTAAATTTCTAGGTTCGTCGCTGATTAGCGGAGAGAGTGGTTTGCGGAAATGACATGTTATGCTGCATTTAAATGTATTTTTATGGTATGGAAGTACTAAAAAAAAATTTTAAAAAAATCTTCTTTGTTTATCTTGAACATAGTTTTTAAATGCATCGTCTGGTTTCGCAAGTTTATTGGCTTCAATTCGGGAGATATTTTGCCCGAGGACCCATAGTAAGTTCTTTTTTTCTCCACGTAGCTTATGCTTCCATAAGAATGCTAGTCATGGTAGAAAAGGGAATGGTAATGTTGGAGTCGAGATGACATTGCATAGCATCCAGGGGCGGAGCCATGTGTTGGCTTTTGGGGGGGGCAATAAGTTTATAAAATTTTCATATGGCCCTTGCCAAATTTTCTAAAAATCTCCTTTACTACCTTAAATATTATACTATATTTTATAAAAAAATTATGAAAATTGCATATGCCCCCCTCCCCCCATTTTGAAAATTTCTTTTAAAATCCCAAAATGTTTATATATTACATATGATTCCTGGCTCCACCCCTGATTGCATCAATCCACTCGAATAATTAAATTACTTCGTCAATGTGTTTTTTCCAGGAAATGGATGATTATGTATTGGAATTAGCTCTGGCTAATGAATAATCTGGTTCAATTTATCAGATTTTGCAGTTGTACAATTTCTTATCTTTTTTTTAGTTGTTATTTGTATCCTTTCATCAACAATATACTTTTAGTATTCTTATTTTGGCCTGAATTATAGTTCTTTGGTGTTCCACATACTCTGTGGCCAAGCAGTGGAATTGCATACTTTTTTGAAGATTGTAACATGTAAAAGACAACTTTCTTGATGTAATACGTTAGTTTTGTTATCCTGGAAAAGAATGAGAAGATTAGGGCATGCTTGGTATGTATATCTGAAAATAGTTTTCTGTTTTCTAAAAAATGAATTTTAAAAAATTGTAAAAAAGTCTCCTTGATTCGCTTGAAAATGACATGATAGCTACATTTTTTTGTATAACTGGGCCTACTTGGTTTGCATTTTTGATTTTTTTTTTTCTATTTTTTGAAAATTAAAAATTTTAAAAATGTAAAAAAAAGTCTACTTGAAAAACAGTTTTTTGAAAACTCAGTTATAAAAATGGTTACTTTCAGAAAACTCATTTGTATTATTCTCACAAAACTGTTTTATGGTCTCAGATTCTCGAGAACTGTTTTCAAAGATACAAACCAAGCAAACCCCTTTGGGAACCATTTATGTTTTCATATAATTAAAATATCCAAAAAAGAGGGGTGCGAGTGTAATTTAACAAATTTTAAAGGGGTGGAACTATAATTATTCCAATTTTTAATACTATTCTTACTAATGTGACAAGCATGACAAAGCAACCTTTTTGTGCACCGCATGGTGGCATACAAGCACCGCACCATGACGCGTGACATTATGCATGGCATTCCACCAAAACTTTAACAGCCACCTATCCCCTCCTCCGTGTCTATAATCTATATATGCCCATATACATATATATTTGATATTCCAAAACTTTTATAAGTTGGTCCATTTCTCATTCTCTATATAGAAAGCTTTCTATTAGAGTTGTAGCAATCGATTTAGCAATCGATTTGTGAAGAGAAATCTTATGGTTTTTACACCTGCCCAAGATCACTTGTTAGGGATTCCACACCCTCTATTCGAAGTCGTGTGTACCTACAAATCAGAAAACACACAAACATACATCAAACACAAAGATATATATGTGGTTCAGCCAAATCGGCCTACGTCCATGGAGAGCACCGTTTCACTACAATCAATGAAATAATTACAAGGGGATGATCCGCAGATCATACACACGCGCACACACAGTGTATACTCACGCCTGTATCACCAGAATAATATAAGCTTATATTATTCCTAACTCTTACCAAGAATAATACTAATATGTATCTCTTCTCTCTCTATATCTTGTGCACCGCATGTGCTTCACTCGCACTAGGTGTTTCACTCACACCGGTACCAGCCTATTCTGGTTGCGCCAGCCTGTTCTGGCTCTCACTTTTTGGTACAAAGAATACAATAGGAGAGTCCTTATATTTATAGGGAAGGATATAGAGATGGTTTTTCCTTTTAGTCGATGTGGGACAACTTTCAATCCTTTTAACAAATGAGTCACCCTAATATAACAATCTCCACTTGACGACTTTGCCTCCATCAATCAACTTCATCAATTATCAGTGCACAGTGTCCTCATTCCTGTCTTCAAGTTTGAAGACCCATTGAAGTTGCGCACAATTTCAGTTCATCTATTTTCACCACTTTGGTCAACACGACCATGCTGATAGCTCCCACTGCATGAACAATATCTAGCCTTCTACAGAACCTGCGACTTCTATTGCGTCTGACCACTGTCTTGCAACCACTCTCGCTTCTAACTTTGCCTTGCAAAATTTGTCCCGTCTGTCTTCTTTATCCCTTTCACTAAGAGACTTTCCGGTTGCTGCATATAAAACTCCTCATTTAGGTCACCTTGGAGGAAAACGGATTTGTTATCTAACAACTCGAGAATGAATGGTATTCAGTTTCACAACCGAATAATTGAGAGCTTTCTTTCCTACTGGCAGCTCGGTTAACTTCCATGTCTTGATGCAGATAAGGGACTTCATTTCATCTTCCATCACAAGCTCCCACTAGCTCGTATCTGCTGCACTACATGTTTCATCATCATAATCTGATTCATCTCCAACTGTGAGCAACAAATAATTCAGGTATCTCCTATTCCGCACATACGGCTGTGAAGTCCTCCTAAACATAAAATTAGGAGTCGGAGATTGCGGTGTATCAACCTGGTGAGAATTGCAGTCTGCAATCCGTTCTTTTAACTGAGGACTCTCACTGTCTAGAACATCTTCTATCTCAACATACACAGGATCACTGCCTTACCGCTCCATACCTCTTCTGGTATTTTTTGCTCCAATGGTACTCATGGACCATGATTCATAAGATACGTTTTTGTATTGACTGCTTCTACCCGGAATTATTCCAGAAACCTTGCCTGACTGTGCATTCTTCTAGTTATCTCAGTCACTTTTCGGTCTATACTTTATACTACGTCATTCTGTTGTAGTGTACTTGAAACAGTCTTCTCTAAACTTATATTGTTCTCATAACAAAAGTTCTTGAAGCCAGAGTCTTCATTTTCTCCACCAAAGTCGAATATCAGTTTCTTTACCTTCAACCATGTCTCTTTCTCTACTCTGGCTTTCCATTTCTTGAGCACTTCATACACCTCAGATTTATGCTTCAAGAAATAAACCCATATCCTCTTGGAATGGTCATCAATGAAAGTCATGAACTAAGACTTTTTGCCAAGAGATGAGAAATTTGCTGGCCCCCAGACACCCATGTGAACTAGCTCAAGCTTTTCCACAGCGAGACTTCTATTGTTGTTCTTCAAATTAACTATCTTCTGCTTACACTCACATAATTCGATGTCAATCGATTTCACTAATAGTTTTCGCCTTCAAGAGCATTACCGCGAGCTTCTTTTCACTCATGTGACCTAGCCTCTGGTGCCACAAGTTGTGATCCTCCTTGCCTTCTTCAACTGCAACCATTGTGCTAAAATTGGTGGTTGTGTAAAGCGTACCTTCTTTTTTTCCTCGTGCTATAGTCATAGCCCCCCTGGAAACTTTCCACTTATCTTTAATAAAAGTGGTCACATAACCTTCACTCGCCAACTGGCCTACTGAGATCAGGTTCTTCCTCATGTCTGGAATGTGTCTCACTTCCCTCAGCTTTCATATCGATCCGTTGAGTCTGATATGTATTTCACCCTTGCCAACAACACTGCAGGGTTGATCGTCACCTAGATAAACCTTGTCGAGGTTTCCAGGTGCATAGCTCTTAAAGATATCTCGAATTGAGGTGGCATGAAATGATGCTCCAGAGTCCAAGACCCAAAACTCTATCTTGCTCTCCAAAAAGCATATCAATGCATCATCATCTGAGACAAAATTCACTTCAATCTTGTCATCCGCAGGGATCTGTACTGGTCTCTGTAATGACCAAGTTTGCCACAATTCCAACATTTAATAGAATTTTGAGACCCTTGTCTTGACTTGGAACGGTCACGTCCATTACTTCCGCCTTTTCTTCTGTTTGAACCTCTGCCTCTGGTGTCGACATTCAATGTTGAGCCACTATTAGAAGAGTCTGACGTATGTCTTCTAATCTCTTCTGTGAGTACCATACTCACTACGGAATCATACTATAACGATTATGTTCCTGAAAAGTTACTAATTGCAGTCATTGTGGTGCTCCAACTCTCTGGCAGTTGGCTTAACACTAAAGTCATTTTCATTTTGCCAATGATTGGCATATCAACTGATTTCAACTGCTCAACAATTTCATTAAGAGAACTAAGGTGTGAAGGTGTGCACTGACCTTCCCATTCTTGGATATCTTCAAATTCACCAATCTAGTGATGAGATGTATAATGTTTGCTCCAGACGACTGTTCGTACATGCTCAAAATAGCATCCATGAGAGACTTCGTAGTCTTCTCACTCTTGATGTTGAAAGCAACGGACTTTGACAATGTCAGTCTGATCGTACCAAGAGCCTTTCGATCTAGGATTTTTCAATCCTCTTCTTTCATTGATTCTAGCTTCTACCCTTCCAATGGTAAAAAAAACTTATTTTGGTATAATACATCCTCAATTTGCATCTTCCAAAAGACAAAGTTTATACCGTCAAACTTCTCGATCATACCTGTCTTTTCTTCAGCCATAGCTCCCATTGAGCTTATTCAAGGTGTTCAGAGTCAAATCACATATAAAAACTTCCAAAACCTTAAGAACGCCTCTGACCGCATATAAAATAGGTCAAAAATGACTCCAAATAGGCCAAAACAAATTTCAGCACAAAAGGACAAAACTGATGATGTGGCAGTTTGAATTTGCTGACGTGGCGTTGACTTCTGACGTAGCAGTTTTACTGATGACATGGCGTTAACCTGTTGATGTTAGCTTCTTCTTCCCCAAAATTCCAGTCAATGGACTGGTTTTTCCGGCAACTTTTCCGGCCACCTCACAACTTTTCCCGACAACTTCTTCCATCCACGCGTAGTGGCACGTGAAAGGTCCGATGGGGCTTATTTTTACGTCAAAACATTCATCTTCGAAAGATCTTTCCGTTGATATATTATACGCCTTATTTCAATCAACGATACTCCGCGAAATAGCCCCGAAACAAAACTGTTGCGCGTGGAGGCTCTGGTAGCTGCGCGAACGACTCGATTCACTTTGTCTCGTCGGGTCGAATCTTCTAGTGTGGTCAGTTTATGATTTTGGGCACTTTGATCCTACGAATCTGGACCAAAATGTATGGCTTCGGGATTTGCTCCAACCTAAAGCTCTGATACCACTTGTTCGGGATTCCACACCCTCTGTTCGAAGCCGTGTGTTCCTGCAAATAAGAAAACACACACCAAACACAAAGATATATACGTGACTCAGCCAAATCGGCCTACGTCCACGGGGATCACCGTTTCACTATAATCAATGAAAGGATTACAATGGGATGATCTGCATATCATACACACGCACACACACAGTATATACTCACGCCTGTATCACTAAAATATTATAAGTCTATATTATTACTAACTCTTACCAAGAATAATACTATTCTGTATCTCTTCTATCTTTCTCTCTTGTGCACCGCATGTGCTTCACTCACACTAGATGTTTCACTCACACCGATATTGGCATATTCTGGATGCGCCAGCCTATACTGGCTCTCTGGCGCCAGCCTGTTCTGACTCTCACTTTTTGGTACAAAGAATACAATAGGAGAGTCACTATATTTATAAGGAAAGAATATAGAGATGGTTTTGCCTTTTAGTCGATGTGAGACAACTTTCAATCTTTTTAACAAAGTCGTCACCCTAATATAACAAGAAAAATATGTATAATGCAAAGGAAAAGGTCAGTAATGCGGCTAGTGTTGCAAAGGAGAAAGTTCAAGAATTAAAATCCAAAGTCGGAGAAAATGTCCATCTCTAACTACTTTTTCTACATATATATATATAGTAAAATAAATTTACAAAAAATAAAAAGGAAATCAAATCTAGTTTTATATTATTTTTATATTTGTTCTCTAATATGAAATTACCTAGACAATAGTGAAAACAACCTAGATGGGGGGTGAATAGGATTTTTGTCGATTTTATGATCAATTAAAATTATTTAGCGCAAATTCAATTTTAATTAATCACAAACCCTAATTCTCAATTCAATTCTCAAAAACAGATCAATCAAACAAATCTGAATATAAGTGTATAAAATTAAATCATGAGAAGACAAAGAGATTTTTACATGGAAAACCTTGGAAAGACTCCAAGTAAAACCACGATTACACTCAGGTATCGATGCACTATGAATCAGAGATTTTGTATAGACTTTATGAAAACAAAACTTACAACCGCTGTAATTTGTTGTTCTTCACTCGACGTCTGAAAGTCTAGATTCACTCGCGCTCCACGAAGCTTTCGATCCGATCTCCGTACTCTGACAGCTCTGTTTCTCAACAAATCAAAATCAACACGAAGTCTTTGCTTCGATCTCCGTACACAGACGGCTCCGTTCTTCAACATATCAAAGCAACCACATTGCTATAAACGATGTGTGAATTTTTCAACAACTGTACCATTCAATCGTGCATAGAAATGATCGATGTATAAGCACGATTGAAGACGTTCAATAACAAGAGAGAACTTGTGTATCTCTCATAACTCAATAATATTCTCTCACTATATGTATATCTCTGTAGAAGAATAAGAAGAAGTTGTAGAAAACTTGCAGAGAATTATTCAAGACGTGTCTCCTCTTGTTGTAGACTTGGGCATTTATAGACAATAATGATCCAAACCTTAAGTTTGCCCTTTCTTGTAATTTCACATCCAAATCCTATATTCTGGTGAATATATTGTATATAAAACGCACTTCGATGTATATAACTCGTGGTCATATCATAAACCCAACCCCCAAACAATTTAGACATCGCAGGCAAAAATAGGCAAAAACTTGTCGCAGCTACGCTTCAAGCGTAGTAGGGCCTACGCTTTAAGCGTAGGTCCAATCGTACCTCCAAACGTAGAAATGTGTTTTTTAGCCACTTTTTGAAACTGAAAATGTAGGTTTAAGCGTAGACATTTTTGTTAAAACCATTGTTCTTCACAACTGCGTCAAAATGACCCTCTTGAACCCACAATACTTTTTGCTTGAAGTGACGGCTTCGAAAAATGTCTTTTTTGCTCTCCGGGAGACATTTTACCTCAATATGCTCACTTTCGTGCTTCACTTATATTCTTCATTACTTCAACGCTTGATTATGCCTTTTACAAAGTTTATCGATGTTATTGAAACTAAACCAACCTATCTAACACTCAACATGGTTATTGTCTAGAACATGCCATAAATAAACAATACACAAAAATGTTCTTACAATCTCCCCCTTAGTATTTCTGAGACAAAACCATGTTTTACAATATAGCCTCACAAATAACAACATAACATCTATACCTATGAACACACACCAACAAACATAGATATAAACTATAACATTGTTTTCATGACAACCAATCATGTTACCACAACATTGAACAAACTATTAAACGCAAGTGTGGAAAACAGATATAAAACAACATAATGATCATCAGAAAATTATAACAACAATGCACACATAATGATCATCATTCTCCCCCTGAGAATAAACTCCCCCTTGTAAAATACTTCTCCCTCTTAATCAACCAATCTTAGTCAAACAATCTATCCCCCTTACTTAACATTTCTCCCCCTTTTTGTCACTAAAATGTTAAGCAAAGAGAGTATATGTTATAACAACAATGTAGAGAGATGCAAGGAAGTACTCAAGAAAAAAAAACACCACAATACAGAACCCTTATCAGATCATATTCAAATTCTCAGGGTAACAGACATCTCTACTATATATGACCCTACTACTAATGCATGAATACAAAATGTGATGAATAAAAATAAAATAAAATATTTTTGTTTTTAGAAATCTGTGAGCAAGGCAGTAGAGACACAAAGTCAATCATTAACACATCATATTCTCAAATTTAACTCAACCACTATACACACGGTATAGAATAAAATTAGCACACATACCTTGTAAAACCAAGATTGCACAAGTCAAGTTTTGCAAATAAATATATATGAAGATTCTCAAGTGCAAGCACTAAGGCAAAATGAAAACAATACATACTAAAGCAGATAATCTTCCCACCAATCATGATGATACTTCAATCCAAGATCCAAACTAGAAGACAAAAATAAAAGATATTTTCTCTTTGTCACACAATTTCCTCCTTTTCATCTTTTTAACTTTTTCACCATATCCCTTTTTGTCTTTCTAAGCTCCGGACTTTCTAGCGAGGATTTTTTGTCCCAACCAACTGGGTTTGAGCTTCTTCCATGGGATTTATGCTCATCAGTTATCTCTCATTTTTGGATTGAAGAACTGCTTTTTGCATTTTTATTTTTATATCATCTTATTTTTTTCTCTTCTTTCACCATTACCACAACATTCATACTGATTCAAAAAATATTTCATGCAAAGACCAATCTAGCATAGCTCATGAACCTTCATACCACTCCGGGTTAAATGAAAAAATTAACAGATTCAGCATGCATTATAATCATCACCGAAGAAACTAGCACCTAAGATTAAAGTTTTGTAACCTAAAATAATCATGCCAAGTGATCATTCAAAAAATATTAGGTCAGTCTGATACCTCTACTTCACATACGCATAATGAGACAAGTAAATGTGAAAATAGAGTAAAACATGACTACTTTTGTACTCCAGCCAAGCTCAACAGACTCAAAAATTTTATTGTCATTTATTTCAAAATAAAATGCATGCATGAATAAGAATAATACAAATGCATGATTACCTATCAATTCTAGGAAAATAATGTAATGTGTTCCTAGAATGATAGATAATAAGATATCTATTATAAAGAAAGCATACCAATAGATTTCCTAAGACTAACATACTTTTAAAAATCTAATGGTTTTGTAAAGATATCTGCTAACTGAGAATCTGTGGATATGAACTCTAGAGACACAATATCATCTTCAATAAGATCACGAATGAAATGATGTCGAATATCTATATGTTTTATCCTAGAATATTGAACATGATTTTAAGAAATATTTATCGCACTCATGTTATCACAAAATACAGTCATAGTACCTTGAGAAAAATCATTATCCTGCAACATCTGACGTATCCACAAAATCTGAGTACAACAACTACCAACTGTTATATACTCAGCCTCAGTAATGGAAAGAGAAACACAATTTTGTTTCTTGCTATGCCAAGCAACTAAGCAATTTCCAACATAAAAACACCCTCCACTGGTACTTTTTCTATCATCAACATTATCGGCCCAATCAGTATCAGAAAAAATGCGATATCAATATTAGTACTTGATGGATACCACATTCCATAATTCACACTCCCTTTAACATACTTGATAATCATTTTTACAAAAATAACATGAAACTCATTAGGGCTTGCCTGGTAACGAGTACACAAACCAACACTAAAAGCAATATCAGGTCGACTGGCAGTCAAGTACAACAAACTTCCAATCATACTCCTATAGAATGTAGGATCAACATCTTTGCCTTTAGTATCTATGTTAAGCTTGACACTAGTACTCATAGGAGTGCAAGCATCCTTAACCTTTTCCAAACTAAACTTCATTACTAATTCCAAGGCATAATGAGTTTGAGAAACAAAAATCCCATCATTTAATTGCCTAACTTGGAGCCCTAGAAAGAAGTTCAATTCACCAATCATGCTCATTTCAAATTCATGTTTCATTTGATCTCCAAAATAATGAGCAAGCTGATCAGAAGTGGAACTAAACACAATATTAGCAATATAGATTTGAGCAATAACTGTATCACTCTCAATTTTCTGAATAAATAGTATTTTGTCCACTCTCCCACGAGCAAAACCTGTTCCCAATAGGTAATCAGTTAACATTTCATGCCAAGCTTTAGGAGTTTGCTTTAGCCCATACAAAGCCTTTTCCATCCTGAAAACATGACCTGGACAATGAGGATCTTCAAATCCTTTGGGCTACTCCACATATAACTCCTCATGAAGAATACCCTTTAAAAACGCACTCTTCACATCCATATGATACAACTTAAATCCAAGATGACAAACGATAGCAAATAAAATCTGAATAGACTCAAGTCTCGCCACTGGAGCAAACGTTTCATCAAATTCGATACCCCTCCAACTAAGTATAACCTTGAGCAACAAGCTTAGCCTTATTCCTAACAATTGTACCATGTTCATCCTTTTTATTTTTGAATTTCCACTTGGTGTCAATCACATTTATCTCCTCCGGTCTAGGCACAAGATACCACACATCATTCTTAAGAAACTGCTGAAGTTCTTCTTCCATATCATTAATCCAATCACTATCTTGAAGAGCTTCTTTGACATTTTTAGGTTCTAAAGAAGATGTATAACATGCATACAAGACTTCATTCCTTACCTTTCTTCGTGTCACCGTCATCTTATCAACAGATCCTATAACATTATCCAAAGGATGGTACAACTTTACCCTTGCAGATGATTCTTTAGAAGGAGTAGTGTAACACCCCGTGTTATTTTCCTTTTTCCTGAAATTATATTTAATTTAATTTCGGTAATGACGTCACTTGTTCATGACGTATTATTTATTCTTGGTATTTGATACCTGTAAATTTTTCGCGTTTACTTTTAAAGTCGACTGGATGACTTTACGGTTTCTCTTTGACGACTACGCGAATTCCTATTCTCGACTACACGATATCGTTTCGATTCTTTCGGTTACAGTATTAGTACTTTTACGGAACCGGTGTGAAGCGTATTAAATTACTTTCTCGGTGTTCCGGTTATCGGGTTCCTAAACCGGTGTATTTCTTTCGGACTAATTTGGTTATTTGGCGTCCTGCGGACTTACGGGTTGGCGCAATATTATTTCGAGGCTCCCGGTATTTATTGGGATTTATCGTATATATATATATATTTAATTGTAATTATATATATATAGTTTTGGGGGTTATTTCGTAATTATGGATAAATAGAGGGCTAGTATTGTAATTTGGGAAGCTATTGTCACATTTATTTCTTTTGGTCACATGGCATGTCACATGAGCCTATTGACAATTAGGTTGTACAAAATTCAATTTTAGGATATATATATATATTAAATAAATATATATATAAAATATATATAGATATATACGTGTATCTGTATAAGGGAGGATGACGACCTAGCTTCTCATACCACCTTCTTATCCACGGCTGGCGCCTGATTCTCCTCATCTTCTCCTCTCAACAGACCAGGCCACAAAACCTTCTCCTCTTCATGGACGAACGTCCACACACAGAGAGTGAGGTCGCCGGCCATGGCGGGAAAGAGTGAGAGTTGGCTGAGCTGCGCGACTGGTTGTAGTGCGTAGCAGCGGCGGTTCGGTGGCGGTTCGCAGTGGCTGTGGTCGACGGCGGCTGGTGGCGCAAGGGCAAGGGTCGGCGAGCTGGGTGGTGGTCGTGCAGGTGGCGCCAGTGTTGTTCGCGCGACAGGGGAGTCCGGCCGTAGCTTCGGTCAATTTTTCGGCGACCTTCCGGTGATCGGTTTGAGCCGATTTTCAGTGAGTAGCTCCGTATATACGTAGTATTCATCATATATTAATTTCGTGAATTTAGGATGAACGATTTGCCCAAAAATTGCATTTATAGGTTATAGTTTTCGTTTGGGGTATTTTAGATTTAACCCAATTAATTAATCGATTATTAATGGGCTTCGTATATATCGTATAGGTTGTCAAGACGGACATTTCGATATATTCGAAATAATTATCGGACGATTTTGGTCGGCGGGCTTCGAGTTCGGGCGCCGATACTGTGTTGTTTCGGACTGTTCGGTAACGTATAATTAGGTGGGAAATTATATTTCTCACTCTGCATTATTGAAGTAGTTTAGGGGTGTAAAACTCTTATTTAATTTAATATAGATATTTTAAATCGTTAATTTAAATATCTATAATTCGTTTAGAATCGGAATTGGACTTAGGAATTAATTTAAGAAAATTAATTAAATTATTTCCTATGTAATTAAATATATTCCTAATTGAATTGAATAGGAATAGACGACTTAGAAATTCCCTGGAAAATTAAATGGGCTAGAGAAATTTGTAAACGTTGGATGTGAGAGACTTAGACGCCATGCTAGGTTCCTCTTATTATACGTGAATTAATTGCTTTAAATTATTTTAAAGGCATGATAAGGGAATTTGAAATATTTTCTAAAGAATTAAAGAAAATATATATTTGAAAACATAAGTTGTATATGAAATTGTTTTCATATGATTTAATTGCTTTATTGTATTTTAAAGCATGCAAGAAGATTTTTGAGATTTATGTTGACATTACCATGTGGGTAATTGCTTAAATATGATGCACTATATATTTATGCTGAGTACAGGGGTATGTATCCTGTAGGGACGGTTTTGTGTCGGATTGTATCCGTTAACCTGTGATGGGCGCCGTGTGAATTATATGTGGATATTGTATATAGATATGATGCATTACATATTTATATTGAGGCATGATTATCATTTGGACCTGGATGCATATTGAGAATATCATGTAGTGTCAAATCATGGTATTGGTATATGTGGGTTGTGAAATCATGTGGGGTGTCTTTGTGTCGAATCGTCGCAACAACTGGCCAGGGGGTGTTCCCATCCTACAGAATAATGAGCTGTGAATGGGGTATAGGGTGAGTCGTCTCATTCTCGAAGTCGCGGGTCGTCTCGTGCATCCGTTATACGGATTTTTGGTCACGGGTCGTCTCGTGCAACCGTCTTCCTTGTTGAAAGTGTAGTGTCAAAAACACTTGGGAATAATCGATGCGGTACTCTTTCTCCTTGTAAATGGGTGGAGTGCGTATTCGTTAACCACGTGATGTGGGCAAAGGGTGGTGTATGAGTCACATTGTATATGCATGACATTTATGTGATTTCATTTGACATGTACACGTGATATTATTACATGTGATGTTGGAACAGGTTTAATATGTATTATTATTGCATGTTGGATTTTGGAGCATGTTATGTATGAATATTGTGAAATTAAATTCGTATCTTTATAAAATGCTCAGTTGAAAGTGATAAATGCGAAAACATGAATTAAATGAGAAAATTGTTAAAGTATAAATGAAAAGTGTATCTTTATACTTGTGATTATTTACCTTGTGCCCTTGGGGGAGGTTAGGTATGTTGGCATAGTGATCCATGTGGCTAGTTGAGGCTAGTGGTGGAACGTAGGCTTGACTTTGAGTTGAGACCTTAGAGATTGTGGTCAGTAGCCTTGTGATTGTGATTAGTAGTTTGGTGATCGTGGTTAGTTGTGTGAACTCTTTTGAAGATTTGAGGTTAGGGATGATTTTTGTGTCAATTGATAATTGAGGCCTTAGAGAAGGCGAGTGATGAGTTGTGTGAGATTTTGATTGATGAGAAGAGGTTATGATTAGGGATTCATTAAGTACTCGAGGTACTGTAGTCTGACAGTCTTGATTCTTATGTTTAGTCCCTTCCTTTAAGCATTCCTGGTACTGTGTTTTGTACACTAGTACGTGGACGTTGACTTGTATGTCATTCCTTGAGTTGTCGGTTACGGTGTGGTGCCGAACCTCTTCCTCGTGGTGTCATTTGTTTTGGTGGAGTTGGAACGGATGGTTGTCTTCCGTGAGTCCAACGTGTTGTTCTTCCTTTACTGTCCTCTCGGACATTACAGAAATTCATAGAGTTGTGTTTCTCTTATTTGACTGTCATTTCGAAAACGGTGTTTTATATGTTTTGAAATAAACTCCTTGTTTTTAAAAGGAAAAACCCGTTTTCGACCACCCCTGTGGAAATGAAAAGTTTTAACACTTTATAAAACGATCTTAGGATCTTCTTTGGAAGGATTTTTAACTCTAAAAGCCGGTGATGGCAATTGACGGAGACCGGGGGCAAGACGGTCATTTTTACTCTGTGATTTCTTAAAAGAAAACTATTTTATTACTTTTCTTGGGATTCTGAGATTTCGGGACTTCTTTCTCAATATCTCATCTTGTAGAGTTTTGAAAGGTGTTCCATTGTTTCACCTTTGCTTCCTATCATTTCTAAGTCTCGGGTATGAGGCTTGGTGTTGTTCAGTGCACACATACAGTGTTGCCCTTCCTTTCTTCTTGGTTTTGACGTCACCACTTAGGTGATTCGAGTTGTTCCACATGTTATGGGCATGGATACCGAGTGGATTGGGTTCCTTGTCCAGGTGTTCTCCTTAAACACTTGTGGTGTTTTAACCTTGACATTGTTGTCTCGGTTATCTGTTGGTTTAGCATTGGGAAGTCTTTTCCTTTGCTTCGTTTTGGTGACCCTTAGGTGGTCGTTCTTGTGAGTTGAGGTCTTGTACTCTTAGTGAATTGATCGGGTGGTCTTGTAGCTTATAGTGCAAGTGTTAGTGATTGATTTATCCTGTTGGTGACTTGTGGACTTGTTGGAGATAGCATTGAGGTTTTCGCATAGTGTGATGATGGGGTGATCCCATCCTTGAGGTACAGACTTACTCTAGGAGAGGGATGAGATTTGTTATATATATATATATTGTATATATATATATATATTGATGATGGTTGTGTTAGTACGCAAGGACGTGGGTGTTTTCCTTCCTGTGTTATCGGGGTGTAGGATTTGAGCCTTCCTTGGTACTATTGGTGGATTTTGTTTCCTTGTGGATATTAGAGGTGAGTGTGATCTCCTCGGTTGGATCTTCGGAATTGTGTTGTGAGTAATTTGGTGATTTGTTAGACTGGACCTTAGTATCGTGTACCTAGTGTACGTTGATGAGAGTAGTGTAGACTACTGGTGTTGGGTACTTGGAGTACGAGTCTTAGAGACTCATGTTGTGTATTTATATATATATATATATATATATATATATATATATATATATATATATATATATATTCCCTGTATACTTATGTATACTCGTTTACGATAGTATATGAGCATGTGACTTGGGTTTGCGTGGATGGGACTAGTTGGGCTATTTATATCTTATTAGACGGTTTAGCTTTACCTAAACTATCAGAGGATGTGGTAGTTAGAGTATCTTTTCCCACTGAGCTTATTTGCTCACGGGGGAATTTCATTCGCCCCCTGGTATTCCACGCCAGGTTGCAGGAAATATACGGCTATGAGCAGGATGCAGTGCAACGGCAGTTTTCCTTGATTTTCTTGTTACAGGTTTGGAGTTGCGTTGGGTGATGCGGTTACGGTTGCAGAACGACAGGTTTGGGGACGCTAATATTCTTCTGTCAGCTTCTTTACCCATTGTTATGGGATCATCATGTATTTCTTTTGGGAGCCAGTCTGTTGGCATATCCCTATTGATGTATCTTTTGTTTTCCTGCATTTATTCTTTCAGGATGCATTGTATTTATTCTGTACAGTTAGACGCTTTTTTGTATTCTTATTCGAGCATTTGTGGCTCTGTTGATGTTAGAGGGTTTGGAGGGGTTTTGGTTTCTTTCCATTACCTCGGCCCTAGTAGATTGATGAATGTGGGGCTTGGAAGCCATTGTGATTATTGAATTGCTTTGGGCAGGTTATTGTGTTGTGTTTGGTTGTCCGGATGTTCCATTTACAAACGGAACTCTGCCGGATTTTCGTTAGATTCCGCTGCTTAGTTTTATTAGTCATTTGGGTATGGAATATACCATTTCTATCATTAACCCATGTGTTTTCTTGGTTAATGATGTCTTAGTTGGTCATTCGTACTAAGGATCACATCTTGGATTCCTTGGATGTCCCAGTTCGGGAGTCTTAGGGATTTAGGAGCGTGTCTGTTGGTATCTGAGGATACTCTTATGTTTTTAGTATTCGGGTTGGCATGGAGTATATTCTTATTGTTATTTCATGTGTCTCTTTGTTATTGTTGACTCTAGTAGTCACTTGGTTTGCGTCACCCTTTAGGGGCGTGACAGCATGGTATCTGGGCATTCATTGCAAACCTTTGTGGGTGTTTGATGACCTTCAGTCATTGGTTTTCATTTGTTCTCGTTTCTTTTTACTTCCGCATTCACTCCCTTAGTTCTTAGGCTCGGGTTTCGGAGTCCTAGGAATTTGGGGCGTGACAAGTAGGCTAAACATCACCAATTTGATCATGTGATTTTGCAGGACTTGAAGTATCATCATGAACCACATTGTCCTCTTTATCAACCTCGGAAGAATATTTATCCAACATAAAGAACGGCTCTCCATCTTCCTCATCAACAGACGTCGAAAACTCATCTACACATGAGTCATCAACCACTACATTTGCAGATTCCAGCATAGTTTGAGTTCTAAGATTAAAAACCCTATATGCCCGACTAGTTAATGAATAACTCAAAAATATTCCTTCATCACTCTTAGACTTGAACTTCCCAATAGATTCACAATCTCTAAGAATATAACATTTTACTCCAAAAACTTTGAAATATTTCACATTGGGTTTCTTGTCATTCCACAGTTCATAAGGAGTTTTTAAGGTGTCAGGCCTAAGATAAATTTTGTTTGAGGTGTAACATGTTGTGTTCACCGCCTCGGCCCAAAAATACCTCGGAACATTCATACCCAGTAGTATAACATGGCCATTTATTGAATAACCCTATTCTTCCTCTCAACTACTCTATTTTGTTGTGGAGTTTTCGGTGTTGAAAATTCATGTTTTATTCCTCTCTCATCACAAAACACTTCAATTTCTGAATTTTGAAAGTCCCTTCTATGATCACTCCTCACTCTAGAAATGGAACAATTTTTCTCAGTCTGAATTCTTAAATAAATCCTCTTAAAACTTTCAGAAGCTTCAGACTTTTCACTTAGAAATCCAACCCATACAAATCTTGAGTAATCATCCACCATGACAAAAATATACTTCTTTCCTCCTTTGTTCATTGTCCTGGTGGGACCCTTAAATCAATATGCAACAACTCTAACGGTCTAGAAGTACCAATGACATTTATCTTTTTGTGCTGACATCTGACTTGTTTACCCTTCTGACATGATCCACACATAACTTCTTTTACATAACCAAGCATAGGGACTCCCTTAATAATTTCACTCTTAGTAATTTTTGTTAATTTTTGAAAATTAACACGTCTCATTCGCTGATGTCATATTTCAAATTCATCAAGTTTAACTCTATTGCATATCAATTTAGAACTAGAAACATTGCAATAGCAATTATCAATTGAACGCAAACCTTCCATCACGCAATTCCCAGAAGATCCAACGATCGAACACTTGTCATGAGAAAAAGTGACTTTATGATTGTTATCACATATCTGACTTATGCTCAACAAATTTGTTTTAAGACTTTCTACATAAAGCACATATTCTAGTTTAGGTAGACCAGGAGTCACAACCATACCTTTTCCTCGAACCTTCGACTTTTCTCCATCACCAAAAGTGACTATCCCACCATGACACTCCTCGAGAAATCCAAACAATGACTTATCTCCAGTCATATGCCTCGAACATCCATTATCCAGATACCAAGAACTAGAATTTCTTGCTCTAAGTGCAGTATGAACTACAAGACAGTGTAGCTCATTTTTTCTTACCCAAGCCTTTTTCATCTTCGGAGCTCCTTTTGTCAACTTTGACAAATTCTTCATTTCTTCATTCAACATTCGAATTTGATCTTGAACACGATCTCCATGTTGAACTCTTTGTTCCTTTATCGATTGCAAAGTCTTCCCTCTCAACTTCGAACATCTTGGTCGAATGTGACCATTGTCACCACAGTGGTGACAAATAGGAACAAACCTCCGAGCTCCATCAGTTGACCTCCTAGGATATCTAAGGGTAAGGAAGGGCTTGTTTTCAACAGGTCTTTTGACATAGGATTGAGCCCTAGGATTCCAATTTGAATTTCCATGAGAAGAACTAGATGTTACATGAGTGGCTTTCACAAAGGTGGTTTTTACAGCAATATTCGAATTTTACAATACTCCAATAAAACCTAGTTCCTTTGTATTTCATGCGGACTTTCCTACACTCAACATATGATTAAGCTTAAGAGTTCCACAAGACCACTTCTAAATAGTTGAGTTAGCATCTTTCAGCTCATTTCCAAATTTTTAATCTTAATAGATTTCTCAACGAAATCCTTCTTTAGACCATGTACTAACTTCAAAGCCTCAGTCTTTTCAAGTTCAGACTTATTCAAATCCTCAATCAACTTGGCCTTTTGGGTCTGTAGAAGATTTAGAGTTTGAGAACTATTGGCTAATTCGTCTTTGAAAGAATGCAATTCTTTTTCCTTGTTAAGACTTTTAGTCAATAGATTCATGTGATTCTTGTGAAGTTATGTGGTCTTATCAAGTAATTTATTATAAGACTCTTGAAGCGTTTCATCACAATATTCATAACTCTCAGAACCTTCTTCTTCAGACATCGCCAAACTTGAAGCAACTTCTTTAACCTCCTTGCTCTGTACAGAAAACACAGTGAAATTCTCATAATCATCACCTACTTCTGATTATGTCGCATCACTAGCTGATCCATTGTCAGAGTCATCATCCCAACTGATAGCTAATCCTTTGGATTTTTTCAAAGTGTTTGCACACTCTGCAGCTATGTGACCATATCATTGACATTCAAAACATTTGGGTTTCTTCTTTTTAGGATCAGGCTTGTCCTTCCGAGTTTGAGCCTTATTTCTACTTTTAGACTCACCCAACTTATCCCCAAAGTTTTGTCCTTGGCCATTCTATTTAGCCTTAACAAATTTGTTCAACCTCTTAGCAAACATGGGAATATCATTCAGACTCAATTCACTTTCTTCATCAAGTTCAACATGATCCTCCCTAGTGGTTTTGAAAGTTATGTTCTTCTCTTTTGTGCCACTAGCCTTCTTAGGAGAGTTTTTGAACATCTCCATCTCATACGATTTTAAATTTCCAGTCAATTCTTCAACTTTGATTTCTTTAAGACTCATGACCTCAGATATGACAGTCACCTTAGACCTAAAACGCTCAGGCAGAGACCTAAGAATTTTTTTCACTATGGTAGTATCGAGAATAGGCTCACCTAGATTATGACATCCTGTCACAATATCAGTTAATCTAGTCTCAAAGTTGGCAAAGACTTTATCCTCCTCCATCTTCAGCTGTTCAAATTGAAATTCAAAATTTGAAGCTTTGATTGTTTCACCTTCGATGTTCCTTCATGAGTGACTTGGAGAATGTCCCAAGCTTTCTTGGCAATTACGCACATAGAAATCCTCTTGAACTCACTCGGAGTTACAGCATTGTATAATGCATTCAACGCTTTCGAGTTCCAATTCGCGCTATTCATCTCGGTAGCAGTCCACTTACTTGACGGTTTTGGTATTGATTCATTGGTCGCGTCGTCTTTCACAGTAAGAGGTGAATATCATACTTCAACAACATTCCACGCTCTTTCATCTAAAGATTTTAAAAACACTGTCATTCTCGATTTCCAATATGTGTAATTCTACCCATCAAATAAAGGGGATCTAGATATGGAACCTTCTTCATGAGGCATCTCTATCATCTAAGTTCACGATCTAACCCTAGGTAGTTAACCAAAATCGGGGCAACCACGCTCTAATACCAATTAAATTTACCTAGATGATAGTAAAAATAGCCTAGATGGGAGTGAATAGGCTTTTTGTCGATTTTATGATCAATTAAAATTATTTAGCAGAAATTCAATTTTAATTAGTCACAAACCCTAATTCTCAATTCAATTCTCAAAAATAGATCAATCAAACAAATATGAATATAAGTGCAAAAAATTAAATCATGAGAAGACTGATTTTTACGTGGAAAACCTTGGAAAGACTCCAAGTAAAAACCACGGATACACTCAGGTATCAATGCACTATGAATCAGAGATTTTGTACAGACTTTATGAAAATAGAACTTACAACTGTTGTAATTTGTTGTTGTTCACTCGATATCTGAAAGTCTAGATTCACTCGCGCTCTACGGAGCTTTCGCTCCGATCTCCGTACTCTGACAGCTCTACTTCTCAACAGATCAAAATCACCACGAAGCCTCTGTTTCGATCTCCGCACACAAACGGCTTCGTTCTTCAATGGATCAAAGAACCACGTTGCTATAAACGGTGTGTGAATTTTCCAGCAACTATACCATTCAATCATGCATAGAAATCGTCGATGTAGAAGCACGATTGAAGACGTCCAATAACAAGAGATAACTTGTGTATCTCTAATCACTCGATAATATTCTCTCACCATATGTATATCTTTGTAGAAGTTGTAGAAAACTTGCAAAAATTTCTTCAAGACGTGTCTCCTCTTGTTGTAGACTTGGGTATTTATAGACAATGATGATCCAAACCATAAGTTTGTCCTTTCTCGTAATTTCACATCCAAACCCTATATTCTTGTGAATATATTGTATATAGAATGCACTTTGATATATATAAGTCATGGTCATATCATAAACTCAACCCCCGAATAATTTGGACATCACAGGCAAAAATAGGCAAAAACTTATCGCATCTACGCTTCAAGCGTAGGTCCAAGCGTACCTCCAAGCGTAGAAATGTGTTTTTCAGCCACTTTTTGAAACTGAAAGCGTAAGCATTTTTGTTAAAACCATTTTTCTTCACAACTGCCCCAAAATGACCCTCTTGAACCCGCGATACTTTTTACTTGGAGCGACGACTTCGAAAAATATCTTTTTCGCCCTCCAGGAGACATTTTACCTTAATATGCTCATTTTCATGCTTCATTTGTATTCTTCATTACTTCAATGTTTAATTCTGCCTTTTACAAAACTTATCGATGTTATTGAAACCAAACCAACATATCTAACACTCAACATGATTATTGTCTAGAACATGCCATAAATAAACAATACACAAAAATGTTCTTACATAATAGATGATAGTTTTTTCTCTCTCTCTCTTTTTAATAGCGCACATATGTGGACTCAAAAAGATACTTCTTTTATTTTGAAATAAGTGTTCATTTTCTAGGGTATTGAAAAATGAGGTTTCCATTTTAAATCACAAATTATCAGTTCTTTCACTATCAAAATTATAAATAAAAAAAATCGATAAAATTTTCACTCAGAAAATAATAAAAATACTAAAAGTCACTCGTCAACGGGTAATAATTTCCAGACATCGAAATTAATTTGAATTGAATTGCAGGCAGAGCAAGCAACTGCAGTGACAGAGGAGGAGAAAAAGATAGCTCATCAGGAAAGGAAAGCCAAGAAAGCTGCAGCTAAGATGAGAATGAATGAAGAAAAAGTCGAGCACGCGGCCGAGAAGTTTGTGGAAAAACATATATAGTCACCACCACCACCACCTTGAGGTCCTCCTGTTACTGCTCAAGCCTACCCAACAAGTATATCTGTATATGTAATATATTTTAGTATTGGTTTTTTATTTTCTTTTTTGTAGTATTTCTTTCTGGGTTGTGTTTTGTTTGGCTTGGCTTGTGTTGTGTCCATTGTAACTTTGCTTCCTTGTTTAAAAATGAGTCCTCCTTTGTGAGTAGGATGGAGTGAGGTGCATTAAGGCTTCCCTAGCATTGACGTAGGCCAAATTAGCCAAAATGTGTTAGGAATTATTCTTTTTTTATTATGAATCAAGAGCAAAACACAATAGAAAAATTAATGCATAACATTTTGGTTCAATTTGGTGTACACAATATTTTCAATCCTCTCTTCCCCGCTCTTCTCTTCTCTAGTTCAGTATATCACTTTTAATTTTAATTATGTTGAGCACTTTCTTTGAATAAGTCAACAGAGCTCGTTAAAGATTACGATAACAAGTTACTTCATGATTAGACTAATTGAGGATATTGTAAGAAGTTTACTTAATGACTAAATTAAGTTATGGAGTAACAAGTAAACCTGTCAACGGATTCGGATCAGATCCAATAAGCTCATATTCGATCTGATAATCTGACGAATTTTTACGTAATTGATCCAAATCCGAATTTCTTTATTATCGGATATCCAATTTGATTATCCGATCCGATTAGGTAAAAACAAAATTACAAAAATTTTAAAAAAATTATTTATTTGTTGTTTTTTAAGAATATTAAACATCAAATTATTTATTTTACAATCAATACTTATAATACATGACTGTAGAAAACATTAAAGTGAAAAGCTGCTAAAAAAAATGGAACATAATTAAATATACTACTTAATATTTATATATTAATAACATAGTATATATGCGTGTATATAAAATTAATCGTATCCGATTATTATGGGATCGGATTAGCATAAATTCAAATTCAATTTGTTAAGAAATCGAATTATCTGATTCGGATCCTAATCGGGTTATCGGATTTTATTTTTAATCCATATCCGGCTAGTCGAATCGGATTCAGATCAAAATCAGATCCATTGACAGGTCTAGTAACAAGCTTATACTTCATGTCTAATGTTTTGTGCATGTCCACAAAGTTGGACTTTGCTTTGACCTGCATCACTTGGCTAAGGTTTGGTCTATGAAGCACAGACACGAGAACAGTGATACCTACATGTCACGACATGGCAAATTTTTAAAAAAATAGAATACAACACACAACGACATGACATGATAAAGTTTTAAAAAATAAATACAACACGCCAACACAAAATAAATATGACACGCCGACACGGCACGAATTTCAAAAAATAAAAATACGACACATTGACATGACACGAACAATTTAAAAAAAATAAAATACGACACGCTTGGGACATGTATATGGCACAATACTTTATTTTTATCATTTAAACAATGAGAATAAAATAAACTTACAAACAAAAATAAATAAATAAATAGGTTAAAGGAAATGTCTAATATGTTCAAAATTCTCCATTATATACACAAAAATCAAAAGTTGAATGACAAAGAAACTTACAACGTGTTAGTTCTTTCTCCATGATAACATAACAAGTCTTTAACAACAAAAATCTATAATTTCATATTTTCTACTTATAACATAAAAGTCACAGGTTCAAAAGCAAAACTTTATGATACTTTCATATTTTTCAAGTTTAAAACATAAGCACATGAGAAAGCCACAAAAAAAGTAAGGAAGTTTATAATCCTCTTCATTGAATTGGATATTTCATGAACTTATTATAGATTTTATTACTATTATCGGTGGATACTATGGCCTCCAAATTTGGTTTATCAAGTGAGAGATTTGAAATCTCAAGTATTCCATTATCATTCAAGGAATCAAATGCATCTCCTCCAACATCTCACATCTTGGATCTCTCCCTCGTTATATTGTGGAGATTTTCTTGATAGAAGACGATGATTGGAATGTATAAATATCAAATCTTCTGTTCTTCGTGGTGTAATCTTGTTCCTCTTCAAAGAATGGATAAATAAATAGATACTCTAATTCCTCTCACAACATGAGGATGAATAAAGATGTCTAGGTATCTTTAAACCCAAATATTGTATTAGAGGTGTTGAAGGTTCATAAGTGACCCACTAAATGATCGGCACTTTTTATATTTTAAATTTTACCTTGTTGTGCCCATCACGTGTCCCTGGCGTGTCCCTAGCAAGTCCACCACATGTCCAATTCTAAAAAAAATTCAGGACACGTTTTTGACATGTCGAACACATATTTTTTGTTAGGAATTAATTCATTTTTCAGTGCTTAGGAATTAATCATACCCAATATCATACACACAAAATATCAACAACTCTTTTTATTAAGCATAAAAACACTCAACAAGAAAATACCTCTCATAAATCTACCAAATTTACTTTATCTCTCTTCTCTTTTCCACTCTTTTTCTCTTCTCTGTATTGCTGAGCTACAAAACCCTAGTCACCACACTCCAATATATATAGGAGAAGCGGAATGGTGAACAAGCCAACTCGGATTGGTGAACAAGTCAATTCTAAAAGAACGTCCCTAAGATTGTGATCCCCTAATAAAAAAATAAAAACTTAATGACCAAGTTTTCTTACTCCCTAAGAAAATGAGTCATCAATCGTAACATCGCTTAAATTTTGCCACATCTACACCTTCACGAAATTTCTCCACCTTGAATTAATATTTTAAAACGGGATTATACACCATCTTTGGAACCGCTTCACCTAATAATGTATTTCCTAACAACACGTACAAAGTGCCGACCTTTTTTCCAATGAGCATGATACGTGGTCATCTTCCTACTTTCAGCAGTCCATAATTTGTTTTAAACCAATAATATTTTTACACCAATGCACCCAAAGATATTGCTTTCCTTTTAACACTTGGAACATAATACACATTTGTCAAAGTTCTTAACACTTGGTGAACAAGTCAAGTCGGATTGGTGAACAAGTCAATCCTAAAAGAAAGTCCCTAATATTGTGATCTCCTAATCAAAAAAGGAAAACTTAATGACCAAATTTTCTTGCTCCCTAAGAGAAGAAGTCACCAATCATAATACTAAATAAATTTTGTCACATCCTAACATTTTTGCTCGTCCGACACATGTACGGTGACCTTAGACGAAGTGTCCGTCCTTCATAGGGTTTGGTGCATGTCCACAAAGTTGGACTTTTATTTGACTATTGCATTAAGTTTACATATCCATCACCACATATATATCTTGTGTGTGTTGGCTTATTTTAACTAAGATCAAATAGCTAATTCGTAAGTTAATTTCGAAAGGATCAAGGGCCGGTTTGGTTTGTATTTTTAAAATATTTTCGAAAATTCTGAGAACAGATAACTGTTCTCCAAGAATGATAAAAAGAGCTTTGAAAACTAATATTTTTATAATTAATTTTTTACAAAACTCAACCAAACATCTTTTTTGTGCACTTTTTTTATTTTTAATTTTAAAAAAAATAGAAAACTGTTTTAAAAAATTCGAAGCAAGGATAAGGTTCTCTTGGAGTTTGTTTTGAAGTTTTCTTTGGTTCAGTCGGCTGTGGTTTTTGAGATACTCAATGTTGTTCAAGGATTGAATTCTATTCTTTCTTTTCTTCTCACACGAGCGTGAGAGGGGTCAATGCATTTCTTAAGGCCATGTTTGGTAGGCGGTCTTTCTGGTCTGGTCTAGTCTGGTCTGGTCCGGTCCGGTCTGGTCCGGTCCGGTCTGGTCCGATCTGGTCTGGTCTAATCTGATCTGAAAAAGTCTGTTTGGTAAGCGGTCTGGTCTTACTATTTATTTATTATTTATTATAATATTTATTTATGTATTATTTATTTATTATTTATTCACTTTATAATATATTTTATTATTTTATTATTTATATTATTAAATTATTATTTCTTAATTTATATATTAATTTATAAATATATTCTATTTATTTATTATTATTTCATTATTTTATTCATTTTATTTAAAAATTATTTATTCATTTTTAATTATTTAAAAATATATTTTATTAATTTAATATTAATTGATTATTATTATACTCATTTTTTATTATTATTATGAAGTATTTATTCATTATTATATTTACTTATTATTTATTATTTATTTATTATTATATCTATTTTTTATTTTTTATTACATTTATTTATTATTATTATTTATTTCATTTTGTTTATTATTTATTATTTTTATTATATTTTTAAATATGTTTTATGTAATTTATTATTTATTTTATTAATTTATTATTATTATTATTTATTATTATTATATTTATTTATTATTATTGTATTCATTTTTTATTATTATTATGTTTTATTTAATTTATTATTTATATTATTAATTATTCATTTTTAATTATTTATAAATATATTTTATTATTTATTCATTTATTTATTATTATATTCATTTATTATTATTATTAGGTATTATTTATTTCATTTTGTTTATTATTTATTATTTATATTTTATTTTTAAAATATGTTTTATTTAATTTATTATTATTATTTATTCATTTTTAATTATTTATAAATATATTTTATTAATAAGACCAGACCGGACCACCAGGAACCACCTTTTTTTTTTGTCTGAAATGAGGCCATTTTGGTCTGATTTGGTCTTACTTGGTCTAACCAAAAATTTTGGACCAATGCTACCAAACATGGTCTGGTCTCATAAAACGCAAGACTAGACCAGACCACCTGGGACCAGACCACCTACCAAACAGGGCCTAAGTTGTTCAAAGTTTGTTCTATGAATTTTCACGTGCAGGGTTATACTTGTCTTGTTAGCTTTTGCGTTGTATTTAGGACATTGACGGTTGGATCTCGGAATCTGTCTCCGGTATTATCTTTTTCCTATATTTTTTCTCTGTCATTCGTGAAAAATATTGGATATTACGAAAATAAGTCTAACGTGATATTCCAAATTAATTAGGACGTGATAGAATACCTGCGTGCATTACACCTCTCTACCTTACTAATTTAAGATACCACGTGTATTTATTCCCAGGATACCCAATATTTTCTCGTCACCCAGATCTTTGGATTCTAAGTGCCTGTTTGGCAACCGGTGCGGTACGGTGTTAGTTTTTGGTGTGATTTATTTTTAACTGAAATCATGTTTGGTGCAGATGATTTTTGCGTGAGAAAAAATAAAGTTGAAAAACGAAACCATGTTTGTTAGAATTGGTATGTAATAAAATTTTGTAGAGTTGGTATTATTTTTATTAATTATTTATTTATAATTTTGTTTATTATTTACTTGATTTTATTTTATTTATTATTTTTAAATATTTATTATTAATTAATTAATTATAATATTTTTGTTTATTATTTATTTGGTATTAATTTATTTATTATTTTTAAATTATTACTCAATATTTATTAATTTATTATTTATTATAATATTTTTGTTTATTATTTATTTGGTTTTACTTTATTTATTATTTTTAAATATTTATTTATAATATTTTTGTTTATTATTTATTTGGTTTTAATTAATTTATTATTTTAAAATATATATTATATTTTTATTAATTATTTATTATAATATTTTTGTTTAATATTTATTTGGTTTTACTTTATTTATTATTTTTAAATATTTATTACTCAATATTTATTATTAATTAATAATTATAATATTTTTGTTTTTTATTTATTTGGTTTTACTTTATTTATTATTTTTAAATATTTATTTATTTATTATTAATTAATAATTAATTTTTATTGTTTGGTAACTTTTATAATATTAAATGATATTTTTAATTAAATAAATATATATGGAATATGGTTATGTGTGTTTGTGTGTGTATATATATACAACACACTGACACTCACACACACTATGGTTTAACATTTTGGCTCCAAACCATGCAAATCATGTAAAGAAATGGTGTGGAAAATCAACCATTTGGTACACCATGATTTCATATTTTGGCTCCAAAACCAAACCACAAAACAAGGGTTGGGCTAAACTTTCCACAAAAACCATAAATTTGGCACTAAAATCTGTGTCAAACAGCACTGAAATGTCACATTGTGAAACACTCCATTCAAATTGAAAAGAACAAAAACAAAAAATATTTAGGGTGCGTTTGGAAACTAGTGTTTTCGTTTTTTATCTCTTGAGAACAAAAAATTTTCTAGTTCTTGTCCTAAGGGTAATCCGAAAACAAAAACACGTTTGGTTGGAAATTTTGTCTAAAAAAGTTTCGGGAACAAAAAAAATAAAAAATTTGGAGGTTAGGGTTTGGAGGTTGAAGATGGAAGTTAGGGTTTGGAAGTTGAAGATGGAAGTTAGGGTTTCTGCAATAATTATTTTTTTTTTTGCTCAGAACAAACAGTGCCGAAAACAAAATAACACCATTTTGGTGTTCTCAAATTTTGATCTAAGGGTGAGAAAATGTTTTTTTACTGTTCACGAACACAAAAACTATCAAAGGCTCCCAAACGCATTTTTGTTCTCGTGAACAGTGGAAAAAACAAGAACAAAAACGGAAACACCCTTATCTAAACACACCCTTAAAGATATTGAAAGTGTTAAATGTCTAGTTTATGACAAAACTCATTCTCAAGTTCTAAAATGCGTACCTCGTTATTTGCGCTTTGCCCACGAATTGGAAATTAAGAGCGAATTTGATAAAACATTTATTGATAAATTTATTCGAATTTAAAATTTATATTTTTAAAAAAGCAATTTCAAGTGAATCTCTTCATAGTGTATGTATCTTAGAGCGTCTCACTTCTCTTTGTTTGTGACGTGTGGATCCTACCTCCGAAACAATTTTATCTTTAATTTGTTATAAATTACCATAAAAAATACATTACAGAAGGTTTTGAAGTTAAACCTTCAGCAAAAACTTATGCATCAATGACTTGTAGACCCTGTTTGTTAGTCTTTAGGGATTTTGCTTTGTTTTTATTTTAGAAATTAATTTATGTTTGGATAAGGTGGTGTTTACTAACAGGAAATATTTCCTGTTTCCTGTTTTTACTTTCTGAAATGGAGAAGTAAAAGTAAAATCTTGTTTACCAATTTATTTTTACTTTTACCCTTAAGGAAACGTTTCCTCTAATTGTAAAGAAAAGAGGAAACAAGAAAAATGGTACTTCCTCTTTTTGTTTTCTCTCGCCTTCAAAATGACCAAGTTGTAAAATTGGAACTTTCATGTCTTTTGTACTAATAAATTTAAATATTATATATAAATAATAAAAAATAATAAATAAATTAAATATTTTTATAAATTAAAAAATATATAATAAATAAAATAAAAATAAATGAATAAATAATAATAAACAAAATAAAAAATAATAAAATAGATTAAATAATACATAATAATAATAATAAATAAATAAAAAATAATTATGATAAATAAAAAATAAAAATAATAAGAAATAACAATAATAAATAAATTAAATATTTTTATAAATTAAATTAAAATATAATAAATAATAAATTAAACAAAATATATTTATAAATTAAATAAAAATAATGAATTAATAATAATAATAATAAATGAAATAGTATAAAAAATTAATAATAAATAAATAAAACTTATGATAAATAATAAATATAAATAAAAAATAATAAGAAATACAAATAATAAATAAATTAAATAAAAATATAATAAATAATAAATTAAACAAAATATATTTATAAATTAAATAAAAATAATGAATTAATAATAATAAAAACAATAAATTAAATATATTTATAAATTAAATAATAAATAATAAATTAAATAATATACAAAATTAATAATAAATAAATAAAACTTATGATAAATAATAAATATAAATAAAAAATAATAAGAAATACATATAATAAATAAATAAAAAGTAAGAACAAAATTCTTTTAGTAAACATAATTTCTGTTTTTTATTTTTGTTTCTGAAAAAAATCAAAATTTAGTAAACAAGATTTTACTTTCTATTTTTCTTAAGGAATCAAAAATAAAATTCTACTTCTAAAGGAAACGGAAACAGGAAATATTTCATGTTAGTAAACAGGCCCTAAGTTAGTTTTTAGGTTTTTAAGATCAAATATTTCAAAACCTATTAAAACCAAACCCTTCTTTTTGTAAGTGATGAAAGCACAAAAAAAAGTTGATATTTCTTGGTTTAGCCCACCTTTTTTGACTTTTTTTTTTTTTTCTCTCTCTCCTATATATATAAATAAATATAAAATTAAAAAATAATATATATAGAATAATATATATTAATAATTTTATTTTATAATAATAACATAAAATAATATTATTAAATATATATAAAAATAATATATATATATATATAAATATATATAAAATTAAAAAATAATATATATTAATATATATAGAATAATATATAAATTTTATTTTATAATAATAATATAAAATAATATTATTAAATATATATATAATTAAAAAATAATATATATTAATATATATAGAATAATATATATTTTTTATTTTATAATAATATTAATAAAATAATATTATTAAATATATATATAAATATATATAATATTAAAAAAATAATACATATTAATATATATAGAATAATATATATTTTTTATTTTATAATAATATTAATAAAATAATATTATTAAATATATATTAAATATACATAAAAATCGTATATATATAAATATATATATAATTAAAAAATAATATATATTAACATATATAGAATAATATATATTTTTTATTTTGTAAAAATATATATAGAATAATATTATTAAACATATATATATTAAATATATATAAAAATAATATATAAATTCAAAAATAACATATATAGAATAATATATAAAATTCAAGAATAATATATATATAAAATAATATATAAAATTCAAAAATAATATATATTAATAATATATAGAATAAGATATATTATTATTTTATAATAATATATATAAAATAATACTATTAAATATATATATATAAAATAATATTATTAAAGATATATAAATTAAAAAATAATGTATATATAAATAATATATCAAATAATATATATTATTATTTTATAATAATATTAAATATATATAATAATATATAAATTCAAAAATAATATATATAATTAAAAAGTAATATATATTAATAATATATAGAATATATTATATATATTTAATAATATATTATAAATATATATTTAATAATATATAAAGTTATATACATAAAATAATATATAAACTAATATATATATATAAAGTTTTTTTTTTCTCAAACCAAACCAGAAAGACCAGACCGCTTACCAAACAGAGTTTTAGATTTAAGACAAAACCAGACAAAACCAAATCAGATAAAATCAGACAAGACAAGACCAGACAAATCTCTTTCCAAACAGGCCCGTAATATATTAAGATATGCTATTAAGAATTAAACAATAATAAAAATTATACTCATACATATATATGTTTGTATGTAATGCACATAAGCTTCCATTTTTATAGATTTAAAATTTTAGCACTCTTTAATTGTTGGTTATTAGTTTTGATATTTTAAAAATGATAATACATGTATTTTTTAGGAGAATGAAATTCGTTTTTCTCGCTGATTTAGTCCTGAACAATGCACATACATCAGATTCCTCTTTTCATTTTATAAATTTTATGCCCGTTATTTTTCAAAATATTTTAGTCACATATATCAGATATAAAAATTTCATGAAGAACTAACTACTTATCATTTAAGAAGATTTGGGTTATTTTCACTTTCACTTTGCTGATGTTTGCCCTAACTTTACTTTTACTCTCTTGAATTTTAAATATTCCAGTTATATTTTTTAAAATTTATAAAATTACCTCATTGTCCTTGAAAATTGTATTTTTTATATAAAAATAAGTGAAATTACCTCCTTGCCCTTAAATATTAATTTTTTTATAAAATAAAACACAATTTTTGTGAAGATAAATTAGATATTTTAGATAATAATTTAAAGATAACAGGGTGTTTGCATCCTAAATGAGCCAACACATGGCAATAGAATTGAGCTAAAATCTGGCCTGGAAACTAGGCTGGAAATCAGGCTAGAACTAGGCCGAAAACTGGGCTGGGAATTTGTTTGCACCTCAAATGAGCAAGCGTTTTTTTTAACGGCAGCATGCCGATATATAATTAAACCGGACCGACATTAATTGGAGCATGCCGATTTGGAGCCGAAGTGGGCCGAGAGAAAAAGTGGCAACCAAGAAAGCCGAAGTTCATTTTTGGAAGATTTCTAATAGAGTTAGGATTTGTTTTTTATTTTTATTTATTTAGGAAAGGATATGTTATGATGAAATCGTATCCATTGAGGATACTGATTTTGATTAGGTTTCAATTTCTTGTTGAGCACTTCATTATTTTAGTATAAATAAAATAGGATACCTCTGTTTTAGGGGTCCAACACCAAACACAAAAAAATATGTTTCTCAACTTTTTATTTCAATCACACTACTCCGGTAGTGCCTATCTCTCACTCAATTCTCTCGTTCTTCATTAACTTTCTCTGTCATCTTCATATTCTCTTCTCATCATTTTTTCCGGTCCGTCTATTTTCTCCCTCCTTTCTACCTCCCTTCTTCTACAATTTCTTTCGGTTACCCAAAGTCCTCTTAATTGAGGCAATCTGAACCTTTCGCATGAGTTTTCGTTCTCTCTCGTGCAAATCGCTTGATTTCGTTACTTTGTTCAAAAGAGACGATTTATTCGTTTTCCTTGAACCGTTTAAGCCACGACACCGGCTTTGGCACGCCCGCGATTTACGAAAAAATATATTCCGTCTTAAATTCTTCGGTCGATTTATTTTCTGAGCGAACATAAATTGGCATGTCCTGTGGGACACCACTAGGTAGCCGAGAGGATTGCGAATATGCAGTCACGACACTTAGAGGCCGCACTCTCGGCCAATGCGTTTTATTATGCTGAGTTGATCCAGTAGAAAAAACTAGAATATGCTAAGATGATCCAGATGTTTCAGGAGGCTACGGATCTGATGAAGAAAACATATGCAAAGCCCTCAAATCGGCCAATCCGTCATCTAAGACACGGGGAGCAGCCGATTGAGGAAAAAGCTACCGATGTTGAAATTAAGGTGTCGGCAGAAAAAGAGGTTACTGAAACCACTGTAGCAGAAACAAAGGAGTTTGCTGAAACAAATCTGACCGAAATTAGTTTGGCCGTTTCCACAGCGATTAATATTGACTTTGTTGTAGCCGAAGCTATAGTGAATGATGTTAAATTTGAGGAGGCTGAAATTGCATTTGTTGATCCCAGTTTGGCCCAAGCTAAAGTGGTCGATACCGATGTGTTTTTAGCCTATAATGATGAAACGGTCGAGATCGATTTGGCCAAAAACAAAACTTCATTTTTTATAATTTCGGTTAATATCAACTCAGCCGAAACTAGAATAATTTATGGAGTTTTAGCCTTTGGTGATGAGAACCATTATTGGTACTATGATTTTCTTCAAATAGAATCGACAGAGAGATTGGCAAATATGACGTTGCACCATAACTTGATTCCGACTGATTGTGTTCACCCCCATTAAGTGAATTACAATGCTCAATTATGAAGGGTCTATATCAGTTCATTGATCCGGACTCGGTGAAGACTATGAAATTTTTAATCACTTAGAATTAAGATTGGTTTTACTCAATAAAGGTCATTGTGTTGTTGGTCCTCAATGAATAAAGTATAGGACATACCTCCTTGGGTTTATTTCCAAGTGATGACTTCGGCTATTTAATAAAGTTTTAGTGGATACTGCAGACTTTGAGGGTGTAAGAAAAATTGGATTGGTTTCGGCCGGTACAAAAGAAGTGGCGGAAACATATTTTGAGCCAAGCACAAGGGAATCAGTTGTTGTATAAGGGGAGACCGATACCGCTGTAGAGGTCCTGTAGAGCTACTGGAAAAAGGGGCCGCAAAAGATCGGCATATATGAACGATCAGTAAAGGGCATATGAGGAATGGTTTTGGAGTGAGCAGCGTGAAGTCGGGCTCCAGTTCAATGGTTTCATGGAATTGAATGAGCTTGAAATTCATGGCCAAATGGTGAGGCAAAGGTTTTGAGAATGAATGGAGAAGAAAAAATATTGGGAATTTCTGGAAAACAAAAATAAAGTGATGTATATATATACATATAGATATAGGTTGTGACTTGATATAATCGGCAAAGCAAGCATGTATGCAAATTCGGTGTTGGCATCATTTTGGACATGAAGAAAATTCCAACAACTATATTTTTGAGCAAAAATGGTGTTGAAATTACGGGGCATTGTTTGCACCCAAAATGAGCAAGCGTTTTTTTTAACGGCAGCATGCCGATATATAATTAAACCGGACCGACATTAATTGGAGCATGCCGATTTGGAGCCGAAGTGGGCCGAGAGAAAAAGTGGCAACCAAGAAAGCCGAAGTTCATTTTTGGAAGATTTCTAATAGAGTTAGGATTTATTTTTTATTTTTATTTATTTAGGAAATGATATGTTATGATGAAATTGTATCCATTTAGGATACTGATTTTGATTAGGTTTCAATTTCTTGTTGAGCACTTCATTATTTTAGTATAAATAAAATAGGATACCTCTGTTTTAGGGGTCCAACACCAAACACAAAAAAATATGTTTCTCAATTTTTTCTTCCAATCACACTACTTCGGTAGTGCCTATCTCTCACTCAATTCTCTCGTTCTTCCTTAACTCTCTCTGTCATCTTCATATTATCTTCTCATCCTTTTTTTCCAGTCCATCTATTTTCTCCCTCGTTTCTACCTCCCTTCTTCTACAATTTCTTTCGGTTACCCAAAGTCCTCTTAATTGAGGCAATCTGAACCTTTCGCACGATTTTTCATTCTCTCTCGTGCAAATCGTTTAATTTCATTACTTTGTTCAAAAGAGACGATTTATTCGTTTTCCTTGAACCGTTTGAGCCACGACACCGGCTTTGGCACGCCCGCGATTTACGAAAAAATATATTCCGACTTAAATTCTTTGGTCAATTTATTTTTGGAGCGAACAGAATTGGGCCAAAAATGGGCCAGAATCTGAGCTGGAAATTTGGCCGAGAATGGTTCAGAAATTGGGCCAGAAAATTAAATGGTTTATAAAAGAGTTTGGCCCAGTATTTCCTCGAAGCCCACCTGATTGAAATTCTTGTTGACCAAGTTTGAAGTGTTTTTGGAGTGTTGGATACTTTTGAAGAAATATGAATTAAAGTTTATTAGCATTTTGTTTAGATAGGTTTAGATTTAGGTTGATTTATCTTTTATTATTTATCTCTAGGTGATATTTCACAAATAATTTTAGGCTATAAATAATGTACGTAGACCTTTTTTTTAGAGGTCCCCACCAAACACAAAAATGTCTTTCATTATATTCTACTCTTTTTATCATCTTTTTTATATTCCTTGCACTCTTTAATATTGTTATTTTCAATTCTTGTCATGCACTTTTAATATCATTTATTTTTCTTGCAAATCCGCACTTTTAATATAATTTCAATTATCCGTTCTTTAAATTCTTTGCAATCGCATCTTTCAATTATTTTCTATCTCTTCTTATTTTTCTTTCGGTTACCGAAAGTCCTCTTTGCTGAGACAATCAAAACCCATTCGTGTGAGTTGAGTTTTCTCTCGCATGCCTTATTTTATTCCACATGTTCAAAAGAGACGAAAATCCGTTCCTTTTGAACTGGTTGAACTCTGTCACCGGTTCTGGCACGCCCGCATCCTATGGATACGAAAAATATTATCAATCTTACTATTTGGCCGATGATTATTTATCCTACGGGAAATGATGAATATTATTGGTCTTACTATTCGCCTGATGATTAAGAATATTATATTGGCCCTACTATTCGGCCGATGATGAATATATTTTGGAGCAAACAAAGGTTTTAAGTGGGATAAAAATGGAATCCAAAACGATATATTAAAATATTTAAAATTTAAGTGGGTGAAAATAATATTAGAGGGAGTGAAAGTGAGAGTAACGCAAAAACTTTAATCCTCACCTCACATACCAATGTGACAAGCACAACAAAGCATATTCCTTCTTTCTCTGCACCGCATGGTGGCATACAAGCACCCCGCATGCATGACGCGTGGCAGTATGCGTGGCAATCCCCTAAAAATTTGAAAACCACCTGTCCCTCATTTCTCTCTTTCTATATATATATATATATATATATATACACAAATACATATTTGCTTATTCAGAACTTATATAAGTTGGTGCATTTCGCACTCTTTATACAGAAAGAATTTCATATAGATATCTTGCTGCAATCAATTTGTGAAGAGAAAAGGATGTATAATGCAAAGGAAAAGGTCAGCAACGCGGCTAGTGTTGGCAAGGAGAAGGTTGAAGAATTAGCAGCCAAAGTCGAAGAAAAGGTCCCTCGCCCTGACTACTCTTTCTCTTTCTACATATATATATATATAGTAACATAATTTTTCTAAAGGGTATTGCAAATCCAGTGTTATATTGTTTTTATTTTTTTTATCTAATAGATGAGACTCTTTCATTTTTTTTTTTGCACACGTGAAACTGATTTATGCACTGTTTGGTAGAATTTTTGTTTTTTATTATCTATTTTTTTCGGGAAGAAAAAGACAAGCAAAGCTTATTTAGAGAAGCTAGCTAGTATCCTTTTAGCCCTATTATAAGGTCTAAGTTCCTGAAGTTCTTCTAAAAAGGATATCGAGTACAGTTTAAAATAGTTTTTCATTCTAACATGCCGAAAATAACTTTAGAAAAATCAATCCAAAAAGGGTCTTAATAGCCTACCTTAATGTGGACTCTGAAAAAAATACTCCGATTATGAAATAAGTTTTAATTTCCTTTTGGGGTCTAAAAAAAGTGTAGTTCCCATTTTGAATTAGAAATTATCATTTTTGAACCAATCCATTAATAAATTTGATAATTATATATTTCACTACCAAAATAATAGAGAATACTAAAAAAATAATAATAATAATAATAGAGAATGCTAAAAAACCACTCGTAATTATCATCTCTTTTATATATTATTAAGGACTAGTTTGAATTGAATTGCAGGCTAAGAAGGCTACTGCAAGGACAAAGGAAGAGAAAGAGATGATTCATCAGGAAAGGAAAGCGAAGGAAGCTGAAGCTAAGATGAGAATGCATGAAGAGAAAGCGGAGCACGCCGCCGAGAAGCTGGTGGAGAAACATAGTCACCACCACCACCACCACCATCTTGGAGTTGGAGGTGGTCCTGTTACTACTCAAGTCCACCACCAGCCTGTTGGAACTGTGAATCCCACCACTGGGACCACTGCTCCTACTTACCCTCTTGGAGGACAAACTCAGTACCCACATAACAAGCATATGTAATATATATATATATATATATATATATATATATATATATATGTTTGTGTGTTAGGGTTTTCTTTTTCTTTTTCTTTTTTCAATTTCTTTGGGTTTGTGTGTTTTGATTGAGTTGGCTTGTGTTGTGTGATGTCTAACTTTGCTTTCCTTGTTTCTGTTGTGAGTTGGTCTTATTGTTGTAATGTTGTGGGTGGTGGGCAACTTTCTTAAAAATGAGTGGTACTTTGTGCAATAAGGCTTATAATTCAATCCAAGTGTTTTTTTTCCTCTCTCCCCATATTCGAGCTTTGCAAAGCGATCCTTCACACAAATGTTCCCAATAGGTATTGAACATGAAACTTAATACCAATAGGTATTGAACATGAAACCTAATCCTTCATGAGATACTAAATTTTAGACTTTTTTTAACCTGATTATTCAATCTAAATTCTTATACTTTCTGATTATTCAATCTAATTTCTTATATCATTCTCTCACTTCATGTATCTAAGTTCCTCTCTCAATATCTCACCAATATAACAACGGAAAACACACTGTTTTTAATTAAAAAAAAAAAATTAAGACGCTACACCAAATGTTTGTATTTATGAAATTAGTGGAAATTACTTGTTTTGTATTTATGAAATTAGTTTTTTGTTTTTTGAAAATTGAAAATGATTTTTTGAAAACAGTTTCAGAAAACTCAATTAATCTAGAAAAATATAATTTATCATGGCTCCCTAGATTTTAGGTAGGCAAAATCATGTGATATGAATGACTATAATCCGAATGCATTTAATATTTTTTTGGTGGACATTTATTTTTATAAAATGTTTTTAGAATAATTATTTAAAAAAATAAATAAAACTATTATAAAATGTATGATTATATATATTTTTATCTCCTACATAGTCATATAGATATTTTAGTCACGTGCTTTTAGATAATCTAACTTTAAAATATGTATTAAAAATTAAAATAATAATTTTTTTAACATAAACTGATCGAATTCGGGTCGGGTTTTATAAAAATAAAAAAAAACCGAACTTGCTTCGGATTTTGATTTTTAATACTAAATTCATCCCAAATTCATTTACAGGGTCGGATTAAATTGCGAACCCTACTTATTAACACATATTACTCAAATTTTCAATTGGCTTAAAAAGATTATAAGTAATATATTTTATTATTAGCATATTTTTTAAGCTTCCCTTAATCAAAACTTTAAAAAGGCAATGTGGCGCAGAGTCAATTTAAACTTAACAGTCTAATTCAAGCCCTAGGTTTTATTGATGTCCTATGCAAGTGTTCAAGCTCAACTCAAAATTTATTTTTTTCCTGAAAAAAGCCAAGATTCTTCAATTCAAGATCCAACTCTAGTTTGAGTATAAAATTGATAACCAAAACAATTGATTTTAAATCTAAAAACCTCTAATAAAATAATTCATGTACTCAAAGTCACAAGCATGTTCACCAGTGAATGTTACAAGTTGCTCTCAATTAAATAAATAAATCTAGCTAGCTTAAAATACTTGGATTGAATGGACTTATTTGCTCATTGAAGCAAATTTAGTGGAGTAATCATAATATTACTTCATTTTGCACTGATAATTAGATATTATCGAAATATATATATAATAGGGTAAATTACACTTTCACCCCTCAAGATATGATTTATTACAGTTTCATCCCTTGTCCTTTGGATAATTACAATTTCACCCCTCTAGGTCATCAAAGCCCAATTCCGATTATTGAAAAAGTGAAATAACATATATATCCCTAAATGTTTCTCAATTATGGTGTAAAAAATGGTTTTTTTGTCTGATTTGTCCGTAACTCTCCAATTAGTGCGTCCAAATTAGAGCAAAATGAAGCAATAACATAGTAGACCGGAGCAAAAATATTCATAACAATAAATTTGAAGGTATTTTAGACATTTTACCTAGTATTGAACGGGTTTGATCATGTCAGAAGGGAGTATTTGTTACAACTTCCAAACTTGAAGGGGTGAAACTGTAATTATTCGAAGGATAGAGGATGAAATTATAATAAGTCATATCTCAAGGGGGTGAAAGTGTAATTTACCCTATATTATATTCGGAAAATTTTAAAAACGACAACTTTTAGAGCCTATATTAAAAAAATGACAACATTCAAAAAGTAATTTAAGAAAAGGTCAATTTTTAAAAACAATTACAAAAAAGGAAAAATACAATTTTGGTCTGTAATGCCCTTAACTCACTTGCAGTCATTTCCCTTAATGTCTTTATCTTGTATTTTCAAAGATAATAATAAATCAAAATTTCTAAATCAATGTAACTACCGTTTCATCTCAAACAACATTCCTTCTCACAATCGTCATCTCCATCAAGTATATCATTAGCTAAAAAAAAAATCAATAATGTTACTGTAAAACTTTTATTTCATAAGATAAAACTGTTAACGCAGTCTTTAAACCTTTTTGACACAATAGGTAAAATATTTTGTTCTAGCTAAAAGGTACAAAGTATGAGCACTTCTCAATTTACAGAAATTATACACTTCCAGAATTTCATGTAAACTTTTTGTTTAATTGAGTACAACTTCTAATTCTTACCGTGAAACTTATATTTCATCAGGTAAAACTTTTAACGCAAGATATGAATTTTTTTTACTCTATATGTAAATTAATTTTTTCACCTAAAATTTATCGAGAGTAAGCACTTTTCGATTTTCAGAAAATCCACGCTTTCAGAAAATCACGTAAAACTTTTATTTCATTGAGTAAAAAACTTATATTTCATTGTGTAAAACATTTGACGCAATATATGTAATTTTGTTACTCTTAGCTAGTGTTATATAATTTGTTTCACCTAAAATCTATTGAAAGTGAGCACTCATCAAATTCCAAATAAGCCATAAATATTATAAAAGAATGTCTTGAATAACATTTAACTACACTCATATCTCAACAAAAAAATACAAATTACATATCAAATTGTCACAAAATCATCATTAAGGTGAGTTGATGATATACAGACACACACACACACACATATATATATATATATATATTTACATCTATGTATATATATACATGTATATCATTAACTCACCTAAATGATTTTCATCGACAACTCTGCAAAATATTTCAATATCTTTCTCATTCGCATGGATCAATACAAAATACCGACGTATGTCCTAATTTTAGAGGTTAATTAAGGAACAATTCTCATGCATGAAGGTGTGAACTGATTAAAACAGTTGAAGAGTGAAAACCCTAAAGAAAGAAGAAATATGTGATTAAGGGTACTAAGGATATATTCTTATTAGGAATATAATTGTTATTATAAAAATTGAATAAGTGAAGGATAACTAAGTAAAAATAATTACAAATTAGTTGAGGGTATTTTAGTCCTGCAATTATCTAAACTTGTCAAAATTTTAATTATTTTACTAAAAATTGTTCTTTTGTAATTATTTTTGAAAATTGACCATTTCCTTAAATTACTTTTTAAATATTGTCATTTTTTTAATATAGGCTCCAAAAATTATCATTTTTCTGTATTATATTATGTACAAATGTAAGGACAATACTTGCCTCCAACCATAGTTGGAGAAAGTTCATACTACTAGGTGATTTGGTCCAATAGAAATTTTCCAACTGAATAAAAGTTTTTAAAAAATAAAAGACTTTAAATTGTTTAAATTGGATCGGGTCATACAAATATAGGACTCTTCAATATTTTTAGAATCCAAAATTCCCTTTTTTGATTCACATATTGCAAGAGTAGCCGCCGGAGTATTGTTTCTTCTTTGATCCACCACGACTCTTCTTCCCTAGACTACTTTTTCTCTAATTCCATCAAAATCCCTAAATTTCATGTATTATTCTTATTTTATTTTTATTTTTTAATATATTTTGAGTGTAATTTGGATATGGCTATATGATAAAGCTTGGAAGAGAAGAGAATAGAGAATTTATGAACATAAAGGAACTTGAAATTTTTTGGGTTTGGTTGTTGTGAGAGTATGGACTTGTTGAAGGTGGAGGATCTCAGAGCTGTCTTGTTGGTAGCGAAGAAGAGCCGCGATGGAAAAAAGAAGAGACGCGGCAGAGCGAGAAGAGCCACGGCGGAGCAGCCGCTATGGATCGAAGAAGAAGCAATACTCCAACTCTTGCAATTTGTGGAGCTAAAAAGGGGAAATTTTGGATTCTATAAAATATTAAGGGTAAATTGCATTAGCACCCCCTGAGGTTTAGGTCAATGCCACTAATATTTTGGTCGACGCATAATTTGACACTAACACCCCCTGAGTAGTGAAATGACATGAGTGCCCTTGAATAGTTGCTTCAAGTTGCTAAGATTTTGATTCACAAAATATCTAAGTTGTGCAAAGACTTTTTTACCCCCATTATAATTCCTACACAACACCCCACAACCACCCACCCACCCTTATCTCTTCACAATCTCCAACACACGCCATTATGTGTTGGTCAGAGTCCTCTAGAAAACAACTATACACTCTTTCATCTTCATTTTGATATTTTGATTCATGACGATCTTTAATGTTCCACATTCAGATCTGGTTCGCTTTTTATCATATTTGTAAAGCTTTGACCCGTTTCATCTTCAATCTTCTAATCTTGTTTGATTTTCATCATTTTCGTGGTGATTTGTAAGTATTTCGATTCGGTTTTCTATCTTCTTCGATTTTATTGCTTGGATATGAACTGTTTCTTGTGTAAGTATGAACTGATCATATGTCTTCTTTTGAAATTGTTCGTTTTTTTTTAAGGTTGAAGATTGAAGGTTGCTATTTGGATTTTGGCAAGCTGTGGTAAGATATTTTCCTTGGTTGATCTTGTTTTATTTTAGGGCTTATAACATCCCGAAAGATTGATATTTTCCTTGGTTACTGAAATTTGTGAATTTTCAGAAAATTTTTAATTTTGGGTAATAATAGTGATTTTTAGTTCCTGAGCATATGATATTGTTGTGTTTGCATGTTGAGATGTTGATGAAATTTGAGGATTTTTAGGGTTGAGATGTTGATTTATATAATTAATTTTTGAAAATTATGAATTTATGTTTGTTTAAAACTGTTGAAAATTAGAGCTTTTTAATTAATTATTTTTATGGGGCTTTTTAAAGCATGATTATGATTTTACATAATGATTTTTAATGTATTTTTAGTTACTGAGCATGATGAATGTTAGTTTAAAACTATTGAAAATTGGGGATTTTTATAAATTGCTTGTTAAAATCGTAAATACAGTATTTAATTGACCCTAATATCTAATTAACCCTAAAAATAACTCTAATTCCTAATTAACAATAAACCTTAACCATAAATAACCCTAAACCCTAAATTACTTATTTATATATATAATAACCCTAAACCCTAAATTACTTATTTATATATATAATAACCCTAAACCCTAAATTACTTATTTATATATATAATAACCCTAAACCCTAAATTACCCTACCCTAAATTACCTTAAACCCTAAACCCTAAATAATTCTAAAACCTAAACCCTAATCCCTAAATAACCCTAAACCCTAAATAACTCTAAAACCTAAACCATAATCCCTAAATAACCTTAACCCTAAACTCTAAATAATCCTAAACCCCTAATTTGTTTTTCAAATCCTATGTTAGTGTAATAGCCAAAATAATACATGGCCCAACTAGGATAGGCCATAAAACTGATGGGCCGAAGAAATAAAGGGCCCCATAGAATTCTCTAGAATATGAGTGATCCATAAGTCAGGGAGTTGTCCTACTTATGAAAAAGAGAGTCCAAAAAAGAATTAAGTTTATCAAATCTCCTGATTTAAGATTGATAAACTTGGGTAAATGGGCTTGACCCATTTACCAAAATTGTGTATAAATACATGACCAAAGTTAAATAAAGGATCCAAGTTTTTAACTCAATAATTATTGTGTATTTTTCTGCATCTACAGTTAGTAATTTAACAGTTATTATTTGTTGTCGTCTTCTATTGTTTGATGATGTTTTTAGATTGAGATGGGCAGAAAACATAACCTACTTGTTCAATATGATTGGCAGACATACCTACTTTCTAATATATATGCAGATTCCTATGGGTTTATGGAATTATATGAAGCTGCAGTTGAGATGATACGTACTGATATAACTACTGATTGTACTAGGGGGATCCAACTTAAGTTATTCTGTACAATACCTGGTTCAAATTACAAAATGAAATTAACAAGGGATGAAGACATAACTATAATGTTTCAAATGAAATGTGATAAAAAATCTATTGATATTATAGTTGAACTTGATGTGCCTAATATTGCTCCATCCCTTGTGGATGTCCCAATCAACTTACAAACTGATGGTGATCTTGGGGGCAGAAACAGAGGATAGTGATTACGAAGGTGAAAGTGAATACAGTTTTAAGGATAGTGATGATGAGGAGTCTAGTAGCGAGGATGAAGTCATAATGTGTGAGAACCTCAATGATACTGGGCTAAATCAGGATGTGGACAGTGATGGGGTACAATCTGATTATAGTGATGATGGTGAGTGTGCTGAAAACAGTGGTGATGAGACTGAAAATTTTCCGAACCCTAGAAATAGCATTAATGGGAAAGTGTTTACCTATGCTAAAGGGGGTGAGATAATATTTCAAGTTAACCATATATTTGATGATATCAAACACTTCGGAACCATTCTTAAAGAATATTCAGTTCAAAAGGGTTTTAAACTTGTTATGGACAAGAATGAGATGTCTAGGGTAACTAGTCTCTGTGGGAATCCGTGTTATAAATGGAGAATCCATGCAAGTTTGTTATCTAACCAAGTAACATACAAGGTTAAAACTATGGGTCCTTAACACACTTGCATCAGAACTACCAAAAATAAAGTGGTAACTTCAACTTTCATTGCTAAGAAACTCATTAAGACATTAAAAAACCAACCTGATATAGGGTTGGAAGCTTTGGCAACAATAGTTAGGGAGCAATTCAAGGTGAATAGCAGTGACACGTGTTTAAGGAGAGCAAGAAACAAATCCTTACAACAGAATCAAGGATCACATGCTGGCTCATATAGTAAACTGTGGCAATATGCTACAGAGATCATTAAAACGAACTCTAGTTCCTTAGTGTTTATAAAACCCTTAACATATGAGCTTCCAAGGTTTAGGAGGATATTCTTATCGTTTTCAGCAGTCATTAGTGGGTTTAGGGATGGTTGTAGGCCATTCATTGGTGTGGATGGTTATTTTTTGAAGGGTCCATTTGGGGGCATCCTCATTAATGTTGTGGGGCTTGATGGGAATAATGGATTATATCCATTGGCTGTGGCAGTTGTTGAGAGTGAGAACAGAGATAGTTGGGTATGGTTTTTAGACCATCTTCATAAGATAACTGGTGATTTATCCATTATGAGAGTGTCGTGGACAATCATGAGTGATGGTCAAAAGGGCATACTCCCAACACTTGATGAAATCTATCCTAATGCATTTAAAAGGAGGTGATGCAGGCACATTTATGCAAATTTCAGGTCATTGTATCCAGGGTTAAGGTATAGGAAACTGTTTTGGGAGGCAACCCACTCTTATAATGAATTGAATTTCAAAACAACAATGCAAAAGATTCAAAATAGTAAGTTTAATGTAGATGGAAAAACTGACTTTGTTACTAACAATGCAGTGGAATCCTTTAATTCTTGGCTAAAACACGTGAGAGGGAAGCCTATAACAAACTGTTTAAATGGCATAAGAACAAAGATGATGTCTAAATTCCAGAAAAGGTTTCACAAATCTGTTGTATGGGACAATGTGGTTCCAAAAATCAAAACCAAAATCAACATAAACCTTTCAAAATCTAGTTGTTGTCAACTGATATGGCCAGGGGGAGACATGTATGAGGTGATAGAGGAGCTAGAGATGAAGTATATTGTGGATCTCTCAAATATGTCCTACTGTTGTGGAGAGTTTCAATTGACTGGTGTACCATGTATACATGCATTACTCGGAAAAGAGATAGTGTGGAGGATTATTGTGATGAGAATTTCAGCAAGTATGTATATGGAAAAGCTTACAAGAATTTAATTCATCCCATGCACCATGAAAGCTTGTGGGATGTAGTTGATAAGTTACCATTGGGTCCCCCAGAACTGAGGAGGCCAGCTGGCAGACCTAGGGTGGCTAGGAGGATAGAGGAGAATGAAGCATCAACCAACAAAAGGTCTACTGTGATCACATGTAATATGTGCAAAGTTGTTGGGCACAACAAAAGGGGCTGCAAAATGTTTCCAAAGGGTAAGCAAGGCAAAACCATAAATAATGCTTCAGTTGCAGGGGAATCATCATCAGCACCTCCAAAAAAGAAGGTCAAAGTGGGAAGGAAAGACAAATGCCCAAGGATAAGAGGAGGAGGACAAGCAATAACAGCAGCAACAACAATAATAACAACAGAAACTTCATCCCAAAGATCTTTGTCTATTGTAAATTTTTCATTTATACTTTTCACTTTGGATGTCTTGTACCATTCTGAACAAAATTAACCATTTCATTATCATAATGCAGGTTGCCACTTCTTCTTCACAGCCTATTGCTTTAGCAGTAACACCACCCCCTTCACACTGTAAGACTTTATAAATTATTTTTATTCACTTTTTTTAATTGCAAAATATAATGTCTGTTTATTTCTTAAAATTGTAGGACTTTATAAATTGTTACAAACTGTTTTTATTTATTTTTTTAATCACTGTTTTAATTTGAAAAATATAATGTTTGTTTATTTCTTAAAATTGTAGGTGGGTACTGGGCATGGTGGTGGTTCAAATTTATCTCCTTGGGCAACATGGTAACAACTTAACAACCTACTTTTGATTTTTTGCTCTTTTGGACTGTCAAAGTTTTTTGCTTTTCTGGGCAGTGGCACAAACATCATCTTTTGAACAGTGACAATTAGGCTCAGTGACATTAGTTTGTATACTTTTGTAAATGTCACACCATAGACACAGTGACACTTGTATGATTTCTTGGACAATGACAAGTAGGTTTAGTGACAATATTTTGTATATTTTTGTAAATGTTAATACATAGGCTGACAAAATGGAAGAGTCACAAGCCTTGTTTAGGCTATTTAACATGTAATTTTATTAACTTGGGACACCAGTACTTTTAATTCTAAGTCTTATCATGCCACTACTTTGCTATGCTAGTTGACTAATTTGAATGAAATATGATTTTTGTAAGTTTGTGGCAGTGTATAATGTTTGATGAATGTTACTGTTGTTGATGTGGAACAAAATTACTATTTGTTGATGCAATGTGTGTGGGACAATCGGTTACTTTTGGCGCCATTTTCATGTGACCAAAGGGGTAGTTTGGGGATCTAAATATGCAAACAAGCATGTCACGAACTCTCACACTAAAGCAAGGGCACAATAGTTCATTCATAGTGTCTGAGGTCCCTACAAGGGGTGTCATTGCAAAAAAAAATCAAACCTCAGGGGGTATTAGTGTCAAATTATGCATTGACCAGCATATTAATGACATTGACCTAAACTTCAGAAGATGCCAGTGCAATTTACCCAAATATTAAAGAGTCCCAATATTTGTATGACCCGATTTAAAGTTTTTGAATTTTAAAAAATATTTATCCAGTTGACAAATTTCTATTGGACCAAATCACCGTACATTAGGAACTTCCTGCAACTTGGTTGGAGGCAAGTATTGTCCCAAATGTAAATAAGCAAGCATTGAGAAATTTGGTATTCAATTAACAGTAAGAAGAAGAACGCACGTGACAGCAGGGGATCGATTGCGCTGACTGAGGACTTCTCCCTCACCTTGCTGATGCTCGCATACACAACTCCATATAGACTATAGTCATATACATATACATATAATCTCAGTTCTTTGATTATTCTTAATCGAACAGAAACATCTGCAACGAAACCCTAGATCTGATCATTTTCGATTATATTGAATTCGTTTGTTACTCTGAATTTGAGTCCACTGGATCGGAACAATGCCGGTGGCTGCTTCCGCAATCTACTTCTTGAATCTCCGTGGCGATGTTCTCATCAATCGCCTCTACCGCGATGACGTTGGGTCAGCTCTCTCTCTCTCTCTCTCTCTCTCTCTATATATATATATATACATACATATACACACACATGTATATCATACGTGCTATAGCACTTTTGAATTTTGTATATATGTACGTGTTTGTGTGTGTGTTTGTGTTGGGGATAATGCAAGTTGAAATTAACCCATCGATTATTCAACCTGGTCAACGAGTGTTCCGTCAAATGAATTGTTTTTTTTTTTTTTTGGCTAAAATGTATGAATATGGCTGAATTGAAGTCGAAATAATTTGTTGAACTGTATGAAATTTTGTACTGATAGGGTTTGAAATTGAAGTTGAACCTGTAATTCTCTGGGTTGGTTCCTTAATATTATATATATTGGAAATAAAAACCTCAATTTGTTTCATAGGGTAAAAATTAGACGTATGATAATTTTGAATAGCTGAATTTTGCTTTCTTGTAGTAGGGGTGTGCGCCTCGTAAACATTCTTTGTCTCCCCTAAGCTGGTGGTTAAGCTTTCCTTTAGTCTTGATTATAGTATTGTTGTTATTACTAAATGGAAGTTTATGTTTTGCTAGATTTTCAGTACTAGGAGCTAAGAGGCTATTGTTCGGCCATTGGGCATCCAAATTTCAAAATCATTTTGTGGGTTACTAGTTACTACGTAATAAATGTTCCATAAAATGAGGACTCAATGAGATTAGCTATCGAAGTCAACAAACATAAATTGCTTGAACATTGTCCTATATATTCTTTACCCACTTGATATTTTTAGTCCAATCCTTCAATCTCAACTGCCCCACATCCAATGACCTCGACCAATTACAAATTGATGATCTTTCTAAAAGAGAGAAAATGGTTGAAATGAAAAAAAGACAACGAGTATTTGATAGTTTTCCTTGCTTTGTGATGCTGACAAGGACAATTGTAAATTACTAGAAACTCAATTAATGTTAATTTATTTTGTTTATTTGAAGTTTGAACTTTTTTAATCTTATTGTTGTCTAAGGTTGTCCACTCCTCTCGCCTTAACTCCGCAGTGATGTTCACATTAACCCCATACATATAGGTGGATGACAAATGCTTTGCTTAAAATATATTTTCATCTAGCAGGGCTGCTTTTTGAGGGACCACCCTATTAAGTATTTCTCATATTGGACATCTTAATCTGTTACCAAACTGGTTTATTAAAAAACCTAGGTTATCTATGGCCTGAGTATCTAATTGTTATCCAACCTAAATCTTGACCTCTATGTCAGTTGTTTAAAGCTGTATAATCAAGGCAGTTTGAAGAAATCATATTCATGTAGATTTCAAATCCGCCTTTAATCTTGAGTCACATCTTTGATATGGCCATTCGAGGAACTGAAGTAATGGAACCTTATTGACCTAACTAAACTTTTGGTCATGAAATGTTCCAATATGTTATTACAATGTCGTATAAACATTAGTGGGCCTCCTTCATAGTGAAGGTGATTTATCATTTTTTATTCGGCTTCTTTGTTTGTTTGATTCCTATTTGGGAGGTTGGAAGAGAGGTGGGTGTGTGTGTGTGTGTGGTTGCCGGCCGGGGAGGGGGGGGGGGGGGGGGGGGGGGGGTGATTACTCTTTAGATACTAGACGACCACCTGTAAGAACTTTTACATCCACTAATTTTTTTTTGTGCATCCTTAGTTCCTTACTAAACTATTGCTTACAATTTTAGGTATTCTTCTCTCCAACATTTAGATTTTTTGGATTGATGATTTTTTTTTTTAAAGTTGTGTGGTGAATTTACTTATGTTGCTGGAGTTACCGACATATAATGTGGCTCTCAAGTAAAAATATTTTTTATTGGTCGTAGTTTTCTTGTTTTCCAACTTATGCCTAATGAGTTGAATTAAATCTCCCTCTGTAGTGACATCCAAATATTGTAACGAACTGATAATTTGATTCACAGGTCTCATTATGCATGGGGAAGCTGTTAGGGACCCCTTAACCAAATGTTATTTGTTGCTTTAGCCTGTGTGAAATGAGTGTAGACCCCTTGTGAAGACCCAAACTTATGTCTTTTAGATACAGTGTATATGATTTACTACTGTAAGACTCGACTCAGACAGAGTGATGACTTGAACTAATTTACTAAAAAAGTAACCTAAGTGAAAAGAGAACTGCAACTAATACTAAAGGAAATTGAATTAAACCTGCGATGTTTCATTAATAGATCGAATAAGGGTATCCTTATGCTGCCTACCTATCATTCTCTTGAAGAGGAAATAATCATATGCAGTGTAGTTAAAAACAAAAACATAAGACTTGTTCTGACCAAGGTTTCCTGTCTTAATGTTGGCAAATTTTTTTTTTGGAAAATTACTGTTTCACACCATGAAAAGACTGTTTTGAATGTAAAAGTGATATGGGAACATTTATGAACCTGGGAAAAATCTAAAGAAATTCCAAAAGTTTTGCAGAAAGTGCATTACGATTTTTTTTCCTGATAAATTAGAAATATATAGAAAGGCCCTTAAAAGGGGAGGGCATCCCAAATAAAAACATGAATTTTTTTTTTCCTAGGGGCGTAATGATCCCACAAAATTGAATCCGAACCACCTCCAGCAAGACTAAGGATAAAAGAGCTCGAGGAGGACAAACACCTACTTTATTTCCTAACTCTGAGAATGTCTCACAAACTGCACATTCCAAACCAGTATCAAGAGGATAACACTCAGATATCAGGGCGTGCTTGGTGCGAGTAATGCCAAATCGAAATTTTGATTCTTAAGTTATTCATTAATAATATAATTGTGGTGTTTATAATCATAATTGGGCGATTTAGCATGTTTAGAAAATTATAAAATACAGGGAACTATGCAAATTTTGTGTCAAAATTGTTTCATAATTAATCATAGGTCAAAACCATGATTTTAATGTTTTCTGATAGACTTTTCAGCTTATTTTATATAATCATTAGATTCATGCACTCTTGGGTCTTATTGATAAGACATGCCCAAAGACACATTGTCTGCCCTAAACAATTGCATCTGCTAATTTTATGCTTGAGTGTGTCAATACTTGTGTCTTAGTGTAATTCCATTCTGCATGTGTTGTCTTATCCGCCTTGGTTAGTTGTTCTGGTGTCCTGATGGCTGCATTTTTGTATGATTGGAATTTCATTTACAGTTAAAAATCATCAAATGTGGAATTTGTTTTTATTGAATTCAAATACTTTGTTCAGGGGAAATATGGTGGATGCCTTCCGGATGCACATAATGCAGACGAAAGAACTTGGTACATGTCCAGTACGTCAGATTGGAGGTTGCTCTTTCTTCTACATGAGAATAAGCAACGTCTACATTGTGATTGTTGTTAGCAGCAATGCCAACGTAGCTTGTGCATTCAAGTTTGTTGTTGAGGTAATCATCATACTTGCTGCTGAAGCTTCTTAAAGGGTTTGCTTTCACCCATTCTGAATCAAGAACCTGTATATTATACATTATATGTGTGTTTCTGCTGGTGTAATAGGTGTTGAACACTTTCTAAATTATTAGCATTGGGGATATCAGATTATTGCAATTTGAACCATTGGTAGTTTTCTATTCAGATCAGCCACCATTTAAAAGACTTGGTGTGCTGTTTGAATGATCTCTGCCTTTCATGCCACTTTGATGTATCCTTCCTCCTCGCTTTCCTTGAACTCTTTGCTATATATTCTTCCTCCTTAATTTCTTCTCCTATATCATTCTTATAAAAAGATAAAGGACATACTTTCACCAACATGCAATTTCCTTTTATTAGTCTAAGAAATGTGGTGCATATGTTAGTTGGAGAACTTGAGACATGCTATAGAAGTGGCAGCAGAAGACATTATCTTTCCTCTGTTTTTTGGACTTGTAAGACTATTCTTTCGCAGAACAAATAGCAAAATCGGTCTAATATGGTATGCTGTTATCCAAATAGGAACAAGATCCTGACAAGTTGTGGGCTATGTCCGTCCTGACGTGTATGCAGCAAAGACAACTTGACCTTTTAGTCTTGTCTGTGGCTTCTATCTAGGATCCTCTTAGGGAATTGAGTGTGGTCATGCTGATGTCTTGTATCATAAGTTTGTAATTTAATGTTCTCTGTTGCACACCTTGGTTCATATGTTATATCTATTTCTTAGTTTTGAATATCTATTACTTTTTCATCCCAAATCATAAAATAGAGAAAGGAAAATACGGCTTTGCGTGTAGTAGAAGAAGTAAATAATCTTCTATATGTATGTGGTGATCATAAGAATCTGTCTACCTCTTGTATAGATTTTGCGGGCAGGTTTGCTTTGATTTTCCTTTTCTCTTTCGTAACAACTGCTATAGTCATTTCATAGTGGATTGTATTGCTTTGTCACGGCTCTTGTCCTTGCATGCGTTGGAAGGAATAACTGGATCCTTCTTCAGCTGTTATTCTTGCTATTCAGTCGGCAAGTAATGCTTCATTAGATTTACATCGCTGGCAGGAGAAATTTCTTTCCAGAGCTAATCAATATATGTTCTACTTGATTTATTCGCAGGCTGTTTCACTGTTCAAATCTTATTTTGGTGGGGCTTTTGATGAAGATGCCATTCGTAACAATTTTGTATTGATTTATGAGCTCTTGGATGGTAAGTCCTTAAAAGCATTTGACTGGATGGAACTTGGATGGATGTATCTTTCCGTGTATCTTGTCATCACTGTTATTATTATTATTTTTTGATACATATATATACATGTGGATACAACCGTATTCTGTCGATATGTTATTCGGTATGCAATCACTGTTATTTGTTAAAATGTGTGCGCTAATTGTTAGAATTTTAATTTTGTTGCGAAATAGACAGAAAAATGAATCAGATACACACAAGAACACAGATTTTTACTCAGTTCAACTGAAATTAGGGCTATAGAGAGTTCAGAACGAATCACTAGCACCAACCTAGCACTAGGGCATCATAACTAGTGCGGACATTACCAAAATACCCCTCAAAAAATAGGACTGTGTGGAGTTGAATCCCCGCATAGTTGGGCTTCGGTGAACAGTATTATCAGGCTCCACACTTTCCATTTTTGTTGGAAGTATAGAAATGGATAAGGCATACATCAGAAGGAGGAAATTGGTCAGAAGTAGAGAACCTTGGAAGAAATTCAGATAATCACTGGGCAAAATAAAGTACGAGAAATTGATGAAACATGTTGCAGTTCATAAAATGATCAATTGCTTAGAAGTTGGTTTTTCAAGGTTCGGCCAACTTGGAACCTTCATTCTTTAGTTTCTAGGGATGCCAAGTGTTATTCACGTTTTATCTCCAGCTTCCTTCGACCATTTTTTCTGCTTGTCCTTTTACAATTTGGAACATGGTAAGCAATCCCCTATCGGTAGATAACCCTGTCTGTTGTGACGGCAAGAGTGTTTTCATCTGAATTCTAAAGAGATAAATGGATAACTATGGCAGGAGACTAAGGTTATAAATTCTAAGGCCACGTGGGTTTGTGCTCTTAAAAATTGTAATGGGCTGGGGTTTAGTTCTAAAATAGATTTTGGGTTGGGGTAAATTTTATACATGAGACTGAATGCTTGTTTATCAATAAATGTGCCTGGTTTCATTTTATGTGAGCTGGTCTAATATTTACATTGACTAAAAAGAAACCACTTCACACAGACACATACACGCATATATAAATATATATACGAGCTCAAAACTAGTCTTAAAAACAACCTTGTTTATTCTGATAAAAAAAAAAACCTTGTTTATGATCATGTTCACAAAAAAATGAGCCGAGTAGGGGAGTGTTTGAGCTTGACTCGTTTATCAATCTAGCTTCAAAAATTATGTTTGAGCTTGGTTCGTTTATGGAACAAACGAACACGAACCTACTTATTCGGGAGTTGAGCTTGAGTTGCTTGTCGAAAGCTTGGCTCATTTACAACCCTAATTTGTCCTAACAGTCCAAGGTTAAAAGAATTAAAAAGGTCCAAGTAATAATATTCTAGCATTTCTTTGGTTTATGCCATTGCGAAATTTGGATTGACAAGCATAATGTTGCAGGTCTAAGTTTGCAAACAGTCATTCGGTGCAAAAAAAGTACTCCCTCTGTCTTTTTTTTATAAGTATGAATATAAAACATGCTCAAACAGGGAGCGCATCCCAAATACAAGAGGCCCTATGAGCCAAACAAGCTCAAAAACTTTAACTTCTTATCAATAGAGATACAAAACGACCATCCATCCAATAAAACAAATTGGAAACAATAAAATCCTTTAAGGCCCCTAACGGGGACTCAATACCCTCAAAACATCGTCGATTCCGCTCCAGCCAAAGACCCCACCACAGGCATAGAAGGGCCACCCTCCAAAGAGAGCGAACCGGCAACCCAATATGCGTACCTCTCCAAGCGACAAGAACATCACGCACCAACGCTGGCATAACCCACTGCACACCAAAGAGGGCAAAGAGAAAGCACCAGCAATCATAGGCCACCGAGCAATGCAAAAGCAGATGGTTAACGGATTCCCCCTCCTTCATCACATAAAACACCGGTTAACCACAATAATGCCCTTCCGTCGCAGAACATCCGAAGTAAGAATGCGATCCCACGCAGCCGACCAGGAGAAGAAGGCCACCTTGAAAGGTGCCTTAGTACGCCAGACCGCCTTCCAAGGAAAAACCACTTCCACCCTTGGCGAAAGACACCGAAAAAATAGGCCACCGAAAACCTTCACAAAGAAGAAGGAGACCAAATCAAAGCATCCTGCCCAATCCTCACAACTTGAGAGTACAAAAGCTCCAACAAGTCAGCAACCTCCTTTAACTCCTAGTCCTGGAAATGCCGCACAAACAAGACATCCCACACAAGCCTATCGTTATCAAGGCGATAACAGTCGGCAACAGAAGCTTGACGATCACGAGCAATCCGAAAGAGCTGAGGGAAGGAGATGGCGAGAGAGCTCAAACCACACCACCAATCCGTCCAAAAACAAACATCACGACCATCGTCTACTCTGAATCTACAGAAAGTAACGAAGGAATTCCATCCCCGACGGATATCCTTCCACACTCCCACCCCTCTGTGAGTCCGGACCTTGCCAGAACACCAACCACCACTAATCTCCCCAAACCGACACACAATCATCCTCCTCCATAGTCGGTTCCTCTCAACATCGAACCGCTATAGCCACTTACCCAACAAAGCCTGGTTGAAAGGAATCAACTGCCGGATACCCAATCCCCCCTCCTGGAAGGGTCGGCACACCACCTCCCACCGCACCAGATGAATCGAGGAACCTTCCCTACATCCACACACCCCCCCCCCCCCCCCCCCCCCCCCAAGAACTGTCTCTGAAGCTTCTCAATCCTCAGAGCCACACTGCACGGAATCCGATACAAAGAGAGGACATAAGTAGGAAGGTTGGACAATGTGCTCTTAACCAAGGTGAGTCTCCCACCCTTGGAAAGATACTGACGCTTCCAATCTGCCAGATGCCGCTCCACCACCGAGTCCCAACACGACGCCCGCTGTCTCGAGGAACCCAAGGGAAGACCCAAACAATCAACAGGTAACTGGCCAACCCTACAATAAAGCGCCGTAGCCAGGGCAGTAACATTACCCACCTCACCCACTAGAATCATCAAGCTCTTACTAGTATTGATCTTCAGACCCGAGACAACCTGAAAACAAGTCAGAATACACCGAAGATACTGTAACTGAGCCACATCCGAATCACAAAAAACAAGGGTGTCATCCGTAAAGAGCAAGTGCGAAACAACCATTACCCGGCTGAAAGCCTCCATCACCACCATAAAAAGAAACGGAGAAAGGGGATCCACTTGCCTTAATCTACGGGAGCTCTCAAAAAAAACCTACGGGAGAACCATTCACCAGCACAGAAAACCGCGCCGAAGAGATGCAAAATTCAATCCACTTACACCATTTCTCACCAAAGCCCATCCTCCCCAGCATATACAACAAAAAACCCCAGTGCACATGATCGTAAGCCTTTTCCACATCTAACTTCACCAGAATCCTTGGCCTCCCACTCTGCAACCTCGCATCCACCACAAAAGCATTCTGAGTGTCCGAAATAACCCCATCCAACACACCCCTCATGCGAAAAGAAAGCACATTCGCGATGAGCTTATAAATACAGCCTATCAAATTGATGGGTCTGAAGTTCTTAATATCATTAACATCCCCCTTTTTTGGGAGAAGGGAAATGAAAGTGGCATTAAAAGACTGCACAAAACACCTTTCCTCATGAAAAGTACGAAAGGTACCCATCACCTCCTCCCGCACAATGGGCCAACACTCCAGAAGGAAGCGCATAGAAAACCCATCAGGACCCGGAGGTCAATCCCCATTGCACGACTTCAATGCTCGTAGAACCTCCTCCTCAGTAAACTGTGTTAGTAATTAACCCTAGAGGGGGGTGAATATGGTGTTTTAATAAACTCTTTAACTCTTTTCGAAAAATAAAACAATCTATATCTAATAATCAATTAGTTCAATAAACAAGCAATAGTTCTAATTTGAAAGTTCAAGTTAATTGATCTAACAATTTATCACAAGATTAACATAGCATGCAAAATAATGAAATAAATATCGCATGCAAGATATTGAACTAAAGAAATATAGATAGAGATAGAGAGATTGACATCGCGATTTTTCAAGGTTCGGTAACTCCTACTCCTCGGCTCAAGAACCCCTTCGTGAGACTTTTCCCGATCATTTCACTATGGCTCTTCCTTCACAGGTGGAATAACAAACCTTTACACACAAGCTAACGAGCTCGTCTTACATTCAAGAGAACAATCCTCTATTCAACCAATGAGCCTCATTTACCCAAGATTACAAATTTGTGTATGCAATTAATATATCACTCAAGAAATAAAAACACTCAAAACCCTAAGGTTTTTATGGAAGATTGATCAATATAAGCTCAAGTGTTTTTAAGTGATATTTCAAGAACTCTAGATGAATATTCTCAAAAGGAATGATTTCAACAAGTGTGCTCAAGAGAATAAAAACGACACTAGAATTTAAAGCTTCAAAAAATTTGAGTTGAAAATCAAGCTTCTTGCTTCTTACCTTTAATGGCTATTCAAATAGTGCTAGAGAGAGATGAAGATGAAGATTTTAAGAATTTTTCACACAAGAACTAACTCTCTCAATTTCACATCTCTTTCTTTATATAGTGTATATTAGGGTTTGAGAGAGTGAATCTCACTTATGAAGAGTAAGAGAGTGAGCATGGAAAAGTTGGGAGAATAAAACACCAAGTGATTGGCAAAAATATTTTTCAAAGTCACTTTTTGGCAAAAGTTGGGTCAGTCAGTCGACTGCCTCCAAGCTGAATTTTAAAATATTTTTCCTAACGGTCACTACCAGTCGACTACCTCAAGAAACCCAGTCGACTTCCTGAAGAAACCCAATCGACTTCCTCAAGAGCCAGTTGACTATCTAATGCAATTAAAAACTCTCAAACTCTCTTTCAATTCCAGTTGACTAGCTAGTTTTTTATTGGTAGTCGACTGGGTCACTGCCAGTCGACTGCCTTAGCTTGGCCACTCGACTGGGTTAAACCCGGCGACTTGATTTGTTCATTTTTGTTCCGTTTTGAGTTCAGTTCTTTAATCACTTGAGCTTATAGGACTAATCAACGCATAAAATACCTTGTTACAGTAATTGCACCCCGACCTATCTACCCCGATCTTTGAGTCTTCAATTTCCATTTTGTCCTTTGTTGTTTTTGCTCTTTTGAATTTCATTTTTCGCTTTTGTGTTAATCATTCATTTCCAAGCATTCTTTCTGAGTGTTTTTTTCCTGTCTTTTGCTGAAACATTTAACTCAAATTTCATTAGTACCAAATACATATAAATGGTTTGTGATCATCAAAACATGTATTATTGTCCGACCGTAAATTTCAAAGCCAACAAACTGGATCTCCAATCTATCCCTGTCACCCTGATCAATCGAGTCAAAGGCAAGTCCATCCAAGCTCGGTCTCCAACTTTAGCTCTCCGTAAACAACCGCTAATAATAAGCAGGAATCCCCAATCGGAGCTCCTCCTTTGAGGCCAACAAGGCACCATCAATGGATAATCTCCTAATAAAGTTGGACCTCCTTCGCGCATTCGCAGATCGATGAAAAAACTTAGTATTCCGATCACCTGCCTTAAGCCATATAGCTCGAGATTTCTGTCGCCATGAAATCTCCTCCTGAATAACAATCTCCTCAATATCCGCCAGACACTACATCATGCGAGCTCTCATAACCTCATCCATACCTGTACTCAAATCATATCTATCAATACCATCAATCTCAGACATCAACACATTTCTCCTCCATGCCAAATTTCCGAAGACCTCCTTATTCCAAGAGATAAGCGAAGATTTCAACAGGCGTAGCTTCGAAGCCAAAGTAAAGCTCGGAGAGCTAGCCCGAACATCACAAGCCCACCACTTGGCCACTCGACTCTGAAAATCAACAGCCCGAAGCCACATGTTCTCAAACTTGAACGGAGAACGACCCGAAACAATTCCCCATAGTCCAACAGAAGAGGAGCATGATCCGACGTGAACCAAGTAGCAATAGTCTGAACCACATCCTGAAAGTGTTCCTCCTAATCCCCAGAAACCAGGAAACGATCAATACGGGAAAAAGTCGGAACATCCCTACAACTGGACCAAGTGAAAGAAGCTCCCACAAGCGGGAGATCATGCAAAGCCTGACCATCGATAAACTCCGAAAACATCTCCATGGCCCTGGTCCATCTCCCTCCAGATGACCTCTCTGACGGGGCCCTAACCACATTAAAATCACCACCCACACACCAAGGCAAATGCCAAGCCTCTCTAACATCCCCCAACTCCTCCCACATAACACCCTCAAACCGTCATCAATAGGACCATACACACTGGAAAACACCCAGCAAAAACCATCCGCCACCATCGAAAAAGAACAGGATATCGAAAATCTACCCAACCGGATATCCCTCAAAGAGACCCACCGCCTATCCCACATCATAATCACCCCTCCCGACGTACCACTGGACTCCAAACAAGCCCAATCGACATACTGATTCCCCCACAAGCTCCTAACCACTCTTCCATTTATACAATCCATCTTCGCTTCCTGTAAACAAACAATATGAGCATTCCACTTCCCAAGAGCCATCCTAACTAACTTCCTTTTGCCCGGGCAATTGAGACCTCGAACGTTCCAAGAGATGATTCGTAACTTCATTTGGAAACAACTAAAGACCCCTCCACCTTCCTCTTCCCTCCACCTCGACCTCCTTCCTTAATCCCCCTTCCCCCACTCGCCCCATCATAATTAACCGTGCAAACCAAGTTGCGTAATTCCCTTTCACCTTTCCACGGAGAAGACAACGGACGGTGAATAACAATGGCTTTCTCCTTACAACTTCCATCCTCCTCTTTCTCGTCCATTAATTCCAATAGCAACACCTCCCCTTGAACCTTACACTCACCAAAATCAATGCCCATGTGTGCGGCAACCTCAACCACGTTCTCCTTCCTCCAATTCTCATTGAACATATCCGAACAGTCAGTAGCCACTGGTCGCACATTTTCCACCACTTCAAAAAATGACCCCTCCTCCATCACCTCAACAGTCCCCACATCACCCTGATCACACAAGGCTAAAGATAAATCATCCCCCATCACACTATCCATCCTACTGTCATCAATAACGCCATTATTAGTACACAACAGCCCCACCTCCACATGCTATCAACAGTCCCCACCTTACTCCCATTGCTAAGCAAACCCACCCCCATGGATCCATCACCAGGCCCCAAGCAATCAGGAAGCAAACATAAACCATGGGCCTCCATAACATGAGCCCTCAATGCAGACGAATCAGAATCAAACAAAGAGGAACATTCCTCAGCCGAAGCAGCACTCACCATAGACGGAGAAGGAGAAGAAGATAGGCCACTCCTAGCAGCATTAGCACCCCTACGCCTCAACATAGAACCCTTCCCCTCATTCGACGCTACCAGTAAGTCCTTTGACGGAGTGAGAAAATTGACGAACCCACATCCCCTTTGCCACCAGTAGCTGATCGTAACTCCTTCAGTTCCATACTAGCAACTGATGGCCCTTCCACTTGATACAACAACGGTGATACCATCTTTGACTTACCTCTATCATCCCGCCTTCGCCCAACATCCTGGATCTTGGTCGGACCACCATTAACGAAACCAGATGCCACCTCCTGCACATAAGGCGCAACCCAAGACCTCGCCTTCCGATCCTTAAACCCACGCCGCCGTGAAACCATCTGAAAACCATCGGCATCGACCTTCACAAATTAATTGTCCAAGTCTGACTTTTCGACATTTTTTGGTTATTTTGTGTTTCCAATTTTGCCCGTTGATAATATAGTATAGTTATAGTTTTCTAGTGGGGCCCATTGATTTTTGAAGTTAATGAAGAGGGATACTTTTGGAAAGTTTAAGACTATTTTGTATTGGGATTCGAAACTTGACAAGTATTTTGAGGCAAGTAAAGTTGAGAAAGTGGACAACTAATATGGGACGGAGGGAGTATCAAATTTTAGGTCTCTCTCTGATCTTTCCTCCTTGCACCCTAAATAACTAAGATATACAGTGGACTATATCCTTTTAGTGCGAGAACGTTTACCCTTCTATTGACTATAAACCTTTATAGGCATCCAGTCTGAAAACAAAAGGTTGTTGTCCAGCAATTTCAAAGTTGTAAGCGACAAGGCCCACCATGTTACCTTTCCTTTAAACTCTAAAATAAGCTTCCCATAGTCAGTAGGTTTACTGACTAGCTCACGATCAGGCTTGGTTTTGTTCAACTATCAAGTGATAGGTAATGGTTCTGGTATTTCATTTCTTTTATGTTATAAAGTTGTTGGCCAAGGACCACTATGTGCTGCCGAAATGTGATGAGTTTAATTCTCCTCCCTCAAGCCCCATGCTCATGAGATCTGTTCTTGACTTAAAAGATGCCATGTGGACGAAGGGTACCATTTCCATTCAATGGCGCGGATACCTTTCTAGTCAACAGAAGAAACAAATTGATAATAAACTTAAAAGAAGAAAAGTGGAGCGGCCTTGAGTATTTGACCAATGTTGTGAGAGAGTATCATCTCTACAGATGAACTCTCCTTAACAAAGATAGAGATGAAGTCATTGGGCAATTTTAGGTGAAGCAATTTACAGTTGATGGTTCCTTTAGTAGAAGAATTGTCACATCTTCAAGACATGCATTCTGACAATGACTTAGTTGTGTACTTCGCCAATTAATTAGGCCCCGTTTGGAAATCATGTTTTTGTTTTGTTTTTTGTTTTTTGGCACTGTTCAGGAGAACAGAACATGTTTGACACCCCTTTTTACTATTTGTTCTGTTCTCAATTTGGAAACTATTTTCGTGAATAGTAGAAAAAACAAGGGAACAACAAAAACTTGTTTTTTTGGGATTTTCCAAAAAAAAAAGAATTGTGATAGAGAGGAAAAATTGTGTGAGAATATGTGTGTTTTTTTGCCCCAAACATGTTTTTTGTTCTTGTTCTTTTGAGTGAGAAAATAAGAACAAGAACAAGAATTGTTCTTGTTTTTTGGTTCTCAAAACAAAAAACAAAAACAATAATTCCCAAACGGGCCCTTAGCATCTATGTGCCCTATTTTTTACAGGGAAAAGTACACATACGTAGAGTTGGGAGCCGTAAATAACAAGTTGGTTTATTTTATCACAATGATCAAATTAAGCAAAATAATTACCAAAGCATTGAGAATTGTTATTAAGGCCTAAACTTCCTTCCAAGCTCTTATTGTAAAATACAAAAAACATCCTTCCTTAATTTATATAAAAGGGAAATGAAAAAAAATAAAAAATACAGAACTCGCTCAAAAAAATTAGCACGAAATATGAAAATTTGTAGCCTCGTACTATCCAATCATTGTCTACTGTATCAACATTATGTTCTGACAAAATTATGTTTTTAGTCTGTCTCTCTCTCTCTCTTTTTGTGACATTTGTTATCATTTAATAGTTCAATCGTATTGCAAAAGGGAATAGAAGTATGAACGATCCTTGAACTTTTTAGGCTGCGGTGAAAAGCAATGTTATCAATATAATTATGCACATGAATATATATTATTCTGTAATGAGAAATTGAAACGACGTATTGCAATCACTATTCACCCTTAAGTTCAAATATATATACACACATATGTATATATATGTACATATATTTCATATCAGAGTACCATACCTACTATTAAGAAATTGTCCTACAGGCCTACACTTTAAATAGAGTTATGTGACGAAGATCTGCATGTAGATCCTGAACTTGGCATTCAGGCTCAGATTGCCAAAAGAAAAATATGTCTTGTAGTAGAAGAGATGGCACTGCCTGATCTTTGGCATAATTGGTAACCTGGCATTGAAGGAGTGGATATTAAAAGGGAAGACAAATTCCTACCATGAGCACAAGAAATTATATTTTTAATAATAGCTTGGAGGGACCTAAAGACCTCAGCAATAGTTCTTGAGGGATCTTTTTAATTATTTTGTTTACTTCAGTCAAACTGAAAATTAGAGCTTTAAAATAGACCACTTTATTTATTTATTTCAGACTCGTAACTCTGCCTATGTGTAGTTTTCCCTTTTTTGTATTTATTTTTATTCTTCTGTCTTGCTTCTTCTTTGTGGTAATGTGTTAGTTCAATTGAATCGATTTCTCTGTTCCCCTCTCTCATGCACATATATCAGTTGTGTGCATTGCTTAACATAATTGCTCATTTTTGTGCTTGCTGGCGTTTTTGGTGCGTTAATTCTGTTTTGGAGTTTGTGGTCTTTGTTTTCCTGAGGTAGAAGTTTAAGACTCTTCCATTATTGTAGTACAAATTCTGTTCATAGAATATATGTGTATGGGGTTTCGCCCCCTCCCCCAAAGTCCAAACCACACGCATTGACGTAGTTTTGAATCTGTGGAAGGCGAAACAAAATAGTTTTCAATGCAGAATTAAAGTCTGTGTTTACTTTCTTATATCCTTGATTCTGAATGGAAAAATGCAGAGATCATGGACTTTGGTTATCCTCAAAATCTCTCTCCAGAAATTTTGAAGCTTTACATTACTCAGGAAGGAGTACGCTCACCTTTCTCATCCAAGGTTAGATGTGTATTTTAGTTATCTTGCGTTGGTATTTCAAAATGGTACATGGCAACAGTCTCCTATTATTGGTTTTCTAATATTTGTTACTCTTTTCCCTCTGAATACGGCATGGGAATATTATTCTAACTTGTTTCTGCTATATTTTAATAATTATGTAGCCTACAGATAAGCCAGTCCCAAATGCAACTTTACAAGTTACGGGTGCTGTCGGTTGGCGTCGAGAGGGTCTTGTTTATAAAAAGAACGAGGTTACATTATTCATTTGTTTATTTAATTCCCACCTCCTTTAATATGGCTATTCTTCTGGACTATAGCATTGATATATTAAACAGGTGTTTTTTTTAACAGGTGTTTCTAGATATTGTTGAAAGTGTTAATCTTCTCATGTCATCCAAAGGTGGGCAATAGTGTTGGCAGCTATATTACTTGCTGTGTCCGTGTTGATTGCTAAGAGACAATTTGGTGATTACAGGTAGTGTTCTGCGATGCGATGTAACTGGGAAAATTCTTATGAAGTGCTTCCTTTCTGGGATGCCCGATTTGAAATTGGGTTTGAATGATAAAATTGGCCTTGAGAAAGAGTCAGAACTTAAATCACGTCCTACAAAGAGGTAGCTTCAGAGGACCCATCACAGTATCTCATCTGTTTATACCTATTTGTACTAATTATCAGTATCCCTTTTTTACCTTTGTTTTTATATTATTCTTATTCTAAGTCAGTCGGCTGCAATGAGTTTCTCTTAGTTATGTCTTGAAATCAACCAAATAAACATCTTGTTTAAGAATATGAAAGTGGCAGAAGGTTTGTGGTTGCTTTAACATGTTTAACACGGAGTATTCATATAATGTACAATCTAATAGTTGTCGCATATGTAATTATGATATTCTAGAAGAGCTTCATATTGTGTGTGTGTGTGTGTGTGTCTACTGCCACACATCATAAATTTCCCGCTACATGGCTTGAACCCCTCACCTCCTTTTTGAGGGAGTAGAGGTTATACCATTGGGCTAATGGACAATTGGTTCATAGTAGCTTCTTCATTTGCTCTTGGACATTGTTTTTACATTTCATAGAAAAATCCGATTACCAATATCTGTAAATGGAAAATTTAGAGTTATGAAATACATATTTGTAGTTTTATATTGAGTTATATCATCAGTAGTTGCATAAGCGAAGTTCCTCAAACATAAGAACAAGAGATATGAAGTTGTATAACAGTGTAACTTTGCTCCTTCACAGCACAATATTAATAATAAAGGTGGAACTTTTACCTTGTTGTAGAAACATGAAAAAACCAAAGTAGATTTATACTTTAGTCCCACATACGTCTTTTATCAATCTTTTTTTGGGCGTTCAGTTTGACTTTTGTTGCTTAAATTCCAGAACGAAAATCCACTTTGATTCTTTTCATGTTTTTTGACAAGGTAAAACATAAATCTTTGTGATTGATATTGTATCTTTGCTGTTAAAAACCTTAGTTAAAGGTAATCTGATTGACGCAGTTATACTACTACCTATCTCATGTTAATTTTGTTTGAGGAACTTTGTTTATGCGACTACTGGTGATATAATTTTTTGATTAGTAACTGGTAATATAATGTCCACCAAGTTTTTGTTTAGTTCTATGTCTATAGTACAGGGACTCAATAAACTTGATTTGCCAATTTAATAACTCTTAATTTGCCATTTTCATCAAATTGGGAAGCTTGTTTCATGTATTTTAAATGTATCTGCAGTATATTGAGCAGTTGCATATTTTCATGTGCTCACATTAACTGGAGTATTGCTTATAGCATGTTTCCGTAGGGCCCGTTTGGAAAGCCCTGTTTTTTTTTTATTATTGGTTTTTCCACTGTTCATGAGAACAAAACCATGTTTGGTTGCATTTTTAGGGAAAATGTTTTGGCTACAGTGCTAAGAACAAAACCACTTTTGGGCCAAAATCAGAGAACACCAATTTGGTGTTTTTTTTTGTTTTTTGGGTTCACCCTTCTCTCAATTCAACCAAATACACACACACACACACATACACATACACATACACCCCCGCCGCCGCCACCACCACCACCGGAACCCTAACCCCCAACTCGAAACCCCAACCACCAATTGAAAACCCCCAATTCGAAACTCCAACCACCACCACCACCACCACCACCTTCGGAACTGACCACCACCACCACCGGCTCTCTCTGTGAAAACCCCCAAACCCCAATTCGTGTGTGTGTGTATGTGTGTGACAGAACCAAATACAATTTTTGCCCCAAACAACATTTTTGTTTTTTGTTTTTAGGGTGAGAAACATGAACAAATACAAAGTCTGTTTTTGTATTTAAGGGTTTGAAACAAATACAAAAAAATTGGTTTCCAAACGGGGCCTTAGTTGAAGCTTCTGCACGATGGATGTGTTTTCTTTGCATTGTTCCCTTTTTTATGTGACTCTATTTGGCTATCTAATGCAGTGGGAAAACCATTGAGCTCGACGATGTTACTTTCCATCAATGTGTAAATTTGACAAGGTTTAACTCAGAAAAGACAGTTAGTTTTGTGCCACCAGATGGTGAATTTGAATTGATGAAGTAAGCCCTCAATTCTTCCTTATTTGTTATGTTTTACATTTATGTGTTTTATGTAATCTAAAAATGGTCAGCAACACAGATATCGTATAACCGAGGGTGTAAATCTTCCATTTCGGGTGTTGCCAACTATTAAAGAACTGGGTCGGACACGAATGGAAGTGAATGTTAAGGTGTGTTATTGACATTTTGAAGTATGCAGATTTTAAATGTTGGTTGCAATGCATTTATATGATTTTCCTAAAATTTTAGGTAAAGAGCGTATTTGGTGCAAAAATGTTTGCACTAGGAGTGGTGATTAAAATTCCAGTACCCAAACAAACGGCAAAAACAAGTTTCCAAGTCACATCAGGCCGAGCAAAGTACAATGCATCTATTGATTGTTTGGTGTGGAAGTGAGTATTTGTATATCTTAATTTGTGATATATCTCCATGGGCATCATTTTCTTTTGGTATATCATCATTGTAGTATTTGTTTTAGCTTTGTTGTATAAAAAAAGATTGGTGCTTGATTTCTGTCTGATTGAATCATGGATCAAAGAGAAGATTGAACTAATTAATGACCAAGCATACCTCATTCATTGATCAACTTGAGGGGTCTGCTATGTGGAGAAAGGAGTTTAGTCTTTCTTGAGGCTTTGAGCTTGCACGTAGGTGCGATGATCCCTACTTGAACTTAGGTGTATCTTATCTTCTTATACATAGATTCGATCACATTAATCGGGAACTTTTCATCCTGCCCGCAAGTCCAAGGGAATGATATGCATAATATATATGAGAAGGTTGAAGCTGGTGGAAACTTAAAATGAAACTTTCTATTGAACATATGTAACATGCTCGGAGATGTGCTATTCCCATTGAATTGAATCCCCATTGACTTGTAGTATTGTCCTTTTTTACATGCGAAATTGAACCCCCTGACTTGCTGACTATTGACATTCATATTCTGATTTCCATATTTTGAGTTCAAGAGTTTCCGTGCTCTTGCAAATCACCACGTAGGTGAAATATATTTTACTTCTGTACAAATAATGGTGGAGAATTTACTGGATAAGTGATTTATACATCTAAATACATTTAAAGAGAATCTACTAGTATGTTGTTTCATAGTTTAAAGTTATATGTTTTATTTATGCCCAATATGGGATTTTATGTGTAAACATGTTTTAAGTCAGTTAGGATGTTTGTAGCTGAGCTCTGTAACATATTTGGAACTTTTGTAGGATACGCAAATTTCCTGGACAAACTGAGCCAACCTTTAGTGCAGAAGTAGAGTTGATTTCCACAATTGCAGAAAAGAAGTCTTGGACTAGGCCGCCAATTCAGATGGAATTCCAGGTACCTAAGCGATTTTCTTTCTCTAGTGCGACAATGGTTTTAGTAAATTTATGGTACCCCTCATTTTTCATGTAAATGAATTAAGTGCACTGGCTGCGTCCTTATTCCTTCATTTTTTTGTGAGTGCCTTATTCTAAGGAACAGTCCTTTGGATACCCTCATTGCAACTGTATTCTAGTATTGACGATCTGGTCTCCCATTAAGTTCCCTCACATGAGTGCTGATTTGCTGTTAGGTTTTGAATTGGAAGTGCGAAATCCTATATGCTATTTTTATTTTTTTTTGATAAGTAAGAAATAGTATAAAAGCACTCAAACGGGGAGTGCATCCCAAAGAATTCAAGAAGCCTCTACGGGCGAAGAGACTCCAAAAAACCTATATGCTATTGGATGAATGATACAATGGTGTTACTTCCATTTTGTAATTTAGTGTGAGTGAGTTCCTAGAAATGGGGTTTATAATTGATCGATTTTCTTTCTTTTTCCTCTTTAACAAGAAAGGTTTTTCATCCCTTCATTGATAAAACGACCTCCTCCTCTCTTAAAGAAGATATGGGAAAATAAAAATAAAAAAGGAAACGGGCTGAAGATGGGATTCAGTCCCAGATATTTGGTAGAAAGTACTGTTTATGCTAGCACAATCCTTCAACTTGCTATTGTTACTGGTACATGATGGAACTTAATATAAATAATTCAATGATTAATACGAATCGAGAAAAGTATTAATGTACATACAATATTGGGAACAGAAATTTTATTCCATATTTGGTAGCTTATTGACATAACGACACATTCTTAGTAATTTGTTGGCATTTAAGCAAGCTAGTGCTAGTTTTTAAAAAAAATTAAGATTTTGAAGTGGATGTGCCCATTCTTTATCAGCTCTGAATCTGTGCTCAAAACTTGTCACATCCCGTTTGGTGGTAAAAATAGTACGAAGAGAAGATGTATGAAATCCTGTAGTTACAAAAAAAAGTACTTGCTATCATAGTGTCTTTTGCATGTACGTCCAAGTACTTATGTCCTACTCTAAGCTGCATATAGAAACAGTTCACCATCTACGGGAAAATAAACGGTCCTTGATTTTGCAGGTTCCTATGTTTACAGCATCTGGATTACGTGTCCGTTTTCTCAAGGTATAATTTCACCGATCTTAGTGGCACATGTTATTGTCCTATGTGAATACAGCTTCAAACTTATCGGCTTATTGCAGGTTTGGGAAAAGAGTGGGTACAACACGGTTGAGTGGGTCCGTTATATTACCAAAGCTGGTTCATACGAGATTAGGTGCTAGAAACACTGGAGTTCTGTTGTGAAATTTTCTTCTTCGAAGTTGTGTTAGGTGGAGAATGGAAACTTTCAAGCTTCTTGACAAGGTCTCGTGACCTCCACGGCTCCACTATTCATCGAAAGAAATGCAGCGCCACGGTTGGGTATTGTATTATCGAAGCATTTGTTGCTTCATGATGTAGGGCTCTGTCAATAGTAAGATAATTTGTGTTGTAAATGCTAGTCCTCCATTAGGACTGGAAAGGGTTTATGTTTTCTTTATGATGAATGGTCACACAGCATATTGTAACAAACTATGTATTTGTTGTTTCAGCAGATTCACTTGTGAATGAAAATTATTTGTTTGGAGTTTGGAAATGAACCATCTAACGTGAGTTATTGTTCAGCAGAGGTTCGCATTGCTGTGTAATTAAGGTGTTGTTTGATAAAACTGAAAATTTTAAAATCTGAATTTTAAGTACAGAATGTTTTAAGTAGTCTTTAAAAAAAAGGGAAAATTACACAAATTGTCCCTGAATTATGATATAATTGCATGCGGTACCCCTTATGTTTTAATAATATCATAAATTACTCTTAAAACCACCTCCGATGTAACACTTAGCCCCTTTCGTTAAAAATCAATCCCTTCCGTTAAAAGTCAATGACGGAAAATTTTCTTTTGGTCAATAAAGCCTATTTTTGGAGTGAACTTCCAATTTTGCCATTATATATGCATGTTCCAATTTAACCCTTACTTTTACATACAAAATTACTTAAATACCCTAACTTTTTTTACCAAATTGCCCTCACAATTTCATTTAAAAAAATATAAAAATTGAAATTGCTTGTTCCAAAAAACACAAACATCAATGTTTTAGCAAATTCCATTAACATCAATATTAGTTTAAATCCCAGAAACTTAAATAAAAAGATTCTATAAATTATATTTTTCGTAAAAACTATAAATTCCAAAATATATATATATTTCGGAAAATATGATTTTTTCCGAAAAATAATTTTTTTTGTGAAAAATATATATTATGTTCCAAAATATGAATTTTTTTTGCAAAAAAGTATATATTATGTTCTAAAATATGATTTTTTTCCGAAAAATAATTTTTTTGCAAAAATTATATATTATGTTCCAAAATATGAATTGTTTTTTCTAAAATTTTTTTTTTGCGAAAAATATATATTATGTTCCAAAATATGATTTTTTTTCTGAAAAATAGTTTTTTGCAAAAAAATATTTATTATGTTCCAAAATATATTTTTTTTTTTCTGAAAAATTCATATTTTGGAACATAATATATAATTTTTGCAAAAAAAATATTTTTCAGAAAAAATTCATATTTTGGAACATAATATATACTTTTATATTTTTTAAAATGAAATTGTGAGGGAAATTTGGTAAAAAAAGTTTGGGTATTTAAGTAATTTTGTATGTAAAAGTAAGGGTTAAATTGGAACATGCATATATAAGGGCAAAATTGGAAGTTCACTCTAAAAATAGACTTTATTGACCAAAAAGAAAATTTTCCGTCGTTGACTTTTACCGGAAGGGGCTAAGTGTTACAACGGAGGTGGTTTTAAGGGTAGTTTATGATATTATTGAAACGTAAGGGATACCGCGTGCAATTATATCATAGTTCAGGGGTAGTTTGTGTAATTTTCCCTTAAAAAAATTATATTTTATCATATTTTTATAAATTTTCAGTCTTCAGACTTCGGTATTAAGTGGTAACTTTGTCACTTAAAATTTTATCTCATTTTATGTGACACTTCATTTTTTAAGTGGTGTTCAATATTTTTATCAAACACACTTAATAAAATAAGTGTTTAATTTGTTCAGATTTAAGCGGCAATTAAGTATTATCAAACAGATCCTAAGTAGTGGAGCTATTTTTATTTAGATATTCAGCAATTGAATCTAATGTTTAGTTTATTTCTACAATTGAATCTAGTGGAGCTAATTATTGTTATTTCACAGTATGAAGAGAGTATAACAACTTAACTTGTAACTTGGTATTTCAAGAAGTAGCAGGTAGGTCATGTTTGATTTTTACTTATTCCAAATAATTTGTTGGGGGCAATCACTGGAACAAGTATAACCTTAAAGAAATTAAAATTTTAGTGATTTTACTTAAAAATAGATTCATTGCAAATCTGCCTAATTTTGTTCTTGAAAAAAATGAAGTATAACTCTGGTTTTTATACCTGATTGATTAGGAAAATAGCTCTGTTTCTGTGAATGAAAAATATGGGATTACATCAATCAAGAATTAAACCATTAAATTGAAATGAATTGTTTATAACTTGTCATACCAAGAATCTTCTGGCATTTCGAATTGTTTGGTTCAGATTATTATAGAAAACAACAAAATTGAAAATAAAGACCATTTTTCAATTAGTGGACCAGCAGATTTGTTCTCTGAGTTTATCAAGATGACCTTGAATAATCAATTCATGTGGACAGAGTGGGTTTCGATTATGGGACAAAATGGAGACAAAGTGATGGAAAATATGGGGAAGGCTAATGTGGATGCTTAGTATGTTTCATGTGATGTAGGTGGTTGGCGACACTAGGGGTTGTGGATGTGGCTTGTAATCATTTATAGGTATCTTAGATCCGCTGAAAATATGATTAAGAATAAATCTAGAATTTACCTAATTTTATCTTTCGGAACTATACAAATTGTATTATAGTTTAGTAATGACTTGAAAAAAGAAATGTCAAACTCACATGACTAACTCATATTCTAAAACTAATAAACTAATATGTTGAATTGTATTACGAATTTGATTGGTTTGTTAACTATAATCTACTTTGACAATTAATTCAGTTTTTGTTTCCTGACAATTAATTTAGTTAACTAAATTAAATTCTTACAAACGATGTAATTGTGAGAAAATTCAATAGAGAACGCCACCAATAGAGATAAAATTCAATCGATGTAGCGCCCAAGAGGCCGGATCCGGATCCTCTCAGCTGCTCCCTCCACTGCCATGTGGCAAGCTATATGACTGACACGTGGCGTCTCAATGTAAAAGAAATTTTGAATAAAAGTCAAGCACATGTGATGAATGGAAAGAAAGAGAACTTTTACAAAAATGATGAAAATTCCCTTATTATTATCTTTTCTCTTTCCAACTTATATGTAATGTTTTAATTATAATGGGATGGAATAAATTGAAAAGATAATTTAAATTTATTTTTCTAAATATCACTATTTTATTTATTTTTTATATTTTATATTTATTTCATAATTAAACGTGTTATTTTTCAACAAAGACAAGAGTTAACAAAATAAATAAATAAAATTATGTGAATGGTGAAAATAATATATATGAACTTTATGCTTTTTTAAAATTACATAAAATCTATGTTGTTTTATTTTTGTACTTATCTTTTATCACTCATATTTTTTAGAGACATTGCATCTTCATCACCTAATTATAATTAATTTCACATTTACAACCTAATCTTAGTTTAGTATTATCTATTTAATTTTGTACTTATCTTTTATATTTCATATTTTTTTGAAGATAATAATTCTCTATTTGTTACCTTTTTATTCTTTAATATTTATTAGTTAGTTAAATATATAAATATACCAATACAAAAAAAAGTAAAAATCAAAGGATCAAAATGATAAAGGTTCAATCTTTATCAATAAAAGTGAGTGTATATATATATATATATAGCTAAATTGAAGTGTTGAGATGGGGGTAGAATAGTCCATTAAATAAAAGAAAACTTGGTTCTCTTCTTTAAATTTAGTGCACATGTGGCATTATAATGGCCACAAATTTCAGGAGCGAAGGGAAGCGGACCAAGGGGATCAACATAGAGGATCCGCTTCCCAAGAGGCCATTAGCGCCCCACCAGCGCCCCTAATTGAGAATTGTGCCATTTTGCTTCGTTTTACGTTTCGTCATCTCGTTCCACGTGCGCTAGCTCCCATTGATAGCTTGGCGCATTCCTTAGTCCTTTTCATGTGTGTCATGGTCCAAACTTGCTATGTTCTTCCTCAGTTTCATCTCTTGAATGGTCATGAGTCGTTGTTCCGGCTAATTCACCGAATTGAACTCATTTTCATTATAATGCTTCTGAAACACACTCACATAAATCGGATAAAAATACCAAAGTAATGAAATATGTAGACCAACAACACCGAGGTAGGGGCCTAGAATGTTATATGAGTAATGAATAAATGTTTCAAAAATGAAAAGAAAAAAAAGGTCTTGCTTATAGACAATTTGACCATGGGAAAGGAAAAGGATGTGATAATGAAATTGTTGTAAATTTTACAGAAAATATAAAAAGATTTGAAAATGCAAACGCAATGATATGGAAATATGGATAAAAGGAATATAGTAAGATACGAAGAAGAAAGCTTGTATTACTTCTCCCGTGATTTTTCGTTCCTATAACATTCATATTATATATAGGCATACAAGTCTAGCCCCTGCAGGAGTTCTCGCCGAAAGTTTTTTCGGGTTGGTCTTTCACTTCTTGTTCAAGCTACTTATGGTGTTGACAAAGGGTCCTGGGAAAGAGTCTAGTTCGTCAATCTTTAGTCTGTTGATAAAGAAAGCTGAGGATTTAGCATTTCTAGAGAAAGAATATGGATTGGCTTCATTGGAAGTGATCGGAAAAGGTGTTTGTGGGGAGGTTTACAAGGTGGTGTTGCCTTGTAGCAACGGGAAACTTCTTGTTATAAATAAATAGTCCAACCCTCCAAGAATGCTTAAGAGCTTGTTGATAAGCAGATAAAGCTTTTGGACAATAAAATGTGTCAGATTAAGTCGGAAATTAAGACTGTGGGTCAGATCCGGCACTAGAATCTACTTACCCTTTTGGCCCACGTGTCAAGGCCTCATTGTCACTACTTGGTTTATGAGCTCATAAAAAATGGAAGTTTACAAGACATGTTGAATGATGTGTCAAATGAGACTAAAGATCTAGATTGGTCGGCTAGGCACAAAATCGCCATTGAGATTGCTATTGGGCTGGAGTACCTTCACATGATCCATACTCATTGGATTTTTCACAAAGATCTCAAGCCTACTAATATTCTTTTGGATGATGACATGGAGGTCAGGATTTCTAATTTTGGGCTTGCCAAAGTAGTCCCGTAGGCGGTGACCCTCATCTCCATATCCAATGTCGCAGGGACGAAGGGGTATATCACCCCCGAGTACCAACAAACGTAATAGAAACATATTCTAGGTAATTTCACATGTATAAGAACTTTCTCTAAGAATTTACTATGACAAGATGATTAATTAAAAGAGATCTTGAAATAAAATTCTAAAATTATGGAATTTGGTTGGAAATGATGTATGTTAGGGGAGTGGCTTGTTGATATTGATTTGTGAAAACGAGAACAAGAGTGGAAGAGGTCCATTAAACTTATTTCGCCATATATATGTAAGGCACCCAAAATTTTGGGCCCATACTATTAGGCGGGGCCTTAGGCGGCTGTCTAAATTGTCTTACTATTGAGACGACTCTATCATTCAAATATTATCTTGTCTAATAAATGGAATTGAATTTACTTCAATGCATTCTCTCACTACGTATTAACAAATCTAATAAAATAACTTGACTCTTATAAATCTATCATTACTTAATAGTTAATAAATGACATGGGAACCTGATAGATTTTCTAGGGTAATGACTTGTGACTTTTGACCAACTAATTATATCTTGTCTCATAAGTAAAAGTGGATTCACTTTTACGTATCTACATTTAATAAAATAGTAGTGCATAAGAAAACCTTTCATCTAGTAATACCATGCAATGTCATTAATCAATTATTCTAGGGTTTTATCACTGTCTTGTTAAAGCACACGATTATTTCACTCTTTAGTTTATTTAGTAATAAGCATATTCTAGTAATATTCTTGGATAGTATGGTAACTCTGGTAGATTTTTGTTATTATATAAACCATTTGTGTTATCATTGTAAATACAACATTATTATCAATAAAAATTTTCTTCTCTCAAAATTGATTTGCTATCAGAGCCTAATTAATTAGGAAAAGAAAGAGGAAATTCAATCCTTTTTCCTCTAGGTTTTCTCATGTTGCTGAAGTTTCTGATTCACTAGATTTAGCTACTCAAGTGAGCACATTGTAGACTCAGCTATTTACACTGATGTCCCGAATACATCTCGCTTCAACTAATGCTCATGCCTCTGTATCCTCCTTAGGTACTCCCACTACCCTCCATGTTTGCTCTGGGTCTCCTTCATGGATTATAGACTCTAGCGCAAATGATCACATGACAAGTGAGTTAGCTTTATTTTCCTCATCCTTGAATTCAACATATCGTAGTGTCTAGTTTGCTAATGGCTCCTCCACTGCAATTAGTAGTGAGGGGACATTATTCTTACTTCAGATATTACTCTATATTTTTTTTATCATGTCCCGAAATTAGCATTCAATCTTATTTTTGTTAGTCGTCTTGCCAAATCCCTTGACTGTGCTGTTATTTTTTTCTCTGATTGTTGTTTTCTTTAGGACCGACATTCGAGGAGGATTTTTGCCAAGGGATATGAGCGGGACGAGCTGTACCATTTCGGGCATCCTTCTTCTCAGAAACCTCTGCTCTTCAAGCCATTACTACTACTACCACTACTGCTTTCGATTTTCCAGTTTCTATTTCTATTGAGGATTTACATTTGTGGCATGTTAATTTCCAGTATTTATGCACTTTATTTCTTGTTTTACCTTCTGCATGTCGACAATCTAAATTTCAATGCATTACTTGGGAATTGTCTAAACATTGTAGAAAATCCTATATTTCTCGGATGCATCTTTTTCCAGGTATATTTAATTTGATTCATTCTGATATTTGGGGTCCTTCTCCTGTTATTGCCTCCTCTGGCCATAGATATATGTCACTTTCATTGATGATTTTTCTAGGTGTTCTTGGGTGTATTTACTAAAGAAAAAGTCTGATATTTTCTCTATACTCAAACAATTTCTTGTTATGATTAAAACCCAATTTTCTACCACTATTAAACACATTCGCACTGATAATAGGGGGAATATATTAATGATAGTGTTGTCTCACATTTGTCTAGCCTAGGGATTCTCCAACAGCTCACTGCCCCCTACACCCTAGAACAAAATGGGGTGGTTGAGCGTAAAAATCATCATATCATGGAAATTAATCGATCCCTTCTTCTAGGCATGAATGTTCCTCACAGGTTTTTGGGATATGGTGGTTCTTACTGCTATTTTTTTAATAAATCGTGTCCCTAGTAAAGTTCTGGGAGGGAAAACTCTATTTCACATTCTTCAGCCAGATAAACTTTTGTTTTCCATCCCTTTGAAGGTCTTTTAATGTATTTGTTTCACTCAAAATAGGAGTCCTTCCCGTACTAAATTTGAAAATAAAGCCCTCGGGTGTGCTTTCATGGGATATGTCTCTAAATCCAAAAAGTACCGTTATTATGATCCTCTCTCTAGACGAATGATCATCTCCCTTGATGTTATTTTTTGGGAAGATACTCCATTCTTTCTCAAATGTAGTGACTCCACTCCTATGGATCCTATACCCTGCCTGATTCCTATGGTTGAAGGATATGCTGACAAGTCTACTCCTACTGATCAACCACCTGTTGTTGGTAATCCTGTTTTCCAGTACAACCGTCGCCTCAGACCTCCTATGCCAGATCCTCCTCCAAATGAAGGTACTTTCTCTATTCCTCCTTCTCCCCAGTATCCTACTCGGCAACGTCCTCCTGATCGTCTTAATCTATCCTACAGTAGTAAACATCCTATTAAGAATCATATTTCGTATAGTGCTCTATTTTCAAATTTTCAGGGATTCCTTGGCAAAATTGATTTGTTCCCGTGCTGAAGACAATTAGAGAAGCATTGTTGTGTCCAGAATGGACCAAGGCAATGCAGGAAGAAATGTCTGCTTTGGAGGAAAATGGTATCTAGGAGTTAGTTCCTCTACCTGAAGAGGAGAAACCAGTTGGATGTAGGTGGGTCTATACCATCAAATTCAATACCGATGGATCTGTTAATCTTTATAAATCCATCCTGGTAGCCAAAGGATTCACTCAAGTGTTTGGAAAAGATCTCTCAGCTACTTTTACTCATGTTGCAAAACTTACCACCATTCGGCTTCTTATTTCTCTAGTAGTTTCTCATTCTTGCCCCCTGCATCAAATTGATGTCAATAATGCTTTCCTCAATGGAGAATTGGATGAGGTGATCTATATGGATCCTCCACCGGGTTTTCGGGTTGAGGGGGAGTATTCAGGGATGATATGTAAATTGAAGAAATCACTATATGGGCTCAAACAATCTCCTAGAGCTTGGTTCGCTCGATTTAGTGAAGTTATTTTCCTTGGTTTTCAGAGGTGTCATAATGATCATATGTGTTTTATCCGACGTAATGTTAAAGGGGAGCGTGTGATCTTATCTTTTGATGATATTATTCTGGCCGGAGATGACGATTGTGGGATTGATCAAGTCGAAAGGGATTTGAGATCTGCTTTTGATATCAAGGATTTGGGACAACTGAAATATTTTATGGGTATTAAAGTTACTAGGTCTAAAAGAGGAATCTCTCTATCTCAATGAAAGTATGTTTTTGATTTGCTAAGTGATTTAGGGATGACATGATACAAACCAACATTTACTCCCATGGACCCAAACATAAAGTTGTCTGCAGAATCTGGGGACTTGTTGCTTGAACCTTTCATGTACTAGAGACTTGTTGGGAGATTGATCTATCTTACCAACACTAGGCTCGATATTACATTTGCGATAAGTCTTGTGAGTCAGTTTATGCACACTCCTAGGACTGCTCATATGGATGTTGCTTATCATATTCTAAGGTATCTAAATTCATGCCCGGGTCTGGGATTATTTTTTACTCAACCAACACCTCAAAGTTCTCTTGCTTCATTGATGCGGACTATACATGGTCCAAGACTGATCAAAGGTCTACTTCAGGTATTTTCACCTTCTGTGGGAATCACTTTTGTCTTGGAAAAGTAAGAAGCAATCAGTTGTGTCTAGATCGTCAGCAGAAGCAAAGTACAAGGCTATGACTCAAGGGACATATGAAGTTATGTGGCTTTAGTCCATTCTTAGAGAGCTTGGTTTTCAGACTTCTTCTCCTTCAACCTTATATTGTGATAACAAATCGGCTATTCAGTTATCTTCAGACTCAGTCCTTCACGAAATGACTAAACATATAGAGGTTGATATTCATTTCATCAGGGAAAAAGTTAGAGCCAAGACTATTGCTCCAGTTTTTGTTTGTTCAGCAGATCAACTTGCAGATGTGTTTACCAAGCCTGTGGGACCATCTCTTCTCAAGTCTTCTATTTGTAAGCTGGGAATGAGCGACATCTTTAATCCAGTTTGAGGGGGAGTGTGAAAGCACACGATTATTTCATTCTTTAGTTTATTTAATAATAAGCATATTCTAGTAATATTCTAGGGTAGTATGGTAACTTTGGTAGATTTTTGTTTTTATATAAATCATTTGTGTTATCATTGTAAATACAATATTATTATCAATAAACATTTTCTTCTCTCAAAATTAATTTGTCTCAGCAATTAACGAACATCGTAGTTCATGAGAAAGACTTGCAAATAGAGCTTTTCTGGTTATGTTTGACATACACATTTCATGAGAATTGATGGCTTTCAAAAGTACGAGAAATACGAAATCTTAGTCCTTATGCCATTTTAGTTTTATTTTTGCTTTTGGACTTGTTGGTTAAAAAAACTTTAAAAATGAATAAATGCATTCATTTTGTTTGAGTTGTGAACAAAGCTCTTTTATTTGGTAGATTTTTTTTGGTCTGAATTTCTAGTGAGATCGTTTTACTCATTATATTTTTTGAAGGGTGAGGTAGGTAAACTTCATACCTGATGAAAGTACAATTTACAGATTCTTATCCCACAACGAATCCATATGGAGAGTGATTGGGTGTGATCTAAACCTAATAACTTAAGTTTTTGGGTCCCATGACAAAGTGGTATCCTAGTAATCACAATCTTTGATCCAATTTCACGTCCGTCAAGCATTCACGCAGAAGGCATTACAAGTTTCAATAAAAAAAAATGTCAAATATTCTTCTCACACGATATTTGGATGGGGAGGGTTTTAGGTATAAATAGACTAGATTTTAGCCATACATAATAGTTTAAGTTTTTGCGTTAGATCGGGATCACTCAATCCGTGATAGTAAGCTGACAAAGAGTTATATATAATAAAAGGGCGAAACCAAAGGCCTAATGGTCCAGCGGTATCTGTCCTTACTCTCAAATGGGATGTCAAGGACTCTCAAATGGGATGTCAAGGGTTCAAGTTTCAGTGGAGGCAGTGTGTGTAAGTTTCTTACCTTTTAAAAAAATAAAAAATAAATAATAAAAATAAATAAAAAGGGCGAAGCCAGAAACGTTCAAAGTGGGAGATTAATTATTAATTACACAAAATCTATTATTATCGTTCTCATGCATTTCGTCATGCAAAACTTAACGTTATTGACCAGCTTCTAGTTATTGAAGATTTTTAATTAAATTCAAAGCAATCAAACAAATATGAAAATATTGATACTTACCTAAATTGAAAAATGTTGATTAATCGTTCTTCGACAACTAAGTGGCAAAGTAAGGTTATATTAGCAAATAAGTCTAAACCGACGAGGAACATGATCAAAATACTCTCCCAGAGTTCTTCTTCGAGTTAGTTCAAGAAAATTATTGGGCAAGGAGTCTTGCCATTGAAGGTAGAAACCCTTCCCCCATGCTATTGTCTAGTAGAGGAAGTCCAAAAGTCATATATATACCATGTTTATGTCACAATCTAACTAAAAAACAAAAAAAAGAGCCTGAAAACCCTTCCCAATTTCAGAATCCTCAATTATCAAAATTATATATTATTCCTCACTTAAATTACGGTATCTTGCTAGTTCCAACATGGTCGACCTAATCTTGTCAAGCTCCAAGAAGAAAAAAGAAAAGAAACTCATCTCAGACCTACGACACAATAATGATGCTCATTTGTAATCAACACAATATCTTTAAATTCGAAAATATAACATTACGGTAATGTCATTCCATTATTAATTTAAATGATTATACTTCTTCCATCCCATTTGTTTTTTAGTGATATAATTTTATTATATTTATTGTATTAAAGGTACATTAATTTACATATTTATCTCCTATATCTTAATTTAGTAAAGCCCGTTATAAATTATTATATTACTTTTAGTAAAAAATTAAAAATCTATATTATATTTATATTCAAAGCTAAAATTAAAACCATAATTAATATGGGAATGTGAAGGAATCCTATATAATATAAGATACATGAATGATATGGGATATGAATAGGGATGGCAATGGGGCGGGTATCACCCGCCCCGTACCCGTACCCGATTATTTTTCTCCGCCCCATACCCGTCCCTCCCTGTTTAAGTTTTTATTTTTCCGACCCGACCCGATCCGATCCGATCCGACCCGGTTAGCTCCCCGCCCCGCCCCGATTACGTATTATTTTTATTAAAAATATATATTTTAATAATAAAAAATAATATTATTTTATTTTTAATTAATATTACTATTCTAGAATTTTTTTCTAGAATAAATCTATATGAAATCAAAATCAAACAATAAATCTATAATTAAGGAGAATATTATATGTATATAAATTTATAATTAAGGAGAATATATATATATATATATATATATAAATTTATATATATATACCTAATCGGGGCGGGGCGGGGGTGCCCCATACCCGCCCCGATTATAATTGGGGAATTGATTCCCGCCCCATACCAACCCCGATTAGCTAAACAGGACGGGACGTAATGGATAAACGAGGCGGATTCAGGACGGGGCGGGTTTTTTTGCCATCCCTATATATGAAATACAATGTGGAATAAGGGACACGAAGGAGACCTTTTTCTACCGAGTGTTTTCCTACGTGGCTACAAATAAAGGCTATCGCGAACTATATATATAAATATATATATCTATATTATATACTTATATACACAAAATAAATTCTTAAAAACCCTAAATTCTTAAATCTCTCATATTTCACCGCTCTTCTGTACTTCCCACCTCTCTCACACACACAAACACACAGTGGTAGGTTTGGAGTAGATAACACTCCCCAAACCAACCTGCATTACATTACACCGCCACCCGCCAAAAACCCATGGATTCCCGCGAATCACCAGCGCCGCCGCAACAACCTCCAGCGCCGCCGTCTCAGCCGCCGGGAATGATGGTCCCGCCACCGCCACAACCCAATTCTTACCCACCGAACAACAACACCTCACCCATGATCAACCCCAATTCAGCAACCACAATCATCCAAAACCCTAGATTCTTCAATTCCGTCTCCAACCCAGCGCCGTACGCCGACGGATCGCAGCCCCTGCCGTCTTTGAAGCCGGCGGGGTTCAGCATTGAGCCGGCGAAGAAGAAGAGAGGCCGGCCTAGGAAGTACTCGCCGGACGGCAACATTGCTCTCGGCCTGAACCCTACTCCGGCTCTGGTTACTCCTGTCTCTGCGGTGGCTCAGGGAGAGTCCGGCAATGCGACGCCGTCGTCGGACACTCCCGCGAAACGGAGTAGAGGGAGACCACCGGGCACCGGAAAAAAACAGTTGAATGCTTTAGGTGAGTGTTCTTGGTTATTGAAGTCTTGTGATTATAAATTTATTTCTATGTATTCATTCATGTTTAATTTGTTGAGTTTTGTTTTTGCAGGATCATCTGGAGTTGGTTTCACACCCCATGTGATATTGGTTAATACTGGAGAGGTAATGCCACTTTCATATACATATATATGTATATATATATGTGTGTGTAGGACAGTAGGTAGTATGAGTGTGAGATAGTCCCTAATTACTCATTAAGGTATATAAATTATGATCTAGCGTTGAGGAAAAATTATGATTTTAGGTAAGGAATGCCACTTGCATGAATGAATACTTAAATTATTTCTGTAGTTTAGGCCTTGAGAAGGAAGTTAGTAATGATTAATCTATGCTCCAATTGTCTAAACTTATATTTTATGGTTATAACTTAAAAGAAGAGAAAGAGATGCGAATATTAGAAGAATTGTTGGAGATGAAGGGAAACATTATTGAAGTGTTTATAAAAATGGAATTAGATAAGGTAAATTGATTTAAGAATGAAAAGAGAGGTAATGCCACTTTCAAAAATATAATATATACATGTATGTAGATATTGAGTAGTCCCGAGTTATTGATTAAGGAATATAAATTATGTTTTAGAGTTGACTTATACATTACGATTTCAGGTAAAGAATGTCGGTTGTTAGAATGAATACCTAAAATTGTTTAGGTTTAAACCTTGGCAAGTAACCTAGTAATGATTAACCTCTGCTACAGTTATGTAAACTCAGATATGTGCTTGGAATGTAAATGTTGAGAAAGAGAGGTGAATTAAAGAAGAATTGCATGAGAGGATGGAAAGTATTATTTAAGTGCTTATAAAAAATGAATTGTTGAAGGTATAATGATTTTAGAAGTAGGAAACAAAAATATTCCTTATACACTAGATTTGAGTGATTGAAAGCTTTCTAAAGACTAAAGGGTCCTTTTAATATCCTAAAACTACTTAAAAGTAATGAAATAAAATCATAGCAAGTAGATGATATTCTAAAATACACGTTGGTTAGAATTCCAGTGATTGCCGGAACTAGGGCTGCAAACGGATTGAGCCTAGCTAACTTTACCTTACTTGGGCTCGGCTCTCTAGGGCAAAGTCAATGCTAGTGCGAGCTTTGTCAAGCCCGTCTCAACCTTGTCTACACATTTCCAAAAATACAAAAGAAGAGGAGGTATATTTAAAAAAGGTTACTATCCACTTTCCATTATCTGATATGGAAGAAAACCCTTGCCTTTGTTCCGATCATCTTCTCCAAGAACTCAATGGTGTTGATGCCATCTTTTTGCCGCTGATCATGTTCCTCACCGAATTCAACGGCAATAGTGATACGACCTGCATCAAAATAGGTTTGAGGGACCTTGGACTTCAATCCTTGCTAACTTTGAAATAACAAAGGGATTAGAAAGAACAGCTTTAGTATGGAATCAATCATCTTTAGAGCTTAAGCGCGCAGTTTCCGACATGAAAAAGGATGCCTTCACGTGATTATTTTTTTAAAAAAAGCACTTTCTAGATTACAGAACCTTGGAATATTTCACAGAAGTAGGCTTCCTGATTATTGGCTTAAACTGTTGGTTTATCAAAGCTTGAGGAGGCATTGCTGACAAATAGGGCTAGCCAGCTGGGAATTCGCATGATTTAGAGGATGGTCTAGATTCATATGCTTAGACTTGCAGATAAGGTGCATGTTATATTAGGTTTTTCTACTGTAAATGCTTTAAAATTTTTCTGGAAAGTCTATCCTGGGTGAATACAAAGCAAGTAGATATGTGTTTATTCCTATTTTGGTGGCTGCCTTTACATGGATTCCAATAGCGTTTCTTATTTTGTTCTTGAGGGAAGACGGTTTCTTTGGTATGTTTGGTCGTAATTTTCCTGGAAAAAACTCACCCTTCCTTTTGTTTTACCTTTCTTTTAGCTCTTCTTACCAGAATTGCAATCTGTTAGATATTGTGATTCATGCAGATAACAATAACGTAATGGATATGAAATCATTGAACATCTTGTGCTTGCCATTGTAATTACGGAAACTAGTTAACAGAGTTGCATGATATTTACGCCTCTGTACCTTGGCGCTTTCGCCAAGGCAATTCCCTTCAATAGTTTACTTATAAAAGAAACCAATGCTAAGTGGCACTATATAAAACAATATGTATATCTACATATATATAGACATATATACATATATATATATATACATACACGTCATGGAATACGCAGTGAAACAGAAAAAAGAAAAATTCCAAACACAACCCTAGCTTTTATCTCTTTCTATATTCTCTGTAGGATTTGAAGACCTAGGAAGGTAATGTTTGTAGAAGGGAGAAGAAAAGTTGCTCTCCTCATCATTCTCTATGTACTTTTAGTTCGAAAATCTCATCTTGGAGTATTTATTTATTTTTTGTTTTTTTTAAAGAAAGATAATAAATGAAAAGATTTTGAGCGTGTCCCAGATATATTATAAAGGAACACAGGCCCTAGGGGCAATTTGGGTAGTTTTGGAAAATTGGTAAACTTGGTAATAACTTGTGATGTAGGGGGTAGACTAATTATCTAAACCTTTAATTAGTGTTTTGCTTCTATTTTGGGTATAAACATGAGTATGTTTAATTTGTGTTTTGCTTTTTTGTTTTGTGTATCTCTTGCTACTTGATGACATTCCTTTACTATTGTTTTTTATTTACATATTTTTTAATTATTCGCTCAACAAATGCATTCTTGGTTGACTGTATTCATCTCTAGTTGAGTTTGTAAAGATTTGTTACATCTAGTATGTATCAAGAGAATGCAGTCGATTATCAACGACTTTGTTACATCTATCAATATCCGGTAGAATATTGACGATATTTCACCACTTTTATATCACTTACGGTCCACTTATATCCAGGAACTAAAACTTGCTATTGGAGAGCCGTTGCTAATTTCATTCTTAAGTTGTCTGGAATGGGTAGTCTAGTGGACTCCATGAGGGATTCATCGATTTATTAGTTAAACAAATTGGCTCTGGGATTACAAATTTTACAAGGGGAAATTTTGGTGCACTGTTCAATTTGATATATTTAGTGTTCTCTTTATTTGGAGAAATTTGTTGGTTGTTGATGGGGTTGTGCTTCATTAGAAGCAAGGCTGGGTCCGAAGTCCTTGGATGAAAGACTCGAGACTTGGCCACATGATGCTGAATCATAGTGGGTTAGTAGCGTGTAAATTTGATAATTCCGTACAGACAATGCCCGGAATTATGTGGTTAACATGGGAAGACGTTTGAGCTTATTCTACTCCTTCAAATGTCATGTTGGAGTATAAATAGCAGTAACCATGTAATTTATAATGAAATTCCATATTCTTTCCTTGGGTTCATCTTGTTGTATTATTCCTGTGTTGTAAAATTGTGTTGTGAGGATTTTATAGTCATTTTCATATGTACAGAGAAAATTTTCTTCATCTCCTATTTACTTGTGTGTAAATTAACCTATCCGTTTATCGATTGACCTTGGACAATCTCGCGGAGAGGTTTTTGTCCTTGCGATAGTGGTTTTGGCCTGAGGGAAGTGGTGGCCAAGGAATGCTTTTTTTTTCTTTTTCTTTTCATGTAATAAGATGACCTAATTACAACCCTTATAAACAGTTAAGATGTAGAGAATATTTTTCAAGCAACAGATACCATCGAATGATGTTTGTGTTTTCTTTATGCCTTCTGATTATATACTTTTTTCCCCCTGAATCCTTTTGATTAATACTTAGCAATGCTGGCAGAATCACTTAATTGGAATTTATATGCAAATAGAAATTTGCATGGTTGTTATTAATCTCATCACGGAATTAGTTTGCGAGGACATCATTGTCAATCTTTTAATTATATATTTCATTTTTCCAAAGTTTAAGTTTAATATATAAATATATACAACTATTTTACTTATCAAAAAAATAAAAAATAAAAAAATATATATATACAACTATTTTGAAGGGTTGAGTAATAGGTGTTGGTGTTCAGTTGTCCAATACGTAATGTGCCTTCTCTTCTGGGTGCAGGACATAGCGTCGAAGATCATGGCCTTTTCACAGCAAGGACCACGTACTGTCTGCATTCTTTCTGCAAATGGTGCCATCTCCAACGTAACCCTTCGCCAAACAGCAACATCTGGTGCCAATGTGACATATGAGGTACATATGGAATGTATACCTATTACTATCATCCGTAGTTCCATATTATATTTGATTTCAGTCTCTATTATATATGTATCTGCTATAATTTTGAGACAAGGTGTTATGTGGCTCTTCTGAATAGGCTTCCATAGCCTTCCAGGTGGAGAACTAATTTCCCTTTTAAAATGGGAGAAACAGATCTTTTGCAAAAGCATTTTGTTTTTAGTTGTTCTTTTCTTTCTTATTTTTTGTTATCTTCTTTCGGATTGAAGCAATAAGAACTAAACTCTTAATCACACTCGCCCTTTGGGATGTCATACCAAAATACTTATTGGGTCACAACAGTTCTGCTATGTTTCTTGTTTTTTCTTGCACTGATTATAAGATTTTAGATATATTTGCTTGTACAAATGACGAGGGCATGAAATACTTAGTGTGTCACAAAATCACTTTTCAGGTTTTATTGTAGTTTGATTCATTGGATTGAGCACTCACGTTAGCATGTAGTTGTTTTTTTGGTGATTGGTTTGTGAATGTTGCTACATATGTTTCCAGTGTATTCCATAAGCATCATGTATCCTTTTCTAGTGAAGAAAAAATGCAATAGATCACTGAGAGTTACAGATTGTTGAGAGGTAATTCCGATTAGTGCTAGAGTCGGAGAACAGTATGCAATAAAAAATATCACAACAGGTGGTTCCAGAGCGGTGCAATTGGGAACTTGTAGCGAGCAGTTCTAAAAGCGTTAGAATTCGTAACTGTCAAAAAGTAGTGGATTGATTTGCCTAGAGGGCTAAGTTTTTCTGTTTCTTTTGTTGAAGTTTTTCACCTAAAAGATCCTGTTCTTTAATATTCTTCAGTTTATTTTATTTTTTTATTTGACTGGATTTAAATTATATATTAAGATTGAAAAGTTTAGGCAAGGTTACCTTTTCACCCCCTCTAGGTCTATACAAAAAATTCAAAATTGTATGATTTTATATATATATATATATATATTTTGTATATATGGCTTCCACTTTAGTTCTTTTGTTTAATAGGATAGCCCTTTTATGCTACTCATTTAGTATAGAATAGATATGACATTTGTGTGAGGAAATTTCCTAGAAAGTTGAAAAAAAAGGTAATCACATTTTTAATTTGGAAAGAAATGAACCAAATTGGTTTTTATATGAAACCGCTGCCTACCACGCCCTCATTTAACTAGGAACAGAAATATGACACGGACTTAGAAAGATGTTTTTAGGCTCTTTCATTCATGCACACTTGAGCATCAATTAGATCTTGTGTAGGTCTTCCAACCTTTATGCAATTTTTATCCATTTAGGGATTTTTTTTTTTGTTTCTGACTCTCACTTTGATCTTCAATCAAAGGAACCCATTTTTCTTTGAAAATCACCAAATGACTTGAAAAATAGTTGTTAATGTCTCGCCAGTGTTCTTTTGGTTATGGTAGGGGATTTTCTGGAGATGGGCTTGTGATGGCATTCTTCTGATTTTAACATTTTCTGACTCATTAGAGGGCTTTAGAAGTAAGTCATTTGAGCTGTTGGCCTAAAATAGGCAGAATTAAAAGATTTCCCTAAATAAACTTTACATTTTTCACTCTCACCGACTTCATTAGGCATGTCTTTTCAGAAGTGTCCAAGAAGCCGTTCAAATTTTTTCTTTTGATGAGTAATATGCATATAACAAATTCTCAAAAGAGGAGCGCATACCTTGAACAAAGGAAGGCTAAGAGGGCCTTACGATCTCAAGGATCCCAAAAGAATCAATTTTCTATGCAATAGATGTACTAAATCTACCCATACCCCCAACAAATGAGAGAAGAGGTGAAGAAATTTTTATTAGGACAGTGGAAGACTCAATCCCCTCAAAGCATGTACGGTTGCATCCTTCCAAATGCACCACCACAGTCAAAGAGGCGCCGCCTTCCAGAAAATACAAGCATAGGCACCAACACCCTCTCCACCTCTCGAGCAAACCCTTAGGCCCCGTTTGGAAACTATGTTTTTGTTCTATTTTTTGTGTTTTGGCACTGTTCAGGAGAACAGAACATGTTTGGCAACCCTTTTTACTGTTTGTTCTGTTCTCAATTTAGAAACTGTTTTCGTGAATAGTAGAAAAAACAAGGGAACAACAAAAACTTGTTTTTTTGTTCTTTTTGGGATTTTCCAAAAAAAATGAATTGTGGTAGAGAGGAAACATTGTGTGAGAATATGTGTGTTTTTTTACCCCAAACATGTTTTTTGTTCTTATTCTTTTGGGTGAAAAAATAAGAACAAGAACAAGAATTGTTCTTGTTTTTTGGTTCTCAAAACAAAAACAAAAACAATGGTTCCCAAACGGGCCCTTAGGGCCTGTTTGGATAGGTGGTTTTGGTTTTGGTCTTTGATTTCAAGACCAAACCATGTTTGGTTGGTGGGTTTTGGACTTGGTTTTGGGTTTTTTAAAACCAACCACTAAAACCATGGTTTTGGCCTACCAATTTTGACTTTTCTCTCTCTCTCTCTATATATATGGCCGAAAATATGAATTATTTTGAAAAAAATAATATATAATATTTGGAAAAAAATAAATTTTTTTCCGCAAAATTTTTTATATTCCCAAAACAAATTAATTTTCGGAAAAAAATTATTTTTTGGAAAAAAATTATTTTTCCCCATTTTATATCCTTTTTTTTTTCTAAATTTTTAAATTTTTTCAGTATATAATAAAATTATTCAGAATTTTATATATTTTTTGAATTATATATATTTTTTCGAATTTAAGATATATTATTTGAATTTTATATATAATTTTCACATTTTAAAATATTTTTTTCAATTATATATATATTTTTTGGAATAAAAAAAAATAAAAATGTCAAATGTTTTAGGGAATTTTAAATATTTTTTAATTATATATATATTTTCATTTGAATATTTTTTTCCAATTTTATATATATATTTTTCATATTTATATATTTTTAATACATATTAGTATATATATATAATTATACTAAGACTAAAACCAAGACCAACTCCTTACCAAACATTATATATAGATTTTAGATTTACCTAAAACCACCCAAGACCACCAAAACCAAAATCACAAGATCAAAACCAAAACCAAGGCCAAAACCAAGTTCCCAAACGGGCCCTTAGCGAAAGAAGGCAAGGCCTCTGAATTTCAAATAGCAAAATGTTATCCATCTTCTCCTCGTCCCGTTTGCACATGCTGCACCAGTTGACCATGATTAACTCCTCCATTTAAGATTGTCAAAGGTTCTCGGATATCTTTACCCTTGGACATGAACCTCCTTTGGATTTTTTGTTTACTCAACTCTTCCATTTTTGGTCCGAAACGAAGAAGAAAGAAAAAAAAAATAGGAGTAAGCTGTGACACACAATAGGATGGGCGAACGACGGGAATTGAACCCATGCATGGTGGATTCACAATCCACTGCCTTGATCCACCTGGCTACATCTGTCCCTACCTCGCATAGGTTTAAGTTAAGTCTCTATCTACGATCAGATCCTTTCTGTACTCCCCTATGACCGCTATCAAAGAGAAGTTTTTTCCTATACTATAGTTGCAAGTCTATTGTTGTGTTTCAGAATGAAGGGAAACAAAGCTTCAACAAGTAGAAGTTTTTTTTTTTTTTTGATAAGTATGAATAAAAAAAGGCAAGGCCCTAAAGAGCAAAGCGAGTCCAAAAACTCTAACTTCTCATCTATGAATGTACAATACCGACCCTCCACCCAATAAAACAAATTTGAAATAATGAAATCTTTGATTGCCCCTATAGAAGACTTAATACCCTAAAAACAACGTCTATTCTGCTCAAGCCAAATGCCCCACTAAAGACATAGGGGGACCACCCTCCAGCAAGAGCGAGCATGCGTCCCAATACGCATGCTCCTCCAAGCGACCAGAACATCACGAACCTATGCCGGCATTACTCAGTGAACACCAAAAATGGCAAAGAGGAGACATCAACAATCGAAGGCCACCGGGTAATGCAAAAGAAGGTGGTGGCAAAGCTTCAAACAAAGAGGTTGGGCTGTTTACTTCATTGATTTTACTTCACTTTACTTGAGATTAAAGAAAGGGACTGGGAGGAGCCTTGGAATGCCAAATTGCTTTCTAAGCTAATTCCTGAGAAAGGTGGCCCAAACAACAACCGAACATGGAGGAAATCGAATCTTCCAGGTGAGGACGGGCCCACACGGTGGAATCCAAAACTTCCCTCTCGAGTCTTTGATGGTACAATGACTCAAGTATGCTGAATGCATCCTTAATCTCTCAATTTTGAAGTTATCTCATAAAGGACACATCCTAGAGCACCTCATTATGAAGATGATAACAGTTAGCCAGAAAGTGCCGATCATAAGCAATAACAAACAACTTCGGAAAAGTAGCCGCTAAAGATCTCTCCTTACACGAACTGTCCTCTCAAAACGAACCTGCCTGCCATCCCCAACTTCAAATCTAATGTGCTTGGAGAAAACATCCCAACCCCTTTTGATGCATATACCCACACCATGCCAGACCCTACCAACAAAGATCACTACCCTCCAACATTCTCTCAAAACGAGCACAAATGGCTCTTCTTCACAACTTCTGACGCTCAACATCGAACTTCCAAAGCCCGCTCCCCAAGAAAGTTGTTGAAAGAATTCTCTCCTAATCCCTAATCTCTTGGACTTTCCCTACATAATCCAAATGAATATCAAACTCCTCCCTTGGTCCTCTACACAAAAAGTCTCTGCTAAATCCGCTCAACCACTGGATCCCAACTACTTATTGTCCTCGATCTACCCCCAAAGACAAATCCAAAAAGTAATGGAAAAATAGCCAACACCACACGCCAAAACCGTCGCGAGATAAGAGATATTTCCACCTCCCCTACCATGATTAAAACATTTTTCTAATATTAACTTCCAACCTTGACACAACCTGAAAATAAATCAAAACACAATTAAAGCATTTTTCTAATATTAACTTCCAACCTTGACACAACCTGAAAATAAATCAAAACACATCTCAGGTACCACAACTGAGACTCAACAACATCACAAAAATCCAACGTGTCATCAACAAACTGAAATTGAGAGATCTCTTGCGATTGATCAAAATTACCGGTTACTCTGAATCCCTTAATAAATCCCAACACCACAACTCTCCTCATTAGCCGACTAAGGGCCTCCATCCCTATAATGAACAAAAGAGGGGAAAAGGGGTCCTCTTGATGAAGCCATGGGAACAACAAATGAAGCCTTAAGGATAGGTATTTACCGGTATCGAGAATTCCGTAGAGGAGATGCAAAACTTGATCCACCCTCTCCACCTCACTCCGAACCCCATCCTCTCTAACAAGTAAAGAAGAAAGCTAAGAAAGCTCCAACAAACATTATTGTAGGCTTTCTCTACCTCCAGCTTAACAAGCACACCTGGGGTCTCACTGAGAAGCCTATCCTTTACACACTCGCTGGCAATTAGGGAAGAATCCAAAATTTGACGGCCCTAATACAAGCATCCTGAGATTCCGAGATACCTACATCCAGGACCACTTTCAACTAAGAAGCAAGCCTTTTGCAATATGTTTGTAAATGCATCCCAACAAACTGGTCGGCCTAAAGACTTTAATATTATAAACACCGTCCTTCTTGGGGATAAGAGCAATGAAAGAAGCATTCGGGGATCTCTTGAATCTCCCCTGAGTGTGCAATGAGTGAAAACCTCTCATCCCCTCGCCCATGAAAACCTCCCATCACCTCGCCCCTGAAGACCTCCCAGCGGATCTCTTGAATCTCCCCTGAATGTGAAATGAGTGAAAACCTCTCATCACCTCGCCCATGAAAACCTCCCATCACCTCACCCCTGAAGACCTCCCAGCAACTGAGGGCTTTGTCTCCATTGCATCCCTTCAACACCGTCAGAAATTCCGTCTCCCTGAAAGGAGCCTCCAACCCATCGCCTTCCCTGGAAAAGAATAAAAACAAAGACCATCAAGAAGAGGCCTCCAACTACAAGTCTCCGAAAAACGCCTACGATAAAAGGAGTGACCCACATGCACACATCCTCCTTCCTGCATAAAAAGGAGCCATCCACATAGGCTCTCCCAATGTGATTACACCTCCTGTGCGCATTGGCCAAGCGATAAATGAATTTTGTTTTTGAGCCATGAAGATGGTCGTGAAATGAGATTGAAATGTAAATATAGTTTCAGATTTTAGTGGAGCCTCATTATATCCTATTAAAGGTTTCTTAATTAGTGGGACACATGCAAGATGTTTGAGAAATTGGAGTTGGTGCTAGTGGAGGCGTTTACGAGCAAGAGATGGTTGTGAAGGACATGGATGGCTAAATTGGCAACATAGTCCAGGATGGTTTTAATGTGGTTATTACAGGTTAGGTACTTGTGAAAAATGGAGATTTGTCAAGTTTCTATTCCTGAATTTCTGGTTGTCTGGAGAAATTTTAGGTACTCTCCTAATTTTTGCTCTTTTCTAGTTTGATTGTGCTTACTGGTTGGACTCATTAAATATTAAAAGGATGCCATTAGACCTTGTAAAATTAAGTTTATTTGTGGCAACAACCAACCTTTTAAAGGCAAATCAGAGGAGGAATAGTTCCAGGTATGATTATGTGACCTTTCTTGAAAAGGGGAATACATATGCTGATTTGAAGCCTAAAGTTGAGCTCTGGGCCTCATTTTGCTCATGAAGTCCATTTATTCCCAACAAGAAATGTCTTTGGTAGTCTTAGCTATTTTAATGAGTCACGTATAATAAAGTTTGTATATATATCTAAAGTAGGAAATATGTATATGTTAGCACAGCAATACTGAGTATGCTCGGGGCTGAGAGTATGTCTAGTGGGAATGAAGCCCAGATGCTTAGAGGGGTGCAACATTGCTGTTTGTTTGGGGTACTTGGCGAATAAAGATCTTTTGAAGGAGGGGAGACTTCTTATTTGAGCATTCAAACTTTTAACCAATAGTTTGTTATATTTTTGGGTTAGTTGTTGAAATTGATGATGGTTTTTGTTTGATAGCTCAAGTGTGTAGCTTTGTTTGCTTCTGTATTGGTCCTCTTTTTTAGAAGCCTTACTTGTTAAAACAAAAATAACTTAGTAACTAGATTTTTATGTCCTTTCTACTCTCGCTTTACTTGGCATCCTCTTATCCCACTTCCAAGGAGAAGTAAAATTTTCACAAGTTAACTTTATCAGTTTGTGTCATGGTTTTTGCTGCAATCCCATGCTGAGAAATAAAGTGGTACTCTAGCCTTTTTTTTGTGTGTAAAGTATCTTTGAATAATGTAATGAATTGGATTTGTTACATTTTATGTAATGAAGTGGATTTGGCACATATATATATAAATTTTTCTTTCCTTTTAGATCGTGCGTAATGGTGATATCTTCATTGCAGGGTCGATATGAGATCATCTCTTTAACAGGGTCCTTCTTGCTGTCAGAAAGTAATGGTAGTCGCAGCAGAACAGGTGGTCTGAGTGTGTCCTTGGCAGGGTCAGATGGTCGAGTTTTGGGTGGCGGAGTTGCAGGAATGCTTACAGCAGCAACACCAGTACAGGTTTTTCTTTTTTATTTTCCCTCATCTTGGGCACCAGTACAGGTCTTTGTTATGCTAATATTTGCCTTTCTTCCTCTTGTTTTATTGTACAGACATAGGGCTGTAAACTAGTCAAGCCGAGCTGAGCCGGGCCGAGCAATGGTCTGTTCGAGCTCGGCTCGGCGTACAAAAGAGTGTATGAGCTCGAATTTGTTCTCAAATCTGTTATTGAGATTGGCTCGAAAATGTTTTTGTAAAATTAAATACTTGAGCGAGATCACTTCTATAATTTTTTCTTTTACAGATACCACTTATCTTCAATTCAGTCTTCTCTTTTTCTTCAAAGTGATGCCACTACAATTGTAGACAGATCTCGCTCCTTCCATACCTCTTGAAGTCGTTACAAGGAAGGAGGAGAGAGGTGTGTGTGAGAGAGAGAGACATTTGAGTGACGCCTAGTGCTGAGACTTGAAGAATAGAGGTTAGATTGGTTAGGGTTTATAACCTTGATACACATAGGGCCTGTTTACTAACTGTTTCTGCTTTCTGTTTCTAATTCCTGAAAAAGCAGAATCAGATTCTGTTTCCTGTAGGAGAAACAAAAACTAAATTTATGTTTACTAATTTTTCAAAAACAAAGATTAAAACTGTGTTTATTAAAACAATGTTCAACAAAAGAATTACAATTTTTCTTTTTCACAAACATTAAAACTATTTTGAAAAAAATATTAAGCTACCTTTTCCAAATTTTATTTATTTATCATTTATTTAAATAATTAATTAATTAATTTTATTTATTTATTATTAGTTTTATTTTATTTAATTTATGAATAATATTGTTTTATCAATTTTTATTTTATTAATTTTTTCATTTTTATTAATTATCTATTCATTTGTTTTTATTTATTTATCATTCAATTAATTAATTAATTATCTTTATTTATTTTATTATTATTTTTTTATTAATTGTATTTTTAATCATTTATTTATTTATTCATTTTAGTTATTTATTTATTTATTCATTTTAGTTATTTATTTATTTATTTATTCATTTTAGTTATTTATTATTTATTTTAGTTATTTTATTTTGTTTATTAATATATTATTTTTTATTAATTATCTATTCATTTTATTTTATTTCTTATTATATTTATTTATTTATTTTAATTTAAATAATATTTTATGTAATTATTATTTTTTATTTTATTTATTGATTATCATAATTTATTTATTATTGATTTAATATTTCTTATTCTTTTTATTATTGATGATTATGGTGAGTTTGAGGAAATAAAAAGAGAAAACACCTTTTTTTTTTGCTTTCTCTTTCCTTTGTAATGAGAGGAAACGTTTTCTCAACTCAAAAAACAGAAACAAATTAAGAAACGTGTTTTTTATATTATTTTCAAATTTTAGGAAACAGAAAGTAGAAACAGTTAGTAATCAGACCCATATTGAGCTCATGTGATTATGAGCTCCTTATTGGGCTAAGGCCCTAAATTCAATTATATTTCACTTTTACGTAGACTGTTATATCAATGGACTTTATGAGGGCTTTTACACAAATGGTAATTAATTAATTTGGTTCTCCAAATATTGTATAAATCTCAACATTATGTATATACATGTAGCTACTTGCGTTTGCAACACATTCACTAGCTTTGTCCAGGAACACTTTCACAGACTGGGTCGTAAAGAGTTTGCATATTTTCCATACCTGTTAAGGATATATTTGCACATTTATGTTGTCTAATTCTGAACTATATTATATGTTTTACTAGGTTATTGTCGGCAGCTTTGTCGAGGACGGAAAGAAACCAAAATCAGTGCTTTCTTCACCACCTCCAGCCAATATGCTGAATTTGGGTGCACCAGTTGCAGCAGTTAGTCCTACCTCCCAAGGGGCGTCAAGCGAGTCGTCAGATGATAGTGGTGGCAGTCCCCATAACCAGGGTGTTTCAGGGCTCTACAATAACGCTAGCCAATCCCTTCACAATGTGCCGATGTATTCAAACATGGCCTGGGCAAACTCAACAGCGAAGATGCTTTGACGGTACATCTGTTTAGATATCAGCTTAGTTAGCCTTTCGTGCGGAATCACCTGCCAATTGCAATTGCAACGGTAACAGGTAAATTTCTCATCAAGACCTCAGTTCGCTTAGCATTTTCGTCGAGTAGGTTTTGTTATTCTCTCCCTCATCTTTAAACATGGCTAATTTGTTAGAAGTAGAGGGATATTTCTTAGGATAATTTGGTTTATATACTGCTCTAGCAACTACATATTTTTTATTTTTTATTTTTAGACCTGTCATTACTTGTAAACTTGTTTTAGGAGTTATGAATCTTATTGAAGTCTTGAGTAGATGGTGGAGTGAATATTTCTATACAATTTGTTTCACTTCACACTCATTGATCTTTGAGGAGCAAATCTTGCTCTCATCAAGGTGAGTTGTGTTGGTGGGTTTCAATTTGGAGATACATACTTGCAGATTGCTGTGCAAATTATTGTTAAATGATATGGTGTGTTTGATGTAACCGTATTGGAGTTTTGGAACTGGAATTGAAGTTTTTAATTTCAAAATCATTGTTTGAGTGTTACATAATAATGTGGATTTGAGATTGCTTTACAATTCTGAATCTTCGAAATCATAAGGTGTGTTTGACAGAAGGAATTGGAATTGGAGTTTTTAATTCCAAATTTCCTGTTTGATTATTACAAAATAAATGTGGATTCAAAGTTAACCTGGGTTTGAGTGTTGGGGTACATTGTTTGGTTTATTTTTAAATAAGATTGCGTCATACTGTCAAATATTCGAAATTAACAAATTAAATTTATCACAAGTAGTGATTTTAATACGAAGTTTTTTCAAAATTTTAACCCAATAACCTCACTCACTTCATTTAGATTATTAACACTCTCTCTTTAAGTTGTTTTTTTCTAAAAGAAAAAAACTACATTCTTAATACAACATAAGAAAAAAACTACATTCTTAATACAACATAGCAATTAGGACACATAAAAATACATGGATACACATAAATTCTGTTTTTTTCATTAAACATACATACACATTATTTTATGCATATTCAAACGTACACATAAAAATACATACACCCATATACACTCACACATACACACACATATATATATATATTAGATTTACAAAACATATATCATATATGTAAACATATAGTACACATTTGTATATATTCCCGTACATATTAGCCACATGAATTACTCAAACTTCATTTCATACCAGGAAAAAAAGGGTTGTGTTTATTATTAGAAAACTAATCAAATATATATAACATATTTATATAGTCAAGGAACTTTTCATTTTATTTTATTGTTATATTTTATGCTTTAAGAATATGTAACTAATATGATTATCGTTTTTCTTTTATAAATTTAATTTTAAAATATGTTATTTGAATTATATAAATTTAGATTTATAATCACATTTATTGCATGTATAATTCTTGCAAATGTAGCTGCTGAAACAATCGTGATTGCCATATAAACTTTAATAAGAAAATATTATTGGTTCTACAATTTATGTATTTTAAGCCTATTTTGAAGAGGTTAACTTCTATTAAAAAAATTCTAAACAAACATCTAAGTTTTTATCATTTATCGATCACTAAATTACTGCAAATAACCTACATCCTCTTTAAATAGAAGAGCCATTATCTTTAGCAGTGTCACTCATCCGACGGTCGAAAAATATCCCCTAGAGTTCTCAATAATCTTATACATATATATGGTACATTCTACATGTATTGTATATTCTAGATATTTATAAAGGGCTCCAACGCATTTTATAAGTTTCAGAAATCAAAATATATGAAACATATATTATCATTCAGGTTCCATTTCTTGTTTTATTACCACTTATCATAGCAATATATGTTATCTTATTTCACTCTATAATCGGATGTTTCGTGTTCCAATCTAGAAACTTAAACTATTAACTACGGCTAATATCTAATTGTAACGGGTCAGATGCTTTGCGGTTTATCCCAAAAATTTAAGTTGATAAATGAAGCTAACATCCACTTATTTATATAGTATAACACCTAATCATTTTTTTATCTGAATCCAAGGTGTGACCCTCTAACATTCTCTCCTTTTGAACTCGCGCAACGCCCTCGTTGCAATTAGACCACCCCATCTGCCCCGACCTGGATCCACACTTAACCCAAGTGGTGACACTGGATCAATGACTGACTTTAGCTCTGATACCAATTGGAATCGGTCGGATGTTTTGGGTTCGATTCAAAACTTTAAGCTCATAGGTGAGACTAAGATCCACCCGAACTTGATCGCACAACGCCCTCTTTCCCATCCAGATCTAGTGTGGAACAAAATCCTCTAACATTCTCCCACACCCCAACTCGCACAACGTCCTCTTTGCGATCGAACCACACTGCCTACCCGACCTTAAATCTGGGCTCCTCGTGAGTGGGCACATCCAAGCAGGCGTTTAGTGCAACATCAAATAAAGAATTGTGTTGATTGATACCAACTGTAACGGGTTTTTTCCAGTTAAACCGCAAATCATATATTTGACCCACGATTCCACCTGTTACACTAATCCATTTATACACACTCACTTTTTCATTCGAATCTTATCCGTAACAAACACCTTCCAACACTTAAACCACTACAAAATTACATAATATCAATCAATATCAAAATTTGAACTCTAAATATGAAATTTTCACCATGATAAACTATTAGGCTACATTTGGTACGCAGGAATGGAATGTGATGATGCGTAGAATGGTCAGGTAGAAAACGATGTCGTTCCTGTCAAAAAGAACAAACAGTGACCGGAAGAGGTACCGGTGGGGTATCGGCCAAATAGGCTTCGACGGTTAAGTTAGAACTTGGATCTTTCAGAAAAATATAGCAGGAGTAATGGTGGGTAATTATTGCGTACCTCGCTCGGGGTTCATCGACCCTATATTTATAGGGTATTTAATGTCGTGCGTTGATTGAGTTTGTGACCCGTAGATATCCTGAGAATCTTCCCTGTAGATATCCTAATAGCTACCCATAGGTATCCTGATGAGATTGTGATAGCTACCGTTAGGTTATCTGATGAGATTGTAGAGTCCTAGTAGAAGGTAACCGGTTGACGACCCTTATCTCCACGTGCCGTACAAGTTACACCTATCAGTTGCCCCCCGTTCCCAAATTCATTTGCCGGGTTTAGGGAACGAAATCTTTTTTGTTGTGATTCACTTAGATATACATATATATTTAAAGTAAAATATAATCCCTTAAAAATAAATTCATTTTTAAAAATTTAAAGGGTCATTTTGCTAATTACGAAAAAAATTTAACTAGAGGTTCCTACATAATTATGTAAACTTTTGTGGGGAGGAAAGCTAATTAACTTCTATTATTCCAGATTGTGAAGCTTCTATATATATGAATATTATATATATATGTGAAATAGGTATAGAAAAGTCAAAAATAGTAGGCACCTCCTGTCAAACACTCTCATTGTATATATATGTACACGTGTCCGTGTGAGGAAGGAAAAAGAAAGTGGAGGAGAAAGAAAGTTTTGGTGGGAGATTGGCGTGTAAAACACGCCCGCTTGTGGTCGGGCACGCGCCTGATTACCCCTCCGTTGCCAGGCACGTGTCAGTACGTGACCAAAGCCCATTTTGAAATTTAAAGAAGTTGTAACGAACACAAATTCAAGCAACGGTTATTTACCAATTTCAAACTTGAATGATGGAGCTGCAATTACAACGGTCATAAATTTTTGCTTTATAAATTCCAATATCTCCATTTCATAATTCTCACTGAGCTTCCTGCTACCCCACGTCTAATTTGTTTCCCTTGCTCTTATCAGTTTCATTTATCTTTTCTTCTTCTGTAACTTGTTTCCTTCCCCTTTTTTGGTATATATATATTTTTTGCCCAAATATTTTTATAAAAATATTCTATGGCACCAAAAAACGTAGGGAACGTAATTTCCACTGTCCATCCGACCATGCTTGATAAGTTGAAGAAGGAATTTGTATTTCCGTATGAGGTTGAGCTAAATTGTCCTGGTCTAAATCAAAGGGCACACAACTCCCTTCCACATGGGATGTTTCTCCACACCTCATATTTTGATGTTGGGCTGCGCCTCCTGCTTCCCCGAATATCGAGAGAGATCTTGGACCATTTTGGTCTCATCCCTTCCCAGCTCTATCGAAATGCCTGGAAGGCTATACTAGGGGCTCACCTTCTATGGTGCCTGTGCGAAAATGGATCCATGTCTCTTCAAGAGTTTCTCTCTTGCTATTACATCAAACACAATGGTGCCTGGGCCAATTTTTTAACTGCAGCAAAGGGCTTCCCACAGGAGACTGGTGACAATCCAAAGCTTTGGTGGAGTTGTTTCTTCCACGCTAAATGCAATAGATTGGAGTTTCTGGATGCGATTGAAGGAAAGGACAATGATCCGTCTGTTCCAAAGGAAGCGAGTTATCTTAATGAAACAAGTAATTTTTTTTTTTTAAACACATCTTCTCTCTTCTGTAGTGAAAAAGAAGCTATCCATTTCTCTTTCACCTGAAGAGAAAAAGAATATGAAGGAGAGACTAAAGAGGGAAAAAAATTTCGTGGCCTGACATAAGGAAAAGTCTTTTTTTGATTCAAGCGCTCTATCAGGATATTGTCTTGGCCTTCGTGGAAGCCCTAATCTCTCACTCGTACCTCCTTTCCTTGATTCTCCGAGTGGGAGTTCATCCACTTCACCATCATATTAGGAGCTCCATTCTTCCGCATCTAGAGGATGTCGGGTAACTGTTGACTCTGGTCAGACCTCCCCTGCTCCTCCGACGACCGACAGTCGGGCATTCTCCAGTCCTCCCCCAATTTTTGGCGGGAGTCGAGCGTCTTCCATGCCTGGAGATCTTGGTGTACCCCCGACAGTTGGCGGGAGTCTAGCGCCTGGAGATCTTAATTCACCCCCGATAGTTGACGGGAGTCAGGCACCTTCCACCAGTTCCAGTGCAAGTATATTCATTTTTTTTAGTGTTGCTTATTTTCTTTATCTCAAATACCAATATTTTCTTGTGTACACAGGGGGATCTCAGTGGTTTCCCCAGGATGTGCTTGTTAATTTTTAAACAAAAAGCACAAGACAGGTTTGTTGCCACCGATTCCCCGCTTCTCTTCCTCCCTGCCTGGCCAAGGTTCTTCTCCCTCTCACCAGATGATGGCTAGAACATCTTCTGGTCTCATTAGGACCTTGGATCTTGATTCAAATACTAGGACCAGGGGGCCTGCCGTTCAGAGTGGGTTCAGCCAGTTCTCTGGATCACCTACTTTCGGCCAGTCTCTGTGGCCTGGGCCCGTTTTTGGGATGTCCGCCCCTTCCTTCGTTCCTGAGTTCGAGTCTTCATCGGGTGATACCGCGATGTTAAGCGTACAAGTAGCGACTGAAAAGCTCATGGGCGCTTTGATGGATGAGGATCTTCGGTCATTGGAGAATGAGAATGACTCTGTTGTAGAGGCTTATCGGAGATCTCTCCTTAATGCAGGACGGGTTAGTATATCTACATTATTCATGGTCCACTTTTTATATTTTATATGTTGACCCATTTTTCGTTTTGTAGAATTTGACCTAAGGTAGATACATAGCCCATAGATGCATGCGAGCTAAGTTTGAGAGATATCAGATGGCTGTTAATCATCAGGTGGAGATCAACGAGCTTCGGGGCCACTATGAGCGTCAGCACCAGCAGCTTGAGACTGCCCGACTAGAGGAGATCAACAAGCTAAAGGGGACTTATGAGTCTGACCTCAAGAGGGTAGAAGAGGAACATGCCTCTCTTTTGGCCCAACGGTTGGGCGAAGCAAGGATTGCTGCAGTTGAGGAATTCAGACACTCTATTGAGCTCTAGGAGCAGCAGCTGGTATATTACCTTGGTGGTTTTGAGGATCTCCGCGAGCAGGCGACTGCTTTTTATCCAGCACATGATTTCACAGGATTCAATCCTATTGGACGTCGTAGGCAGTAGTTGTTTCATTTTCTTTTTCTATGTTGAATCCTTGTAGTGTCGCTATGATGTTTCATTTTCATTTGATGTACTTTGAAATTTTATGAATGACACAATGTTTATGGACCTTGATCCTTGATTTATGTAGGAAAAACTTGACATTTCATATTAAGGCAGTTTTTGTGAGAAGATGAGTAGTAATTTTACTCTCTTTTATTTATAGGATTTGGGCTTTACTTAGCCATATATTTTTAATAATAAGATCATAACCCCGAGCTTCACTCAGCCCCCCCTTTCTGTTAGGGGACCCATTTTGTGGGTGGAAGAATATGTTTATGATAACACAGTAGGTGCTCAAGAATTGTAGAAAAAGAATTCTCTTTATTGATAATTGGCGGGATAACCGCTCTAACAATTAATGTAAATTAAATAAATTCTATTGTAGAATGCTCAATGGCTTATTGCAAACTAAATCTAAATAAACGAAACTACTCAAAATGATGCTAAAGAAAAGAAAATAAAGGGTAGCCTAAACTGATCCTGATGCTACTTTTCCACTTTTACTGGTGATACTTCCTCAAGTGATGTGCATTCCAAGGACAGGGTAGCTGCTTTCCCTGGAGGGTCTCTAGCCAGTATGCTCCTTGCTAGTATGTGCGGGTTACCCTGTAGGGGCCTTCCCAGTTGGAAACCAGTTTTCCCATTTTCACAATTTCACGGTTGCTGGTGAGTGGGGTGACTTCCCATAGGATAAGGTCTCCTGGCTGAAATCTTCTCTGCTTTACTCGTGCATTGTAATATCGTGACATTTCCTGTTGGTAGACAGAAACTCTCATCTGGGCTTGCTCCCTCCTTTCCTCAATCAGATCTAAGCTGACTGCCAATTCCTTTTCATTATGTTTTGGATCATAGTGACTTGTCATGTAACTTTCTAACCCGATTTCAACTTGGGTCACAGCCTCACTACCAAAAGCAAGGAGAAAAGGGGTCTCACCCGTGGGTGTTTTAGCCGTAGTCCTGTAAGCCCACAGTATAACAGGCAGCTGTTCAGGCCATAACCCTTTGGCCTTCTCCAGATGCTTTTTGATCATCCCAAGAATCGTTCTGTTGGCAACCTCTGCCTGCCCGTTAGCCTGCGGGTGTCCAGGAGAAGAGTAGTGGTTTTTTATTCCCAGACCCGAATAAAACTCTCGGAATACACTTCCTTCAAACTATTTTCCATTGTCAGACACTATGACCCAGGGAACGCCGAATTTGCAAATGATTGACTTCCATGTGAAGTCTTTGACATTCTTGGCAGTGATTCAGGCTAGTGGTTGTGCTTCCACCCATTTAGTGAAGTAGTCAATCGCTACTATTGCAAATTTGGTTTGACCTTTACCCCGAAGCAATGGGCCAACTAAGTCGATTCCCCACTAAGAGAAAGGCTATGGCCCAGTCATGGGTGTTAATTCCTCCGCTGGAAGTCTGGAGACATTAGCAAATCGCTGGCACTTGTCACATTTCTTCACGTACTGTAATGCGTCATTTTGTATTGTCGGCTAGTAGTACCCTTGTCTTATAGCCTTATGGGCTAGAGATCTGTCCCCTGCATGGTTTCCACATAAGCCTTCATGAATCTCGTTGAGGATGTAGTTTGCCTCCGTAGTAGTGACACAACGCAAGTATGGAAGAGAAAGACCCCTCTTAAAATACTCCGTTGATGAGAGCATATCTGGTGGCACGAAGTCTTATCTTTTGGGCTTCCATTCGGTCTTCTGATATACTTGATGATAGGTTGTGCCCATTCCATACCTTGTTCCATTTGCATGATCATTGTAGTCTCCTCTTGGTGAATACTTGGTTGATGTAAATGTTCTAAGGGAAATATATCATTCTTTGGCTCAATAGTTGTAGCTAAACGGGCAAGGGCATCTGCATAACCATTCTCTTCTCTTGGTATTGGGCAGATTACACATTTTCTGAATTGACCAATCAATTCCTTTACCTTCAGTAGGTAAGCCTTCTTTTTTTCTCCTTTCGCCTCATACTCCCTGTTGGCTTTGAAATTCTTTTTTAAGCAATAAATCTTATTTTGATATTAACAAAACATTCAAAACCGTGTTTAGTACTAATATGACTTTGAGCTAAATGTTTCAGCAAGTACAGGTAAATGATTCGGAAATATCATTAAAGCAACAAGCGTTAAGGAAACTCAAGCACAAACTCGAAGAAGGACAAAAAGATCAAAGAAAGAACAAAAGCTGGACTCAAGACCTAGGGTAGATAGGTCGGGGTGAGAATATTGTAACAAGGTATCTTATGCGTTGATTGATCTTATAAGCTCAAGTAATAAATCAAACGAACTCAAACGGATCAAAAACGGACCTTGAAAATAATTCTTGGAGTCACCCAGTCGACTGTCCATGAAATGGCAGCCGACTGACTGTGACCCAGTCGACTGGCCATTAAGGACCCAGCCGACTGGATGAACCAGTGAGCTATAAAACGTTTTGACTGCATGAGGCAGTCGACTGGCCTGTCCAAGGCAGTCGACTGACTGTGCCCAGTCGACTGGCAGTTAAGGACCCAGCCGACTGACTGAACCAAAGAGTTATGAACATTTTTGATTGCCTGAGGCAGTCGACTGGCCTTCTTGAGGCAGTCGACTGACCTTAGCCGTTGGGAAAAATATTTTAAATCTAAGCATGGAGGCAGTCGACTGGGTGCCGTCAAGCAGTCGACTGGGTGCTTCAGGATTTTAAGGAAAAGTATTTCTAAACAATATTTTTGCCCAAAAAGAAATGGTTTTGCTTGCTGATTTTCAGGTCCTACTTTCTACATTGTTTAGGGTGAGATACACTCTCCAAACCCTAGTGTTATACTATATAAAGAAAGAGATATGGATTGAAATCTTAAGGTTCTTGTGTGAGAAATTTTCCAAATATTGTTCATCTCTAATTTTCTCTCAAGCATCTTCTGAAAAATCTTTTGATAGCAAGAAAGATCAAAATCTCGTTTTTCACTCTTATCATTTTGAAGATTTAAACTCAAGCTTTGAGCTTATTCTCTTATTGAAAATATATTATGAGAATATATATATCTTGAGTTCTTGAAATATCACCTAAAAACACTTGAGCTTATATTGATCTATCTTCCATAAAAACCTTAGGATTTTGAGTGTTTTTGTTTCTTGAGTGATATATTGATTGCATACACAAATTTGTGATCTTGGGTGAGTGAAACCCATTGTATCAAGGGAGGATTGTTCTCTTGATTGTGTGAAGAGCTAGTTAGCTCTTTTGTAAAGGTTTTGCTATTCCACCTATTGAAGGAAGAACCATGTGTGAGGATCGGGAAAGTCTCAAGGAAGGGGATTCTTTGAGTCGAGGAGTAGGAGTTACCGAACCTCGTAAAAATCACGGTGTCAATATCTCTATCTCTATCTCCTTACTTTATGTTCATGCATGCTTAATTTATATTGTGGTAAATAGCTTGTTGAATCTAAGTGAAATTATTCATTGCATATTTTATCTTGTAAATTAATATTGAACCTTGTTGCATGTTCTAGTAAGAATAAAAAGAAGTTAGAAATTATTTTTAAAACCCTATTCACCCCCCCTCTAGGGTATTTTAGTGACTTACACTCCTGATTGACCTGGCCTGCAACCAGTCGGGAGTCGGTGTTGACCTTCAAGTAGGGCACCTGCAAGGTTTGCGCTATTCGGAGTCCTGTTATCAAAGCTTCATACTCTGCTTCGTTATTGGTAGCTTTAAACTTGAACCGGGGGGCGTAAGGGAATCTCTCTCCCTCAGGAGTGATTAAGAGCAAACCTGCCCCGCTCGCTTGCGAGTTGGACGAACCATCCACATATAATGTCCAGAGCACTTCTGGGTCTATTGGTCCTTCTACCTCAGGGATGAGTATTTTTTCAGAAACTTCAGGGGGCTTCTTTTAGAGGATAGGTGAACTCCGCCACGAAATCTGCAAGTGTTTGTCCCTTAATCACTACTCTGGGCTTGTAGCGGATGTCGAAATCTCCCAACTCAATCGACCATTTCACCAGGCGACCGGATGTTTCCGGCTTGTGGAACACCTGCTTGAGGGGTTGATCATTAAGGACTGTTATCGTATGAGCCTGAAAGTATGGCCTTAATCTCCTAGCATAAATAACTAGGGCGAATGCCAACTTCTCCATTACTGGGTACCTTTCTTCTGCTCCCCGTAGGGCTCGACTTGTGTACTATATTGGTCTATGAATAGACCCATCGTCTCTTGTCAGGGCAGAACTCACTGCCGTTAAGGAGACAACTAAGTAAAGTAGAAGTTGATCCCCTAGTTTTGGTTGGGCCAGCAGGGGTGGAGAGGCGAGATAATTCTTCAAATCCACAAATGTTTGTTCGCACTCAGGGGTCCACTCAAATTCCTTTTTAAGCACCTTGAAGAAGGGAAAACATCTATCAGTAGCTCGAGAAATTAGCCTGTTGAGGGCAGCCACCTTTCCTGTCAACCGTTGCACATCTTTGGTTGACTGGGGAGACTTCACGTCCAGGATGGCCCGAATCTTTTCCGGATTGGCCTTAATGCCTCTTCTACTGACCATAAACCCCAAGAACTTTCTTGATGATACACCGAAAATGAACTTGGTTGGGTTAAGGCGCATTTGGTGTTTTCGAAGCACATCAAAAACTTCTTCGAGGTTCGCCAGATGATTCTCCTTCTTGGCACTCTTAACTAACATGTCATCTATGTAGACCTCCACGTTCCTTCCAATTTGACCTTTGAACATGTTGTTGATCAATCTCTGGTAGGTAGCTCCAGCGTTCTTTAACCCGAAGGGCATGACTTTATAGTAGTAAATGCCTCAGTCGGTGATGAAAGATGTTTTCTCACATTCAAGAGAGTGCATTGGGCATGACTTTATAGCAGTAAATTCTTCAAATCTATAAAGTCGACACAGAGCCTCCATTTTCCATTTTCCTTCTTTACTAAGACCACATTCGATAACCATTCGGGGTAGTGGTCCTCTCGAATGAAGTCCGTCTTTAGAAGCTTGTCAACCTCCGACATTATAGCTGCATTCCTCTCTGGGGAAAATGTTCATTTCTTCTACTTTACAGGCTTCGCAGTAGAATCCACATTTACGCGGTGTTGTATAACTTGAGGATCAATGCCCGACATATCTTCATCTGTCCTGGAAAAAATATCTTGATTCTGTCTTAAAAATCGAATAAGTTGATCTTTAACATCAGCGGGGAGCAGAGACCCGATGCTTACTATTTTTCGATTCCCACCCTCTTCTAAACTTACCTCTATGAGGTCCTCTACTGGCTTTGGTCGGGGAGTATTTTTACTTGAGACTGATTCGAGATCTTCGATAGTAAGTGCTTCCCGTGACCTTCTATCTTTTAGAGCGGCTGCATAGATTCCCGTGCCATAGCTTGGTTTCCTCTTACCTCTCCTAGACCATGATCAGTTGGGAACTTCATTAGCAGGTGGTAAGTTGAAGTTACTGCTTTCAATGCATTGAGAGTTGATCTTCCGAGGATGATATTGTAGGTGGAAGGGCAATCCACTACAAAAAAAGCTACTATGATGGTAAGCTGTCTTGGAGCCACCTTTACAGTGAGAGGAAGGGTCACTATCCCTAGTGGAGAAACCTTCTCTCCAGAGAAACTGACTAGAGGAGATTTGGATGGCTTAACTGGTCTCTTCCTATACCCATCTTGTCGAAAGCTTCAGAGAATAGCAAATCCGCAGAACTTCCATTGTCGACCAGCACCTGTCGGATAGTAAAATTGGCCACTGCCACAGTAATCACCAGTGGGTCATCATGGGGATGTTGTACTCCCCGTGCATCATCGTCGGTGAAGGTAATGACCTGCCCTTCTAGTCATGGTGATTTGGAAGGTGGAGCAGAGGTATCCGCCCCTTGAACCTCCATCATATTTCTAGCCCTTCTCGTATGAGCTTTTCTGGATAAGCTTGTTTCCCCACCTCCAGCAAACCCTCCAGAAATTACATTAATCTCCCGAACCGGCTGTTTATCTGGTGTGCAACTTATTCAGGGAGCATCCTATCGGCCTTTTCCTTTATCGCCATTGGTCGTGAACTGGCTCAAACGCCCTCTCTGGATCAGGCTCTCAATCTGATTTTTGAGGTCGATGCACTCATCTGTCATATGCCCATGGTCGCGATGAAAGCGACAAAATCTATCGCGTGTCCCTTTTAATGGATCCGACTTCAGCCTGGGTGGCCAGGATAAGAAATGATCGTCTTGTATCTGAAGAAGGATCTCGCTTATCGACTTGTTCAACGGAATGAAGCTAGTGAACTTATCTTGACTCTTTGTAGGTCCAGATGACCTGTAAACAGTCGGTTGGGTTCTCCGGCCTTTAGCTTCTCTTTTGTCCCTGGTAGTTATTGTTGGTCTCTTTTTCTCCACCTTCTTTTCTTCAGTCCCTTTTCCTTTTTGGGCATTCATGGCATCCTCCGCATTTATATGCTTCTGGGCTTTAACAAGTAGTTTTGCTATCGTCTCGGGCGGTTCTTTTGATAAGGAAAAAAGAAACCTAGAAGACTGTAGTCCTCCCATGAAGGCTGTCACTGCCACGTTATCATTAACCTCATCAACCTGGAGTATCTCATTATTGAACCGGCTTATATAATCTCGAAGTGACTCTTCTTTATCCTGTTTGGCGTTTAGTAGGTAGGTGGCGGGCTTCCTGTGTCTCCACTCGGCAATAAAGTGCCCGATAAATTTCTTGTTTAAATCATCGAAGTCACGAATAGAACCGGCCTCAGCTTGTTAAACCAGACCCGGGCTGGCCCCTTTAGGGTGATGGGAAAATCCCGACACATGATAGCATCTGGGACAACCTGTAGATGCATGAGTGCCTTAAAAGTCTCCATGTGGTTAAAAGGGTCCTTGGACCCATCAAAGTTCTCCAACTGTGGCATCTTGAACTTGTTAGTTAGGGGAACACTCATCACCAAAGCATCAAAGGGGGAATTAGTCTTCTGTAGGAGTTCATCCACAATAGCGGGGCTTTTGCCCTTCATTGTCTGTGCCATATCTTCCATTTGTGCTTTCAGATCTTGGATATATTGATCCACACCCACGACTTCTGTAAGATCATCGGGAGTCTTGCCTCGTCGGGTGCTCCAGATCACTGTCCTCCATTGATCCTAGTTGTGGCTATGCTCTTCCCCCTTTTCCAAATTATTATTTCCTGTCGCATCTGGGGAGGGAGGAATGGGACTAGCCAGTCATTGAAGAAGCAAAGCGTTCTGCTGGGTCTGCTGGATCACTTGGTCCATCCCTTGGGCCAGATTTTGAACCTGTTGTTTTAATACTGCCACATGTTTTGTAGGATCGCTTTGTCTGACTAGGTTTGGATTTTGGGGATTTTCAAAGTTGTGTGATGACCTGTTATCACCAACTTCTTACTCTCCCAGAGAAACACGTGCCTCCTCTTGGCCATCAGGTCGGGGAGGATGCACTGGAGGTAGATCGGTATGGGTCGGTGGTACTCCTTGGTTGGTTGGGAGCAATGGATCATTGGGTTGAAGGAGAGGATCTCTGGGTTATCCAGAGGCATCACCCACATTACTTTTGCTTCGTAGTTGGACCATTCTAACGCTTTCGGGAAGTAAGAAGTTGTCGTTTCCCATAAACGGCGCCAACTGATGATGCGTAGAATGGTTGGGTAGAAAACGGTGTCGTTCTTGTCAAAAAGAACAAACAGTGACCGGAAGAGGTACCGGCCAAATAGGCTCTGACGGTCAAGTTAGAACTTGGATCGTTTAGAGAAATATAGCAGGAGTAATGGTGGGTGATTATTGCGTACCTCGCTCGGGGTTCATCAACCCTATATTTATAGGGTATTTAATGTCCTGCATCGATTGAGTTTGTGACCCGTAGATATCCTGAGAATCTCCCCTGTAGATATCCTGATAGCTACCCGTAGGTATTCTGATGAGATTGTAGAGTCCTAGTAGAAGGTAACCGGTTGACGACCCTTATCTCCACGTGTTGTACAAGTTGCATCTATCAGAATGGAATGAAAGTAGGAATGGAATGAAAATGAGAATGATAATGGAATGGAATGATCATTCTCATTCTATTGTTTGGTTCCAAAAGGAACCAATTAGTAATGGAATGAACTTATAATGAAAATTTTACAAAATTACCCATTTTAGTAACAAATATATTAATCTAATTATATGATATTATTTTTTAATTATTTTTATTTAAAAAATAATAAAAGATAATGAGAATAGTGGTGACAGATAACAAATATGGTGGTAGTAAAGAGTGATGATGGTGGAGGTAACAATGATGGTGGAAAGTGGTGATGTGGTGGTGGAAGATGGTGATGGTGGAAGAGGGGGTGGTGGTGATGATGGTGGAAGACAATGGTGGTGGTCCGGTGATGATGGTGGAAGACAATGGTGGTGGTCCGGTGATGGTGGTGTGTTGGTAGAAGACATTAGAAGTGGAAATAATGGTAAAGGTACGTAAATGGAGATGGTGGTGGTGGAAGGTGGTAGTGGTGGTAGAAGGTAAAGAAGGCGGGGGTGGTGGTGGTGGAAGGTAAAGAAGGAGGTGGTGGTGGATGAGGAAGGTGACGGTGATGGAAGAGGGTGGTGAAGGTGGAGTAGAAGATGGTGGTTTGTTTATTTAAAATGTGTAAGGGTTATTTAGTGTCTGTTTGGCAATCGGTGCGGTGCGATGTTGGTTTTTGGTTTTTGTTTGGGTTAGGGTGAGTTTGGTGTGGTTTTGTTTTGAACTAAAACTATGTTTGTTGCAGAGGATTTTGGTGTGAGAAAAACTGAAACTAAAAAACCAAACCATGTTTGATAGATTTGGTATGTGCTAAAATTCTGAAATCAAACCATGTTTCGTAACTTGAAATGGTTTGAAATTTTATTTATTTATAATAAAATTTTCTCAATATATATGTTTTAAAAAAATAAAATACATTAAGGATGAATTTGTTTTTACAAAAAATATTAATATTGGATAATAATATTTCACCATATTACAAGAATTATTCAATTGGTTAGTATATGTAGTTTGAAAATTTATAATCTTTTTGCATTTGAAATTTTAATATTTTTTTTACCAATTTATTATTTTTAAATATTTATTACTCAATATTTATTAATTTATTATTAATTATTTATTCATAATATTTTTTTTTATTATTTATTTGGTTTTACTTTATTTATTATTTTTAAATATTTATTACTCAATTTTTATTTATTATTTATTATTTATTAATTCTATTCTATTAATTAAATTAATTTTTTAATTAAATAAATATATATGTATATTTAACTATTTATTTGTTTGTACAAATTTGTTAATATTTAACTATTTATTTCTAATTATTAATTATCTATTCATTTTATTTTTGTTTATTATTTATTTTATTTCACTTTATTTATTATTTAAAAATATTTATTACTGAATTTTATTTATTTATTATTAATTCTATTTTATTTATCATTTTTATTTATTTATTTATTATTTCGAAATATTTATTACTCAATATTTATTTATTAATTATTAATTGTTAATTATTTCTATATTATTTATTTAATATTTTAATAAATTTTTATTTATTTAATTACTAAAAATTTATTAATTATTATTTTTGTTTATTATTTATTTGATTTTACTTAATTCTATTTTATTTATTTAATAAAATGACAAGTATGACAATGTTGACTTTTATTGAGAATGGAATGGTACACCAATGATGAATTTGGGGTTGTGGGTTGATTTTAATTTGATGGTTATGGGTTATGAATAGTAACCAAACCAAGAGAAACCATTTAGTGAGATGGTTCGTGAATTACTTCATTAGGTACCTGTAAGAGTGGAAATGTCCAAGCCCACTTAAGCCCATCAGCCATCAGACCCATCGGGTTGATGGCCCAGTAAGATTTTTACAAGTCTAATTTGTAGGCCCATTTCTTTTTGTATTTCTTTGGCAAGTATAATTAATGATATGATGATGATGTAATCATGAGGGTATTGCCCTAATGGGCCTAAAGCCCAAAAATGAAATGTATATAAGAAAAGTGAAGAGTTAATAAAAAGAGGTTTTTTGAGTGTTGTGCATTTTTGGGCATTTACACTTTGGCGCCGTCTATGGGAAGCTTGTTCAAGAAGTTCCTGATTTTTCAAATCTACCCTTTGGGATATGTAAAATCACGTCCTTCTTCCCATCTCATTAAGCTGAGTTCGTTTGTAGAACCAAAAGATCTTTCACCACCTTCTAAAACCTTCACTCACTACATCTCGGGCAAGTATGTCAGTCACTCGTTCGCAAGCAGACAGTCGTACGGGAGATCCCCAGTCCATGGAACAAATCCTTCAACGCCTGGTAGCTACTGAGGAATGCAGCCTGGCCTTGGAAAAACAGAATGCGGAGCTCATGGCGAGGTTGGCTCCACCAGCAACTGCCCCACCGGTAGTTGCACCGGACCCTCCGGTAGCGGTGCTCCACCATTCTCTGAACTAGTAAGATAGCGACAGACCGGAAGAACACGCCGAGTCTTCCCAACGCTCAGGAAAAACTCCCGTAGCCGACGAGTCCATGACCCCCCAAAAAATTCAGGCAATGATGGATGAACTCCAAAGGAAAGTCCTCGGGGATTTGAGGGCCCGATCTACCGATGAGATGGCCATCCAAGCGTCGACCGAGCTGATACAGTCACCTTTCATCCCCGAAATAACCCAAGAGTCTTTCCCTAAGAAATTTTTTATGCCTCAGTTCACCCCATACGATGGTACTAAGGACCCCGAAGAGCACATTTATAAGATCCACTAAAAGATGACCATGTACACCGAAAACAATTCCTTGCTCTGCAAGGTGTTTTCCACTAGTCTTGTTGATGTTACTCTATTGTGGTTCAGGAAGCAGCCATCCCAATCCATCGCCAGCTGACAACAGTTGACCAGGCTCTTCATTGCTTAGTATTACGGGAACAAGAGACAAAAAAAAAACATATCCTGCCTCTTCACCATGATCCAGGAGAAAGGAGAGTCACTGAAAAAATTTCTATCCCGATTCAACATCGAATCTTCTTATGTTGATAACTGTGACCAACACTCTGCTGTTGAGGCCTTCCGAATGACCCTCATTCCAGGGACTAAGTTTCACTAATCTCTGGTAAAGCGCCCTTCATCGGGCATCGGGGAATTAAACTCCCGAGCTCAGGGATACTTGAGGATTGAATAAGAGGAAACCATCAGACAGAAGAGGGTGACCTTGGTCAGCGTCGAAACCCAATCAAGGGATCAAGCTACTGATTGAAAACGTTCGACTTTATCAGGATCATCAATTCCGCCGGGATCATCAGCCCCAAAACCATTCAAGCGCTCCAAATTTGAGGAGAGGATGACGCCCCTAAAGGTCAGTCTTGCGAAGCTCTACCAGGAGAACAAAACTAAGTGAATTTTCCAACCACCCCCAACCATCAGACATCCACTTGACCAAAGGGACAAGTCAAAGCACTGTGTTTTCCACGGGGATTTTGGGCACATCACAAATGAGTGCCATAGTCTCAGGCAACAGGTAGAGGCATTGATGCTTCACGGAGAACTTCGGGATTACGTCCAATGGGACAGACCAAGGACTGATGAACGCGCCCCTAGCGCCACTAGGAACTCCTTAGACATACAGCCACTCAGGATCATTAACATGATTCATGGTGGCCCCTCTTCCAAGGAGACGAAGGGATCACGTCGGAGTCACACGCGAAGAGCCCATAAGATGAGAAGAATCAATGAAATCAATGAGATCCACCACAGGGCAGGAGAAACGCATATCATTTTTTTCGACGTCGGACTTTCAGTATGTTCAGACCCCACATGAGGACCCTCTGGTTGTGACCCTAATGGTAGCCAACTGCCTTGTGAGGAGAGTCATGATAAATCCTGGGAGCGGTGCCAACATCATCACCAAATAGGCTTTTGAGAAGCTCGAGATCAACCCATCCGAAATTGTGGCATCCCGTTGCCCCATTGCAGGCTTTGATGGAAGGCAAATCGAGCCGATCGGGGAAGTCCAGTTACCGGTATCAGCTGCTCAAAGGAGTCTGACTGAGACATTCGTCGTGGTGGATGTCAAACCTTCGTATAATCTGCTCATGGGAAGAGGGTGGATTCACCGAATGTAAGGTGTGCCCTCAACTCTTCACCAGGTCATGAGATGCATGAGCCCCGACGGTCTAGGTACCATCGACATCAAAGGTGACCAGGTGACCGCCAAGGAGTGCCACGCGGTCACCCTGAAGGAGATCCGGAAGGGGAAAGTCCCAATGCCGCCCCACTCCAAGGAACATAGCCTAGGCTCCAAATAGCAATTAAATGAGGGGAATCCAGGTACCCCGATCGTGATCGAACCATTGCAGCCAATCTATGTTATGCCCGACAGCCCGAAAAAAGTTTCTTTTGCAGGTACAAACCTCACCGATGATGAATTTAAGGAACTAACATAATTGCTGCAGGACAACTGCGATGTCTTCGCATGGGAGCATACGGAAATGCCGGGGATCGATCCTGATATTGCCCAGCACTCATTGCATGTTGAACCAAATGTCAGACCCATCAGGCAAAAACAGAGGCGCATGGGGGCACATCGGAACCAAATTATAACAGATGAGGTATCCAGATTGCTCCATGCTGGTTTTATCAGGGAGGTCAGGTATCCTGAATAGCTCGCCAACGTAGTGGTTGTGCAGAAGAAAAATGGCAAATGAAGGGTTTGTGTTGATTTTACCGACCTGAACAAAGCATGCCCGAAGGACAGCTTTCCACTGCCAAAGATCAACCAGATGGTTGATGCTACCGCTGGCTACGATCGTCTGACTTTTCTGGATGCTTATTCAGGTTACAACCAGATAAAAATGAACCCAATGGAAGAAGAAAAGACCTCCTTCATTACCGAGATAGGTACTTATTGCTTTAAAGTTATGCCCTTCGGACTAAAAAATACATGTGCCACTTTTCAGAGGTTGGTCAACAGGATCTTTAAGGGGATTATGGGTACAGTAATTGAAGCCTATATCGATGACACTGTGGTCAAGAGCAGAAAGAAGGGGGACCATCTTACCCATCTACACCAAGTGTTTGACACCCTCAGGTCACATGGCATGAAGCTTAATCCAGAGAAATGCTCTTTTGGTGTATCATCCGGGCAATTCCTAGGACACATAGTGGACCGAACCGGGATCCAGGCCAGCCCGACACAGGTTAAGGCCCTGATGGAAATGAAGGAGCCCCGGACACACAAAGATGTTCAAGTATTAACGAGAAGAGTGGTTGCATTTAACAGATTCATTTCACGACTTACTAATCGACGCAAACCATTATTTCGAGCAATCAAGGCAAATAAGGGAGAAATCTGGGGTCCTGAACAGTCTGAAGCCCTGGTGAAGTTAAAAGAATACATGACCATGCCCCCGATCCTATCCACGCCGACTCCCGATGAAGGCTTGCATCTGTACTTAGCAGTATCCTCTGTGTCGACCAGCGCAGCCCTTGTCAGAGAGGATGGGAACCTTCAAATGCCAGTCTTCTACACCAGCAAATCCTTGGCTGAGGCAGAGACCAGATACAACAGGTAGGAAAAATTGGTTATGTCACTGGTGAACGCTAAGAGATAACTGAGGCATTACTTTGAGGCTTACCCGATCATTGTCCCGACAACCACGCCTCTACGGGTTATTATGTCAAATCCTGACCTCTCAGGCAGAATCTCTAAATGGACCATCGAATTGGGTATATACGACCTGACGTACATACCCCGGGTTTCCATCAAAGGACAGGCAGTGGCAGAATTTTTACTTGAAAGTGAAACCGAAGAGCCAGACCAAAAAATTGAACCTGACACCTGGAAGCTTTTTGTGGACGGATCGGCCAGCTGTGCCGGATCAGGAATCGGTTTGGAAATCTTGACACCCGATGGGACGCGCTTTCATATGTCAGTGCAACTACAATTCCCAGCCACGAACAATGAGGCTGAGTATGAGGCCGTCATATCTGGCTTAAGGTTAGCCTGAAGCCTCCAGATCCAGGCCCTAGCAGTACACAGTGACTCTCAACTGGTTATTCGACAAATTAAGGGAGAGTACAATGCAAAGGATCCAAAAATGGAGTCTTACCGGGCACTCGTGTTAAAGGAAACGGAAAGTTTTCAAAAAATAACCTTCACACAGATCCCGAAGAGCGAGAATTCTGTAGTTGATCACCTCGCCGGTTAGGTGTCCTCAATCGGAGAAGACCTGACCCGAGTTGCACCTGTGGACTTTGTAGTTAAGCCAAGTATTCAAGAGCCCGAACAAGTGATGCTTATCCCATGGGAGCCCAGCTGGATGGATCCCCTGATGGATTACTTATGAAGTGGGACTCTCCCAGAGAACAAAGCTGAAGCTCACAAGATCAGGAAGAATTCAGCCAGATACTCAGTTATAAACGGGCAACTCTATCGAAAATCCTTTTCAGGTCCTTACTTGAAATGTATTACGCCATCATAATCAAGAGTAGTGATGTAGGAGATTCACAATGGAGCTTGTGGGAACCACTCCGAGGGTAGATTTCTTGCCCATAAGATACTCTCCCAAGGATACTTCTGGCCCTATCTGTCGCGGGATGCCAAAGAACACGTCAGAAGGTGCAAGCCATGTCAAATGCACGAAGACGTTATCCATTGGCCACCTGAGTTCTTACATCCCACCATAGTACCACACCCATTCGCCCGATGGGGAATGGATATAGTGGGACCTCTCCCGAAGGCAATCCGGTCAAATGCCTATGTCCTTCTGGCCACTGATTATTTCACCAAATGGGTGGAAGCGGAAGCCTATCCCACCGTCAAGGGTAGCCACGTCATTAAATTCGTATGGACCCATATAATATGCAGATTCGGGCTACCAAAGACAATCATGATGGATAATGGGACTAATCTGGACAACAAAGAGGTTAGAGCATTCTTTGCCGAGCATGGTATCAACCAAAATACGTCTTTCGTCGGGTACCCGCAAGGGAACGGGTAGGCGGAAAGGACAAATCGAACCATATTCAACACCCTGACAAAAAAACTTGAGGAAGCCAAAGGGGCTTGGCTAGATAAACTACCTGAAGTTCTCTAGTCATACAGAACGACTCCCAAACAACCCACTGGGGAGACCCCCTTTCCTATGGCGTATGGCGTTGAGGCTGTGATCCCAACAGAGGTCAGGGTTCCAACCCTCCGGAGCCAGGCCTGGGCCTGGGATGAATGACCAAATAACCAGTACTTAGCTCAAAATCTTGATCTGCTAGATGAAATATGGGAAGCCGTCTGGATCAGGTTGGCCGCCTACTAGTAGCGTGTCCGAAATTACTTTAATAAAAAATTCAAAAGAAGAGAGTTCCAGGTCAGAGACATGGTACTTAGGCGAAAAATCGGGCTCGTAGGCAAGCTCAGGGAGCCTTGTGAGGGCCCGTACACCATTACCGAAGTCATCGGTCGTGGGGCATACCGCGTTCGAAGAAATATTGATGGCAGAATGGAACCAAACTCCCAGAACGCCTTTCGCCTGAAGGGGTACTACCTTTAAAGGGCCAAATTTTGCTTTTACTTTGATATTTTTGTAAAAAGGCTATAACACCTGATCAGTAAAAAATCATTTTTATGGTAAAATAGCTTGTAAATATTTACTGAAACAAACTTTGCAAAAATAAATCCAAGTGTTGCATTATCTATCGCATGGCCTGAAGTGCCCGAAGACACAACACAGATCCTGAAGAGATCACAAGATTTTGCAAAAATAAATCAAGTGTTGCATTGTCTATCGCATGGCCTGAAGTGTCCGAAAGACACAACACAGATCCTGAAGAGATCACAAGATTTTGCAAAAATAAATCAAGTGTTGCATTTTCTATTGCATGGCCTGAAGTGCCCGTAAGACACAATACAGATCCTGAAAAGATCACAAAATTTTGCAAAAATAAATCGAGTGTTGCATTGTCTATCGCATGGCCTGAAGTGCCCAAAGACACAACACATATCCTGAATATGTCACAAAATTTTGCAAAAATAAATCAATTGTTGCATTATCTATCGCATGGCCTGAAGTGCCCGAAAGACATAACACATATCCTGAAGAGATCACAAAATTTTACAAAAATAAATCGAGTGTTGCATTGTCTATCGCATGGCCTGAACTGTCTGAAAGACACAACACATATTCTAAAGAGATCACAAAATTTTGCAAAAATAAATCAAGTGTTGCATTGTCTATCGCATGGCCTGAAGTGCCCGAAGACACAACACAGATCCTGAAGAGATCACAAGATTTTGCAAAGATAAATCAAGTGTTGCATTGTCTATCGCATGGCCTGAAGTGCCCGAAAGATACAACACAGATCCTAAAGAGATCACAAAATTTTGCAAAAATAAATCAAATGTTGCATTGTCTATCGCATGCCTGAAGTGCCCGAAGACACAACACAGTTCCTGAAGAGATCACAATATTGCTTATCAAAATATTATAAACATTGAAAAAATTGACTAGACAAAAACAATGATCTTTCATTCAAAATGGGCCCCAGTGGCTAAGGCTTACAACATGTTTTACAAATGAAAAATCCTAAGGGCCAGCACCGGTGCCCGCCTCATTGGAGTTCACTAGAACGATGGACCCATCAGGAGCCGGAAGATCAGAGTGGGCCGCGATACTCATCCCCGGGAGAGGCCTAGTCAGGAACTCACAGAAACGAACATCATCTGGACCTCCAACCGGATCATAGTAAGGTGGGGCGATGCCCAAGTTCTCATCCAACTTTTCCACCGAAGCGAAGTCCCTCTCCTCAGCGAGTTTCTACATGTCATTGAAGCATGACCTCCATCCGAACTTGATTCGGTACTAGGAGGTGTCACAGAAGTGTTTGTACATCTCATTACCACCCCGGTGACACATCTCCATGATCGACCTCTCCATAGCAAGAAGGTTCTCGGTTTCGGCCTTCTCCTCTAGAAGTTTCACCTTGGAAGCCTTCAGGCCCTCACTTTCAGCCTTTAGGCTTGCATTCTCAGCTTTCAGGCCCTCCGTTTCCAAAAATAGGGCCCGCCGTACCGCCTCCATCTCCTGGATTTAATCACGGGCAGCCCGAAGGTGTTGCTCTGCAGTGATTGCCCTCGTTGCCTGGACCTCCAATTTTTCATTGGCTATTAGCAATAAAGAGGCAGCCTTTTGCCTAGCATCTTCTTTCGCCTTGAGGAGCTCGTTAGACTTACGAAAAAGCCTAGCGTCCTCCTCCATCTTCGCATTGTGGGCTTGGGTCAGATAAATCATCTACCAAAAAGAATAAATGTTAGCTTGATCGAAGAACAAAGGAGAAAAATACCAAGTATGAATAATGAGACAATATATTAAAAAAGTACCTTCATGGCAATCTCAGGACCGGTTAAGGTCAGTTCTGCCCGGTCGATCTGTTTTAGTTTCTTCCTGTCAGCAGGAGTCCAAATCTGGGCACCCATTGCCCGAAGGGCTTCGTCATTATCGACGGTTTCACTCCCCCTGACCAAAAAGCCACCACCAGGAAGTGTTATCTTTGGCGCCCACGGGACATGTCGCTCCTCTTCAGTTGCAGCCCCACTGTCCTCTACTACGATCGGGGATGACATTGTGGTTCCACGGGGCCTTACCGATTGGTCGGTTACAATTTCCTCTGATCGGGGATGCCTTGTCCTCGACAAACTAGCTTCTCCCTCAATCAGTCGGGATTCAGGGATGGGAATGTCTCCTGAAGGGGGAACAACCCCCTCTGATCTTGAAGGAGGGGTCGGAATGACCTGAATATTTCCCATCGGGGGAGGTGGAGTTACTGGGATGTTTTCTACCGGTGGCGGAGGAGCAGGCCCGGACGGGGGAGTAGGGGCACTTTGCGACCCCTGACCGTTCCTCACCCGATACCAAAGATATCGCTTGAGGGCCGACTGCCCGCTTGGCCTTCTTTTTTAGCACAACTTGCGGGATTCTCAGCATTTATATTAACAAGGCCTACAAATTAGAACCCGTCAGGAAACTATTACACATCCTTAGGGGTTGTCCCCAAATTTTGGATTTATGGTGTTCAAACCGGGATCTGATGTAAGTTGAAGTTTTAAAGTTGTCGGGTGCTCCCAGAAACTCAAGCACATGAAGGCCCAACTTATCATTGCACTGATCGCAATAGCACGACCCCCTATGAAATGGTTTGAAGGAAGGTTAAAGGGGTCTATCGAATTCACTGGGGACCTTGAAACCCGATGAGCCAGGGAGCCTCCAATTCCCGTTTACCAGGATCATTTTATCTTTCCACCCTTTGTTGGACTTTTTAGTGCCATCACAAATCTTTCTCCCGCTCAAAGGAAAAAGATTGTACCGGCCCCTGTAGTCCTTCTGGTCCTGTATCTTGTAACAGAACAAAAGTTCGGCCAGACCAAAATCGAGACCCAACTCCCGATTAATTATCAGGAGCATAGCCAAGATCCTGAAAAAGTTAGGCCCCACCTGAAGCGGGGCCATACCCAAGGTGGCTAGGGTATGAAGGAAGAAAGGTTGAATAGGGAATCTAAGAACCTAAAGGTGGAAGGCCGACAACAGGATCTGATGATCCATGACCCCCTCACATTTCCTGAAATCGTATTTTTTAGGATAATTTTTAATGATTACCCCATCGGGTATCCCACATTTGACCCTTAATCTTTTTAGTGTTGTTTCTACCCTATGTGTTGGAGGGAGGGGGTCAGCGTAAAATTGGTCGCCCGAACTCCCTGCAGCCAGATCCCCAACCGCTGCGACATTTTGGTTGACCTCTGGTGGACTAGACCCGATTGTCCTAACGACCTCTACTGAAGGAGAACTAAGAGAAGCATCTGGGTCCACAGATGAGGGGAGGCGGTCGCTACCCGACCGGGTGTCATCACTATCGGACATATTGAAATAGAAGTAGGAAAGTTGAATAAAAAACACTTACTCTAAGATGAATCCCGAAGTAGTTTCGTGCGCTTTCCTGGAAAAGAGAGTGGATTATGGCAATGATAAGTAGAGAGCCCAAGTGCAGAGAGTTTCCTGAGAGTTGTAAGTTTTGAAATGCGATAAACATTGGACATGTGCAGTGGGTATTTATAGAAGTGTTTGAAACACTTGGAAGGTCGTGCGCTCGGGAAACGAAGCATCACATCGTTTCACGTGCACCTCTTCAGCCCCTTTCTCGCCAATCGAGGCCACCCGGACCGTGAGTTTCAAATATTCGAATGATGACACAATCGCCGCATTAATTGCATCAGCCACGTCATCCTGACAGGGGTAATGCATCTTGCTCTCCACTCTATCTCCTTTCTAATGGGCCTGACCGCCCGACAACCCATCATAAAGAATCGAGCATGTGTAAGAGTGGAAATGTCCAAGCCCCCTTAAGCCCATCAGCCATCAGACCCATCGGGTTGATGGCCCAGTAAGATTTTTACAAGTCTAATTTGCAGGCCCATTTCTTTTTGTATTTCTTTGGCAAGTAAAATTAATGATATGATGATGATGTAATCATGAGGGTATTGCCCTAATGGGCCTAAAGCCCAAAAAGGAAATGTATATAAGAAAAGTGAAGAGTTAATAAAAAGAGGTTTTTTAAGTGTTGTGCATTTTTGGGCATTTATAGTACCACATGGTTTAATATTGTAGCTCTAGAACCAAGCCAACCAAACATGGGCTGGACTACCTTTTTCAGCCCAAAACCAAAATTTTGGCACCAAAACCATTTACCAAACAACCTCTTAGTAATTTGATGTTTTAAAAGTATTGCTTAAATAATGGAATGTTTATTCCATAGGTTTAATAGTGGAATGAATTTTCATTCCAAGAGAATGACCATTCTCACTCTATAATACATATCAATCAAGAGAATGATTGAAATGAACATTTCATTTCAACAAACTAAACACAACATTATTTGACAATGTCCCCAATGCTTCAACATCCTTGATGGTGGTGTCATGCACAATTACAATTATGATTTAAGAATGAGCTTGAAGAACTTTTAATTCTTCCAATCAAATAGTTACAACTTATAAGATAAAAGTAAGGTGAAAGGGACCACAGGATTGCCGGTGATGCCAAAAATTCAACCTCCCACGAACTTTCTGATAATTAATATGGCATTGAAATCAGAGCTCAAATCTCGTAATAGTGCCTTGCTTATTTAAGAGACTCACTGTCACCAAATGAACATCACTTGGAACTTAGCCACTTGGCATATTCTAATTCCTACTACCATATATTCTTATATCTAACTCCAACGGCTCTTTGTCTTTGGCCAGCAAACACCTCTACTTTTCTATTGCGCATTTATACTCCTCTTTTTTAATATAATTAAAATGAGTGTTACCCAATTTTTTTAATTAAAAATTGGATAACTCCAACGGCTCTTTGTCTTTGGCCAGCAAACACCTCTACTTTTCTATTGCGCCTTTATATACTCCTTTTTTTTATAACTAAAATGAGTGTTACCAATTTTTTTAATTAAAAATAGGATAATTAATGTTGTGGATCACGAGTGTCTTTGCGAGTATTGCGACACTCGTTTATGAGAACAAACATCAGTGTTAATAAAACAGACTCTCCCATGATTTTAGCCGTTTGGTGACATTATTCAAATATTTGTTTATATATTACTTGTACATGTTTATCTAATTTAATTATGGTTATTACTTATTAGTGATTGTCGCCGCACTCGTAACTCTTTGTGAAGTTTATCACAAGTGACGATACACTAAATTCTTTGTTAGTGATGCGTTAATAGTTGCTTATCACAACAAAATGCAATCTTATTTCATAATATTTTAAAAACAGGAGTTATTACACTCTTGACAAAAACTTGGAACGTATTCTGAATCTTACTCTGTTTGTGTGGAGGAATTTCTTTGCAAGAGTTTCATGAATTAGTCCGGGCAAAAGGCCCAATTATTTTTGTCTAATATTTGCTATTTTCTCTTATAATATGCTTATCGTTGTATAATAATATTTTTAAAGGAACACAACTTTCAAACTTTAAATTCAAGAAGTAGAAATTAATGTTATCTGAAATCATACCACAAGAGGTTTTTGGTAACAATGAATCTTGTTGCATTTCCTTTTCTCACAACTTTATAAGGATCCCACTTATATAAAAAGTTGGAGGTGTGAATAGAGACTATTTAAAAGTTGAAAATGGTCACATTTTTCTTAGTGGTTGTTTAATACATTAAATACACCCACATTAGCCGTTTGCTGGCCATTTCATTCACAAACCAACAACCGCATAAGAAACTTCGCTCCAAGCAACTCGAAAGACACTGTAAAATTATATATATATATATAACAAGTGACCATTAGTTTCCTAGAGTTGTCACCTAGTCTTGCTAGAAAAATTCTAATGAACTGTCTGGTATTGCCGGTTTTAATATTGAGAAGGCGGTGCTCGGCGTCAAGGCTAGGCTACCGGCCACTCTCTGAAGAGGTTCATGGCGAGTCGGAAGCTCCGGTGACGGTGGTGGTTGGGAAGGAGAAGAGGGAGTTTTTGGTGGACCCTTTTGTGTTAGAAGAAAGCCCTTTTAGGGTTTTGATGGGTTTGGTGACCAAGGAGGACAAGGGAAGAAGGGTCGTGCATGGAGTGAAAAGAAAGATTTTTGTGGATGTGGATGCAATTTTGTTTGAGCACATGTTGTGGTTGATGCACAATGACAGTTCTTCATTGTTTCAGCTTAATCTCAAAGAGATCATTGACTTCTATGCTCAAGATTATTGAGTTACTTTGAGGAGGAAGGTACTCAGTTTACATAGTAGTCTTGGCTAATTTTATATATCTATATGTACTCAAATTCACATATTCATTGTAGTCTATATTTTTTCCTTTTGTGAAAGAGCATGCCACAGTGTATAGAGTATTTTCTATGAAGTTTATGAATAATATGATTCTTTCTAGCAAAATTTTCAAGAGCTTATAATCTCTGATGGTAAATAATATCATAGTGGAGGGGGGGGGGGGGGGGGGGGGAGAGGGAAGGGATTCGGATTCGGATTCGGGTCGGGTTTGGGTTTTAAAATATCAATTTTACATGTCAAATATGAGCTTCTTTTTTATATCTTTATTTGTTTTTAAATTATAAATATATATATATATATATATATATTGCACTTCAATTACCGAAAAAAAAGTAATGATTATGGAAAGTACCTAACGTTATGAGTAGGGCTGCAAATGAGCCGAGCCGAGCTGAGCTTTAGAATGTTCAAGCTCGGTTCATTTGCTAAACGAGCCTAGAAAATGTGTTCAAGCTCGGCTCATTTGCTTAACGAACGAACCCGAGCCGAATGCCAGATTTAACGAGCCGAGCCCGAGCTTGTTCACGAACGACTCATTTCAGTGCAACATATATAAATTTTCATAATAGTTGTCTAGATTGAGTTGTTGCATGTTTGTTTTAACATATTTTCACTAGTATAATTTTTTATGAATGAATTTTATGTTATGACCGCCTAATTTCTATAATTTTTTCACAATAATCTTCATAATTTGTTCAATTTGAACACTTTCTTTTGTCAAATATGATATAATTTTACTATTTAACTTAGACGAGTCTGTTCACGAGCTTGGCGAGCCAAGCTTAGTAATGTTCAAGCTCGACTCGTTTACTAAACGAGCCTAAAAATTATGCTCAGGCTCGGTTCGTTTACTTAACGAACGAGCACGAGCCGAGCTCTTAACGAGCCGAACCCGAGCCTGCTCACGAACGGCTCGGTTGATTTGCAGCCCTAGTTATGAGGTTCACTATGACATAAGATTTCCTAATTTATTGGATTAACGACATTAATGATTAATTCATTGGACACTAATCCAACCTTTTTTCAACATTTTGCAAGAAATGGTGATTTTTGTTTCTTGGTGGGAGGGAATCAATATTGTGCAATGTTTTTGTATTATTTAAAAAAGGGTTATTTGCACTGAGACCCCCAGAACTTTTGGTCAATGCCACTCAAAAAGTGGTCAACGCGATTGTTGACCACTTGCCCTCAGAATTTTGATTTTTCTTGCAATGACACCCCCTGGAAGGGTTTTTGGCACTTGAAATTACTCTTGTACCCTTTGTTCATTATTAAAGTCATATGTATGAGCTTAGTTAATTTCGAAGACCAAATTGCCCATGTTTATTGTTATGAATTGGCGCCAATGTATAGTGACTCATACACAAACTTTGCTACCAATAGTTGTGAATAGTTTAAACTTTAATTTTGTTTGCAGAAAATTGCAACGCCTAGAAATGAATAATGCATTGCTTTTCCAACTGCTAGAACTGAAAAATGCCTATATATACATTCCAACAACATATATTCATACATTCCATTCCAACGTACATACATACCAAAAATAATCAAACAGTTTAGGTTAGATATATATATATATATATATATATATATATATATATATATATATACATAATTATACATTGGAGCAAGTTGTTTGGGCAGGGGTTGGTGTCAGTGCTAATGACCTTTGTTGTGAATAATCACCACCACCAACCTGTAGGATTAGCATACACATTGAATAAAACATTTATAATTTTGCAAAAAAAAATATTAAATTTTTTTAAACAACTTACACTAGACAAGGATCTCTGTAAGAAGCTACTGGTGGTGGTGGTTTAGGGATTAGGGTAAATTAGGGTTCAGGGTAATTTAGGGGTTAGGGATTAGCTAGGGATACCCATTTTTTTTTATCATTACAGAGCATGCAAGCTAGGCAAATTTTTTTTTTTTTCAGAAACTCATTATTTTTCACCATTAGATTACAAACACACCAAAAACATTACCAATTTTCATAAATGCCAAACAAAACAAAAAAAATCACGAACTCCCATTTTTTCACCATTACAGAGCATGCAAGCCAAAAAACCACCAAAAACTAATTTTTTTTTAGAACTCACTATTTTTCACCATTAAAGTACAAACACCCCCAAAACACCAAAACATTACCAATTTTCATAAATGCCAAACACCAAAAAAGAAATCATTAAGTACCAATTTTTCATCATTACAGAGCATGCAAGCAAATAAAAAACAATTGAGAAACTCCCTATTTTCACCATTAGAGTACAAATACACCAAAAACATTAACAATTTTTATAAATTTCAAACACCAAAAAAAAGTAATCATAAAAGTACCAATTTTTCATCATTACAAAGCATGCAAGCAAAAAACAAAAATCAAAAACTCCCTATTTTTCACCATTAGATTACAAACACACAAAAAACACCATAAACAATACCAATTTTCAAAAATGCCAAACACCAAAAAAAAAAATTCACAAACTCCCATTTTCACCATTACAGAGCATGAAAGCTGAAAAACACCAAAAACTAATTTTTTCCAGAAACTCACTATTTTTCACCATTACAGTACAAACACACCAAAAACATTATCAATTTTCATAAATGCAAAACACCAAAAAATAAAATCATAAACTACCAATTTTTCATCATTACAGAGCATGCAAGCCAAAAAAAAATTATTTCAAAAACTCCGTATTTTTCACCATTAGAGTACAAACACATCAAAAACGCCAAACAAAAATCATAATTCACAAACTAAAATATATCGCCATTAGACAACATGCAAGCACACGAAATCACAAATATCATACAAAGATTCAATAGAATTTTATACCAAAATCAGCAAGAATCTAATCCTAAGAAGCACGAAGACCCCAAATATCCAACAACAAAGCGTCGAATCAACACCAAATTTTTTTCTCTATAACAAAACATAAATATTAGGGTTTGTACCAACTAAAACTGTGAAAAATTTGCTCGAAATCAAAAGAAATAGATTCATACTTACACTAGGAGATGAGATTAGACCCATAAATCACAAATCTTCAAAATCGAGCTCAGATCCGTCGAAACCCATAAAAAAATTAACGAAATGCAGAGATTCAAGATCAAAGATTAGACCCATAAATCGCAAACGAGATCACAAACCTACGAATCGAACTTAGATCAGTAGAAACCCATCAAAAAACAATGATATACAGAGAGTCAAGATTAGATTTGAAGGATTTAAGACTAGATCAGGACCCAAATAAACATTAAATCGAATGAACACCACCTAACCCCAAGAATCCATGGACTTTTCGCACAAAGACCAGGAACATAGGGTTAGATTTTGTTTGAGAGAGATGAATAACACGGAATGAATGGATAGATGAGAGAAATTTGTAGAGAGAGAAGAGAGGAACGATTGAGAGAAATTTCTCTAAAAGTTTCTACAGAGAGAATAAGGAAACGGTGAGTGAAGTGATAGAGTCATTGGGTTGGGGGTAAGGTGTAAAGATTAGGATTGGGGGAATTTATGTAACTCCACAACCAAGATATTTGTCCCATGTAATAATTCAGACAACACAAGGGCATTCATAACTTTTCACAGCTTCAGGGGTGTCATTGCAAGAAAAATGAAAGTTCAGGGGGCAAGTGGCCAATAATTGCGTTGACCACTTTCTAAGTAGCATTGATCAAAAGTTCAGGGGATCTCAGTGAAAATAACCCTTTTAAAAAATAGGGAAACTGGGATAGACAACTTGATCAGAGTGCTCATTGGGAGTCCGAGACACAACCACATACAAAATTCCACACTGGTTGGGATTGGAGTTAAACTTAAGCACTTCATTCTTATATTAATTTGGGATTTTTTTTAGTTAAGTCCTATAGTTTTGCATCTAATTTGACATTGGTCCCTTTTTAAAAACTTGTTAGAGATTGGTCCCATTATTCTTATTTTAAGTTGGGTAAATTATATTTTCACCCCTCTTATTTTACTAATTACACTTTCACCCCCTCATTGAATTTTGAGACGTCAAATGACTAAATTACCCATAAATGTGTGTGATGAAATATTTGTCCATCCATAAAGATGCAAAAAAATCAACCTACCCTCCTTTATATGTATATATATATATATATTTTTCGAAATATATACCCGAAATAAAAAATATATTTTTCTATATGTATTTTTTGAAATATATATATTTATTTCGAAAACGATATATTTTCCCATCTTTATGGATGATCAAATAAGTCCTCACACACATTTATGGGTAATTTAGTCATTTCACATATCAAAATTTGATTGAGGGAGTGAATGTGTAATTAGCGAAACAAAAGGGGTGAAAGTGTAATATACCCAACATAAAATAAGAATAATGGGACCAATCTCTAATAAGTTTTTAAAATGGGACCAATGTCAAATTAGATGCAAAATTATAGGACTTAACTAAAAAAAAGCCTTATTAATTTTGACTTTTTATTGTTATGGAACCAAGTCCAATTTAAATGATAAATAGGTCAAATATATTAGGATAAATTATACTTTGACTCCCACGATATATGATATGATATATATTACATTTGGACTCCATATTTTTAGGATAATTGTAGTTTTACCCCTTCTAGTTCAACGACATTCAATTCAGGTGACCGGACCCATGGCTATTTTAATTTCATGTCTTTGCATCTAGTTGAGGGCATTCTAGACATTACATCTCTGAAAAAGTGATGACATAAGTGTTGATTGAATTTAACCATGCCGAAAATTCAACTCATGGGTGTATTTGTTACCATTTACAAAATTAAGGGAGTTTAATTATAATTATTCAAATAACAAAAAATATGGGTATAATATATCATATCTGTAATTTTAATTTGCCCAATATATTAATTGTGTGTAAAGGGGGATTCGCGTTGATGTAATCCTCAAATTCAGGGGTCCGATAAGGGAAAGTTGGAAAAAGGCCAACAGGGTATCTCTAGATGAGATTGGATACGCGATAAAGCTCTACAAAAAGGTAATCGTTGAGGGATGACAAAGGGGGTCATAGCCAAAAGTCAACCTCGCGACCCTATGAGTTTATCGCATAGGGAGTACTATTTGACTGACCTAGGGAAATATTTTGAGATGGTGAATGGTGGGTCACGACCTCATTCATCAAAATCACTCAAAATAAAGTACTTGGAATGCGTCAAATAATGCTCAGGGTCATGTAAATGGAAAATATGCATAAAGGACATGACCCAGGAAACTATGACATCAAGTAAAGGAATCTGCGAGAAGTAACCTCCTGATATCGCGGGATGGTAAGGTCACAGATTGGTAACATCGCGAGCTGAAGATCGCGACATAGGTAAATTATGGAGGCCACCTGCGGATCGATATCGCAAATGATCATGCTGACGTGGCAATAACTTATGCCTAAACCAGTGCCTATAAATAAGAGGCAAGGGACTCAATCAAAGGGGACTTTTTCAAAGACTTAGAGAGATAAATATGTAAAGAGAGAAAAACTGATTCCTAGATCTTTTGTTGTGTAATTGCTCTTCTCTTTTTAAAATTCTGTAATCATAAAAGGCATTCAATAAAGATATCATTTTTAGCGAGTATTAAAGTGTGTAGATACTATATCCAAATCATATTAATTCTGAACCCAATATTAAGCAACTCTGTTGGGGAGGAAATGTTATCCGCACAAGCAAATCCTCGCAAAACTCGTCGGAGAAGACGTCCACCTACCCGGAATGCTGAGCAAGCTGAGGAACAAAAAGAGGAGCCAATTTAAGAAGTTGAACCAGCTCCGCCAGCACAGAGGCAGCGCCGTCATGCAACCGCAAGAGATGCGCAGACAGAAGTTCCTCTGGTGGAAGATCCAACACCAAAATCACCAGAATTGCCACAAATTTTTCTACAAGCCTTGCTCAGTATCTAGGAGACTCAAAAGGCTTTCCTCGCCATGATAGAAGCCTCTCAGGCAGCGACACTAGGCTCAAAAGTTCCATAAACCAAAAATTGAGCTCCTTTGAAAACCGCAACACCAGGAATTTCACGAGAGGTGCCTCATAAGCAAACAGAGTCACTGGATAATGAGATCTACATAATCAGGGATCAGTTGCGAGCAATTTAAATAAAAAGATTGATGTGGTAGAAGTTGAGATACCACCACCATATCATCCAAGTATCATGACCTTGCCGTATCCAGTGGATTATGTTGCGACAAGTTTTCAGCAATTCGATGGTAGGGAGGGAAACGCAAGAGAGCGTGTTTCTAGATTCGTTGATGCTTTGGGGCCTCATAGAAATAATGAGTACCTGAAACTTAGGGAATTATCTAAATCTCTGCCAGGTACCGCGTACAGATGGTATACTAGCTTGGTTCCGGCCTCGGTAATAAGCAGTACATATTTGGTAGTAAAATTTTACACAAAATTATTTCAAGCAAATGAGGAAGTATCGATGCTTTTACTCACCAGGCAAAGACGGCGTCTTGGAGAAGAAGTTGTTGCTTATGTTAGGAGATTTCGGGAGACTGCTTTACAGTGTCATGAGCCTCTCTCTGAACTTTAGTTAATCAAAATCTGCATAGAAGGAAGGTTGCGCGAGTATAGAGTGTATTTGGTCAATCATGAGGTCAAATTTTTTTCAGCACTAGTGGATAAGACACGAAGATTGGAAGAGGTCCTGGCACCTCTGACACGTCCTAGCATTACCATGAGGCAAGTAGCGATGGTGGCAGATACACAGGATGAGAGAACAAAAGGAGACCACGGGGACCGTACCAGAAGGTCCGAGCCACCTCCTTTACCTTTTGGTGAAAAAGAGGCAACTGTTTTGCTTAATCAGTGGATTGCTGATGAAGTTATAACACTACCCACCGCCCGAAGGATGCCAATAAATGAGGAAAAAATGAGGAGCAATTACTGCCCTTATCACAAATCTATTCGACATTCCTTAACAAGATGTTGGGCATTTCTCGGGTTAGTGCACAGAAGGATAGCGTCAAGAGCCCTGGATGTGGCTAAAAATATATATAATGAGCCTTTTCCAGCACACGTGGCAGTAGGAAGTGCTCATGATGATACTGAGATGGTAAGTGTTCTCAAGTGCGAGTGTACTCTGGCTCACAAAATAATGGAGTCCACTAAGTTTGAAGTTTTCTTTAAGAGCATGTGAAGGAGTTTTTGAAAGAACAGACGATCGCTGCTCTTAATCATACTATTATTATCCCACGGCAAGGAAATACCACAGGATAAATTACATTATCAGAGAATGATAAGCAAGTCTTGTTTGCTCACAACCGACCCTTGTATGTTCTTGTTACTGTCAATGGTCGTGAAATGAAATGAGCTTTTCTGGATGGTGGAACATCTGCCAATTTAGTACCTCTCTTGACCCTACGAATGATTAGTTTTCCTGAAATCAAGATTGTGACCCATGCTATCTTAGTTACTGATTTCAATGGAGACCAACAAGCGACTATGGGTTTCACGACATTGGAACTCAAGGTTGGGAAGATCAGAGAACTAAGTTTCTTGTCATTAAAGGTGAGCCATCATATGAACTACTACCAGGAAGATCATGGTTACATGCATATGGTGTAGTGCCTTCCTCATATCATCAAGTGATGAAAGCCAACTGGAGAGAAGGTATAATGACACTTAAGGCTACCAAGAACCCGTTTTGTGCTTCTGAGACTCATTTCACATATGCAATTTACTTTTCTGAATACGGAGAAGAAAGTGGTCCGTGTGTCTATGCCACACCCTTAACGAAATGGGAAGAATTGGAAGCTGAAGGTATGCATAAAAAAAAATCAAAGGAGGTGAGTTGGTCGCGAGTAAAAATGTCCGACGGACGTGTAGTATACAAGTTGTGATGGGGTTGGGGGTCAAAAGCCTGTACAATTGGCACTGGCCCCGAGACATTAAAATCAAATTCGCGACTAGAGCATGGCTTATGCGAAGTTGACATTGGAGATGGAATCATTCCGTAACTAACCTTCATAAGTCATAGTCTGAGTAAATAAACCAAAGAGTCATTGGTAAGTCTGCTCAAGGAGTATCACGATGTATTTTCCTGGGAGTACGACCAAATGCCAGGGCTTAGTACTGGACTAGTCAGTTATCGTCTTAATGTGCACCCGACATTAAAACTAAAGAAGCATAAACAACGGGTATTTCACCCAGACTTGAAAATACAGATCAAAGTAGAACTGGAAAATTTGTTGAAAGCAGGTTTTATTAAACCTACTTAACATCAAACATGGCTCGCAAATATAGTACATGTGAAGAAGAAAAGTGGCAGATTCGAGACTGTGCGGATTACCGTGATCTCAACAAGGCCTTCCCAAAAGACGATTTTCCTCTAGCCAACATTGATACTATGGTGGATGCGACTGCAGGGCATGAGATGTTTTCACTTATGGATGGTTTCAGTGGCTACAATCATATCAAAATAGCACCAGAATATGCTGAGAAAACAACATTTCGAACCCCAATAGGAAATTTCCACTACACAGTAATGCCATTTGGACTCAAAAATGCCAGAGCTACATATTAGCGTGTGATGACAGCCATTTTTAACGATCTGATGCACAAGACAGTGGAAGACTATGTGGATGATTTGGTGGTCAAGTCCAAAGTAATAAATAATCATGTGCGTGATTTAAGAAATGTGTTGCAATGATGCCGTAAGTACAATTTGAAGATAAATCCTTTGAAGTGTGTTTTTGGGGTTCCAGAAGGAAAGTTTTTGGGATATGTCATACACCGACAAGGAATAGACTTGGACCCCACAAATGCTAGAGCAGTGTTAGAAATGGCATCTCCAAAGACTCGTAAGTTGTTGAAAATGTTTTTGGGAAACATTTCATATCTCAGAAGATTTATTCTAACACTGGTAGAAGTCACTCACCCGCTCATGCCATTGCTAAAGGAAAAAACTGAATATAATTAGGGGAAGGAACAACAAGAGGCTTTCGAAAAAATCAAGCAGATTTTGGCATCTCCAAAAACAATGGTGGCACCATAGTCAGGAAAACCGCTGATAATATATCTCACTTCTACTAGTAAGTTGATAAGAGCACTATTGGCTTAGGAGCATGAGGGAGAGGAAAAACCAGTACATTATATTAGTCGAGTGCTTAGAAGGTCTGAGTCACGGTACACATCCTTGGAGAAATATTATTTGGCTTTGGTATTTGCGGCTCAGAAATTTCAACATTATTTGTTGGGTCATCCTTTGGAATTGGTAACTAAAAGTGATCTCATTCGATATCTGCTCATGAAACCCATTATGAGTGGGAGAACGACACGCTTGCAATTGGTATTATCTGAGTATGATATCACATGCTCTAAGCTAAAGGCAGTGAAAAGTCAGGCGTTGTCAGATCTATTAGCTTTATTTTCGGGAGGTTTTGAGCCCAAAGATGAGGAAGTAGGAATGGTTGGAAACACAGAGTACACGTTGGAATTCGATGGCTCTTCCACATAATAAGGAGGAGGAGCTGGTTATATGTTAAGAAATGAGGAAACAAAAGAAGTGGTGGTTATGGCCTATAAGCTTGATTTTCCTTGCACCAACAACGTAGCAAAATATGAAGGTTCGGTACTAGGGGTACAAATGGCCCAATAATTGAAGGTAAAGGTTCTCCATGTGAAAGGGGATTCAAAACTTGTCATAAAACAAGTTAAGGGAGAGTATGTTGTGAAGGAATCCCATCCTGTGCCTTACAAAACTTTCATTAGATAGATGTTGGGAACTTTTGAGTTTGTAAGCTTTCAACATGAGATGCGAGAAAGAAATAGATGTTCTAATGCGTTAATCATTCATGAAGCGGTTACAGTTTCAAGGGATAGACTCCAATTTGAAAATACTACATAGAATTAGTTCGATAATCAGTCATGAAGCGGAGCCACAACCTTATTCAAACTGGAGAAGGGATATAGTTCAAGCCTTGATTTGCAATGACAATACAATCCTAAGGTGGGGCTATCAAATCATAAAATGAAATTGTATCATAAGGCCGCAGAGGGGATGCTAGCTAAATGTGTACCAATAAAGGAAGCACAAGGGCTGTTGCACAAAGTTTATAAGAAAATATATGGATAAATGGATGTGAGTCTCTACCGAAGTATACAACGAGAAGGATACTTTTGGCCAAGTATAAAAAACGATGCCACATAATTGTAAAGCAAGTGTCATATTTGCAATGCTTACCCGTCTGCAAATGAGGGAAACTTTGCAGACATTACTTACTAGCAGGAAAAGTACGTGCTTTCTCTAAAAGAAGGGATTTTGCCTGAAAAAGACAAATTGCAGTTTAAAAGACTGGTTTCGCAGTATGTCCTTCATGATGAGAAGTTGTTTCAGAAAAGCTTTGAAATGAAATTGTTGAAATGCATTGGTGAGGAGGAAGTAGGAGAGGTGTTAAGGTAAACTCATGAGTTTGGACATCAGGGCCAAATAAAAGTGTTTTAGTAGTTTTTGCTGTTTGGATACTATTGGCTAACAATGGAGAAAGATGCTGGAGATTTTGTCAGAAAATGTCTACCTGTCAAGTACATGGGGATCTTATTCACGCCCCAGCAACGGAGTTACATAGTTTATTTACTCCTTAGCCTTTTCACACTTGGGCTTTGGATATAATTGGGCCAGTTACGCTACAGGCTTAGGGACATGCATGGGTATTAGTCACAATTGAATTATTTACAAAATGGGTGGAAACTATCCCATTACGACGAACAATGGCCGACAATGTGGTCAGGTTCATAAAAGAGAACATTATTTGCTGGTTTGGAATACCAAAGGTTATATTGTCAGATAATGAGACTCCTTTTGTCAACACTAAGGTCGTTGATCTGCTTGAAAGATATTCAGTAATTCATTACAAGTCAACACCATACTACCCTAAAGGGAATGGACAGGCAGAAGTTTCAAACAAAGCTTTAATCAGAATATTGAGTCATTTGGTGCATGATAATCAGAAGAAGTGGATGGAAGAGCTTCCCATAGCTTTATGGGCACACCGACTATCCTACTGTACTACTACAGGAATGGCCCCGTACTCCTTAGTTTATGGGGCAAAGGCAGTATTACCACCAGAGATAGAAATTGCGACTAAAACATTGACCACGAAAAGTAAATTAGAAGAAAGAATGCTACAAGTTGAAAGTCTGGAAGAAAAAAGGGATGAAGCATTTATGAATCAAAGGGCCTATAATAATCAACAAGCAAAGGGGTACAACAACAGAGTATGATACCGAGGGTTCAAAAAAGGGGATAGAGTGTTGAAGACAGTACCAACAATAATGCGGGGGCAAAGGGTGAAAAAATTTGAAGCAAAATGGGAAGACCCTATGTGATTACTAGTGAAAATAGTAGTGGGTACTACAAACTGGAACATGAGATCACTCGCGAGAAAATAGGTCCACTCAATGTGAACTGGATAAAGCTTTACCAGTCCTGAAAGAAAAGATAAAGAAGGCTTTGCATATATGAAGTGTGAAAATACAATATGTACATAAAATAAATAAAGTGCATATGCTGAATAAAAGATGTGGTTTCTGTATTAAGCACAAAATATGTAAAGATACAATGAAGTTAAAAGAAACAAAGTACAAAAATGTATCTATCAAAATAGTAGTCAATAAAGGCCTCTGTCAGTAGGGGAGGAAACATGAAGACTCTCATGGTCTTATTGAAGCTCACGAGCATGGATAGAGTGATCCGCGGACTCTCTTGATTTGCGGCTAACCTCTTCTGTAATAGCCAATTGCACTTTGGCTTCCTCAACCTTTATTCTGGTCTCCTCAACCTTTACAACACTTGCTTCATATTCTACATGAGCTTTGGCCTCAGCATAAAGTTTGATAAGAAGGCATTGCACTTGCTCTAAATGAGCCTCCCACCAAGATACATTCATCTTCATGTTCTTCTAGTCTTTAATCCGAGCACAACAATTAGATAAATTTTATAGGGAAAGATCTTGGATAGAGGTGGACATAAGGGATGTAAAAGTATCTCCAATAATGTGTAAGAAGGTTGGTTGAAGGAAATGATCATAAAGCTCCATACGTGCAAAGGTTTCTTGATGGTGACTATGGACATGATCCAAAATAGCCATATATTGCGGATAACACAGACAATCATGCCAATAGGCGAAACCCTGGTTGAAAGGATTTAATGTTGTTGGTATTGATGATAGCCCTGCAACTGAACTCTGAGGAGGGTGGCTTGGAGGAATGTGTTCGTGAAAGGGATGGCTTGAAGGGGTTGGTTGGAGTTGATGTGTTCGGGTTGGTTGGGGAGTTTGAAAATGTGGTTGTTGAAGGTGAATAGAAAGGAAAAATGATTCAGAGTTAGGGAATGAAAGATTCTGTAAGGTATTATGTAGAGAGGTAAAATCATCAAAAGCTGCCTCGTTGAGTAAAGACTCAAGATCCTGAAGTACAGATTCCGAGAACAAAGGACCATGAACAATGGTACCCGCAACATGAGAAGATCCCACGACATGAACAGGTTCCGTGGGATGAGTGGACTCAGAATCAACTACGTGAGAATGAGAGATGTTGTCTGTATTTGTGTCTTCATGCTCTCGATCATTATTGGGATTTGTGTCAATAGAAGGATCTTCAACAATGGTTTTAATGTCAACAACAGTACCCCCAAAAATTAATCTTTAGATCCGCGGACCATCTTCTAAGGTAGTTGTTATCTCTACTTCAAGGTCACCTCCAAGAGGTTGCATATGGTGTGTATCTGAGCTTTCATTATTTTGCACCTCTTCTGCATTATCTTCTTCTTGAGGAAGGTTAGAAACCAAAGGATTTATAATGAAATCACCTTACGCAAATGGTTGTAAGATGGCAGGATTGGGATTGTCTTGTATGTTAGTAGCTCCCGCGGATTGAACATTTCCTGTAAAAGTGTAGTGGTCAACATAGAAAAGGTTGAATATCTTATGTCCTAATAATAGTAGCATAATAAATATTGAGTACCTATGTGGCCCTCGTGTGAAGTTGCACCCTTCGCGGAATAAAAATTTTCTGCGAGGCTGTCGTAATTAGTCACCTTCCATGTAACTTGAATGATGACGTCTATCTGACCTTCACGGATTGTACCTCCGATGGATTGAACACTCAAAATCTAGTCATCATGAATAACATAATGGTCTGAAGTATGAATATTGGAAACCTCTGCATCAAATTTGGTATTCTGTGGTCGGTCACTGCGAAAAGTAGAAATAGGGAGATCGTCTTCTTCATCTGAATCGGTCAGAATAACTTTTATCGCGGGTCAAGGAGGATTTTGTGATTTCTCTATTCCATGACCAGGAAAGTCAGAGAGAATATCAGCAACTTCGCGATCCGAGGCATCAATGGAGGGATCATTATTTGCAAGGACCTCTTGGTTCGCAGATTGGGTTGGCAAAGTAGTACATTCAACAGTTTCGTGACCTGAAGTGTTAAAAGAAGAAATTAAAAAGGAAAAATGATAGGGTATAGATCTATGGAATATTTAAAAGTTACAGGTCTATACCTGAAAATAAAGGATCTGAATATTGGATGTCTTCCATCACTTGTGCAACAACATCAAGTAATGGTCTCTGTTAGGTTGGCGACAAGGTTGTGGTACGGACCAATCTCCCTTTTCGCGGAGTCTCGCTCTTTCGCGGATCTTGGCTAGGCTGTGGAAACTCATCCTTTTGAGAAGTAATGTTTTCCAAAGCATCACTTTGAGAAAAATTGTCATCATGAGAAATAGCATTGTCAACTCCAATTGAATCATGGGTAGAGGAGTCTGGAGCATGAATGTCCAACTTGTTTCTACGAATTAAAGGTATTTCATCTACCTCGTCATCTGAAGACTGTATGATAGAGGCTAGAATTTTAGCTTTTTGAGCATCTCTCCTTTGAGAAAGTGGGATGTAATCCAGAGCAACAACAGTATCCCTCCTTTGAGTCAGAGGAATATCGTTTATGTCATCATTGACCAAAGATTGATCACACTGGGTAATTATCACGGAAGAGCTTGTAGATTGTTGTAAACAAGGGGAAGAAAATAAGTTAGGGGAAATAATGAATGAGGGAAGTAATGATGAACAATAAAAATGACAGATACCAATCTATTGGAAATAGGCTCTTCGTGGATAGGTAAAGCAACAAGGACTTCGACACGTTCTGAGCGTCTTCATTTTGACGCAGGAATGGGAAACTTTGCTTTATTTTTTGAAGGTGCTTTTGTGTCTTTCTTCTGTTTCTTGGGGAGTGGATTTGAGGATGCTTGTCTTTCATGATGTTCTCCACGATGGTCAGAAGACTCAAGTGCCAACTTACTATAAAACCCACGAGAACCGTGAGCTTTATGAAGTTTAATAGAAGAATTTCCTAAGAGTATTTTCGCGGGCTCAATTGGTCTAGGATGCCCTATAACGTATGTCTGAAAATCTGTAATGACTTTTATCCAGAAATCCACATAAGTCGCGGTTCGACTTCATGCCCGCGATCGTGAGGGAATGAAGAATGAAAAGAAAATTGTTGATTTGTTTTCTCATACTCTTGGCGAAAACATACCAAAGCGTCATCATAAGCATCAAGAGAACTTCCATCAAAAGGGGCACCATAGACAAGGATTACTTGATCGAAACCTAGTTGACGGGCAACCCGTGAAGAATTATAAATTGAAACCCACAAAAAGGACTCGTCAAAAAATGGGCAGATGACATTTAAAGACAACAACAACAAAAATGAGCTCTTCATGGGATGTATAACTATATGAAGACATATCATCCTCAGGATAAAAAAAAAAGAAAGTAAACCCCCTTTAAAGGTACTGAGTATGGTCTCTATAGAAAATTATGGTTGCTATCTATGAAATCTTCAAGCCTTTTAGTTGAAAAGAGACCTTACCAACGAGCAGCGCGACGTGATGCTAAAAGGGTGAGAGCATCAACGTCGCAACGGATAGACAGGTCAGAGAATAATTCTATTGAATCCAATAAGCCTGCCTCATGAAGAGTGTCGCGATGTCTATCTTGGCTTAGGATATGACTGGACCGCATCTTCCAGTCTGTAATGGGGGCCACGTGACCTTCATATTCAACAAAAGAGAAGGGAATGTCTCCTCTTTCAATAAGTAACCGCGGAAGAGAAGATGGCAAAATAGTAACTAACAGAGCCTCACCGTCAGAGTGAATAAGTGAATGATCTTCAGTAATATCCCCCGCAGGAGGAAGGTTCTCAATAGAAGTCTAGAAGCGGTCATGATCGTTATCAAAGAATGGAGCTTTTCTCCATTCTGTTGGTAAGGGGACAAAAGGAGAAACTCCAGAAGGAAGGGCTAAAAGTTTGAAAGAAGAAAATGAAGAAATTTTGGATATGGTGAGGAAATAGAAAGATGGAACAAATATGAGAAAATGAAAGATAAGATAAAATGGGTACTGCGGATATGAATGAGGTTAATGGGTATAACTATAAGAAATGGGTACGTAGCAGAAAAAAGTTAAAATATGGGATTAGGGAAATGTGGATATTGGTATCGCGGATAAGAATGGGATTGAAATATATGATAGAGATGAGATTAGTAGATATAGGCAGAAAAATTGGTATATGGGTTGGAAATAACTGAAGTGAGTAAAAACAAAAGAATTGATAAAGAGTATTGGAGGAGAAAGAGAGAAAATTTGGAGAATGAAGGAAAAAATGGAAAAAAAATGAAGTATGGAGGATTTTATAAAGGAGGGAACACGAAAATCTAGGAAGTGCAATTAATGCTCACGGAAGCCAAACCGACGCCAAGGTTGCCGCAAATCAGAATGTTGTGGATTGTAATCAATGGAAAATATTGGCAAGGCAGAAGCGGATTTCGAAAAACAAAAGTGAAGAGAAACATAAAAATGGTTCAAAAGGCTAAAAGAGGGTATGTGGAAATACATATATAAATATTTTTTCTCGCAGAATGCACATGAGAATAATTGCCTCCGCAAAACTGAAATGAGGTTTTGGTGGTTTACTCTTTAGTACTTGACTAAGTACTAAGGTGTAAAAGGGAAGAAAATGTAAAGGGGGATTCGCTTTGATATAATCCGCAAATTCAGGGGTCCGATAAGGGAAAGTTAGAAAAAGACCAACAGGGTATCTCTAGATGAGATTGGATACGCGATAAAGTTCTACAAAAAGGCAATCGTTGAGGGATGACAAAGGGGGTCATAGCCAAAAGTCAACCTCACGACCCTATGAGCTTATCGCATAGGGAGTATTATTTGACTGACCTAGGGAAATATTTTGAGATGGTGAATGGTGGGTCGCGACCTCATTCATCAAAATCACTCAAAATAAAGTACTTGGAATGCGTCAAATAATGTTCAGGGTCATGTAAATGGAAAATATGCATAAAGGACATGACCCAGGAAACTATGACATCAAATAAAGGAATCCGTAAAAAATAACCTCCTGATATCACGGGATGGTAAGGTCACGGATTGGTAACATCGCGAGCTGAAAATCGCGACATAGGTAAATTATAAAGGCCACCCGCAGATCAATATCACGGATGATCATACTGACGTGACAATAATTTATGCCTGAACCAGTGCCTATAAATAAGAGGCCAGATACTCAATCAAATGGGACTTTTTCGGAGATTTAGAGAGAGAAATTCCTAGAGAGAAAAAGAGTAATTCCTATATCTTTGTTTTGTAATTACTCTTCTCTTCCTTTCTTTTTCAATAATTCTGTAATCATCAAAAACATTCAATAAAGATATTATTTTTAACGAGTATTAAAGTGTGTAAATACTATTTTCAAATCATATTAATTCTTAACCCTATATCGTTATGTTATATTCGGTTTAAATTGAGATTGTGCATCTAGATTTTCTACCCATCAACTTTTTCAAAGTGGTTGGGGTTTGATCACATCAAGCATCATCTTTTTCCTTAGAACTAGTTCATCTTGATGATGGCATGGACTTTGACTCAGACCAACAAAATTTTCAAGCTTGCAGTACAATTCTGATAACCATCATATGATTCATGTCTAGCTAGCTAAAAGTTCACCCAGATAATTATAGTTATATATTATAGGGTTAATTTCAGTAAACCCCCTATACTATCCAGATTAATCAACTAACTCCTACTCTGTCCATTTTGCCCCTTATACTATCCAATTTCATCACTATGCTCCCTCACCTCTCAAAATGCCTAAACTACCTGTTGACCCAAGGTTTTCCACCATGGGTAAACATAACATTTTGATGATAACAAACCATTAATGTGGTGAATTTAATGTCTACTTGAGTTATTCTTAATAGGTTATTGAATCAAGATAAACTCAAGAGAGCTGGTGAATCCATGAGAAGATCAAACAAATGTGTTTAGAGCTCAAAAGACATTGGAGATAAGGATGGAGACATCAACCCGAAACTTAAAGAAATTGAAGATCAAGAAATGGGTAAAATAGTCTTGGGTGAGTGTTAGATTAAATGTAAATTATTTTTAAAATAACTTATTTGAAAACTCAACTCTTGACCATATAGCATATAGGATCATGCATATCATTCATGAGTCCTTGCATCATTAGCATTAGACTATGAACAACATTTAGTCTTTGCTAAATTTGAGTTAGTTCAAGCTTTCATAAGCTATGGAATAACTCAATAAAGATGTTGTCCTAGAACCATTAACTTAACTCATATCACTTGAAATGGATTCTAGATGCATATTAAAGCTTTGAACAAAATTGTTAAACCATGAAATGCTTTTGTTAAATATTGAGAATTTGTTTAAATTGGAAAAACATTTTATGATCTCAATATTGAATTTAGGCATGTCAAGGACCTGAATAAGTTTCTAAGACATCCTAGGAGTGTGTCTAAGTCATTTCGGAAAAATCCCAAAAGATTTCACGAAAAACCATCAAGTGGGTTAGAAGTTCGAAATGAAGCGTCACATTAAAATGACCATATCGCACTCAAAACAGGGTCAAATGGAGTGATTCAAAAGCCTAAAATCAAGATATTGAAGTCTTATTTCCAAAAATCTAAAGAAAGCCTTTATCCGAGTTACGAAACTCTAGTTATGACCAAAAGAGTGAACTATGTCGAAACTGGGTTGAACAGCCCAGTCGACTGGGTAACCACCCAGTCGACTGCTTGTTGACCCAGTCGACTGGGCCAAGAAGGCCAGTCGACTGGCTGAGTCAGAGAGTTACAAATAAATTTCGGAATGAATTTTTGAAGACCCAGCCGACTGCCCCAAAAGACCCAGTCGACTGCCTCATCCGGAATTTGAATTCTAACGGCTAGTTTCGGATCCAAAGTGTTCCAAAACTTCCCCAAACACCCCCAAACGACTATATTGTGTTCCTATACTATATATATGCCTTATATGAGCCAAAAATGGTTAAGAGAAGAGAGGGAGATAGGAGTATGAAAAATCTATCATTTGTGCTTCAATTTTGAAATTATTTTTGGGTAGAAAACTCCTACATGAATCACCACATGAGCATCATTCATATTTTCTTCTTGTGATTCATTCTTCATACTTGAGTTGAGCTTTTCAATTGAGTATTTCATTTATGACTCTAAGTATGTGAGGAAGTGAGCTTTGAATTTCTATATCCATCTATTGAGAGATATTGTTGTACACTCAAATTCAATTCTTATTCATTTGAGAGTGAAAGTCCAAGAAGTTGTCTTGGCATGGGAATGGCTTGTTAAGCTTTGTAAATGTTTCTCTCAACCTTAAAAAGAGAGGATTTGGTTGGCTCTCCACCCGCAAGAGTGAGCAATGGTCGGCTCTTCACCCGGAAGCAAGAGTGTTCGAAGGTTGGCTCTCCACCCGCAAGAGTGAGCAAGGTTGGCTCTTCACCCGGAAGAAGGAGCGTGTAAGGGTTTGCTATTCACCCGGAAGAATGAGGCATGTAAGGGTTTGGTTATCCCCGGAAAGAGAAGCACGATAGTGGAATCCTTGAGAGGTTATCTCAAGGCATGGAGTAGACCAAAGATTTGGTTGAACCATATAAAAATCTCGGTATCTATGGTGTGCATTTTTTCTAACCCCTATCTCTTTACTTTAAAAGCAATTGCCATTTATAATCTTGAGATTTATATATATCAATGCTATGGAATTGTTTGTGTTTGTGTATCCATTAAGAGGTTAGGAAAAAACATAGTTGAAATGAATTAAAATTGTGAACATGATTAGATTATAGCTTAGACTACCTTCTCATTTAGATATAATCCATGTCCACACCAAGTGTTTGATAAAATTCATATTCAACACACCTTAGCATAATATGTTCATATGCACCCCAAGTGTTTGACACAATGCATATTGAATATATCATTCTTCTTAAGAGTTTATATGCACAAAATGTTTAATTACTTTTTGTAAACTCTTTAAAGTATCCTTTATGACAAATAACACTTTGCATCATTTCTATACATATGTGAGAAAAGTGCTTATACATATATTAAGTTGTAATGAATGCTTGAACTAGTTCTCATTCTTGAATCCATTATGTATAGATTTGGTAATGCAATTTATTGTTCATGATTCAAAGTATGAAATGAGGTAGTCACTTAAGGATCATCTATCTAACTAAGTGTTTGACTAGAGCTCTACAAAGATTACTTTTGTTAAAACAAAGTCAAACCGAAAAAGACTCAAAGTTTGTAATTGACCTTATTCACCTCCCTCTAGGTGTCAATATGTGGCCAACACTACCCTCAATAGTATAAAGGGGGTTTACTGAAATAGATATATTTCTGAATTTATAATTTCCAGATTTTCCGAAAATTCCGAAAATATTAAAAATATATTATAATTTCCGAAAATGCATAAATATCAAAATATGAATTATTTTCGAAAATATAATATATATTCAATTTTTTTTTTGAGAAATATGAATTATTTTCGAAAAATAGTTATTTTGCGAAAAGTATATATTATGTTCCAAAATATGAATTTTTTTGCGAAAAATATATATGTTCCAAAATATGATCTTTTTTTAAAAATAATTTTTTTGCGAAAAATATACACTATTATGTTCCAAAATATGATCTTTTCCGAAAAATTATTTTTTTTGCAAAAAATATATACTATTATGTTCCAAAATATGATTTTTTTTTGAAAAATAATTTTTTTGCAAAAAGTATATATTATACAAAAAATTCGTAAAAAAAATCATATTTTGAAACATAAAATATATTTTTCGAAAAAAAATCATATTTTGGAACATAATATATATTTTTCGGATAAAATTCATATTTTGGAAGATAATATATACATTTTTGCAAAAAAAATATTTTGTGTAATATATAACTTTTTTGGTAAAAAGTATATATTATGTTCCAAAATATGAATTTTTCCTGAAAAAGTATATATTATGTTCCAAAATATGAATTTTATTCCGAAAATTGTTTTTGCAAAAAATATATACGATTATGTTTCAAAATATGTTCTTTTCCGAAAAATATTTTTTTTGCAAAAAATATATACTATTATGTTCCAAAATATGATCTTTTTCCGAAAAATAATTTATTTGCAAAAAGTATATATTATTTTTTCCGAAATAATTCATTTTTTGGAAAATAATATGCTCCCTCCGAAAAATATTTTTTTGGCAAAATATATATATATATATTTCTGAATTTATATTATATTCGAAAAATATTTTCATATTATAATTTCCATATTTTCCGAAAATTCCGAAAATATGAAAAATATATTATAATTTCCGAAATTTCATAAATATCAAAATATGAATTATTTTCGAAAATAATTCATATTTCTCAAAAACAAAATTTGAATATTTATTATATTTTCGGAAATAATTCATATTTTGATATTTATGAATTTTCGGAAATTATAATATATTTTTAATATTTTCGGAATTTTCGGAAAATCTGGAAATTATAAATTCAGAAATATATCTATTTCAGTTAACCCCCTTATTCTATTGAGGATAGTTTAGGCATTTTGAGAGGTGAGGGGCATAGTGATGAAATTGGATAGTATAGGAGGCAAAGTGGACAAATTATGGGTTAATTGATTAATCTGAATAGTATAAGGGGATTTACTGAAATTAATCCTATATTATATTGCAGTTTATCTCAGAGAATGATAAAATTGGTATTTTATAAATTTCAAAAAATTAAGCTTGTAGTGGATTTGTCAACGAGTCACATAAAACTGACGACATGCATTATGTCAGTATGAAAAAACTATTCTGTTGATTGATAACAGTAAAAAAACTCACGAAGACATTGTAATATCTCTTTTATCATTATTGATCGGCATTTATTAGGGTTATTATCATGAAATTATGTGATTTAAAAAAAATCAACTAATCTCCCCCAAATTCAGAAAATCTCTCCTTATATCAAATTTGATCAATTTGTTCCTTTTCCTCCAATTTAAAACAAACATGTCCTTGAAACCAGAAGGGGTTTACTGATATTAAATTATAGGGAGTTTACTGATATAAATAAATGGGTTAACTTCATTTACACTCTTGAGGTTTGTTTTATCTTCAATAAGATGAATTTATATATATATATATATATATATTATATATATATTACTATATTACTATAAACGATTTTATTTATTTATTCCAATATAAAAAATTAATGCAGATACATCAAATATTTTCCCCAAATTTGATGTTTCTAAATTTATTTTTTCCCAACCAATACATCAAAATTTTTTTTGTTTATAGTAAAATATAAAAAAATTTATTTAGAAAACAAAAAAAAATCTAATTGATAGTTCGAAATATTTTTTCATATTTTAGACTTAAATTGTTTTATATTTTACCTTAATTGGTAATTCTAAAATAAAATATTTCGGCGTTAAATTTTTATTTCGGCATAAAAAAAATTTGTTTATAGTAAAATATAAAAAAAAAAATTTAAAAACGAAAAGAATCTAATTGGTAGTTCGAAATATTTTTTTATATTTCGGAATTAATTTGTTTTTATATTTTACCCTAATTGGTAGTTGAAAAAATTATATTTTTGTATTAATTTTTTATTTCTGTATAAATCAATTTTTTTCGTTTATAGTAAAATATATATAAAAAAACTAAAAAAAAATAAAATCTTATTGTTAGTTCGAAATATTTATTATATTTTAGATTTAATTTCTTTATATTTTATCCTAAATAGTAGTTCGAAAAAAAATTTGGCATTAATTTTTATTTCGGCATAAATAAAAATCGTTTATCGTATGTATAAAAAAATCCATTTGATTGAAGATAAAACAAACCTATCTATTTTTTTATATTAGTAAACCCCCATACAATTTTATATCAATAAACCCCCTCTAGTTTCAGGGGCAATTTTGTTTTAAATTAGAGGGAATTCGACAAATTGATCAAATTTGAAATGACAGGAATTTTTTCTGAACTGAAGGCTGTTAGTTGATTTATTTTGAAACCAGAGGGGAGTTTCCTTATAATAGCCCTTAAAATTAAGTAGGTATTATCACTTATATAAATGATGTTCAAAAATTGTTAGTGTAAGTTTTATTCATTACTCATCCCCCAATTGGGAATGTTAGGGGTTCGAGTTTCTTTGGAAGCATTGTGGATATGTGGTGTGTGAGTTTCTAACCATTAAAAAATAAATAAATAAATTATATTAATTAGATCTTACTTTGGATTAAATTTGTAAATAGCACCAAAGTCAAACATGAACTAAAATGGTGTCATTCATTAGATCTTATTTTGACTTGAAGCCTTTGTAAGGGGTAAAATGGGCACACAAAAAGGTCAAATGGGGATAAAATAATCTAAATATGTCATGTAAGATACATGTCATTTTTTCGGCGCCTTATGGTTGGAATGTAGCCGACAGGAATTAAGTAGTAATATTTTCAAAAAATTTAAATGTCAATATATATATTTTAAAATTAAAATATGTGTTATATATGCACATTATTTATATCATATGAGTATTTTCTTTTGACTTAGTTTCTTTATTTTATACTTGCGTGTTATAAAACATGCTCACATGATAACAAGTAAAGGTCTAGTCTTTTAAATCTCCAAAGTTCACTGTCACAGCCCAACAGAAACGTAAGAATGAATAAGTTCACAGCATATCCAATCCAAATTAGAATGAGATATGTTTAATTGTTGGCTGGGCCAAGATTTTTCACAAGAACCCTTCTCGTAGGCCTCACTTGCATATATAATCAATATATGCATTCTTATGTGGAAAGTAATATAGTCTTAATTTCTGAAGCTTTGGCTATGGACCTATGGTAGCCTTTGGTTTGCAGTGGTGGAATCGGTTGCGGTCACGGTAACTTCATTTATAATCAATATATGCATTCTTATGTGGAAAGTAATATAGTCTTAATTTCTGAAGCTTTGGCTATGGACCTATGATGAATTTGGCTGATTTAGTTTGGGTTTACTTCAGACATCTGAGGTTTGTTTTTATTTTAATTAGATCCTCTAAAGTTTGAGAATCTTTATTTATACCTTTTATTTTTTCAAACTCACATCATTTACACCACCTAATGTCACTTACTACCTAAATTATCCTCAATGTTGAGATAAGTGGTATTTGGAAACAAGGTTTACTATCCTCAAATTTTATTATCCAAACAAAGCATTAATTTTTTATTTTGGCATAAATAAGAAAATTCGTTTATCATAAAATATTTAAAAAATGAAAAATAATAATCTAATTGGTAGTTCAAAATATTTTTTATATATTTTACAATAATTGGTAGTTCGGAATAAATATTTCGACATTAATTTTTTATTTTGGGATAAATAAAAAACTTAATGCCGAAATATTTTTTTTCAAACTAGTAATTAGATTTTTTTATTTTTTAAATATTTTACTATAAACGAATTTGTTTTTTATTTATACCAAAATAAAAAAATTAATATCTTGTTTGGATAATAAAGTATGAGGGTAGTAAACCTTATTTCCAAACACAACCAATATCAACAAACCTTGTTTCCAAACACCATCTATCTCAATATTGAGGGTAGTTTCGGTATAGGGGGTATAAATGATGTGAGTTTGAAAAAATTAAAAACTATAAATACAAATTTTCAAACCTGAAAAGATCTAATTAAAATAAAAATAAATCTCAAGAGATATAAATAACATTAACCCATTTAATTGTTAAAGTTTTTATCAAATCAATATAACAATATCAAAACGAGTTACGGAGGGAGCCATAACCTAGACATCTATATATATATATATATATATATATATATATTCACATAAATCCTTTCCCATCTTTTCGTGGGCGCATGACTGTGTGTGGCCTGTGTATGCAATACGAAAGGGGAAACCTGAAATTCGATTTAGCGGACCTCTAGTATTTTGATGTGCATGTGTATATATATAACTATATACATATGTGCATGTGTATATAATACTATATGCGTATATATGTATGTTTTATTATGGCTACTCTTCAAACCTTTGACATTAATTATTAGTGATGCCTACTTTCCAACTTATATTCATCATGACAACTACTATGTTGCAAGTAGTACTCCTTGTAACATTTAAGAAGCACTTTATTCTCCAAGAGATGCATTGCACTCATCATTGTTCTTCCATGTCCAGGATGTAACTGTTATATTACTTAAATCATGCTCATCTTGATATGAGTTGGGTTTTTCTAAATATTTTATAGGAACTCCATATATTCAACATTATCTTAATTAGAGGTAACATGATCTAGCATATATTATAAAACTTAGGTCAATCTATGCTGCACCTTAACCACACTAAAGGGCATAAAAGCAGAGTCACGAACAAGTCGGAAAATATTCACTTTTTGGAATTGTGATATCAGATTATTATTATTATTATTAATGTTTCGAAAGATAAAAACACTTTACTCACTTGTTCCTACAAAATCTTAAACTAGGGTTAAAGAATAACACTCAATCCCAGCCACTGACACTTGTGAGTTATGCTGATGTAAGTACATTTTTAGTTTTGACATGTCTAGTCAATAATCATATTGAGTGAATTGTGAACTTGAGTAGAGTTAGAAAAATTCAGTGCCAAGCAAAGGACATCTACAAGTCATCAAAAAACTTCTTCAAAGTTAAAGGTTAAAGAAGTGATCACAAGAAAAACGAGAAGACGGAGCAAAATACTGAAAATTGAAGAACTTCATTTTGCGATCTATCTCAAGGTTCTGCGATCCATCTCAGAAGGAGGTGCGATTGAACTCAAGAAGGCTGCAATCGATCGCAGGTTTGCGAACCAGAATTTTATGTCAGTTCTTTTCTGGTGATTAAACCATCCCTCTCCACTTGATGATGTGTTTGAGGGTTAGTATTGTTATATATATTGGTCAATATTCAAAGACTTAGTGATAAAAAAATCAAAATCGTGGAGGAAAAGAAAAAATCTAGGAGAAGAAGAAACCTAAGCCTTAATTGAAGACTCCTCTCTCTATAAAATATGATATTGAGAGAGGAAGCAGGGTGTTTGCGAGAGAGAAAAAGGGTTGAACCTTTGGAGTTATATACTTGTGTAAATTCCTCATAAATTTGAGAGACATAAAGATTACTTGATCATCATACTTCTAGTTCTCTTTATATTTTAGGGTTCATCAATTGTGTTTCAATACTAGTGATCCTTATACACAATTGAATGACCTAGTTGCTGAAAAATCATCACACCGCCTAGTACAACTTGGTTGCATCGATCCGTTAAGAAACGAAGCCGTCAGAGTACGGAGATCAGAGCGAGAAGCTTCGTGGAACATCGATCCGTTGAGAAGTAGAACCGTCATAGTACGGAGATCGGAGCAAGGAGCTTCGTTGAGCGCGAGTGGATCAAGACTTTAGGGCGTCGAGTGAAGAACAACAATTAGAGTTTCTTCATAAAGTCTATACAAATTATTTTATTCATAGTGCATTGATACCAGTGGTATCCGTGATTTTTTACTCGGAATATTTCCAAGGTTTTTCCACATAAAAAATCTATGCATCGTCTCTTGATCTTTATTCTGCACTTACATTAATTTTTGATTGATATATATTGTGTTGAGAATTATATTTTGGTACTATTCGGATTAACCTGAAAAACCAGAATTCGATCTTGAGATCGATCCTAGAAATCTGCGATTGATTTTTAGAAATCTAATATCGATCCTAGAAATTTGTGATCGATCTCGGAATGCCCAGAACAGTTTTTTTTTTTTGAAAATATTTTTTAATAAAAATTTATTCTCTTTTTGATTAATAGTATTATTCTAGAAATATTTTTAATAACCTATTTATTCTTATTAAAATTAAATATTTCGCAAATAATTTTAATTGATCATTAAATTGATAAAAAAAAAAACCTATTAACCCCTCTAAGTTTATTTCTGTTATGTCCCAGGTATTTTCACTGACAACACTATAAGAAAATTTGTTAGTTGTGACTCTTCATTTTGAATCATTAAAGTATATTTCTTTTTTACTCACAAGGAAATGGGTCAAAAATAGTTATGTAACGGGGACACCATCTCTGCTGTCAAAAAATTAGTTTGCGCCCCATAATTTAGTACATTACATAATTTTTTTATTTTTGACACCCCACCATTATAATGGTATGTTTGGATGAGGCTATAATTTTAGAAATATGTCCTTATGAATAAGTGTAGATCCAACCACGCTCTTATGGTAAGATTATTTTTATGTCGCACATGATTTTGAACACGTGTGTTTTATTTATTTTGTGGTATTGTAAGTAGAATATTAAAATGAAAAATAGAATTACAATTGTAATACAAAAACATGTCTTACCTCTACCTCTAAAAGATCATATCTTCCATCAATTATGTACGTTAATGAAACAACATGTCTGAAAGTTTTAACTTGTTTGAAAGGCTAAGAAAGAGAAATTTGTTTCTGGTAGGAGAAGATTTCACTAGCTCAACTTGTTCATATTCGTGTGATTTGTTATTCGCAAGGTTTGCTGCAACGCGTGGATTAACGTATACAGCAACGCGTGGATTAACGTATACATGTGGATTTAGATCAAAACAGTTTTGTAAGAATGATAAAGTTCAATTTGTTGTGTTACAATTATTAAGGCTTCAGGTTTATTCTTCAATAATGTAGATAAATTGTGACATTAATTTGTAATTACATTTGCACTTACCGTGCTCTAACACCTAAATCAAAACAAGAGTGATTGCTTTAGAAACACAGATTACCTTTTTCTCTCAAGCTTCATTTTCTCTCAAACCAAATAAAGTCTCATCACTTTTCCATTCTCATTTTTTTGAAGTCGAGGCGTTCCTACACTTGCTTAGTCCAACCCTGAGGCCGAGTGTCATTCAAGCTAATGCAACAGATTTTACTTGGTTATCATTTGTTCTTTATGATCTTGGGGTTGCTCTTTACAAGGTGCCCATTTGGACAATATAGGGTGGACTACTGAGAGATGCAACGAACCATGAAAATTCTAGAATTTCTTTGCTCCTAATTTGATATATGATTGGTGTGAGCGCCAACTTGCATATGAAATTGCTTGATGATTTAGATTTTTAATGGTGACCTTCTAACATGATAAAATCATTCCACGATGATGAAAGGGTGTGGAAAGCACAAAGGCTCTGTATATAATTCCAAATTAGGGATATGAATTTTTTTTTTTGTTTTAGGTAACTCAATTTTATAGAACATAAAGGAAACAAAAAAGGACATACACAGAAGGCATTGCACAACAAGCCAAAGAGAAAAACAAGTAAATCTAGCTCTAGGCATTCCTTAACAGAGGACATGCAAACAAGCCTCGGCCCTTTCTAACAACTAGGGCACAAGCACTAACAAGGCTTTATCAAACATCATGTGGGAGTGGGGAAAAGAGATGTTGTGGGGGGGGGCTAGGAAAGTATCTTTGAATTTAAAAGAACCATTAGGGGAAAGGGTCCATGTCACCCAATCCTTAGTGTCATGGTGAATGGTAGGGAGGTTATCAAAACAATTAGAAATGACATACTCATGAAGGTTGTGTGGGATTCTCCATGTGTTCCTTCTAATAAGAGTGCTCACCTTTACCTTAAAATTCCATCTAGACATTGCAAAGACCTCAGTATCATGAATAGAGCATAGGGTACCATTTGGCATCCAGAAATCATGCCAAAGGGAAATGTTCTTACCATCCACCACATGATGTTTGATAAAGCCTTGACCCAAACCTCTCATCTCCAATGTTCTCCTCCAATTCCAAGAATTCAGATTAGAAGGTTTGATTGTCCAGAAACACTTTCTGTTAATGACATTGGCATGAATCCATTGGTACCAAATAGATTGACCACTATCATTGAAGAGATGCCAAATGTAAAGCTTGATGGAGGCTACTCTGTTAATGTGTAAGAGGTTTGGCAGCCCCAGATCACCACTCTCTTTGGGCTTGCAAATGCTCATCCAATTCACCTTAGCTCCATGATAGTTTGTTTCATTTCCAGTCCATAAGAAATTCCTAAGAACTGAGTTGATGTTTTTAATGACTAACTAAGGAAGAACCAGATTAGAACTCAAGTAGATGTGAATACTCACTAAGATGGACTTGATCAGTTGAAGTCTCCCAGCATAAGAGAGCCATTTAGAGGTCCACTTGGATATTCTGCTAGTTATCCTTTCAACAATGCATCTATGGTCATTGGACTTAAGTTTAGAGAAGGAGATGAATAAGCCTAGGTATTTGAAAAGGAAGGTACCTTGTTCAAAACCACAATCATTTACCATAGTGGAATGATCATTAGGAGGAACATTAGAAATGAAGATCAGACTTTTGCCTCTGTTAGGAGTAAGGCCAGACAAAGTGGAGAAATCATCATTGCACTTGAGAAGGACACTTAGGGAGTGAGGGTCACCATGGAAAAAGACCATTATTAGGTCATCAACAAAACACGTGTGTAGTCTTTGTCTTATGACATCTCCAATAATAGTTGAAAATGGATTCATTCTCAATAGCTTTGTGGAAAGTAGAAGAAAACACATCCATAGCTATAACAAACAAGAAGGGAGAGAAGGGATCACCTTGCCTAAACCCTCTATTCCCTTTGAAATACTCTTCAAGCTCACCATTGATGAAAATAGAGTAAGAAGGGCTACAAATGCAAACCTTGATCCATGAGATGAAAACATGAGGGAAATTGAGGATGTGAAGAGTGTCAAGCTCAAAATCCCAACAAACAGAATCATAAGCTTTATGTATATCAATCTTTAGGGTGCATTTAGGAGATCCTGTGTTCAAATGGTAGCCATGTAACAGTTTTTGAGTAGCAAGAAACCCATCCCCAATTCTCCTATTTTTCACAAAAACAGTCTGGGTAATGTCAATGATGTGAGGGAGGAAATTGCAAGAGAAGAATAACTGATCTAAAGACTCTCAAGTGGAAAGACAAAAACAACAGTTGGGAAAGTATTATTTCGACGAAGCATTTCGATCCATAGTCCGACAACTTATTATATATGGCAAGTTAAATTAAGAATGAACTTGTGACTTCTAAACCAGGTGACTTCAATTGGTTGATTGATTGGAACCATTCATAGTAGCAACAGTGTGTTTTAAGGAGAACACCCATAGAGAAAGTCCAAATCCTAGCCCTATTTGAATTGGCTTCTCAAAAGTTACTTTTGACTTTCTATAATGAAAATCTGTTTCAAATTATATTTGACAAAAAAATTAGAAAAACTTCTAAGCCTTAGAAGAGTGTTTTAAAGAAGTTAGGAGTTACCAGCTTTTCAAAATGACTTATGTTTCTCTTTTTCATCAGTGTAAAAGAAGGATCAGAAGTCTGCCAAACATGGCTTTAGAAATACAAGAAATTACCCTAGTGAATGAAATATAATTTTTTCGAACACTCCAATACATTAACCTTAAAAAATGGTATGTTCACATAATTATTTTTCTCAAAAACAATATTTTCGTGAACCAATTCTGTATATATAAAGAGATAAATAAATAAATAAATCCTAAAGCTAGAAAGAGTATGGATTCTATCATTTCATACCCTTGGAGTGCTAGTCAATATTTGTACTGCATGCGTATCTAAAATTCAAAATTGATTGTTAAATAGCAAACATTAGTCCCATAGGGAATTAAGACTATATATAAAAAACAGTGTATATATTTATCCATTTGAGCACCAAAAATGATGCTACATACACACACATATATGGTTCTCTTCTTGAAAAAGGTACAGAATAAATTGTCTACACATTATTTTATTGGGATTTTTTTTGTTTAGGATTGAGCAGAGAGTTATTCCATATTTAATTATCCCCTTTGAAAGGATAATGGTATTTTTATAAGGACAACCGCTTTAAGCACCCAACCACTACCACATAAAACCTTAACCTAATCAAGATCTCAAAAACATTCCTATAAAGGATTATAAATTAAACGTATGGCATATTCTTTAATTATTGTGCGCTGTACGTACACAAAATCTAATGCAATTGTCCTAAAACAATGTTTTATATATAGGAGAATTCGCTAATTAAAATGTATGCAGCACGTAAGGATCCATTAACATTTTCTTTCATCAATGGAACCTCTGCAGGATGTTTCAGGAGAATAACTATTAGCATACATATATATAATATATACAAAAATGTATACATATAATATATATGTATTATACTTTAATTACGGTATCCGTTGATGGGAAACCTTCTTGCTCAGTGAAAGATTTACTATATTACCATATTTCACACAGAAGGCTAAAGACATCCCCAAAAAAATTTATATGTATATATATATATCCCCAGAAGAATAATTTGCTAAGTGAATCATCATATGTGCATATATATTTACTAGAGTGTATAGGGCATGCTTATAATAATTTGCATTTATTTGCTAGACCTGCTGATTTTGTTAGAATTTCTTTACAATTAATGTCAGATATAACATATCTTCAATAGTAAACAAACTGTAATTCTCAAACATTTGCTTGATTAGCTTGAGATATAGTAATTGGCAAGGATTACAGTTTCTTTCTAGCGAACAAAAATTGGGTTAAAACTAAATTCAGAAACAATTTTCCGTTGTGGACCTGCGGTGCATTCAATCGGCAATCACAAAAAATGAAACAAGAAAAAAAAAAAAAGGACAAATAAACTTGACATAGAGTAAAGAACTATGGCATTGAAAGCTTCTTGCTAAAGAATTCTAATGCTAAAAAATGTTTGATCAAATAAATTGATTGATACTATATATATTATTTGGAACTCAATGTATGGGTAAATGAAGAGTTGTTGAGTGTGAGGAAATGGCAGAGACTTGATTTCATGCAACAATATTAAAACTAGTATAGACACCATCAACTAATGTTAAATAGTATATAGCTCCTAGCATTCTTATGAACTTAAAAACAAGAGGAATCTTCTCCTTTTTTCTAACCTAATTTTAGAACAAAGGTCTTCAACACAATACAAGCCAGTAAAGAAAGTTCTGTGATCATCTTCAAATTTATCAAGTGTTCCAAATGTCTCAAGAGAACCATGGTAGAAGTTCAAAGTTCCTAATTAGGGAAACAAAAATCTACTCATCTCATACCCTCATCCTCTACTAATATATGGTAATTGTAATTCTCAGAATGTAGATAACCAGGATTCAAATAGCTCAACAAGTTAATTGGATTTTCAATTTATTTACCCAAAAAAAAAAAAACAAGTTAATTGGATCATGGATCAACTAGACACTCAAAAGGGTTTCAAATTCGATCATCACTAACAAATATACAGGGTCAATATATAATGCCTCCACCATAAACACCAATCTTAGATCTCCAATATGCTATAGTCAACCTCATGAATATATTAGAAACTAAATGATTCATGTTCACTTGATCCCTTATCACAAAGAATTTAATAGACATACCCATCATTCCTATTTTTAAAAGAAAGGAGTTTATTTTTATTTTTTATAAGAGTCATCATCAGAGACAACTTCTTGGATTACCATGGTATAGAGAGACATGTTGTTCAGTAGAATATTAACTAGTTGGAGCCCATTCCCAGAGTTAATGAAGTTATATATATATATATATATATATATATATATATATGTATTAGTTCAAACATTAATGAACTTGATGTTGTTTAAGCACCAGCAGGTAAAATTATTCCATCCAACAAGAAGAATCTTCTCCCTTGCTCTAACCTAATTTTTATATCATACAGTACTTATTATTTTCCTGAAAACAATGCAACAAAACACCTAATCCATAATCCCACACTTCAAAACATTTATCAACAAGGCCACTTTTAGATTGTATGATCCACATTCCACCAAGAAAACAACACAAGTATACAAATGAAGAAAACATAGTAGTTGGTCTAAAAATAAATTAAGAGCAAACTAGTACTACACAGTACAATCATTATATATATGCCAAGTTCTAATCAAAATGAATCCTAAACTTAACTCATTTCTACATATATATATATATACACAAATATGGAAATTGAAGAGCTCAGCTTGTGATGAGTTATAAGCTACTAGTACTACACTAAACACAGTGAATACATCAAACTACATTTCCATAATAAAAGAGAGAGTTTTTAGATCAACCAACAAAGACTATTTTCACAAATCAAAAGATACAAAATAACCCAAGAAAATCATAAAAACAAGAAAATAACATGATGAGAGAAAGAGAACCATGATCAGAATGAATATTGAACACTATAAGTACACTAATTTTTCTGACCTTTATGATTCAAAAAGATCCAAACTAGGAATAACGTTAGTGTTAGAATGGAGGCCTAACACCTGAATTTCCAGCCCAACCCTCAACTGGTAACTGAACATTAGTCATCCCAAGTGGCAAATTGAGGAAAGGAAGTCCAGAAGATGGATCAGGAAATAGGTTACCACCACCACCACCACCGCCACCGCCTTGTGACACCGGCGTCTGCATCTGAAGCGCCGCCGCCTCCTCCTCCTCCTCCAGGGGCAGCCTCTCATAAGCCACATTAGTAAACGAGGCCGCAATCACAATCACCGGCCCAGCCGCGGTCAGCTCCCCCACCACACTCCCTCCCACCACCTGCCCCTGCCCGCCCGCCAGAAACACCGTCAGACTCGTCGCACCTGGCGGCGCCGGAGGCGGCAGAAACGACCCTGTCAGAGACAATATCTCAAACCTACCATGCAGTGTCACTATGGATCCGGCAGCTGCAGGCTGCCGCAAGCTGACGTTCGTCACCGTCCCGCTGCCGCTCAAAACACAGATCCCCCGCTGCCGCCGCCGCGCGTACGTCGCCACGCTGTCGAATATGTCGCCGCCGTTGGCCACCTCCAAGATGTGGGCTCTTAGGGTGTTAGCACTCTCCCTTGTGATAATCACTGGCGGCTTAGGCTTGTTTTTGGACCCCGGTGGACGGCCTCGAGGCCGACGCGCCACCATGTCGCCCGGGCTGGAGTTGGCGGCCACCATCTCGAGGCCGTGGTGGTGGTGGTGGTCACCGGAAAAGTCATCCTTGTTGTTGATGTTGATGTTGTCATCTTGGGTTTGGAGGTGAAGCTGATGATGGTGATGAAGATAGTGAGAAGCAGTGCCTAAATCAAGACCAGCCATGAGTATTACTAGTAATAATACTAAAACATCAAAAGGAACAGAAACAAAAACAACAGAAAACAAGAAAATTAATTTAAAAATGGAAGGTGAGTGATTAAAAACTGTTTTGGGGGTTGTTTATTTGTTTAAGAATTGAGTGGGGAAAATAAGATTAAAAAGATGTGAAATTGGAATAGAAAAAGAGAAAAAAAGAAAAAAAGAAAGAGCTCATGAACTCCAACCCTAGATTTGAATAGAGATTTGGATGGAAACTACTTATACAACTGTGTGTCTTTGAGTAGAGAGAGAGGAAAGGGAAGGAGGAGAGAGAGAGAGAGAGGGACAAAGACTTGAGAAGAAGTCATTTATCATGACCTAAAACTTTAAAATATGTGTGCACAAGTTGGATATACATTTATGGTTTGTTCTTTTATTATTTTATTTTATTTTTTGTTTTGAAGCATGAAAATTTTGGGTGATAGTCTAACTTGACCTATGGCGCGTGAGATAGTTAGGTGTGAGTGTTATGTAACCAATGTGAATACTTGTGAGTTTGGTTAATAAAAGCTATAAATAATAGTAAAAAAATAAAAAGGAAATATAGGGTTTCATTGGACAAACTATTCTTTTGAATCCTACTACTAGACTTGTATATATAATTTAGGATAAATACCACTGACACCCCCTCAAAGATACCCTAATCTCACATAGATCCCTTGATATTCACTATTCCCACTCAGACCCCCTCAAAATTGAATTTTGTCCCACAAAGACCCCCTCCGTCTCTACGCCGTTAAATTGTGCCGTTAACCACCCTGTGAATTGTCTATTTTGTCCTCAAAATGATATAAAATGACCTGCATATCCTTCTTCTTCTTTAATTTGGGCATCCTAAAACCCTAACCCTAATTTATATATAGAGAGAGATTGGAAGTGAGAAATTGGGAGAGAGATTGAAGATGAGGATTGTATATATTGCATACCCATATATACATATATATATATGTTGTTATATATACCCATATACCCGTATATATATATATCCATATACCGTATATATATATATCCATATACCCGTATATATATATAGATCCTGCTATATATATTTATAGATCTATATATATGTGTGTGTGTGTATATATATATGTATAGATCTATATATATGTGTGTGCGGCAGTGTATGTAGAGGTGGGTGGGTGTGTGTGTGTGTGTGTGTGTGTGTGTGTGTGTGTGTGTGTGTGAGAGAGAGAGAGAGAGAGAGAGAGAGAGAGAGAGAGAGAATGAAAAAAAATTTAAATGTTTTTTTAATTTTATATTTATTTTTGAATTTAGTATTTTTTTTTTAAATTTAATATATATATATTTTGAAATTTATATTTATTTTCAAATTTTATAATTTTTTATGTTTTTTTTAATTTTATAATTATTTTTGAAATTTAATATATATTTTCGAAATTTAATATGTTTTTTTGAAAAAAAAATAATTTCGAAATTTATATATATTTTTAATATTATATTTATTTTCGAATTTATAATATTTTTCAAATTTTAAAATATATTTTTTCGAATTTTATATACATTTTGAAAATTTAATACAATTTTTTTTGAATTTTAAATATTTCTTTCAAATTTTATATATTATTTTTGAACTTTATAATTTAGGTATGTTTATTGAAATTTAAATATTTTTTTGAATGTATATATTTTTCTAAATTTTTATATATTTTCAGATTTTAATATAATTTTTCAAAATTTTATATTTTTTTTGAATTTTATATTTTTTTTGCATTTTCAGATTTTATATAATTTTTTTGAATTTTAAATATTTCTTTCAAATTTTATATATTATTTTTGAATTTTATAATTTATATATTTTTTCAAATTTTATATATATTTTTTCTAATATATATATATTTTCGTAAAATATATATATATTTTCGTAATATATATTTATATATTTTCGTAATATATATATATATATTTTGGGCATATGGATAATTTCATATTTTATATATTATCCTAATGTAATAAGTGAAACCTTAGGGGGTTCTACTACAATTTATCCTTTTTTAAATATATATCGAAGGGCAAATTAGTAATTTCGTAATAAAACGTCAATAAAATCAACGGCAATCTGTCAGAGGGGTCCGTGTGAAAATACTCAATATCGAAGGGGTCCATGTGGGATTATAATCTCTTTGAGGGAGTATCGGTGGGAATAACCCCTATAATTTATGCCATTTATCTTATAGCTTATGCAAGTGATGCATCAATATATTATAGATTGTTTTAAAAAGGTTTTTCCATGTTGATAAGTCTAATAATGAAATCATTTCTTAATCTTAACCTGGTAGAAGTATGTAATAGAAAACTGAACGTTTAATATTGGCAACTAAAATCTTCAAGAGTTTGTGGATTAATTGCAGATTGATAATGGGATTTCATTCTTATTTGTGGAGTTTGGATTTTTCAGTTAACCCTATGGTTAATTATTTAGTGGGGAAGTTGACCATGTTTTAGCTAAGATGATTGGTGAGGGAGGGGTGACAAATATAATATTGCAAAATTAAGGGGAATAATGGGCAAGTGGGAGATGGTGCTTCCGAGGATGGGCCCGCCATGTCATTTTCTCTTAACGTGAACGCTATTTGTTTAAGATTATAATTGAATCGAGTCGATATGCACTTCATGTAAATTCAACTTTATCAAAATATACAATTATTATTTAATTTTGATCGAGTTTAAGATTGAGCTAGTCAAGTCACTCTATAAGCGTTTGGCTGATGTGTGTTGTTAACTATGATTAAATTTTCTTGATACGGTTGTTTAACCTATTTTAAAACTAGAGCTTAATTGACATAAGAATTGATAAAATAATGATAATAAATAAATGATTATAACACAATACCTGACATTGTTTAAGGAGTCATGCATTTTAATATTCATGAGCTAAAGTACACCAAAAACGTTCACAATACATGATATTTGACCGTTGATAAGTTTAAGGAGCTCATAAGTGCATATAACCAATTGGCCAAGCTTTACTCATGTACTTACCAAGCGGATATGAATTGAATTCTTATTGTGCTATTTAAGTTCAATGTCAATGAACAACTCCTTCACTTATACTGCGGATTTTCATATTCTGTAATATATGTGTGTGTGTATACACACATATATATAAAGATGATTATCCATTTTCCTTTTATTGGGCAGTTTTCACAACTTTTTCTTTTCGGTTAATACAGTTTCCACAACTTGATCAATCCATTTTGATTTTTCATTCATCAAGCTTGTGACTTTGCCTCGTCTTATATAGCCAAAAGGTTTGGAGCAATAGTGTATTGCATTTGGGAAGTGAATTGTTCCAAACCTTCGACCATACAATAAAGATACTAGGCAACTCTTTTGTGAAAAAAATTACTGTACAATAACTTTTCGCTAAATGAATGATTTTATTTATGACGTGAGTAAGTCAAAGGTCAAAAACTTAGAGAACCAAAGATCATGTAACACGAATCAGAGGTGTCATATCCAACTGTGTCCACTGCCCACGCAACCTCAAGCGTCAAGGCAAACAGAGTGGTTTGAATACCACTTTCTGTTGTGGTAGAATATAGGGTTATTTGCAATGAGACCCCCTGAATTATGGGTCAATTCCACTCAGAAAGTGGTCAACGGATTTTTTATCAATCAACCCCCTCAACTTTCAATTTGGTTGCAAACACACCTCCTGATGCTGTGAAAAGCCATAAATGCCTTATATTGTCTGACTAATTACATGACACAAAATATCTTCTCTTGAAATGTCTTTAATGCCCTCAGACCTGCATGTGAAATGACAATAATGCCCTTAACCCTAATCTTTACCCTTACCTCCCCCAACCACGCTCATTTACACCCGCCGTCCTTCTCTCTTTAGAGAGAGAAACTCTCAACTCTCCATTTCCTCTCTCAACCGATCTCCATTTCCTCTATTCTCTCTCTACAATTTTCTCTCTGCATCTCATATACAGAAACTCTCAACCGATCTCCATTTCCTCTCTCAACAGATCTCTATTTCCTCTATTCTCTCTCTACAATTTTCTCTTTTCTCTGCATCTCATATACAGAAAACCGAACCTTAAATTCGTGGTCCTTGTGCAAAAAGACCATGGATTCTTGGGGTGTTCGTTCGATATAGGGTTATATACACTGGAATATATACACACAGTCTCATATACAGAAAATCGAACCTTAAATTCGTGGTCTTTGTGCGAAAAGACCATGGATTCTTGGGGTTAGGTTGTGTTCGTTCGATATAGGGTTTATTTCGATATTCATCTACTGTTAAATCCATCATATCTAATCTTCAATGTCTTGATTTCGCTGTGTTTTTTTAGGGGTTTCGACCGATCTGTCTTAAATCCATCAGATCTCATCTCGTAGTGTAAGTATTTTTCCATTTTTTTATTTCGAGTAATTATTTCACAGTTTTAGTTGCTACAACCCTAATATTTATGTTTTGTTGTAGATCTTGAGATTTGGTGTTGATTCGAGGGTTTGTTCTTGGATATTTGGGTCTCGGTGCTTCTTTAGCTTGGATTGGGTCTTATTTTGGTACAAAACCCCTAACTCTTTGAATCTTTGTTTGAAATTTCTTATTTTTTGTGCTTGCATGTTGTTTAAATGGCAAGATATTTTTATTGTGTATATATTTTTTGTGCTTGTTTGTTCTGTGATGATGAAAACTTGATTATTAATATTTTTTTTGTTGTTTGCAAGCTCTGTAATCATACCTTTCTCGATTTTTTTTTCGTGTTTGGTATTTATTGAAATTACATTTGTGTGTTTCCACTGGAATATGAAATATATCTGATTTTTTTTTCATGTTTGGTATTTATTGAAATTACATTTGTGTGTTTCCTCTTGAATATGAAATATATCTGAATTTGTTTTTGAGTCTGGTATTTATTGAAATTAGATTTGTGTGTTTCCACTGGAATATGAAATATATCTGAATTTTTTTTTCGTGTTTGGTATTTATTGAAATTACATTTGTGTGTTTCCACTGGAATATAAAATATATTGTGTTTCTGCAATTATTTATATATATATTTTTAGTCTTTGTTTGTTAACATTATGATAGTGTTTGACATGCAATGAGCTTCTGTAGTACTTTTTTCACTCTTTGTAAGTTAACATTATCAGAGTGTTTTTATTCTTTGTTTGTTAAGAAGTTAGAGTCTGTAACTTGTGATACATTTTTGGATTTTTTTTTCTTTTTCTTTTGCCAATAATGAAAGATGGGTATGTTGTGGGTATTAAGATACTGATATGGTGAAAATAGTTTGGTTTTGAAAATATTATTTTTAATTTTTTTTTTGCTTGCATGCTTTAATATAGGAAAAATAGTAGCTTGTGAATAAAATTATAATTTTTTGAAATTTTTTTTTTATGAAAGTTGGGAATTTTTTGGAGAGCATGATAATGATATGGTGAAAATATTTAGGTTTTGAAAATATATATTTTTAATTGTTTTTTGCTTGCATGCTTTGATATAGGGAAAATAGTAGCTTGTGAATAAAATTATAATTTTTTGAATTTTTTTGTTTATGGAAGTTGGGACTTTTTTGGAGAGCATGATACTGATATGATGAAAATAGTTAGGTTTTGAAAATATTTTTTTTAATTTTTTTTTTATTGCATGCTTTAATATAGGGAAAATAGTAGCTTGTGAATAAAATTATAATTTTTTGAATTTTGTTTTTTCATGAAAGTTGGGACTTTTTTGGAGAGCATGATACTGATATGGTGAAAATAGTTAGGTTTTGAAAATATTATTTTTAATTTTTTTTTTGCTTTCATGCTTTAATATAGGGAAAATAATAGCTTGTGGATAAAATTATAATTTTTTGAATTTTTTTTTCCATGAAAGTTGGGACTTTTTTGGAGAGCATGATACTTATATGGTGAAAATTATTAGGTTTTGAAAATATATTTTTTAAGTTTTTTTGCTTGCATGTTCTTTAATATAGGGAAAATAGTACCTTGTGAATAAAATTATAACTTTTTGAATTTGTTTTTTTATTATGAAAGTTGAGACTGTTTTGGATGTGTTCTGGTAGGTTCTGGAATAAATTTTTTTCTTGTTTTCCCTTTACCCTAATCCCTAACCCCTAAATTACCCTAATCCCTAATCCCTAATCCCTAATCCCTAACCCCTAAATTAACCTAAACCCCAAACCCTAAACCCTAAATAACACTTAGACATAATTAACTTAAATACTAATTAACTAAAACATAATTAAATTAAATAATAATTAACCTAAACCCTAAACCCTAATTAACACTTAGACATAATTAATTAACTTAAATACTAATTAACTAAAACATAATTAATTAACTTAAATGTTAATTAACTAAAAAATAATTAATTAACTAAAACATAATTAATTAACTTAAATACTAATTAAATTAAATACCAATTAACCTAAACCCTAATTAACACTTAGACATAATTAATTAACTTAAATACTAATTAACTAATAATTAATTAACTTTAACCCTAATTAACTTAAACATAATTAATAAACTTAAATACTAATTAGGTTTGTTAATTATTTCTAGGTTTGTTAAAGCAAGCAGAATGGGCAGACTTCATAACATAGTCTTTCAGTTTGAATGGCACACATATCTATTGACAGATGTAGATGTTGATTCATTTGGTTATGTGGATATGTATTCTCCTTCATATAACTTCATAACAAATGATATAACAACTCAATGTTTAAAAGGGGTCATGCTTCACTTATTCTGTACAATCCCTGGTTCAAACTACAAAATGAAGCTAACTCTGGAAGAAGACATTATCATATTGTTTCAGCTAAAATCAGATGAAAAAGTCATAAATATCCTAGTTGAGAAAGATGAACCTAATAATGTTGAATCCTCTGTGGATACTCCAAATGCTCCAATCACCATAGACACTAAATATGATTTTGGGTCAGAATCAGAGGATAGTGAATATGAAGTGGAAACTGATTTCAGTTTTGAGGATAATGATGATGACTTTAATGAGAAACTTAATGATGAACCTCAAGATGAACAAGTAAACGGTGAGGGTGTCCTATCTGATTACAGTGATGATATTGAACTTGTTGAAAACAGTGGGGATGAAACTATATCTAAAACATCAAATTCTATTAACCTTAATGGTAAAGTGTTTGCATATTCACATGTAGGTGAGATTCAATTTGAAGTTAATCAACTTTTTGATGATGTAAAACACTTCAGAACAATTCTAAAAGAATATTCAATCCAAAATGGGTTTAAACTTGTCATGGAGAAGAATGAGAAGTCTAGGGTCACCTCTAAATGTGGCAATCCAGGCTGCAAATGGAGAATACATGCTAGTGCCTTGAGTGATCAAGTAACATACAAAGTTAAAACAATGGGCCCTCAACACACCTGCATCAGAACCACTAAAAACAAAGTTGTTACATCAACTTTCATTGCTAAAAAGCTTATGAAGACATTCAAAAATCAACCTGAAATAACTTTACAGGCTTTGGGTGCCCTAGTTAGGGAGAAATTTCAGGTTAATTGTACTGAAACATGTCTAAGGAGAGCAAGAAACAAAGCTTTAATTAAAAATCAAGGAACACATGTTGGGTCATATGGTAAGTTGTGGCAGTATGCTCATGAGGTATATAAGACAAATCCTGGTTCATTATTCTTTATAAAACCTTCAACAGATCAGCCACCAAGATTTATAAGAGTTTTTATGTCATTTGGGGTTGCCATTAATGGGTTCAGGGGTGGCTGCAGACCATTCATTGGTGTGGATGGTTGTTTCTTAAAGGGTCCATTTGGGGGTATACTCATTAGTGTTGTGGGACTAGATGGGAATAATGGATTGTATCAATTTGTTGTGGTTGTGGTTGAATCTGAAAACAAGGATAGTTGGACATGGTTCTTAGACCATCTCCACAAGATAACTGGTGATGTGTCTAGCAAGGGAGTGCCTTGGACCATCATGAGTGATGGTCAGAAGGGTATTCTACCTGCAATTGATGAACTTTACCCTAATTCATTTAAGAGGAGGTGTTGTAGGCATATTTATGCAAACTTTAGGTATTTACACCCTGGGTTAAGATTTAGAAGACTATTTTGGGAGGCTGCACAGAGTTATAATGATTTGGAATTTAAAACAACAATGAAAAAAATTCAGAACACAAGTCAGGAAGCATATAATTGGTTAATTGATCATCCAATTGAAACATGGGCAAGACACAAATCTGATATAATGGGAAAATGTGACTTTGTAACCAACAATGTTGTTGAATCATTTAACTCTTGGCTAAAACATGTGAGGGGAAAACCAATAACTAACTGTTTGGATGGGATCAGAACCAAGTTGATGTCTAAATTCCAAAAAAGGTTAAGTAAGAGTGTTCAATGGGAGTTTGTGGTTCCAAAAATCAGAAACAAACTTAACCAAAACCTTTCAAAATCTGGTTGTTGTCAATTGATATGACCCGGGGGAGAAATGTATGAGGTCACTGAGGAGTTGAACATGAAGTACATAGTTGACCTTAAAAATCATAGCTGCTGTTGTGAGGAATTTCAGTTGACTGGTGTACCTTGTAGGCATGCATGTGCATGCATTACTTGGAGAAGGGAACCTGTAGAGGACTATTGTGATGAGTATTATACCAACTATGTGTATGGACAAGCTTATAGGCACCTCATTCATCCCATGCACCATGAAAGTTGATGGGATGAGGTGAACAAGTTGCCTTTAGATCCCCCATAACTGAAGAGGCCAGCTGGCAGACCTAGGGTGGCTAGGAAGAGGGAGGAGAATGAACCAGCAGCAACAAGAAGGTCCACAATCATGATTTGTAGTTTGTGCAAAGCTGTTAGCCACAATAAAAGAGGGTGTAAAAGATTTTCAAAGAACAGTCTGGGCAAAACTAGAGGTCCACAGTCATCTGCAGGGACTTCATCAACAACAGCAACAGCTCCACCACCAAGAAAGAAGTTCAAAGTGGCAAGGAAAGGCAAAGGACCAAAGACAAGATCAGCAGCACCAACAACTTCATCACAGAGATCTTTCTCCACTATAAATTTAAATTTTTTTTTTATATTCAATTGTTTTAACATTTCTAACTATTTTACTCACTAAAAAAATATGTTAATGATGCAGGTTGGTGGTGATGGTTCACGACAATGGCAAGCAACACCAGCAGCTTCATCACAAAGATCTTTCTCCACTGTAAATTTAATTTTTTTTTATATTCAATTGTTTTAACATTTCTAATTGTTTTACTCACTAAAATAATATGTTAATGATGCAGGTTGGTGGTGGTGATGGTTCACAACAATGGCATGCAGCAGCAGCAGCAGCACCAACAGCTTCATCACAGAGATCTTTCTCCACTGTAAATTTAAATTTTTTTGATATTCAATTATTTTAACATTTCTAACTATTTTACTCACTAAAAATATTGTTAATGATGCAGGTTGGTGGTGGTGATGGTTCACAACAATGGCAATCAGCACCGGCACTAACCCCTGCCCAAACAAGTCGCTCTAATGTACATTTCCTAAACTGTTTTAATATCAGCATTATTTTTTCTTAATTATAAAATATTCTTGTGATATTTCTTAATTTTTTTGTGAACCTTTCAATTGTAGGTTCCAACTGGGCAATGTGGCTCAGGATCTCCTTGGGCACAATGGTGACACTGGTAACATCATATCTTATGTTGTTTTTTGTATATTTTGGACTTGGACTGTATATGAGTCATTTTGGACTCTTTTTGGACAGTAGTTTTCATGGAAAGTGTAGTGACTGTTTTTTTATTCTTTTTGTACATGTCACACTTACACACACACATGATTGAACCAAGCATTTTATTTTGGTGATATTTGTCTCATTTCAAGCCTTGTTGGCTTTCTTATATGTAATCTAATCTATTTCAGTTAGGTATTACAACAGTTTTACTTTGATAGTATGGTTTAGGACTTCAATGTAATATATTTTTGGAATGTAATATATGTATGCATGTATGTTGGAATGGAATACTCTTTTGAATGTTGGAATTTCTCATTGTATTTAGGAAATGTATGATGCAGTTGCAAATTACCACTGTTCAATTAATTTTGTGTCAAATTTTTTGTAACACTCAATTTTATATTTCAAACACTGTACATATTTTTTTGGTTGCAAAATCACTTCTCTATTCACTGTTCATTGACGCCAATACTCAACAACCAACAGGGGCATTTACGTCCTTGCAATTATACATCTGAATTTAATAATGAAAAAAAGGGTAAAAAGGTAATTTTAAATTCCAAAAACCCCTCCAAGGGGTGTGTTGGCAAGCAAAATGAAAGTTGAGAGGGTTGATAGACTGAAAATGCGTTGACCACTTTCTGAGTGGAATTGACCCATAGTTTAGGGGGTCTCATTGCAAATAACCCTAGAATATATTAGGGCTTAGGCCCATTCATCTATCTATTGTAATTCTAGTCCGTTTAATATTAGTCTTACCTAGATTAGATTAACTTGTTTCATACACCAAATTTATTTGTTCACCACACATTCTCCCCTATATATAGGAGTCATCTCTGTTGTAATTGATAGACTTTATAATACAATTCAATATACAGTCTAATATTCATTCTTCTTTATTCTTCTTGTTTATTGTCTTTGATATATTATTTTCATTATCATATTATTAAAGCATCATTTATTTTAATATGATATTAGAGCCAATCGGTTCTTGGTAGTTCCTTCCACTTAGCGTCGTCTCTGCCGAGGATGACACTCCATCTTCCATCCCCGGTGGCGATCTTCTGTTAAAACCCTAGTTTCTCAATCAACTCTTCTCATTATTGCCTTCTTCTTCTTCCACTCAATCACAAAACCTTAATCACCCGTTCAATTCTTTTCAACTCTCTCAATTTTTCAGTCTATATGCACACCTATATTTCAGTCATCACTCATAATTCTCAAGCCTTGCTTCCTAAGAAATCTAGACTCTTATCGATCACCGTCGTTCTTGTCAATTCGTCCTCGCATATCTGAGTTTTGACCTATACCTATCGTCTATTGAATCACCTTGTTCACTCTTTCGATCAACTCATCCTTGCATCTTGTCAACTTGTCCTCGCATCGTCCCTTGAATCAAGCTAGCAAAGCAATCAAACAGAGCCATAACTAAAACCCTCTTACTCTTTCCAAGGGCAGCTCCTTGTAGGGTTCATTCTTTGTCTCTGACGCGCGAAAGCTAGACGAGATAGGGATTTCTATTTCTTGTTTTCGTCTCTCTTCTAAACAGCACAACGCCAAAGGGTTCTCATCCATCATGTCGACTCCGACGAGGTTATCATCACCAACGACATCACCAGTAAACGACCCATCTCCAGACGAATCACCGCAGCTAAAAACAGGGCCGAACTCCACTACACGCACCTTCAACCTCCAGCACGCGTGGGCCTCACGCGCTCCATGCGCCTTGCGCAATTTTTTGACGATATTTTCGTGATATTTTTGCGATATTTTGACTTATTAGCACTTGCCACGTGTCCTTTCCAGAACTAGCCACGTGTCGTCTCCAGATTCAGACACATGTCACTGCCAGATTGTGCCACGTCATTAGGTTCTTGCAAAATTACAGTTTTGCTATTATTCAATCTTTTGTGCATTCCGGGCTTATTTTAACTTCGATTTTAGCAAACGAGTAGAGGATTTCATCTAATTGTACCGCTTCGGAAGCAACCGTATAGTCAATGTTTTCAAATTTTGACTTCAAACTTTTCATTACTCATCTTTTCGGCTCTCTCCGACTCATTCTCTACCATTTTGGGTACTTTTTCTCTACCCTTTTAGGGTACTCGCTATGCTGATTCTTATAGCCAGCATTTTATTTTTCATCTCATCTGTTTAGGGAATCTGACCCATTTTGGGTATTTTCATCTCATCCGTTTTGGGAATCTGACCCATTTTGGGTATTTTCATCTCATCCGTTTTGGGAATCTGACCCATTTTGGGTATTTTCATCTCATCCGTTTAGGAAATCTGACCCCTTTTTTGGTATTTTCATCTCATCCGTTTAGGGAATCTCATCCGTTTTGGAAAATCTCATCTCATCCGTTTTGGAAATCTAATCTCATCTGTTTTGGAAAATCTCACTCGTTTAGGGTTTTTTCGATCTTATTTTCTCGTCTCACGAGAAAATCTAATATTGTCATCGATCAATCATCATCTTTTCTCTCGATTGATCTCGGACTCATAATTAGAATCAGGATCAGTCTGCTAATATTTTCATCAAAGATCATTTGTCAGGACGATTTTCAAGAATTTGTTTCCATACTCAAGTTGGTCTCTTAATTCCCAACTTTAGTTTTAAGGGGGGGGGGTGTTAGAATATATTAGGGCTTAGGCCCATTCATCTATATATTGTAATCCTAGCCCATTTAGTATTAGTCTTACCTAGATTAGATTGACTTGTCCCCTACACCAAGTTTACTTGTTCACCACATATTCTCTCATATATATAGGAGTCATCTCTATTGTAATTGATAGACTTTATAATACAAGTTAATATACAGTATAATATTCATTCTTCTTTATTCTTCTTGTTTATTGTCTTTGATATATTCTTTCCATTATCATATTATCAAAGCATCATTTCTTCTAACATGTTGAGTAGGGCTGCACACAAAAACTGAAAAATCGAATCGGACCGAACCGAAATCGGCGGTTCGGTTCGGTTTCAAGACTAGAGTTCAGTCATTTAGAATATATTAGGGCTTAGGCCCATTCATCTATATATTGTAATCCTAGCCCATTTAGTATTAGTCTTACCTAGATTAGATTGACTTGTCCCCTACACCAAGTTTACTTGTTCACCACATATTCTCTCATATATATAGGAGTCATCTCTATTGTAATTGATAGACTTTATAATACAATTTAATATACAGTATAATATTCATTCTTCTTTATTCTTCTTGTTTATTGTCTTTGATATATTCTTTCCATTATCATATTATCAAAGCATCATTTCTTCTAACATGTTGAGTAGGGCTGCACACAAAAACTGAAAAATCGAATCGGACCGAACCGAAATCGGCGGTTCGGTTCGGTTTCAAGACGATTCGCTTGGATTTTGATTTTTTAAATTCGAAAATCATTTTTTTCGGTTCGATTTCGGTTTTTAATCACCAAAAATTGAACTGAACCGAACTAGTTTTACAATATATTATATATGTATTATCTATATGATTATAGATTATAATTTATACGAGACTACTTACTATGTAAGACTAGGTTGTAACTTTTGAGATTTTGAGAGGGTATGATTGTAATTTGATATGAAAAATAAATCTAATTTTATCACTGCATTATCCATTCACTCTTACTTTCATTCCACTAAACCTAAATTTGATGTAATTTTGAACTGCTTATTTCCATTCCACTAACTATGGATTTTATTATGTGTTTGTAATAGTTTAAACATGAACTACTCTATGTAATTTAGTTTATGCTTTTAATTATATTATCTTTTGATTTATGTCATTTTTATTTTTTTGAAAGGCAATTATAGAAACCGAACCGAAAAAAATGGTTTGGTTTGGTTCGATTTCTTTTATTATCGGGTTGGTTACGATTTTTATTTTTAAGAAATCGAAAATAACAGTTTTGTTTTGGTTTCGGTCGAAACCGAACCTAACCTAACCGTATGCACCCCTAGTGTTGAGGTACCCTTACTCCTTTAAAACTAGTTTACTTTATCTTAAAAAAATTACATGTATACATATTTATATGTGGATGAATAGAAAATTATAAAACACGTCCCGTGATATTGTATAACTCGTGTTTGTGTCGAAATGAGGAATATTTAATTCAGGTGTACGGATAGTAGGATTGTAAATAAATTAAATCGTTCGTAAGTAAGTTCGGGTTCGACTGGTTAAGAGTTCAGTCATTTAGGAAATAAGTTGAGGCTGGATTTTTTTATTTTTTTCAATAAATTCCACTTTTATTTTTGAGGTTTATTATAATCTCACTTTAATACTCTCAATTTTCAAACATCCCAATTATAAGAGAGAATTATTTTGTGTAACTTGCAAATGAGTTAAAAATAGCAAAATGTACTTATAGTGCTTAAAGGGTTCAACAGTCATATATAGAGATATTTTGGAGTTAAACAAAAGTCGGTATGCACGTGACATGTGCAATGGCCAAAAAATTGAGTTGGGTGAAAATGCTTGTTTTTAAAAAATACTATTCCCTCTGTCTCAAATTAAGGGTCTGGTTGGTTGGTGGTCTGGTCTTGGAATTTCTGGTCTTGTCTTGCATTTTTGAGACCAGACCATGTTTGGTAAGGTTGGTCTCAAAAATGCAAGACAAGACCGCCAAGACCAAAACCCTCTTTTCCAAAACCAACAAAATATTGATTTTTGTTGGCCTTGACTTTGCTTACACCACCACCGCTGCCACTGGCCCGCACCACCACCACCACCACCACCCACCACAGATATATATAGATATAAATGGCAGATCCGAATCTGCTCCACAATGTTGACACCCACAATCCAAAATCATCAAAATCAGAACCAAAATCCAAAAACCCACCTCTAAACTTTGCATACAGATCTAGATCCCTCTGAGTCCAGAGTTCGGTGAAGGAACTAAAGTCCAAAAACCCACATCTGCTCCATGTGTTCTTCATCTGCTAGAGAGAGAATAAGTGTAGAGAGAGAAATATATCAGTATATATATATATATATATATATATATATATATATATATATAAGACTATAGATAGTTAGTATATCAGTATATATCTTGTCTTATATACACATATATATCAGGAAATATCAATATATATCCTTGTCTTCAATTTATATGTGTGTGTGTGTATGTATTCAATAAAATTTGGAACCGGACCAAACCATTTACCAAATAGAGTTTCAGATCAGCGATCAGACCAGACCAGATTGACTAAACCGTTTTTCAAATAGGCCCTAAGTATTCATTTAGTTTCTTTTAACCGTCCCAAAATAAGTGTGGGGGGTCCCATTGCACGGATCCCGTGGATTAGTCGAGGTGTGCGTAAGCTGACCCGGATATCACGGTTATCAAAAAAATAAAAGTGTCTCATTTGAAATGTCAATGCACTTTGTTTTGCTAATTTACCAATTCATCCTTCAAGAATTTAAATTATAAAAATATCTAAATTATAAACCATCATATCACTTACTGGGATCAAAACAACAAAATTTGGTATTTCACTCACTTTCTTTTATAGTCCAGTATTATACATAAAGGTATTTTGCTCACTAAGCAGTATTGGTCTTAATTACATGTTGAAATTTTCCACGTTATCTTCTGTTAAAGACTAGCTACTTGATTTGGCTTGTGCATTTTTATTGAAGAAATGATAGAAGTATATTATCACCTCATGTCCTAAAGATATGACACTAATTTTCTCATGTTATTCTTATTTTTAATTATTAATAAACTAATTAACAATCATTGCATTATGTTCATTTAAATAGTGCACACTCACCAACAGATTGATTTACCTAAACTGAAAAAAGTTTTAATATAAAACGTGAAGGGTGTGTTATGTTTTGTGCTAATCAAAATTCGATTTTCCAATGTCAAAGATTCATTTCTTGAGACCACAGTTCTTGCATCGTCAGCGAAGAGATTTACCTATAGCTTTCATATGTGACTCACATCCACATCATATATATTTATCTGAGGGTCACACCTAATCTCACCACAATTAGTGATTCAGAAAGTAAGGGAGTGTATTACAGCTTTGAACCTCCTGTCAAATTCAAGGGGTTCGTGAGTTGTTCAATTTTGACAGTTGGGTGATTAGTATGCTTGCTTTCTGAAATTACCTAGAAGACGGTGAATTAAGTTTAAAGGGGTGAATAGAATTTTTAAGAATTAATTAACAAATTAAAATATTAATTACGGAATAGTCAATTTCAATTCAATTATATCACAATATAATCCACGTAATAATAAATATAAGTGCAAAAAATAAAGCAGAGACGACATCAATGTTATATATATAAGGGTGACTCATTTGTATTGAAAATTATCCCATATCGACTAAAAGACAAAACTACCTCTATATTCTTCCCTATAAATATAGGATCTCTCTTATTATATTGTGTGCACAAATAGAGAGAGATAATAGAATAGATACAAGCTAGGATATAGGCTTATATTATTCCGGTGATACAGGCGTGAGTATACACTGTGTGTGTGCGTGTGTTTGATTTGCTAATCAACCCCTTATAATCCTCTTTGATCGATAGTGAAACGGTGCTCTCAGTGGACGTAGCCTTATTTTGGCAGAACCACTATAAATCTTTGTGTCCATTGTTTGGTGTGTGTTTGTGTGCGTTTTCTGATTTGCTGGTAAACACGGCTTTTAACAGTGTTCTTGGGCGGGTGTAAAAACCCTAACAAGTGATATCAAAGCTTCAGGTTGGAAAAAGTTTTGAAGCCGTATGTTCTGGTCCAGATTCATAGGATCAAAGTACCCGAAATCAGAAACCAACCATACCAAAAGATTCGTCTCGACGAGACGAAGCGAACCGCATTGACCGCTCAGCCACTGGAGCCTCCACGTGCCGCCGCAAGTTTCGGTTTGGGTTCCATGAGCAGCAATTTCATTTTGGGGCTATTTCGTGTAGCATCGTTGATCCATATAAGGCGTATAATATATCAATGGAAATCTCTTTCAAAGATGAACGTTTAGGCTTAAAAATAAGACCCATCATAGCTTTCATGTGCCCCCACACGCGGTTGGAAGATTCTGACTAATTTTTCACTTTCCGGTGATCGGAAAATTCAGTCCGGCGACGCGCCCACTGGAGAAGATGCTGACGTCAGCGCCACGTCAACATTGACTTTGACTGTTGACTGCCACATTACCAATAGTGCCATGTCAGCACCAGAGGTGTTTTTAAGGTTTTGGAATGTTCGGGACGCAACTGTATGATCGATTTTGCGTGATTTGACTCCAAAATCTCGAATAGGCTCAGTGGGAGCTATGGGAGAAGAAAAAGTAGCAATAATCGACAAGTTTGACCTTATGAACTTTGCCTATTTGAAGATGCAAGTTGAGGATGTGTTATTCCAGAAAAAATTGTTCTTGCCATTAGAAGGGAAGAAGTCAGAATCGATGAAAGATGAGGATTGGACAATCCTAGATCAAAAGGCTCTCGGTACGATCAGACTGGCGTTGTCAAAGTCCATCGCCTTCAACATCAAGAATGAGAAGACAACAAAGTGTCTCATGGATAGTCTTCCGAAAATGTATGAACAGCTGTCTGGAGCAAATGTGGTACAACTCATCACTAGATTGGCAAATCTAAAGATGTTTGAGAATGGGAAGGTCAATAAAAACATCAGTGTTCTTAATGAAATTGTTGAGCAGTTGGAATCAGTTGAGATGTCAATCACTAGCAAAATGAAAACGACTTTTCTTATAAGCCAATTTTCAGAGAGTTGGTGCGCCATAAAAGCTACAATCAGTAATTGTTCAGGGGTAGAACCATTACAATATGATTCCATAGTAAGTATAATACTTACAGAAGATATCAAAAGACAGTCAGACTCTTCTAATAGTGGCTCAGTATTGAATGTCGACATCAGAGGCAGAGGTTCGAATAAGAAGAAAGGCAGAAACCAAAGGTGTGGCCATTCCAAGTCGAGATAGGGAAGACCACATGGAAGATCACAGTCTCGAGGTCCGAGAAATTCCAAAGAGATTGAGAGTTGGAATTGTGGCAAAACTGATCAGCTCAAGAACCAGTGCAGATCCCCGCAGAAGGTAGCGGAAAACAAGACTGATGCAAACATTGTCTTAAAAGAAGTTGATAATGCGTTAATATGCTCTTTGGAGAGCAAAACAGAGTTTGGGGTCTTGGACTCTGGAGTATCATTCCATGTCACCTCAAGTCGAGAACTATACACCTGGAAACCTTGGTAAGGTTTATCTAAGTGATGATCAACCCTACAGTGTAGTTGGCAAGGGTGAAGTACATATCAGACTCAATGGATCGATATGGAAGTTGAAGGATGTCAGACACATTCCAGACTTGAGGAAGAACCTGATCTCAGTAGGCCAGTTGGCGAGTGAAGGTTATGTGACCACTTTCAGTGAAAGAGAGTGAAAAGTTTCCAGAAGGCTATGACTATAGCACGAGGAAAGAAGAGCGGTATGCTGTACACTACCACCAAAGCTAGCACGTTGATAACAGTTGCAGAAAGCAAGAAGTATCACAATTTGTGGCACTAGAAGCAAGGTCATATGAGTGAAAAGGGGCTCAAAGTTATGCTCGCAAAGGGAAAGCTACCAGGCCTAAATTCGATTGATATCGAATTCTGTGAGGATTGCGTATTCGGTAAGCAGAAGATAGTTAGTTTTCAGAAAAACAATAGAGATCTCATAAATGAGTAACTTGAGCTAGTTCACACTGATGTCTGAGGGCCAACAAATGTCTCATCTATTGGCGAAAGTCCTATTTCGTCACCTTCATCGACGACCATTCTAGTAAGGTATGGGTTTACTTCTTAAAACATAAATCTGAGGTGTACGATGTGTTCAAGAAATGGAAAGCTATGATAGAGAATGAGACAGGTTTGAAGATCAAGAAATTAAGATTCGACAATGATGAAGAATATCAGGACACCGGGTTCAAAAATTTTTGCTATGAGAACGGTATCAAATTAGAGATAACTGTTCCACGAACATTACATCAGAATGGTGTAGCAGAATATATGAATCGGACATTGACTGAGAGAGCCAGAAGCATGCGCATTCAGACAGGGTTGCCAAAACAGTTCTGGGCAGAAGCAATCATTATAGCAACGTATCTAATCAACAGAGGTCCATTAGTACCATTGGAGTACAGAATACCAGAAAAGGTATGGAGTGGTTAAGAGGTAACATTTTCACATTTCAAAGTTTTTGGTTGTGTTGCATATGTACATGTTAGTGATAATGTAAGGGATAAGCTTAATCACAAGTCACAGAAGTGTACTTTCGTTGGTTACGGCGGTGATGAGTATGACTACCGCATGTGGGATGATCAGAACCAAAAGGTGATTTGAAGTAAAGATGTAATGTTCAATGAAAAAATGATATACAAGGATAGGCACACAACTACCTCAGAGCCTACAACACAGAGTGATCCTGTGTGTGTTGAGTTAGATGATGTTCAAGACAGTGAGAGTACTAAGTCAGAAGAACAGATTGAAGATGGCACTACTCAACAAGATGATACACCACAGTCTCCGACTCCTATTCTTGTACATAGGAGGACTTCACGGCCGCATATGTCGAACAAGAGATACATGAATTACTTGTTGCTCATAGATGGAGGTGAACCAGAATGCTATGATGAAGCATGCAGTGCAGCAGATGCGAGTCAGTGGAAGCTTGCGATGGAAGATGAGATGAAGTCACTTATCTCCAACAAGACATGGAAGCTTACCAAGCTGTCGGTGGGAAATAAATTTCTGCATAATAAATTGGTTTACAGGGTCAAAGAAGAACATGATAGTTCTAAGAGGTATAAGGCGAGACTCGTAGTAAAAGGCTTTCAGCAGAAAGAAGGAATCAACTACACTGATATATTTTCTCCGGTTGTGAAATTGAATACCATTCATTCAGTTCTTAGCATTGTTGCAGTAGAGGGTTTGCACCTAGAGCAATTAGATGTTAAAACTGTTTTCCTCCATGGTGACCTAAAGAAGGAGATCTATATGCAGCAGCTGGAAGGTTTATCAGTGAAAGGTAAAGAGAAACTTGTGTGTAAGTTGGAAAAGAGCTTGTATGGTTTAAAACAAGCTCCGAGACAGTGGTACAAGAAGTTCGATGGATTTATGCAGAGACATGGTTACAACAAGTGCAACGCTGACCATTGTTGCTACTTCAAGAGGTTTGACACGAGTTACATCATCCTTCTACTTCATGTTAATGACATGTTAGTAGCTGGGCCTAATTTTGTGAAAATAAGCAAGTTGAAGAAGCAGTTGGCAAATGAGTTTGAGATGAAGGACTTAGGCACAATGAAACAGATTCTTGGTATGAGAATCAACAGAGACAAACAAAAGGCTATTTTGCAATTGTCTCAGGCTGACTATGTTGAATGGGTTCTGAAGAGGTTCAACATGAGTGATGTTAGGCCGGTTAGCACACTTTTGGCTAGTCACTTCTGATTATCCAAAGAGCAGTCTCCCAAGTCAGAAGCAGAAAGGAACAATATGGCCAATGTTCCATATGCTTCAGCAATTAGTAGCTTGATGTATGCGATGGTTTATAGCATATGCAATGGGAGTAGTCAGCATGTTCATGTCCAATCTAGGGAAGACTCACTGGGAAGTAGTGAAGTGAATATTGCGATATCTACGAAGTACCTCAGACAAATGCCTTTGTTTTGGAAAAGGTGAAGTGAATTTACATGGCTATATAGATTCAGATTTTGCAGGTGAGATAGACCGCATAATAAGCACTACTAGTTATGTCTTTATAGTAGGTACTACAACAGTCAGTTGGGTTTCGCAGTTATAGAAGATCATAGCGTTATCTACTACAGAGGCTAAGTATGTAGTCTTGACAAAGTATAGCAAAGAAATGATTTGGTTACAGAGATTGTTGGCAGAGTTGGGATTTGAGCAAGAGAAGAGTGTTTTACACAGTGACAGTCAAAGTGCCATACATCTGGTGAAGAATTCAGCATTTCATTCGATGACGAAACATATAGATCTTTGTTATCACTTCATCAGATGTCTATTAAAGGATGAAGTTTTGACTCTTGAGAAGATTCAATGAAGCAAGAATCCGGCCGACATGTTGACCAAAGTGATGACAACAGAGAAACTGAAGTTGTGCGCAACTTCAATAGGTCTTCGAGCTTCAAGACAGAAATAAAGGTACCGTAATGCACTGATCATTGATGGAGTTGATTGATGGTGGCAAAGTTGTCAAGTGGGAGATTGTTATATATATAAGGGTTACTCATTTGTATTGAAAGTTGTCCCACATCGACTAAAAGACAAAACCATCTCAATATCATTCCCTATAAATATAGGGTCTCTCCTATTATATTATCTGTACAAATAGAGAGAGAATATAAGAGATACATGTTAGTATTCTTCTTGGTGAGAGTCAAGAATAGGCTTATATTATTCTGGTGATGCACGCGTGAGTATACACTGTGTGTGTGTGTGTGTTTGATCTACTGATCAACCCCTTGTAATCCTCTCTTTAATCGATAATGAAACGGTGCTCTCAGTGGACGTAGGCTTATTTTGGACGAACCACTATAAATCTTTGTGTCCATTATTTGGTGTGTGTTTGTGTTCATTTTATGATTTGCAGGTACACGCGGCTTCTAATAGTGTTCTTGGGCGGGTGTAAAAACCCTAACAACCAGAATTTTTACGTGAAAAAACCTTGGAAAGACTCCAAGTGAAAAATCACGGATACACTTAGGTATCGATGCACTATGAATCAAGAAGTACATAGACTCTATGAAGTTAGGACTTACAAAATCACTCTTGACTTTCCGTTATCACTCGACGTCTGGAAGTTTTGAATCACTCAGGCTACCACGAAGCTCTCGCTTCAATCTCCGTATTCTGATGGCTCCGCTTCTCAATGGATCAAATAACCACAAAGTCTCCTGCTTCAATCTTCGTACTCTGATGGTTTCGCTTCTCAACGGATCAATGCAACCACGTTGCACAAGGTCCTGTGATGATTTTTCAGCAACGAATCATCCAATTGTACATAAAGATATCATGGTAGAAGCACAATTGGAGAGAGAAACTCAATACAAGAGAGAATTATAATATATATGATCACTCAATAATTTTCTCTCTATATATATTTCTACAGAAGTATATGAACTGTAGAAGAATTGCAGAGATCTCTCAAAAGCCACATCCTTCTCTTTAGTTTAACTCATATATATATAGAAGAGTCTTCAATTGATGGTAAGAATCTTTTTCCTTTCAGGATTCGTATTTCCACCATTAAGTCTGATGAGACCAGAATAGTTGGTATTCTGGACGTTAATATACCTCTTGTTAGTCTCTTTATTCTATTAATTTGGTATTTTTATGCAATTTGCGTGTTAAGTGTGTTTTCAGGGCCTTAATGCAAAAAAGTGTTAATTCGGGATTCTTAGCAAGTATGCGAAATTCAGAGCAACACTTAGAAGATATTTGCACTTGAAAATTAGCAAAGTACAAGTCAGTGAAGCAAGGTACAAGTGGCGGAAGCATGAAACTCACGGATTAAATAAATATTAAAATTCAGGAGCCACCGATCGATAGGTGAGGATTCTCGATCATTCGGAATACGCCATCTTGGGATATGTGTGAGCATATACTACATAATTTTTGACTTTGTGTACAAGTATATAGCGGGGCAGAATCGTCCATTCAACGCCATTTTTTAGCCCTTAAGTTCTCTTGGAATGCAAACAAGGAACATACCATATCTGTACCAACTTTTGTCTATAAATACGAGTAGAAGTTATGAAGAAGAGATATCTTTGACCTTTTGGAAATTTCTTTGTTCATAAAAAAACAATCTCTTTGAGAGAGGTTCTCTTCCTCAAGAACTCAAGAACCAACTATCCAATCATGAAGATGGTGGCTTCATCGACAATGGAGTCTCCCATTTTGATGAGCGGCTAATCGGTATTTAGGATTTCCAACGAAACCCTAGTCGGGTAATGTAGTTTTTTATTTATTTTTATTGCAAAAAGGGAAATCTGTTGAAGGGCATTCATATGATGATTATGTAGTGAGAGAACGAACAAGACTACCTAAATAAGATTTATTTATTAATTCTTGACTTAAGCTGAGACTGAATTAATGATTTATCTTGAACAACTGTGTTTTATCAACGGGGCAAGAAATTTCGTGATTTAATAATGATTTCTACATAATGGTACTTATTTGGCATGATAAAGTCTTAGGTTTACACAGTCCATGCCTAGAGAAGATGATTGTTAGCGTGCTTTTTAATTTCATGTTTTAGGAGTAGTTGTAGTATAGATGCATACAACAGTCATACTAATCGAAGATGGATTGTAGCGAATACGGACCGATTGCATCCTTTTTTAGACTAGGCAACTGCTTATAGCGTTACTAGTCTGATTCATATGAGTTGTACCGCCCTCTTGCAATAATATAATTAAAGGACTATGTTATAAGGCTAGTGGTGGAGTTGGAATTCAACCCTAGACTTGTTTATCTTGAGTGAAACCAAAAACATTTATCTTTATTTTATTTTATGTTTAGTAGTTTAATACAACAAACCAATCAAACAAATTTTTTAAATATAATTTAATTTGCTACAAACAAATCATGTCCCAAAGTGGTTATGAGTTAATTGCATAGCAAGAAAAACCCTTCCAAAAAAGAAAATCGCAATTCCCAATTTTCTGCAGTTCGCCATTTACCGAGTACTCGGTGAAAACTCTATTACCCGCCAACGTGCGCCAAAAAGCAAAACCTTCTGGAATCCACGCCACTGTACACCAAGGCGCAACTTACTGAGTACTCGGTAAAATTCCCACCGAGTACTCGATGGATACAAAAATCTGTTTCTATGAAACTTTTGCTTCGTTGCACTACCGCTACCCGCTGTTGTTTCACTCAATATCCTTTGTATCTTCATCACTTTATACTTGATTTGACCCATAAAATTCTTACCATACCACACTTAACAACTCAATCTAAAATACACAACTCTCAACATGGTTTTTTATCATAATCATATCAGTACATAAACAAATGTTCTTACAATCTCCCCATTGGCATTTCTGAGACAAAACCATGTTTTAGAAATATTTCTTCACGATAAAAATAAAATCTATACCTATGAACACATACCGACAAACAAAGACATATACTTTTCTTTTGATCTCGTGATGATCTATGAATCCTGCAATGACAACACTTAAACAAACATACCTGTGAAAAGCAAGTGTGAAAAATAAATAGCATGAATAATTAATATTAAATGATCATAAATAAACAATATCAACATGAAGCATGATGATCATTTATCAAACAACAAAGAATTCTTCCCCTTAATTAAATACTTCTCCCCATACCAAAATAATCACTCCCCCTTACTAAAAACTTCTTCCATTTTTTGTCACTAAAATGACAAAAATGAAACACCAATAAACATAGTCAAGAGAGTTGAAGGAGAAATACAAAATGTAAATAATGGGAAAATCAACGGGAAGACTAGAGAATCTAAGCAAAGCTTATAATAGACATAGAACTGTAAAGAATATATCCAGATTCTCGGGTAACAAAAATCTCTACGATGCATGAACTTAATACTAATGCATGAATGCGAAATGCTCAAACTAAGAAAAATATATATTTTTGTTCTTAGAAACATGTGAACCGGGCAGTAGAGACAATGAGATAATCATTAACACATCATATTCACATATTTGACTTAGTTATCATACACACAGTAGTGAAGAAAATCAACACACATACCTTGTAAATATAAGTAGTCACAAGATAAATTTTTCGTAGCAGTTGCATATATGAAAAAAATAATATTTAGGTGCAAGCAAACAACTAAAATGAAAGCAATACGTACCAATTCTAATAGTCTTCTCACTAATCGTGACGATACATCAATCCAAAACATAAGTTAGAAGTCAAATCTTTAGGTCGGACCTTATTACTTTTTAAGATGAAAACATTTCTTTATTTCTTTTTGTCTCACAATTTTTTATTTTGCACCCCTTCATATATATATATATATATATAAATTTTTATCCCCTTTTCACGCGATCACTCAAAGCATACTGAGGTAAGAGGCCCGATTACTCAGATTAAAAAATTTGAGATAATCACGTCCGCTTTTTTATGCGAATACTCAATACTTACTGAGGTACTGAGACCCGGTTACTCAGCAGATGGACCATTGCTCTTATGGGATTTTAAAAATACATATATGGAGTTGGGTGGAATGGAGTTTAGCTATGATGCAGCTTTATCTTCTAAGGACAGGGGGAAAAGACACAGTTTGACACCCTCTTCATTCAAAATTTGATTTTTGAATGTGTTGCATATTGTTAAAAACTTCCTTAAATGGATAAAGGGTTGTTCGTTTTCAAGTCCATGAAATTTTGGCAACATATTGATTGTGGTGGGTCTAATCTCAAACTGGGGTGCATCATTCTCATGTAGAACAATGCAATTGGGTGGGTTGGTTGTGATTGGGGAAAAATAATCATTAAGAGTTCTCGGTGCAGCCATTGATGAATTATTGGTGGTTGACAGATTTAACAAGGGAGTTGATTTTTCTTCTAAATCAAATAAGGACAAATCACTAGGAAATCTAACTAAACGCTTGTTAACTCGCAACCACTGGGGCATAAACAAAAAGAAACCTAAAAAGGCTAGATGATGGGCAAATCACACAAAAATTTTGGCTTTGTTATCTTGAGCTTAAATTAAAGGGTGGTGAATTTTTAAATCTAATATTGTAGAGAATTAATAGGATGGTGTCCAAATTAATTCTCTCCTAATTAGACAGCTCCTACTCTATTCCAGATTAAGTCGATAGATTACCAGTTAAGAATCATCAAACTAACAACGGAGTAATTCCCAGGAAAGTGTGGCGAGGCACGTGGCCTGCTTAATTTTTCTCCCATTTTCACGCGATCACTCAAAGCTTACTGAGGTAAGAGGCCTGATTACTCAGATTGAAAATTTTGAGATAATCACGTCCGCCTTTTTATGCGAATACTCAATACTTACTGAGGTACTGAGACCCGGTTACTCAGCAGATGGACCATTGCTCTTATGGGATTTTAAAAAGACATATAATTCATTTTTTCAACTTTCAACATTACCTCAACATTCATGAGCATGCAAAAGGTATTCAAAAGTGTCGATCAATCTAGCATAACTCATGAACTTACATATCACTTCAGTTTAGATGAGAAAGACTAAAAGTTTCAACAAGTATTACAATCATCTCTGAAGTAAAACAATCACCTAAAGTTAATGAGTTTTTAAAATAATATATACATTAACATGTCAAGTGAATAACTCATACCCTCATGTCAGACTAACAACTCCAATTCCCATAAGCATAATAAGAAAAGTAAATATGAGAATATAGTGAAATATGACAACCATTTGTACACTTAGACAAGCTCAACATGTTAAGAATTTTTTATTTTATAATTTTTATGATGTTTTATGTCATAATATATGCATGAATAATCCTAAAATTAATATCAAAACATGATACATGCATAATAATAAACAAAAAATAAAAATGCATTATAATACAAATGCATGATAATGTATCAATTTTAGGATAAAAATAATGTAAGATATTCCTAGAATGATACATATGAAAACATCTATTCTAATGATAACATACCACTAGATTTCCTAAGACTCGCATGCTTTTGAAAATCTAATGGTTTTGTAGAGATGTCTGTCAACTGAGAATTTATGGATATAAACTCTAAACCTTTCTCAGAATAAAGTTTAGGAAAAATGTAATAACGATTATCAGATGTACGTACACCTTCCATAACGCAATTTCCAGAAAAATAAACAATAAAACATTTATTGGAAGTGAAATTGACATTATGGTTATTGTTGCATATTTGGCTAATTCTAAGCAAATTAGCCTTTAGGCTCTTAACATAATAAACATCGTTAAGTCTAGGTAGACCAGAAGCAACAATGGTGTCATTTCCTAAAACTTTAGATATTTTCCCATTACCAAAAGTAGCAGTTCTAACATTACTTTTCTTGAAATCACCAAACAATGACTTATTTCCACTCATGTGCCTAAAGCATCCACTATCAAAACACCATGAACTAGAATCACGTACTCTAAGGGCAATATTGACAGCAAAATAATGTAGCTCACATTTCTTAATCCATACCTATCTAATTTATGGTGTTCTACTTGCTAGTTTAGAAAAACAAATTACCTATTCACTCAAAACCCTAATTTGATCTTCAACATTGGGTTCTTTTTTAGTTCTTCGATTCATCTTTGATTTCAAATTATTTCATTTTAACATTGAACAGTATGGTCAAATGTGACCTTTCACTCCATAATAATGACATATAGGAACAAACCTTTGAAAAACATTATTAAAACTCTCATGATAATTAGAGGTAAAGGGAGTTTTATTCTCAACCGGTGTTTTGACATAAGATTGAACATTAAGATTTCTATCAGAATTACCTTGAGAAAAACTTTATGCTACTTGGGAAGCCCTAACAAAAGTTGTTTTGAGAATGACATTTGAATTATTCCTTGTTCCTACGAATCCCAATCCTTTAGTGTTTCCCATAGATTTACCTACACTCAACATATGATCAAGTTTAAGGGTTCCACTAGACCATTTATAAATAGTTAAGTTAGCATCATTCAATTCATTTTCCAAAACCTCAATTCTCGTAGATTTCTCAATTATATCAGATCTTAGAGTGATTAATTCTTTATTGAGATCATCTACACTCTTTAAAGTTTGTTTCCTTTCTTTTTCAGACTTAACCAATTCTTCAGACCATTAATCTTTTTGTGTTTGAAGTTGATTTAGGAAAAATGTAGTATTGGTTAAATCTTTTCTTAAGGATTGTTTTTTCTTGTCAATACTTTTAAATTTAACTATATATTTTAAGAAGACTTAGTGAAGATGTGTGAACTTTTCATAAAGTTTATTGTATATATCTTCATACGAGTTCCCATATCTTTATTATCCCCAGAATCTCCATCCTCAGACATTGTCCATCTTGTAACAACTTCTTCAAGTTCCTTACTTTGCGCTGCAAGTGCAATAAAATCCTTATACCTATCATCCAAATTAGACTCAGCAAAATCACTAGTTGTTTCATCGTCTGATCCATCATCCCAACTGACAGCTAGACCTTTGGTTCTTTTTACTTTATTAGTACACTCCACAGTTATGTGACTAAACTCTTGACACTCAAAACATTTAGGTTTATTCTTCTTAGGGTCAAACTTTTCATTCTGATTGTGGACTTTATTTTTATTTTTAAAATCATTTGATTTATATTCAAATTTTTGTCCTTTAATCAATTCTTGACTATAACAAGATTTTAAAAACTTATGAAACTGTTTCAGGATCATTTCAAACTGTCTTGAACCACTATCACCTTTCTCATCAGACTTAAAAAGATATTTCTTAGTGGTTTTAAAAGCTATGCTATTTTATTTAGTGCCACTAGACCTCTTAGGGGGACTCTTGAACATCTCCATCTCATAAGATTTTAGGTTTCCAGCCAATTCTTCAAGCTTAATTTCTTTAAGACTCATAACTTCCGAAATGATAATAACTTTAGACCGGAAACGTTCAGGAAGAGACCTAAGAATCTTTTTCACTATAATAGTCTTAGGAATAGGCTCTCCTAGATTGTGACAACCCATTACTATGTCAGTTAGTCTATCCTCAAAATTAGCAAAAAATTCATCATCTTTCATCTTAAGCTGTTCAAATTTAGAATTTAACATTTGGAGTTTTGATTCTTTAACTGTTGAAGTTACTTTATGAGTTACTTGGAGAATATCCCAAACTTATTTTGCATTCTCACACGTGGCAATTCTCTTAAACACACATGAGGTAACAATATTGTATAACGCATTCAAAGCTTTAGAGTTCCAATTTGCACTATTAGTCTTAGCGGAGTCCACTCGTTAGATGGTTTAAATTTAGATTTATTCGTAGTCTCATCTGTCACAGTGGAAGGTGAATATCCTACCTCTACGGCAAAGCAAGCTATCTCATCTAAAGCTTTCTAGAACGCTCTCATCTGAGTTTTCCAATAAGTGTAATTTGAGTCATCAAATAAAGGGGACCTAGTCACGAAACCTCCTTCTCGAGGTACATCCATCGTCCAAGTTCAAGATTTAACCCTAGGACGTTAACCTAAATCAGGACAAACCTTGCTCTGATACCAATTAAAATTATTTAGAAGATTGTGAACTAAGCCTGGTGACGGTTGATGATTTGATAATATTTGTCGTTGCTTCACCAAACTCCAGTCAACAAAATTTATAATACCTACAAATACTTTACTTAAAATAGTATAGCAATAAGTAGGGTCGAACCACTCTCAACTTAGAAATCGGTTTGAGACTAGGATCCAAAATTATAAATTTCGAGATAAAAAGAAATTACTTAAAACAATTCTTGAATTTTTGAATAATAAACTAAAATAACTAGATAAAATTATCAAATGGTGAAAGAAATCTCAAGGGAAGAGAATCCACCACCCGAGTCTATATAAATAATATTATATATTTCTATTGCAAATTCTCCTCCAACCTATTAAACATAAACATAGATATTGGTAGGCATTCCCCGTATTTCCATTAATTGGTAATCACGGAAAATCCTCCCTCTAATGTTTTGGTTTAAAAATAAATAAATATAAATAGTGGTAGGCATTCCCCGTATTTCCATTGATTGGTAATCACGGAGAATCCTTCCTCTATTTTCAACCTCTATTGTAGGTTTTGTCACTTGAAAGAATTATTTCGGGAAGAGAATTAAACAATAAGAAATAAAATAAAATTATGTATATCTTACCCAAGGTGGCTTCATCACTCCCTTGAGAAGATGTTTAAGCTAGCATAATGATATAGAAATAAAACATGATGATAGAAGAAATTTTCATTAACTAAGAAAAAAATTACAACAAAATAAAAACTTGATTCAATACTAAACTCTCTCTACAATTTCTCACTCTCTACCATCTAACTCCATACAATTTCCAACTACTCTCCTATTTATAGAGAAAATTGGAATATAATGATATCTTGTAAAGTGAAATTAGATCTACTTTTCTTTTCTTTTTCTTTGAATATTGATGATTTCCAAGTCATTTTATTCTTTCTTCATGTGCATTATATTCTTCATCTTCCATCCATGTGCATTCATTTCTCACTTTAATACATTTTCCTCATCTTTTCCAATTCATACCTATAAGAAATAAAAAGAAATATATAAGAACATTTATACACTAAAATGGTAAATTAAGGATTTACTATTGACATTAAAAATAGTAATTTTGTGGACTTATCAAATTACCCTCAAACAAGCTCTTGCTAGTCCTCTAGCAAATATGGGCAAAATAGATTAGTTCACAAAATTATACTTTTATTAAATTTAACTAAAGATGTGACACTTTCGCAAGGTGCTTTCGATTGCATTTACCATATGCAATAAGGCCTTAAACCCCTAGGTTACCCTAGTGGACGAGCAATAGCCTCATGAGGGTTGGATATATTACCCACAACTTCTTCATTCTTCATTTTTATGCATTCATGCATTCACATATTCATTAATCAAGCCATGATACAATATATAGGATAATATGAATACAAATACTACCACTCACTACCGAACAATAACTATCTCAAGCTAATGATATGAATGATCCCCATTGAAGTAAATAATTTTGTTACTATCTACTCCCAATCTAGACAACCTTCCGTGTTTTTGTCAACATTCTACTATGGTATGTCAATCTCTCTTCTTCTACTTCATTGATCACACTTTGCCATATTGTTCGTAAAAACTCATTATTTATATCATTTCACTTCCATCCCTTTTTGTATTTATAAGCTCCGGACTTTCCAGCGAGGATTTTTAGTCCCGACCAACTGAGCCCGAACTTCTTCCATGGGATTTTTGCTCATTAGTTTTCTCCCATTTTTACGCGAACAATGATATTGGTGATACCAAAGTCCGGTTACTCAGATCGAAGAACTACTTTTTGCATTTCTTTGAAATTATTGTCACAACAACGTTGAAGTACGAGAGAAAGATGGTCTAGACATTGCTCAAATGATGATCCAAAGACAGAGAAGTCATCCATGAAGATTTCTAGAAACTTTTCAACCATGTCACTAAATATATTCATCATACATCGCTGAAATATAGCTGGTAAGCCAAATGGCATGCGACGATAGGCGAATGTACCAAATGGACAGGTGAAAGTAGTTTTGTCTTGGTCATCAGGGTAGACAGGAATTTGATTGTAACCAGAATAACCATCTAAAAAGCAATAGAAGGCCTGACCAGCTAATCTTTCTAACATTTGGTCGATGAAGGGAAGTGGAAAATGGTCTTTTCTAGTCACGCTATTCAGTTTCCTGTAGTCTATGCAAACTCACCATCCAGTTTGAATACGAGTAGGAACAAGCTCATTATGGGCATTGGACACAACAGTGATGCCGGACTTTTTAAGAACTACCTGGATTAGACTCACCCATTGACTATCAGAAATTGGGTAGATGATATCATCGTCAAGAAGTTTGATAACTTCTCCGCAGACAACTTCTTTCATATTGGGGTTAAGTCTCCTTTGAGGTTGTCTACAGGTTTTCGCATATCTTCTAAGTGAATGCGATGTTGCACCACTAGAGGATTAATGCCCTTGATATCATCAATGGACCATGTTATGGCTTCCCTATTTATCTTAAGAACCTCAATTAATTGAGACTCTTGTTGCTCAGTTAACTCAGAAGATATTACCACTGGAAAAGTCTCAGATTCACCAAGATACGAATATTTTAAAGTCTCGGGTAAAGGCTTTAATTCAATATTAGGTGGTTTCTTTGTATTTTCAGATTCAGTGTTAACTGGCAAGGACAATGATTCAAATTTGGATTTATACTTGGATTCTTCAAAGGTTGGGGCAGAGTCTTGCAAATCATTTACTTGGCTAATGTTATTAGCTTTATCCAAATTATCATCAAAATGGGCTAGACAATGCTGGAGTGGATCCTCAGGATATGAGTGGTTAAAGGTGTGGTTGGTCAATGAATCAATGAAACAAACATCTTCAACAGACTCTGATTCAATGGGTTGTTTCATCAAATTGAACACATTGACTTCCACTTTCATGTTCCCAAAGGTTAAGGTCATGCTACCATTTTTACAATTGATCAATGCATTGGCTGTGGCTAAAAATGGTCGACCTAAAATGATTGGAATTTGTTTACCTTGGGTTGGTTGAGTGTCTAACACAATGAAGTCTACGAGGTAATAAAAATCATTAACTTTTACTATCACATCCTCAATGATACCCCTTGGAATTTTAATGGATCGGTCAGCTAACTGAATTCTAACATCAGTTTTCTTCAAATCAGTCAATCCCAAATCCAAGTAGACTGAATACGGTAGCACATTGACACTAGCACCAAGGTCCAATAAAGCTTGACCTTCAAAATTTTCTCCTATCCTACAAGTGATAGTTGGACTACCAGGGTCTTTGTGTTTAACCACAGCTTGGTTTTGTAGGAAGGAGGAACAATGTTGGGCTATGAAGGCTTCCTTAGGGATATTGGTTTTCCTCTTGACTAAGTCTTTAATGAATTTTGCATAAGAAGGAATTTGTTTAATAGCAGTGAGAAATGGAATGTTAATCTGAAGATTTTGAAAAATCTCTAAGATTTCACTGTATTGAGAATCCTTCTTATTGTTGACTAGTCTAGAGGGAAAAGGTGCACGTGGAATAAACGGCTTTGGAATGACCTCATCAAGCTTAGGAACTTGGTCCTTTTTGGATTTTTGGGAATTGGGTGGAAAAGATTTGGATGGTTCAATTTCATCACTGATGGGTGGTTCAACCTTATTATCAATTTTGTTTCCTGACCTCAGGGTAATGATAGAATTTACATTGGCATTTGATTGGTCAGAAGTGGAAGGAGTCCCTACAAGATTAACTCCTTGTCTTTTTGGATTGATTTCGGGTTAGCTAGGCAATGTACCCCTTTGTCTTTCAGACAGAGCTGCAGTGAGTTGACTCAACTGATTTTGGAGAGACTGCTAAAATTGCAGTTGATTTTGAGTCAAGAGATCAAAGTTATTTTCTAACTTTTGAAATCTCTGATTGGAATGCTTATTGGATTGATCAAGATTAAGGGCAAGCATTTTCCAAGTGTCCTCATAATTAGAAGTATTATTGATCAGTGGGACAGGAGCAACATAGTTGTTCATGGGATCAACTGTTAAATCTCGGCTAGGATTGAACTGGTTATTCCTAGGGAATTATTTTGGGGAATTATTGGTCCTTGAGTTGGAGGTTGCCTATTGGAGTTACCTTGAAAACTAGACTGACCACTTAAGTTTTGTGGAGGTAAATTTTGTCTCCATGAAAAATTAGGATGGTTTCTAGTATAAGGATGGTAACTCTGGCTAAATGTATTAGGCAATGGTCTCCTAAAGGTATTGAAAGCACAAACTTGCGCATCCGAAGGTTCAGATGTACAATAGACCAGACATTCCTATGTTGGATGGGATAAACCAGAACAAACATTGCATTGTGCAAGGGTAGATATTAGGGCAAATGCATCAAACTTTTTACCTAAGTCTTTCACTCCATCAGCAAGACTTTGCATCACAGACTTTAACTCATTTTCAGGTTTGATCTCATAAAAACCAGATGTTTTATTCATTTGATCATTCCTCGAAAATTCATTATCAATTTGGTTCCAATTCCAATTTTGGGCATTTTCAGTTAGTTCCTCCAAAAAATATATATGTTTGGTCAGGGGTTTGGGCATTGAACTTTCCTTGGTGCATTGACTCAATCATGGTTCGGTTCATAGGTGAAAGTCCCTTATAGAAGAAATGAACTAGTTGTGCTTTATCAAAGCCATGGTGTGGGCATTTGAGTAGCAAGTCATGAAATCGGTCCCAAGTTTGATGAAATTGTTCCTCAATTTTTCCTCTAAAAGTACTAATGGCATCTCTCATTGATTCGGTCTTTTGCATGGGATAAAACTTACTCATGAATTTTCTTGCAAGTTCATTCCATGATCGAATGGAGTTGGGTGGAATGGAGTTTAGCCATGATGCAGCTTTATCTTCTAAGGACATGGGGAAAAGACACAGTTTGACACCCTCTTCATTCAAATTTTGATTTTTGAATGTGTTGCATATTGTTAAAAACTTCCTTAAATGGATACGGGGTTGTTCGTTTTCAAGTCCATGAAATTTTGGCAACATATTGATTGTGGTGGGTCTAATCTCAAACTGGGGTGCATCATTCTCATGTACAACAATGCAATTGGGTGGGTTGGCTGTGATTGGGGAAAAATAATCATTAAGAGTTCTCGGTGCAGCCATTGATGAATTATTGGTGGTTGACAAATTTAACAAGGGAGTTGATTTTTCTTCTAAATCAAATAAGGACAAATCACTAGGAAATCTAACTAAACGCTTGTTAACTCGCAACCACTGGGGCATAAACAAAAAGAAACCTAAAAAGGCTAGATGATGGGCAAATCACACAAAAATTTTGGCTTTGTTATCTTGAGCTTAAATTAAAGGGTGGTGAATTTTTAAATCTAATATTGTAGAGAATTAATAGGATGGTGTCCAAATTAATTCTCTCCTAATTAGATAGCTCCTACTCTATTCCAGATTAAGTCGATAGATTACCAGTTAAGAATCATCAAACTAACAACGGAGTAATTCCCAGGAAAGTGTGGCGAGGCACGTGGCCTGCTTAATGGCGCGTCAACCACACTCCTAGACAGAATTTCCTACCGTTTATCAATTTGATAATAACTCACTGGAGTGACTACCAACCGCTTCCTTCCTAGAGGGCCTATAAGCTCGTAACCCTAAATTGGATTATTGCTAATGAATTTTAAAATTAGGCTCATGGTTTAACAAATGCAAGGATTTATTTGATTTGTGGGCCACGGAAACGGGTGATGAAATCCCGACCGTATCTTGTGGGAATTTTGTCCTTAAGTATCGTATGCAAAATGCTAATTAAAATATGCACAAACAAGAGAAAAAGAAATAAAAATTAAAACACGGGAGCTTAGGGGAATTTCTAATGTTATACTATCCTAGAATTCGCATGCAAAATTTGTGTTTAGAAAAAAAAACTAAAAAAAATAAAATAGAAATAAACTAAATACAAAGGATGGGAACTTAGGGTAATTTCTAATGTTATTCTATCCTAAAATTCGCATGCAAAATTTTCATCTAATTTAGGAAAAAAATAACAAGGGTTTAGAGATATGGAACCTGGCTGATGAACCGGTACTATTCTCCTGCAAAATATAAAACAACAAAATAAACAAATCAATAAAGAGAAGATAAAAAAAAAAAAAAATAGAAGAAAAGTCTATTAGAGTATAAAAATAGTTCCAAAATTTGTTTGATATGTTATAAGTAGTAAACCAACTACCGAAATCTTGAAGGCTAAATGGACAGAAGCTTTAAACTACTGCAGTTTGATTTTTGAATTTGTTTTTTTTTTTTAGAACTCAAATGTAACCTTACACTGCTGCTGAAAGTATGGAACGTCCCAATTCGTTTTCAATTTTTTTTTTTTTATTTATTTTTTTTTACAGAATAGAGAAACTGTGACTAAAAAACAATTACTAACAGTATTTTTTTTTTAACTAGGAAATCACTAAATAGAGAAAAATTAAAGTAAATGGAATTTAATGTCATAGTAAACAAACAAACTATCAACTTTCCAGTTTACAATTTTTTTTTTTTTTTTTTTTGTTTTTTTAAGGAAAAAAAAAACTTCAATAACCTACTGTTGGAGTCTACTACACGTTTTTTTTTTCTTTTTTTTTTTTTCAAAAATTAACAAAAATCACACAATATAGAAAAATTAAAATAAAGGGAGGGATAGAAAGTTCGGGTGGGTTCTCGAAAAATGTAAGTTGAGGATCTTGGACTCCGATTACTCAATGTAGATGCGGCAACGACGTCATTTGATGGTTGATGATTTGATAATATTTGTCGTTGCTTCACCAAACTCCAGTCAACAAAATTTATAATACCTACAAATACTTTACTTAAAATAGTATAGCAATAAGTAGGGTCGAACCACTCTCAACTTAGAAATCGGTTTGAGACTAGGATCCAAAATTATAATTTTCGAGATAAAAAGAAATTACTTAAAACAATTCTTGAATTTTTGAATAATAAACTAAAATAACTAGATAAAATTATCAAATGGTGGAAGAAATCTCAAGGGCCCAGAATCCACCACCCGGGTCTATATAAATAATATTATATATTTCTATTGCAAATTCTCCTCCAACCTATTAAACATAAACATAGATATTGGTAGGCATTCCCCGTATTTTAATTAATTGGTAATCACGGAAAATCCTCCCTTTAATGTTTTGGTTTAAAAATAAATAAATATAAATAATGGTAGACATTCCTCGTATTTCCATTGATTGGTAATCACGGAGAATCCTTCCTCTATTTTCAACCTCTATTGTAGGTTTTGTCACTTGAAAGAATTATTTCGGGAAGAGAATTAAACAATAAGAAATAAAATAAAATTATGTATATCTTACCCAAGGTGGCTTCATCACTCCCTTGAGAAGATGTTTAAGCTAGCATAATGATATAGAAATAAAACATGATGATAGAAGAAATTTTCATTAACTAAGAAAAAAATTACAACAAAATAAAAACTTGATTCAATACTAAACTCTCTCTACAATTTCTCACTCTCTACCATCTGACTCCATACAATTTCCAACTACTCTCCTATTTATAGAGAAAATTGGAATATAATGACATCTTGTAAAGTGAAATTAGATCTAATTTTGTTTTCTTTTTCTTTGAATATTGATGATTTCCAAGTCATTTTATTCTTTCTTCATGTGCATTATATTCTCCATCTTCCATCCATGTGCATTCATTTCTCACTTTAATACATTTTCTTCATCTTTTCCAATTCATACCTATAAGAAATATATAAGAACATTTATACACTAAAATGGTAAATTAAGGATTTACTATTGACATTAAAAATAGTAATTTTGTGGACTTATCACCTAGAGGGGGTGAATAGGTTTTTTATGAATTAATTGACAAATTAAAATATTAATTGCGTAATAGTCAATTTCAATTCAATTATATCACAATATAATCAACGCAATAATAAATATAAGTGAAGAAAATAGAGTAGAAATGACAATAATATTTTTACGTGGAAAACCATTGGAAAGATTTCAAGTAAAAAACCACAAATACGCTTAGGTATCGATGTACTATGAATCAAGAAGTACACAGACTCTATAAATTTAGGACTTACAAAATCACTATGACTTTCCATTATCACTCGACGTCTAAAAGTCTTGAATTACTCGCGCTACCACGAAGCTCTCGCTCCAATCTCCGTACTCTAACGGCTTCGCTTCTCAATGGATCAAAGAACCACGAAGTCTCCTGCTTCGATCTCCGTACTCTAACGGCTCGACTTCTCAATGGATCAATGCAACCATGTTGTACAATGTAATGTGATGATTTTTCAACAACGAATCATCCAATTGCGCATAAAGATATCATGGTTAGAACCACAATTGGAGAAACTAAAAATAAGAGAGAACTATAGTATATATATATGATCACTCAATAATTTTCTCTATATATATATCTTTGTAGAAGTATATGAACTATAAAAGAATTGCAAAGATCTCTCAAAAGCCACACCATTCTCTTTGGTTTAACTCATATATATAGAGAAGATTCTTCAATTAATGGTAAGAATTCTTTTCCTTTCAGGATTCGTATTTTCACCATTAAGTCTTCCAAATATAAACTAATATGTCAATGATAGCCCAATATACCAATGATAACTTCAAATCATGTCCTAAAGTGGTTAGGAGTTAATTGTATAGCAAGACAAACCCTTCCAAAAAAGAAAATCGCAATTCCCAATGTTATGCAGTTCACCACTTACCGAGTACTCGGTGACTGTTCCAACAAGTACTCGGTGAAAAATCCATTACGCGCCAACGTGCGCCAAAGCGCAAAACCTTCGGGAATCCACGCCACTGTATGCCAAGGTGCAACTTACTAAGTACTTGTTAAAATTCCAACCGAGTACTCGATGGATACAAAAATCTATTTCTGTAAAACTTTTGTTTCGTTACACTGCCGCTACCCGCTATCGTTTCACTCAATATCATTTGTATCTTCACCACTTTATATTTGATTTGACCCATAAATTTATTACCATACCACACTTAACAAACTCTCAATATGATTTTTGATCAGAATCATATCATTACATAAATAAATATTCTACATAAAGGATACTCCATTCATTTTCAAATTTATGAGAGTGTATTGTGTAATTTTGCCTTCACAAAAACTATTAATTTTTATCAATAAATATAGACTGCATAATAGGTAAAAAGTATAGATAGACAATATACCATACCACAAATCGCAAGAAGAATAACAACTTTAGTTTGTTTAGGCTCGGCTCATTAGCTTGTGAACTGACCTTGAGCACGACTTAGAATCATAAAGAGTTTAAAAGATAAGCATAAACTCACCCCCTCGTTATTTTGAAAAGTTCATGCTCAACTCCTTTAATGATAAAATTTGTTTGGACTAAATTTGAGCTTGTGTCTTGAGATCGATTATCTTGTTCATAAATTTATACGAATTTTTGTTCATTAACTTAAAATTTCATAGACTATACAACTTTATGTCTATAGATGTGTTCATGAGCCTACAAATAACTTATATGAGCCTACATGATCTTACGTTCACACGAGCCAACATATGAAAAGTTTATTTTTATTGAATGAGCCAAAAATTTGAGCTGAAAATATTTATTCATTGGCATGGTGAATGAATTCAATTTAATTGTTAATCAAGGCAAACCCGAGTTACTAATGATGTAACAACCCCCTCCCAATTCAGATAAAATATTATCTGGTTTTGGCTCATCCGTACTAAAGACTTCCCTGGGGATTACATATCCTGGTACTATTTCACGTCAAACAAGCTTAACTGTGAAATTCTGGTGGGTTCCCAGTCATCAAGGTTTTAAAACGCATTGTATAGAGTTAGAGTTGCACAGCCGAACCGTGACTCACACTGGCCCACCCACCCCAGGCAATATTGTCCTCTTTGGGCGTCTGCCAAGAGTCGAACCCCCGACCTTGGTGCCTACCTTCAAGGTTTTGTTTCTAACTAGCCACCACTATGCCACAAGAACGCGTTGTGTCACAGAAGGGCAGGGTTGGCCCTAAAATCCAAAAAATACGTAGAGATCCTATGCGAGATTTACTGTGAGGCCCCTTATACGTAAGACTTCGCGCGCTTAAAAATTATAAATGTAAAAAAATATTATTAAAAAATACATTAAATATATTAATTAATATTGAGAAGATTACAAACAACATTCATCTTAGTGTTGTCATGAAAAATTATTGTAGTGTAAGTGCTGCAGTTACCAGACCTCTAAATGTAATAGTGTGAAAAATTATTGTTGTTGTGCAAGTATGGCAATTTCGAGAGCTCTAAATGTAGTTTCTAAACGTTGTGTAATAGCAATAAGAATCTTCTGGTCATAATCAGAATAATAGTTATTTTTTTATTAAACTTTAGTTTCATTTCGTTGAAAAATTTTAAAAATATATATTTTTGAGTCTATAGTAATAGTTATAAATTTTAGGGGCCATAAATTGTGAAATTGGATTAGGATTTAGTACAAATTGAACTGTTAAACAAATTATTCTATTTTTAACGTATAGGAAAATAATTATTTATTTTTTAAAAAATGAGGCCCTATAATGTGTAATTACATTACTCTTTGTTTTGAAATGGACTGAGAAACTAATTATCTTTTTTCAAAAAAAATACCAAAAAATATATATATATATATTAGGCCCCCCTGGGAGTCGCCTTGCCCCATGGGCGGCCATGTAGAAGGGTATGAAACTCACATACAACACGTAGCATTTTCCTTACCCAGACTATGTGGGATTGTGCACCTGTAGCTCGCCCAGTGCGGTAGCCTGCTAGTGGCACTTACACCCGCCCACATAGGTCGCCATAATCCACCCCCTAGGAAGTCTAACGTACTTGTCGACACACTTCCGGTTGAGCCAGACTCTAATACCATTTGTAACAATCCCCCTCAATTCAGACACAATATTATTCATTTTCGACTCATTCAGACCAGAGACTTCCCAGGGGGTCACCCGTCCTGGTACTAATCCACAATTAAGTGTGGGTTCCCAGCCATTACGGTTTTAAAACGCGTCTTCTGGAATCAGAGTTGCACCGAACCATGTCCCACCCACCCCAGACAATATTGTCTTCTTTGGGCTCCTACCAAGACTCAAACCCCCAACCTTAATGCATATTCTCAGGATTTTATTTTTAGCTAGCCACCACTAGGCCACAAGAACACGTCGTTTGGAGTAAAAGTTGCACAACCAAACCGTAGCCCACACTGGCCCACCCACCCCAGGCAATATTGTCCTATTTGGGCTCCTACCAAGAGTCAAACCCCCGACCTTGGTGCATACCCTCAAGGTTTTGTTTCTAGCTAGCCACCACTAGGCCACAAAAATGTGTCGTTTCATAGAAGGATATGAAACTCACATATAACACGTAATATTTTTCTTACCCAAGCGATGTGAAATTGTGCACATGTAGCTCGCCCAGTGTGGTAGCATGTCAGTGCCACTTGCATCCACCCACGGCACATCCGCCCACATAGGTCACCACAAATGAATAACTCAATTTCTTTCCTGTATACTTTGTAGAAATATGTTACTCCCTCCGTCCCATTATAATTGTCTAACTTTTCCTTTTAGTTTGTCTCAAAATAAGTATCCCAGAATCTAAATACAAAATTTTATACAACATTTCCACTTTACCTTCTTTATTTTTTTCAAACATGTAAGTTCACAACATAAATATCATTCTCTCTCCTATAAACTTTCACACAAAGAAAAAATCAAAAAGGGAAAAGTTGGTAAAATATATATTCATTTTTTAATAAAATAATTTAAAATTAATTTTCTTAATAAATTGAGTTTCCCAAATGAACACGTAGAATGAAACAGCCTCTATATTAGCTTTTGGTAATAAGAGGTGGATCAAGTAGAAGTTCTTTGGGTTAACTAATTACAAGTTGTTAGTGTAAACCTAAGGCGAAAGAAAAGCTATAAGCCATTAGCATAAAAACAAGTATGAATAGGTTTCATAATCTAGTGGATTTTTTTATCATTCCATAATATATAGGGTGCGTTTGGAAAGCCTGTTTTTTGTATTTGTTTTCTGTCTTCAAATATAAAAACTATTTTTGTATTTGTCTTTGTTTTTTCAGGAAAAAACTAAAAACAAAAAGCGTTTGGATGAAGGTGTTTTCACCACTTTTATTTGGTGAAAATTGTATTTTATGAATTTGGTGTTTTCATTGTTTTTACCACCTAAACAGTGAAAAAACTCAAAAAACAACTAAAAGTTGTATTTGGTGTTTTCATCACTTTTACACACTATTCACAGAAAACAGTTTTCTTGGGGAAAAAACAATGAACAGTAAACGCGTTTGCCAAACGTGTTTTTTTTTTTAGTCTTGTGAACAGTAAAAAAACAAAAACAAAAAACAGGGTATCCAAACGGACCCATATATATATATTTATGTATATTATTTTGGTCCGAATCTGCTGATGTAGTTCAATATATTTTGAATACATTTTAAAGAAAAATAAAATAAAATTTATAAAAATAAAATTTAATATCAATTTTTAAAAAAAAATATTTTGAAGACATGTTCAAATTGTATTGAAAATCAAATTTTGGACAAATATTGTTCAATATTTATTTCTTTCAATTTTCTTGCATAGTTGTAGCAAGTCTCATGGTGCACGTGGTTTGGGGGGAGAGTTCACGTGCGGTCTCCAAGTCAAAGCCATAGAGCTGAAGGGCACCCTGTATCTGTCGGCCACGAGGCACTTGTTCCTTTCATTGGGAATCGGTCAATCCCTTTCGAGCCCTTAAAACCCGCTGCTCTTAATTGGCTCTCAATAATACTCCACCTCAAACCCACACGCACTCTCAGCGCGTGCCATTTGTAACTACACTTCCTATTAGGGTACCCCCGAAATTTTAGGGCGTCTGACACCTAATTCTCTCTCTATATGTGCTCTCTATATATCTATATACGTACCCTAGGGCAATGCAATACTGCTACCTTGACTTCAAGTACTGATAAGACTTGGATTTGTCATTATCCACCTACTCCCTTTCTTTCCTACTACCATATCTCCCACGTCTCCATCACATCACATGTCAAGACTTCGTTTAACCCTAATTTCTATATACATATATAATATATATCATGTATATATGTGTGCGTGCAAGGGTGGTGAATATGGTGATAATTACTAGGGAGACATGGGAGGGCATTAGCAAACAAAAACAGTGACAAGTTGCCCTTATTCATGGGCTCAATACCGGAGGAGGTGCCACAAGCCACTCTTTCATGGGCATGGGCTCATACACTAACATATACATTTGTCTTTTATACAAGCATTTTTTGTGTCTGTGTTTGTGCACATATTATACAGGTATATATAGTTATGGTGGTCCCTCTCTAATTTATATGTATACTCATATAGTAAGTTAGTAACTTGAATCATTAAGCTACTACTGTAAAGGGTGAGAAAAAGTAAAGAGATTGAGAATCATCAAATATATATAGGGTGGCGAGCGTGGGGCAATTTGTACTTTATTAAAATGTTTGGGATAAAGTAGAATCATGGGTATTAAAGGATCTGTATAAATAGTATAGGGGATTAAATGATTAAAGGAATTATATAAATAATATGGGGATTAAATGAAATTTGTACCTTTATTTTTTTATTTTAGAAAAAAATTAAAAAGAGAAACTAGGTGGGTTTATTTACCAAAAATAAAAAATAAAAATAAGTTTGTTTAATTAATACCAAAATAATAGTTGACATCATATTTTTGAATTTTTATTGTGGAAAATCAAGGGTTACCCCTTATAAAATTATATGAATATAAAAAATAAATAATTTATTTTAATTTAGAAACTCATGAAACTAATATATATATATATATATATATATATACAATTTGAGTGATTATTAATACACACATTTTTATTCGCATGTCTTAGGCCTTTTCTTTGATATTATATATAAAGCTTAATTCTTAAATAAATAAATATATATATACACATTTTAAATTAATGGGTGTTATAAGTACAATATCTATATTACATGAGTGTTTTAAGCACTTGTCCAAAATAAGTAAATGCAAAACATACATTTAAAAATTAATGGGTGTTATACGTACAATATTTATATTACAGAGGTGTTTTAAGCACTTGTCCCAATTAAAAAAATATGTATCAATATACACATTTTGAAACTAATGGGTATTATACATACAATATCTATATTACGGGAGTGTTTTCAGTACTTAACCTAATATAAATAATTAAAAGGGGAACTATACTCTCTCTCAAGAAATCCACCTAAACTCCCTATGTAGGAAAATGCAAATAACCACCCCGAACTAATTTGTGCAATAAACCCCCTAAACTATCATAAAAAAATAAAAATAAAAATCTCCATTTTTTTCAAATCATTTCATAAATAACTATAATGCCATTTCTAATTGTATTAACATTATAAACTTTTGCTATTAACAAATATAATGAAATAATTGATGCAAATATGAAGACATAATCTCTATTCAAATTTGTATAAATTAATACATGATTTTTATAATTAATCAAAAAAATAATTATTTTAGCTTTTTATAAAGAAATTATGTATAAATTTTAAAAGGAGTAAGTAATTGTTCAAAACTGTTTATGTATATAACATGAGGAAAAAGATTATTGTTATTGAAGTAATTTATAAATTCATTATGAATATATATCGTATGTAAAGAAAAATATATCATTCCCATTGATTATATTAGAAAAACTATGTCTTCTATAATGAAAAAAGTAATATATTATAATTAATTTATTCTTAATGTTGAAGGATATAAAATATTTAAGTTACATCATCTCTAATAACTTAAACTTTTAAAGTAGTTGGTTATTAACATGGTATCAGAGCCCAGGTTACCAACAAGTCTCGGCCCAAGTTCCGGGAGATTGTTGGGGTTGTCCCACATCGGTTGTGGAAGGTGTTGATGTTCAATATATAAGTGTGAGGGAAAACCTCACCATTTGAGCTAGCTTTTAGGATGAGAGAGACCCTTTGTTGAAATTGTTGTTCCACGTGTTGGACTTGAATGTCACACGTGAGGGGGCATGTTGAAGAATATAAAATATTTAAGTTACACTCTCTCTAATAGCTTAAACTTTTAGAGTAGTTAGTTGTTAATACTTAAAAATAATAAAGTTATTATTAAAATTTGATTGATTTAAATTATAAAATTTATTATCCTGAGTTTAAAATTTTTTACTCTAAATAAAAAGCTTCTTTTGATATGACATATATTCATAATAAATTTAAAAATTATTTCAATAACAAAAATCCTTTTTTTTTTATCATGTTATGTATATAAATAATCTTGAATAACTACTTAATATTTTTAAATTTTATACCCAAATGTTTTTATAAAACCTAAAAGCGTTATTTTTTTAATTAATTTTAAAAACCATGTGTTAATTTAACAAATTTGAATGAAAATTATGCCATTAACATTGCATCAATTATTTCATAATCTTTATTAATAACAAAAGTGTATTAAGTCAATTCAATAAGAAATGACATTATTGTCATTTATGAAATAATTTGAAGACCATGAGGATTTTTTAAAAAAAATTATGTAGTTTAGGGGAGGTTATTTGCATCTTTTTACATACTTTGTGGAGTTTTTATTATTTTCAAAGTTTAGGGAGAATTTTTTTGGAAGAGGGAGTATAATTTAGAGTGTTTAATGGACTTTACCCTAATTTAAATATACAAAGATATGCATGCAATTAACAAAGATCCCATGTCTTTTATTGAGTCTTCATTGTCAATTTGTAGTGATCATTTCCTTTTCAGTATTGATTAAACCAGTCAAAAGAATCTGTACATGTTTCATATTAATTTCTTGATTAAATTCAATTCTTGTTACCTCCATTTTACAATTTCGAATATTGTAATTAGCCAGGTTCGAGGAATTTAACTATTGAAACTTAGGGCGGTTTGGTAGGCGGTTCGGTTTGGTCTTATTTGGTCTGGTTTGGTCTGATTCAGTCTGATTTGGTCTTATCTGGGAGGTTTTCTGAAAGTCTATTTGGTAAAGCTGTCTGGTCTTATGGTCTTATTCAAGTTGTTTGGTCTTATGCTTGGAAAATAATACAAAAAATAAAAAAATAATATATAAACTTCAAAATATATATTAAGTATGAAAAATATATAAAATTTAAAAATAATATAATAAATTCAAAAATAATATATTTTTCAAATTTTATAAATTATTTCGAATTTTTATATTATTTTTTGAATTTTATATATTATTTTTGATTTTTTATATTATTTTCAAATTTTTTTTTTATATTTTCTCAAATATATATATATATCTAATTTTGTATATTATTTTTGAAATTTATATTTTTTAAAAATTTTATACATTATTTCAAATTTTTTATATTATTTTTCAAAAATTATATATTATTGTTTAAATTATATATATATATATATATTTATATATATATTTAAAATTTTATATATTAAGTTTGATTTTTATATATATTTTTCAAATTTAAAACATTATTTTAAAAAAATTATATTATTTTTCAAATTTTATATATTATTTTCGAATTTTATACATTATTTTTTATTTTTTCTATTATTTTGGATTTGTTTTATTTTCCCAAATTTTAAATATATTTTTTGCATTTTATATATTAATTTTGAATTATATATATATATTTCAAAATTTATACATTATTTCAAATTTTTTATATTATTTTTTTAATTTTATATATTATTTTCAAATTATATATATATTTTAATTTTATATATATTTTTCAAATTTTATGGTCACATGTGTTAAGACAATTTTATATAAGACCACTTGAGACCATTATTTTTGGTTGTCTCAAATTACCCATTTTGGTCCCAAGTGGTCCTTGTTTTTTTGGAACCGTGTTTCCAAACAGTATTCGGTCCCAAAAAAATCATTATGAGACCGGACCACATGGGACCGGACCGCCAACCAAACATAGTGTTAATAAACACTTTCTAGCCTTCAATTACTTTATGAAACTGTAAAGCCACACATCATGATGAATGCGTACGCAAATATTTATATATTATTGATGAGTTTTTAAGGTAAGAATAAGGCAGGTGGTTATGGTTCCATCTGGTATGGTCTTAGTTTTTAGGGACCAAACCATATTTGTTCGGACTGGTCTCAAAATTTGGAATTATATCAAATTGAACAAAATGTGGTATTTTTGGAACCATTTTTTTTGGTGATTCCACATGGTCTGATCTGTTCTTGGAAACCAAAATAAAATTTTTGAGACCACCGATTAAGACCACCAAAAACCAAAATTAAATAAAAATAATAATATACAAAATAAATTAAATAATACATAAAAATAATAATAATAAATGAATTAAATAATATATAATAATAAATTAAGAAAACATATTTATAAATAATAAATTAAATACAAATATTTAAAAATAATGCGCAATAAACAAAATGAATTAAATAATACATAATAATAATAATAATAAATAAATGAATAAATAAAAAATTAATAAAATATATTTCAAAATTAATAAATAATAATAATAAATTAAATAAAACATATTTAAAAATAAAATAAAAATAATGAATAATAAACTAAATGAATGAAATAATACAGAATAATAATAAAAATGAATATAATAATAATAAATAAATAAATTAATAAATTAATAAAATATATTTATTAATAATTAAAAATGAATAAATAATAATAAATTAATAATATAAATATGAAATTAAATAAAACATATTTAAAAATAAAATAAAAATAATGAATAATAAACAAAATGAATTAAATAATACATAATAAAAATAAAAATTAATAAATAAATTAATAAAAATAATAATAAATATTTGAATAAATAATAAATTAATAAAATAAATTTATAAATAATTTAAAATGAATAAATAATAATAATAATAAATTAATAATATAATAATATAAATAAATAATGAAATAATAATAAATGAAATGAATTAAATAATGAAATAATAGTAAATAAAATGAATTAAATAATTTAATAAATGAATAAATAATAAATGAATATAATATATTTATAAATTAATATATAAATGAATAAATAATAATATAAATAATAAATTAATAAAATATATTTATAAATGAAAAAATAATAAATAATAAATAAAATAAAGTAAATAATACATAAAAATAATAAATGAATATTATAATAAATATTAAATGATAAATTATTTTATTTTTTTAAAGCGAAAAGATCAAACCAGATTGTTTTACCAAATATGGTATGGTTCAATGTTTGTGAAACCGTGAACATTAGACCAGACCGCTTACCAAACAGACTTTTAAGTTTAGAATCTAGACAAGACAGACCAAACATGGCCTAAAGGTGTAGACATTTACTTGTGTCAATGACCCAATGGTATCATTTATTTTTCTCTTAGGTTTGTTTATGAGGTAATTCGTGATTCGTGGTCTGAAATAAAAGAAAAGCAAAGCGTAGCAAAGTGTTGTGGTCTTCTTTATTTTGAAAGCAGATCATGTTTGGTGCTGATGATTTTGGTCTGAAAAAAATGAAAGATGATAAAGCAGATCATGTTTAGTGGAGTTGGTGCTTCCATAAATTTTGATAGCATATTTGGTGGAATGCTTTGGATTGAAATTAATTTTTTTTGGTAAAAACATTGAATAGATATATATGTTATAAAAACCTAAAAATGAAAATAAAAAGACATTTAAAAATCTGTATACTAGTTTGTCACGAAATTATGGAATGTTTTATTATATTTTTTGAAGAAATTAAAATTTTATTTAAAACTATAATATTGGATAAAAATAAAACATTTATTGCACAAATTGGTACACGTTTGTTACGCTACAAAAACTAAAATTTTTATTGCACAAAACTATAATATAAAAATAAAATATTTATTGCATAGAATTATAATATTGGATAAAAATAAAAATAAAATATAATATAAGGGTATATCAAAGGGAGTATAAAAGTATGGAAAGTTGGACAAGGCCAACAAGGTATCTCATGATAAGATCAGGTACACAGGAAAGTTCTACAAAAACGGAATCGTTAGGAAGCTTGACAAAGTGGGTCATAGCCAAGAAGTCAACCCCACGACCTTATGAATTGATTGTTTAGGGAGTGTCTATTGACTATCCTAGGGAAATGTTTTGAGGAGATAAATGGTGGGTCGCGATCCCATTTATCAAGAACTCAAAATAAAGTACTAAGGATACGTTAAAATGATGTTCAGGGTCATGTAAATGGAAAATATAGATAAAAGGACATGACCCCAGGAAGCTATGACATCAAACAAAGGAATCCGCAAGGAATATGTGTCTCACAAAAAGGATGTCGAGGAATGAATCTCACGACATGATCGGTGCATAGAAAGGGTACTCGCGGATTGAGGTCGCAGATCATTATGCTGATGTGGCATGATCAAACGTCTATAAATAGAGGGCCAGGATTTCATTTTAAATGGACTTTTCGGATATTTAGAAAGAGAAATTTCTAGAGAGATGAGTGATTCTAAAGCTTTATGTATTGTTTTGCTATTTTTTTTCCTTCTCCAAGTTTTGTAATCACAACAAAAGAGCAATAAAATCATCATTATTTATATGTTAGCGAGTGTAGAAAATGTTTCTATATCAATTTGAATTAGAACTCCTATATTAAAGGTGACTCTGTTGGGGAAGAGATGTTTTCTACACAAGTTAATCCTCGTCAAACTTGCTAAAGAGGGCGTCCGCCCACACGGCGTACGAAGCAAAATGAAGAGCAGGAAACATAACAAGGAGTAGAGCAAAATTAGGAGTCTGAACCAGTTCCACCAGTATGAAGGCAACACCATCATACAAACACTGGTGTGGCTCAAGCAAAGACTTCTCTGGTGATAGATCCAACGCTAAATTCACCAAAATTTCCACTAGATCTACTTCAAACTCTACTTAGCATTCAGGAGACTCAGAAGGTTATTCTGACCTTTATGAAAGCTTCACAAGCCTCAGAACCAAGCTCAGCGTCTCCACGAGTCTAAAATCACGCTCTACCAAAAACAAGAACACAAAGCCTTCCATGATAAGCATCGCACACAAAAGTTTAAGCACTAGAGAAGGAAGTTTATATAACCAGAGAACAACTGTGAGCTATTCTAAATGCAAAAGCAGATGTAAAAGAAGTAGAGATAGCTCCACCATATCATCCAAGCATCATAGCCTTGCCGTATCCCGAAGATTATGGGGTGCCAAGTTTTCAGTTGTTTGATGACAGGGAGGGAAACGTGAGAGAACATATCTCTAGGTTTTGTGGATGCTTTGGGGCTTCATAGAAACGATGAGTACCTGAAGCTTAGAGAATTTTCCAAGTCTCTGACAGGTACCCCGTACACTTGGTATACTAGCCTTATCCCAGCCTCAGTGACAAGCTAGACAGACATGGTAATCAAGTTTAACACAAAGTTCTTTCAAGCAGATAAGAAAATGTCAATGCTTTAAATCACAAGGCCAAGGAAACTTCTTGGAGAGGAATTTACTACTTCTGTCAAGAGATTTCGCGAAACTGCTCTACAGTGTCATGAACCTCTCACCGAACTACAGCTGATCAAGATATGCATAGAAGGGATGCTGCGAGAGTACATGGCGTATTTGGTCAACCATGAATTCAGAACCTTTTCTGCACTAGTTGACAATGCACGAAGATTGGGAGAAGTTATGGTGCCTCCGACGCGACCAAGTATTTCCACAAGGCGAGTGGCAATGGTAGCAGCCACAAAAGATGAAAAGACAAGTGGAGATCGCACCAGAAGATCTGAACCATCTCCCTTACCTTTTGGTGAAAAGGAAGCGATTTCTTTGCTTAACTAGTGGATCACTGATGATATCATATCACTGCCTCCGATGCGAAGGGCGCCGATAAGAGAGGAAAAAATGAAAAGGAACTATTGTCCTTATCACAGGTCTATCTGATATTCCTTGACCGGGTGTTGGACATTTTGCGGAATAGTGCACATGAAAATAGGGCATGTGTTTTAGATGTCGCGAAAAATGTAGCCAATGAGCCTTCTCCTGCACATGTGGCAGTAGTGAGTTCTCATGATGACACTGAAGAAATGGTAAGCATGGCCAAATGTGAATGTGCTCCTGCTTGCGAAATAGATGATACTGCTAAATTCGAAGTTTTCTTTAATGAACTTCCAATTCAAGAGCATGTGAAAGAATTCTTGAAGGAGCAAACGATTGTTACCCTCAATCACACTATTGTTATACCACAACAAGAAAAGGCCACAGGCGAGATCACATTCTCAGAAGCTGACAAACAAGTCTTGTCCCTCACAATAGGCCCCTGTATGTGCCCGCTACTGTTAATGGTCGAGAAATGAAGCGGGCCTTTCTGGATAGTGGATCATCTGTTAATTTAGTTCCGCTTGCAACATTGTGAATGATTAACTTCCCTAAGAGCAAGATTGTGACTCATGCCATTTCAGTTACTAACTTCAATGGGGACCAGTAGGCCACTATGGGATTCACAATGTTGGATCTCAAAGTTGGAAGAATTAGAGCTCCTACCAAGTCTCATATCATAAAAGGGGAGCCCTTGTATCAATTATTATTTGGAAGACCATGGTTATATACTTATGGTGTGGTACCATCATCCTATCATCAAGTAATGAAAGTCAATTGAAGAGAGGGAATAATGACGCTGAAAGCATCCCAGAACCCTTTCTGTGCCACTAAAGCTCACTCCGCAGATACAGTTTATTTCTCAGAATATGGAGAAAAAGATGACCACGGCATCTACACCACTCTACTGCCAAGGTGGGAAGATCTAAAAGCTGAGTTTCCACTCAAAAGGCGGGCAAAGGAAGTAAGTTGGTCGCGATTCAAAAATGCTTGATGGGCATATAGTATATAAATTATGGCGGGGTTGGGGGTCAAAAGCCTACGCAATTGGTACTGACCCCGGGATATCAAAGTTGAATCCACGAGCAGAGCATGGTTTGTGTGAGGTTGACATTAAAGATGGAACGATGCCACAACCAACTTTCATAAGCAACACCTTGTCTGAAGAAACCAGAGTGTCTCTAGCAAATCTGCTCAAAGAATATCGTGATGTTTTCACCTGGGATTATGGTCAGATGTCGGGGCTAAGTACTGATCTAGTTAGTCATCATCTCAATGTGCACCCTGCATCAGAGCCAAAGAAACATCGACAACGGGTATTCCACATAGACCTGGAAATACAAATTAAGGCAGAGGTGGAAAAATTATTGAAAGCGGGATTCATCAAGTCTACTCAGCATCCATCATGGCTTGCGAACATAATACTGGTGAAAAAGAAAAGTGGGCAGATTCGAGTCTGCATGGACTACCGTGACCTTAATAAGGTCTGCCCAAAAGATAATTTTCCTCTACCTAATATCGATACTATGGTAGATGCAACTGCAGGACATGAGATATTTTCGTAAATGGATGGATTCAGTGGTTACAATCAAATCAAGTTGGCACTGGAAGATGCGGAGAAAACTACTTTTTGCACTCCGATGGGAAACTTTCATTATACAGTAATGCCATTTGGACTTAAAAATTTCGGGGCCACGTATCAACGAGCCATGACAGCCATCTTTCATGATCTAATGCATAAAATAGTTGATGACTATGTTGACGATTTGGTGGTCAAATCCAGAGCAGTCCATGATCATGTAGGTGATTTGAGAAAAATATTGCAAAGGTGTCGTGAGTACAATTTAAAATGAATCCTCTGAAGTGTGCTTTTGGAGTACCAGAAGGAAAATTTTTGGGATATGTTATACATTGACATGTGATAGATTTGGACCCAACAAAAGCCAAAGCAATGCTGGAGATGGAGCCACCCCCAACTCGCAAATTATTAAAAACTTTTATGGGTAAGATCTCTTATCTCAGAAGGTTTATCCTAGCATTAGCAGAGGTCACTCATCCTCTCATGTCATTATTGAAAGAAAAGGCAGCATCTAATTGGGGAAAAGAGTAGCAAGATGCTTTTGAGAAAATCGAGCAGATTTTGGTCTCTCCCAAAATGATGGTAGCGCCACAACTAGGAAATCCATTGATAATGTACCTCACCTCCACCAATAAATCAATAGGAGCATTGTTGGCTCAAGAGCATAAATGAGAGGAAAAACCAGTATATTACATCAGTCACATGCTCAGAGAGCCTGAATTGCGATACACATCCTTGGAGAAATATTGTTTGGCTTTGGTATTCGCAACACAGAAATTTTGACATTATCTGTTGGCTCATCCATTGGAGTTGGTGACCAAAAGTGATCCTATCTGATATCTACTTACAAAGCTCATACTCAGTGGGAGAACAACGCGTTGGTGGTTGGCATTATCAGAGTATTAGATTACATGCTCTAGGCCAAAAGTAGTAAAAAGTCAAGCACTATCAAATTTGTTGGCTTTATTTCCAGAGGGCTCTGAGCCTAAAGAAGAGGAGGTGGGAATAATAGATGTAACGCGAAACACAAAATATACATTAAAGTTTGACGGTTCTTCCACATAACAAGGGGGTGGAGCTGGTTTCGTGCTGAGAAGTGAAGAAACAAAAGAAGACATGGTCATGGCTTACAAGCTTGATTTTCCCTGCGCCAATAATGTAGCAGAGTATGAAGGGTGTTAGGATTAATAATGGCTCAGCAGTTGAAAATAAAGGTCCTACATGTAAAGGGGGATTCCAAGCTTGTCATCAAACAGGTTAGAGGTGAGTATGCTATCAAGGAACCACACCTCATGCCTTACAGAACCCTCATAAGATCGATGTTAAAACTTTTGAATCTGTAAACTTTCAACATGAGTCGAGAGAGGGAAATCGGTGTTCTGATGCTTTAAAAACAATGGGATCGTGACTACAGTTTCAAGGGAAAAATGTCACCTTACAAATACTACGAAAAACTAGTTCTGCTATCAGCCATAAAGAGGGAGACATAGTGCGAGTGTTGCTAAAGAATGACAACACTACCTTAAGGCGAGGCTATCAAATCATTAGAGGGGTGTTATATCATAGAGCAGCTGAAGGAATTTTAGCCAAATGTGTGTCGATAAGTGAAGTACAACAGTTACTGCAATAGGCTCACGAGAGAATGTGTGGACAAACAGATGTGAGTCTCTATAGAAGTGTAAAACGGGAAGGATATTTATGGCCAAACATGAAAAGTGATGCGGCTGAGCTACAAGGGAGATGTTAGAACTGCAATGCCTACCCCTCCGCGAATGAAGCAAACTTCACGGAAGTAACTGATTGGCGAGAAAAGTATGTGTTTTATCTGAAAGAAGGGATTTTGCCTAAAAATGATAGGTCGCGGTTCAAAAAGTTGGCATCGTGATTTGTCCTTCAAGATGAAAAATTGTTTCGCAAAAGCTTTGAAGGAAAGTTACTAAGATGCATTGATAAGGAAGAAGCAGGGGAAGTACTAAAACAAACTCATGAATTTGGGCACCAAGGATAGAGGAAGGTATTTCAGCAGCTACTTTTGTCTGGATATTATTGGCCAACAATGGAAAGGGATGTCGGTGACTTTGTCAGGAAGTGTCACATATGTCAAGTACATGGAGATCTCATTCATGCACCAGCAGCAGAATTACATAATCTATCCACCCCTTGGCCATTTCATACTTGGGCACTAGATATAATTAGTCCAATCACGCCACAAGCTCAAGGATATACATGGGTGTTAGTTGCAACTGAGTTATTTACAAAGTGGGTGGAAGTTATTCCACTACGGCGGACAACAACAGATAATGTGGTTCGGTTTATAAAAGAGAACATCATTTTCCAATTTGGAGTACTGAAAGTCATATTGTCACTACGGCGGACAACAACGGATCTGTTAGAAAAGTATTCAGTAATCCATCATAAGTCAACACCATACTATTCTAAGGGGAATGGATAAGCTGAAGCTTTTAACAAAGCATTGATCTGAATCCTGCGTAGGTTGGTACATGATAACTAAAAGAAATGGCTAGATAGAAGAGTTTCCCATAGCATTGTGGGCACATCAGACCTCATATCGGAGTGCGACAAACTTGACTCCATATATGTTGGTCTATGGGGCGGAGGCTGTGTTGCCAGCAGAATTGGAGGTTGCGGCTAAAATACTCATATCAAAAAGTAGTAGGGAAGAAAGGTTACTGGAAATTAAAGCATTGGAAGAAACAATGGCTGAGGCCTTCGCAAATCAAAAGACTTACAATAAATAGCAAGCAAGAAATTATAATAAAAAGTACAGTATCGATGGTTTAAGGAAGGGAATAGAGTATTGAAAACAATGCCAGGAATAATGAGGGGGCAAAAAGTGAGAAAATTTGTAGCAAAATGGGAAGGTCGTTATGGAATAGTGGGTACTACAGATTAGAGCATGAAATCACTTGCGAAAGGTCATGACTACTTAATGTAAAGTGGATAAAGTTGTACACATATTTTAAAAAAAGTTTATTTTATACATAGTGTGAAAGACACACTATACATAGTGTGTACATGACAGATAAATGAAGCACTTATGTATTAATCAAAAGATACGACTTGTAGTACAAAATATGTGAAAGACAACGTATTTGAAAAGTTAGCAAAACATGTATACAAATTACATCAACACACTAGTTTAAACCTCTACCAACAGGAGATTAAACATAAAGGTTTTCATGTTCCTCTTGCAGCTCGCGAGAATACAATGAGTGCTCTGTGGATTCTTTTAGCTTGCAGATGTTTTCTTCTGCAGTAGCTAGAAGCGCTCAAGCCTCATCCACCTTTGCGATGCTTGCTTGATACTCAGTAAAAGCTTTAATTTTGGCACAGTGCTTCAGATATAAACGTTGGACCTTTTTCAAACGAGCTTCCCACCATGACACATCTATTTTCATGTTCTTCCAGACCTTAATGCAGGCATAACAATGTGGCAACACATCAGGGGTGAGATCTCTGACGCAAGTGGATATCAATGAAGTAAAGGTATCCGCGATGACATGTAGGAAAGTAGGTTGGAGAAGTGGATCATGGAGTTCCATTCTTGCAAATGTCTCTGGATGGCTACTGTAAACACGATCCAAAATGGCCATGTCGCGCGAATAACATAGGAAGTTATGCCAATAAGCTTGGTTTTGCTGAGAAGGATCCTGAACAAAAGGCGCAGATGGTGCCTTTGAGATTGATTGGTGATGTATAGAGAGAGAACTTGGTTCGGGAACTTAACTTAAATTTTGAAGAGGAAATTGTGAAGGTTGAGCCTGTTGAGGTTGGGGTTATTGAGGATGTATGGGTTGGAATAACGATTCTGAGCCTGAAAAAGAAATATTTTGTAAAGTATTTTGAGGAGTAAAATAATCAAAGGTCTCATCACCAAGCAACATTTCAGGATCTTATAGTACGGATTCTGGGAAGAAGGGACCATGGGCAACACTATTATCCACGATATAAGCAGGCTCATCAACTGTTTGAGTATGGGAACTCCCAGAAGCCTGACCTTGATGAATGTTAGGGGCATGATATGCGACAATAGGATTTTCAACAACGGTCTCAAAGTCAGCAACAACACCACCAAAGAGAGATCTCTGGATTCGTGAACCATCTTCTAATGTGGCCACTATCTCTATTGCAACATCACCTTCAAGGTGTTGCATATGTCACGTATCTATGTCCTAACTGCCTAAAATGTCATATGCATGATACTCTTCTTATAGGAGATTCGTGACCAAAGGGTTGTTATAGAGAAATCAGCAGGAATGGGGTTTTCAGAAGGGAGATTAAAGTAAGTAGCAAGACTATGCATGACAAGGTCAGGACTTGTGTTGGCCTCTATGGTGGCAACCTTCGTGGGTTCAATATTCTATGAATAACTATCATGGGTAGAGGTGTCTTCAATAGATTGACCACCTTGTGTATGACCATCGTGAGTAAACGAACTCTCAATAGGTTGTGCAACAACAGTTGGATTTTTCTAAAGAGTAGAAATTGAAAGATTGTCTTCTTCGTCTGAGTCAACCGCGAAACCGTGAAGCAGGCCTGTTGAAATGGCCCTCCCCGCTGAAGGAAGAGTTTGAGATCTGTCTGTTGTATGCTCTGGAAAGTCTGAAAAAATGTCAGCCACTTCACGATCTAAAGCATCAGTATCCTCAAAAACCTCTTAACCTGTAACATTATCAAATAAAATAGTGGCTTCAATAGCCTCGCGACTTGAAGCATTATCGAAATAATTAGCAACGGTGATAAGAAAGAAATATAATAATATAAAGGATAAATGAGAAAGTCATGGTTGGGCACCTGAAAGCAAGGGATCTGAAGTATGAATGTCCTCTACTTTACAAAATTTGAAAATTTGAACATTCTGAGTGACCCTTGAAGGAGTCACGGATCGCTAAAATAAATAAATTTAAAAAATGGGAGAAGGAAAATTGGAGTTACAACAGAAAAAGATGATGAATGAAGGATGATAAAAATTATACAGTGCTAAAAATCAAAGGTCATTACCAAAATTTTGGATATAGGTTCCTCACGAACTGATACAGCAACGGGAACTTCAACACGTTCTGAATGCCTTCTCTTAGGAACAGGAGGATGAGGGGGTTTTGCTTTATTCTTGGTTAGAGCCTTTGAAGTTTTCTTTTCAGGGGCGGGATTTAAAGGCTTTGGCATATCATGATGATCTGTGACGGAATGATTTGGGGACTGCAATGCTTTTCTGTTGTATAATCCGCGGGAACCATGGGGTTATGAAGCTTAAGGGAAGGATCCCAAAGGTAAATGTTTATTGGTTCCGCGGGTGTAGGGGGCTCCTCCACAAAATATTGAAAGCTGGAAACTACGTTAAGCCAGAAGTCTACATAATTCACGGTGTGCCTTCCTACGCGAGATCTCGAAGGATTATGAATTACAAAAGAAAAGTGTTTTTTAGCCTTTCCATAATCCTCAATTACACCAGCACATCATCATATAGATTTTCTTCAGTAGAAGGGATATAGATAGGAACGACTTGATCAAAGCCCAGTTGACGAGCCACTCGCGATGGATTGTAAGCTGTGACTTTTGAGAAGGACTCATCAAAGACGAGTAGATGACATTCATACACGACAGTAGCACAAATCAATTCCTTATGAGATGAATACTCATAGGAAGTTATGTTATGGTCTGTGTAAAAGGTGGGAAAATGGATACCCTCTAAGGGAATGGAGTATAGCCTCCACAAGAAACTGCGACTGGTGTCTATAAAATTATCCAGTCTTTTGGTAAAAAATAAACCTAACCAACGAGCGGCTTACAATTTTGGTGATAATGGGTTCGCGGTTTCTGTTTGAGCAAGGGAAGTAAAACCAAGAGGCTTTGAGGCATATTTAAGGAATCTTTCAAATAAGAAAAATGTAAGGAATGTGTGTGTTGATATCATACTTACCCATAGATCTAGAAAAATCATTGGCCAAGGTGTCTAGCTGTGAGTATAAAGTACCTAAAAAAAATGGAGCTAAAGGAAATCTAATACCTCGCGACATAATGGAGGCCATTAAAAAAAATGATTTGTTTGGGCCATCTTCAGGACACCCTTGGAAGATATACCGATCCAACCAGTAAGCCATGAAGCCTTCCAATTCATAATCGCCATTGAATTCTGGGCTCGGACCAGTTTTCCGATCTTGGTTGCGAAGAAGGGGCAATTTAGGCTCATATTCCATGAAGAAATGATGTCACCAAATTGAATATTTAAGCTTCGCACTCTTGATTATAGGAGCCTTGGAAATAACAACACATTGCTTGAAACGACTCCCTCTTTTGGCAGCATAAGCCGCACAGGCTTGGATATGCAAATGAATTTTTTGGTCCTCTTCGTCAAAAGAACAAACATCTTGCAGGCGTTAATCAAAAACAGGAAGACGGAACAACACATGGACATCCTCCAGAGTGGGGGTGAATTTTCCCCAGGCTGTTACAAAAGTATGGGAGTAAGGATTCCATCGTAAGACCAGAAGTGTGAGGCCATCTGCATCGTGATGGATGGAAAGGTTAGAAAAAAGTTCAGTAGCGTCTAACAATCTAGCCATGTGTAGAGTATCGCGATGTCTTTCTTGACTTAAGATGTGGCTAGACCGCATCTTTCAGTCAGTAATGGGAGTTACATGGCCTTCGTACTCGACAAAAGAAAAATGGAGTATCTCCTTTTTCGATAAGCAGGCGAGGAAAAAATTACGGTGGTATATTGGCCAAAGGGATCTCACCATCAGAGTGGAGAAGCATGGGTTCTTCAACAATATCCCCCGCGGGTGGCAAATTTTCAATTGAAGACCAAAAGGCATCATGGGCAGTATCAAAGAATGGAGTTTTTCTCCATTCTGGTGACAGAGGAACAGAGGGAATAGCCCCAGAAAGGGGGGCTAATATTTTTGGGGTAGAGGAAGAATACTTTGCCATAATGAAAAGTATGAAATACAAATGAAAGAGTGGATGAAGGGAGTGAATGAATGTGGGAAATGGGAAAGGAAGAATGAGGTTCAATACCGCGAATAGAGGGTTGATATATATATATATGAAAGGAAATGGTCAAGGGGATATAAGATAAAAAGTTAAGTTATCGAGAGTAAGAAGAAGATACAAGGGAAAAGTAAGAAAAATGAGAGAAGTGAAGAAAATAAGGTTTATATGTGAAGGGGCACTGATTTCAAGGTGTATTAAATGCCCGCGGAAGGCGAAACGACATCAACCCTACCGCAAAATGGTATGTCGCGGATCGTGATCAAAAGGGAATACTGACAAACCAGTGGCATATTCGAAAAGAGGAAAATAAGAATATTCAGAAAAAATGTTAGAAATTGGAAAAAAAAAAAAGAAGGGAAAATGTATAAAATATGTATATGGGGTTTTCGTGGATTGAACAGAGTCCCATGCGAATCAAAGGAAAAGGGTTTTGTGGTTTACTCTTTAGTACTTGGCCAAGTACTAAACAGTAAAAGGGAAAAACATGTAAATGGGGATTCACAATCATAGGATATGCGAATCTAAGGGTATATCAAAGGAAGTGGAAAAGTATGGAAAATCAGACAAGGATAACATGGTATCTCATGATGAGATCAGGTACACAGGAAAGTTCTATAAAGAGGGAATCGTCGGGAAGCTTGACAAAGGGGGTCATAGCCAATAAGTCAACCCTGCTACCTTATGAACTGATTGTGTAGGGAGTGTCTATTGACTATCCTAGGAAAATATTTTGAGGATAAATGGTGGGTCGCGACCCCATTTATCAAGAACTCAAAATAAAGTACTAAAGATACGTTAAAATGATGTTCAATGTCTTGTAAATGGAAAATATGCGTAAAAGAACATGACCCCAGGAAGTTATGACATCAAACAAAGGAATCCGTGAGGAATATGTATTTCGCGAAAAGGATGTCGCGGAATGAATCTCGCGACATGATCGGTGCATAGAAAGGGTACTTGCGGATTGAGGTCGCAGATGATTATGCTGATATGGCATTATCAAAAGTCTATAAATAGAGGGCCGGGATTTCATTTTAAAGGGACTTTTCGGATATTTAGAAAGAGAAATTTCTAGAGAAAGATGAGTGATTCTAAAGCTTTTAGTACTATTTTGCTAATTTTTTTCCTTTCTCCAAATTATTTAATCACAACAAAAGAGCAATAAAATCATCATTATTTATGTGTTAGCAAGTATATAAACTATTTCTAAATCAATTTGAATCATACCCCTACAGGAAGCATGAGAAATCAGCTCTGAAGATGATTAGGAATAGGGGCACCAAACACACTTTGCTTGGTCTCATTGTGAATAGGAACAAAGTAGAAATAAGAATGAAGCAAAGTAGCATCCCAATCAAGCCCTTAGTGGCATCACCAATCTCAACTCCCACGCATGTAAAAGTTGAGATTCGTTGATTATGATAATTATAACACATCATATGAATATCAGCTCCTTTTGTCAAATTAAAGGACACTAAAATTTTATCACAAACTTTCTTTACCAGAAAGATAAATTTATTGGTAGACATGACTTTTTGGTGCAAGTTATATTTTTCTTTTGTTAGAAAATACTACAAATTTACACGAATTCGTGATCACTACTCCCCCAAATATATAATTTTGTATACTATTCTCTCCGTCTCAATTTAAGTGTCTTTTTTGGGAATCAAACTTTTTAAAAGAATGACGTTTGGTATTTTATATTGTAGTGATAGTAAGGTGAATTACTAACTTTGTCCATAATGGGTTCAAGATAATGTGATGGTTTGTAGTTTAAGTTTTGCATGAATTCACTACATATATGAAAGGTAAATTGGTAAAGTGATTAAATAAATTACTCCCTCTTATTTTTATTTTGGGGAATCTAACTTTTTGAGATGATGACTTTTATTGGTGTGATAGTGAATGAAAACCAATTTTATCTTTGGTCCCACCAAGTGATGTGATGTTTATAATTTAAATATTTTATAATTTAAATGATTAAAGAGTAAATTGGTAAATTGACCAAATAAAGTGACATTAACTTTTCTTATTTTGGAATGAGTTCAATAGTGAATGTCGATACTTAAATTGGGACAGAATAAGTATTTTGACTTTTCAAAGTGAATATTAAAAAATGTGGCACTTAAATTAGGACGAAAGGAGTATATAAAATTATTATTGAACAAATATATAGTTTTGGCAAAAACAGATCTAAGGAAAAAAAAACCCTTAGATGTTATTGTTGGAGAAGTTGGATGGATTCCTATAAGAAAATTATGTTAGTACTTCTTGTTTATAAAATATATAATAAAATAAAAATAAGGGATAGCTCCAATAATTGAGGGTTTTCCGTTCCTTCCTTGTGATTCCTCCAAGTAAATGCTTCCATTTAGTCCAAGTACACGCACAAATCTGTCATCTATTGACATAGAACACATTTAATTAACATTATAAAATAAATTTTTTTATTAATAATATATTTCTATTTTTAGTTATTGAGGAACGTTTTTTTATGTTTCTCTGAAAAAATAAAAATATTAAAAATGTATTTTTCTTGTTTCCACAACTATAGGGTTGCAAATGAACCGAATCGTTCGTGAGCAGGTTCGGGTTCGGCTCGTTAAGAGCTCGGCTCGTGCTCGTTCGTTTAGTAAACGAGCCGAGCCTAAGCACAATTTTTAGGCTCGTTTAGTAAACGAGTCGAGCTTGAACATTACTAAGCTCGGCTCGCCAAGCTCGTGAACAGGCTCGTCTAAGTTAAATAGTAAAATTATATTATATTTAACAAAAGAAAGTGTTCAAATTGAACAAATTATGAAGATTATTGTGAAAAGATTATAGAAATTAGGCGTTCATAACATAAAATTCATTCATAAAAATTATACTAGTGAAAATATATTAAAACAGATATGCAACAACTCAATCCAAACAACTATTAGGAAGATTAATATATGTTGCACTGAAATGAGTTGTTCGTGAACAAGCTCGGGTTCGGCTCGTTAAATCTGGCGTTCGGCTCGGGCTCGTTCGTTAAGCAAATGAGCCGATCTTGAACACATTTTCTAGGCTCGTTTAGTAAATGAACCAAGCTTGAACATTCCAAAGCTCGGCTCGGCTCGGCTCGGCTCGTTTGCAGCCCTACACAACTATAGCAGATAAACGTTCCCATACATATCACAACATATGCATTATTCATTTAGAACAAACTTTATATATATATTATTAATATCAATTAATATATTATTCAATTATTAGCTTAAATTTATAATATATTATATTATATAGTATAATATATATAAATAAATTTTAGTAGATAAAATTTTATATACTAGTTTGAATATTTTTGAGACAAAAATATATAATTTATTATATATAATACTTTTATGTTAGTATACAATAATAATCTACTATATTATTTTTATCATTTTTTTAGCTAATATAAAATATGCATATATTGCATATAAAATTGTCATTGAAAACTTGTGAAACAAATGCTTTATTAAACATTGTTATATGTTTCTTGTTCTCAATAGTATGAGAATAATAACGATTAATATCATTTATATTTTTTGTTCCCAATAAGAGAAATAGAAATATATTTATATTTTTTTAAAAAATAAAAAATAAAAAACCTTTCATGTTAATGAACGCACCATAAAAAATTGTTAATTATGTATTGTGCTTAAATTTGAGGGCCATAATGTAGCTTTTGTAACCATAATTCATCATACATTTGGTTCAAAACAACTTCACCAAAATTCATGGCTCAATTCGAATTAACTTGAACTTGATGATGTTGAAGGATATAAATGTTTAAGTTACACCCTCTTTAATAGTTTAAGTTTTTGAAACAGCTGGATAGTTAATATGATATCATAACCGAAGGTCTCCCGCTTAAGTTTTTAGAGTATATGGTAATCAACAGATGGTTCACAAAGTATAAGTCTTAGTTTTAATTTTTATTGTGTAAAAATAATTCGATTGAAATTACCTAGACGATAGTGAAAACAGCCTAGATGTGGTGAATAGGTTTTTTATAGATTTTAAGATCAATTAAAATTATTTAGCGAAAATTCAATTTTAATCAGTTACAAAACCTAATACTCAAGTCAATTCTCAAAACAGATCAATCAAGCAAATATGAATATAAGTGCAGAAATTTAAATCATGAGAAGACACAGAAATTTTTACGTGAAAACCCTTGGAAAAACTTTAAGTAAAAATCACGGATTCGCTCGGGTATCAATGCACTATGAATCAAAGATTTTGTACAGACTCTATGAAAACAGTACTTACAATCGATGTAATCTATAATTTTTCACTCGACGTCTGAAAGTCTAGATTCACTTGCGCTCCACGAAGCTCTCGCTCTGCTCCGTACTCTGACGGCTCTGTTTCTCAACAAATCAAATAACCACGAAGCTTATTGCTCCGATCTCCGCACTCATATGACTTTGTTCTTCAATGGATCAAAACAACCTCGTTGCAATAGATAGTGTGATGATTTTTCAGCAACTAGATCATCAAATTGTGCATAAGATCTTCGGTGTAGAAGCACAATTGGAAAATCCCAATAACAAGAGAGAACTTGAATATATATATATATGATCACTCAATATTTTATCTCTCTGTGTTTATCTCTGTAGAAGAATATGAATGATAAAATACTGCAGAGATCTCTAAAAAACCATGTCTCATCTATTGAAGACTTTGGTATTTATAGGCAATGTAGAGAAGAAACCCTAAGTTCGCCCTCTTTGATAATTTTACACTCAACTGAGTCAAACCCTTCAATATCATGTATAATATGTGATATACACGTGCTTATAGGTGTTTAGGTCGAACTCAAGGTCATCTAGGTCAACACGAATCAATCTAAGTCAAAATAAGATTTTAGCCCGATTATGAAACTTTCAGTTTTTTCCAGCAGGACACCTGTAGATACAAAATTTGCACAACACAAAAAGATGATCTCTCTCATTATTCTTCATTGGCTTATATACATTTTCCCTATGGGCTTTTGGCCCATTAGGGCAACATTTTCTATTTTGGATTTTTTTCCACACTGTCAGCTACTTTTTCCACATTTATAATGCTACTTTGAGCTACAAGTTTATTCTAGAATCTTCGAGTTGCTTCATGTTCTTCGGGTCGGGTTACTGAATGGGATCTCGGGATGTGTCGGTCTGGTACAGGGTCCGGGCCATAATCCATGATGATTATCTCGGGTTATCTGGAGTCGGTCTGGTCGAGATCCACTTTTGTATGGGCCGGGAAAACCGTCATGTACACAGGCCCTCTTTCAGCTCATGGGCCTTTTTATCAGGCCCATTAGGTGAAAGAATATTAAGGCCCATCAAAAGCCCTTGGAGTGGCTATGGGACGCGTGCCGGATGATGCGGAGGTGCATTGAATGCCGCAGCCGTCGCAATTATTGCAGTTTTGAACCAGCGGCTGAGATGGCACCGATGCGCGTGAAATGGGCCGGGTCATGTCGGTCCGGTACCCTGACCCGGGTAGACGAAACGTCAATTCTATATAACCTGCAAATCCTTCTCACACGCCATACTTGCAATATTTTCAAAATTTTCAAAATTTTCAAACCGTTCTTCTCTTTCAGCATCCTCTCCTTGTCGTATTCTCCAACCCTGTGTGCAATCCCAAATCCGATCTTAAGTCTACACAATTTACTGTTTGTTTCACTGATATTGGCAAACTCCTGTGACCGTGGTGGATTATTCCTTTATGTGGAGAGATTTGAATCATGCTGCAGAGTTTTGACTGGAAACACCCTTCTCGGCCTGTTGGTAAAGTTTGTCGGATTCTGCAATTTACTCGCCGGAGAACAGATCAAAGGAGAAGCTGCCTGAACCTTCCTTACCTTTGTAAGTCATTCTTCTCATTCTTCTACCTTTCGTCAAATATGTCTGGGAGTGATGATACTAAGTAGGTTAGTGACCTGCAACTGGCAGATACCGACCGGACCGTTACTGATCCCGGGATCTCGGCTAGCACCCCGTCCATTGAGATTACCCAAGTAGTTAGGTCTAGCCCACCGGAGGTCACCCAGTACGCAGGGGATCGAGTCGTAGAGGGTGGCGTCGGGATTAATCAGGATCAGGATGCTGAGGAGGAGGAGAATTTCTGTACTGATCCCCTCCCAGCCAAATACAGGATAGATGCTAAACTTAAGAGCCTCGGGATTCCCGAAGGAGTTAAGGTTAGGCATTACCCTCGGGATGCAGACTTTAGAGTCGGTCAGGGGCTAAAGGCCGGAGAGATATTACTTTCGTCATTCCACCTTGCCATTTTGAAGTTTCCCATTCATCCCTTCTTCCTCTTGGCACTAGCGACTTTGGGTCTGGCCCCCCTTCAAGTCGGTCCTAACTTTTACAGGATCCTGGCCATGATTTTGCTGATCAATAAGGAGTTGGACCTAGACTTAGGTTTGGCTGAGCTCCTGTTTTCGTACAAACTTCAAGAGCTGAAGGATAATAGGGGTCGGTACAACTTAACCTCCTATGTCAAGAGGAAGTTGTGTGACAATGTCCCGACATCCAACAAAGGATGGAAAGAAAGGATGATAGTAGTGAGTGGTCAGTGGAGGCATCCTGACGCTATGAACATTCCAGTCAACCATGTTTTCCAGCCAATCCGACTTCCCGAATTTAAGAGTTTTCACACCCGAGCCTCTTGCCACTGCGAATTGTGCAATGATAAGTTGGGTATGCTAGTTATGAGTTTCCTGAAGGCTCCTCAGGAAAAAAGGGAGGTCGGGTATATAAGATCCCGATTTGAACTGTTGCGAGCCCTTATATGGAGTCAGGATTTAAGGGATAGCCAGAATTGCCTGACTGGATCTGTATTGCAGGAGCTTGCATCGGGAGAACCTTCACCGACGATAGCCTCGGGTTCCACATCGACTAAATTAGGAGCGCAAAAACTGAAGAGAAAGATGTCTGGTGGTCATCAAAAGAGGAAAGCGGTTGTCATGCCCAAGCTTTCAATAAAGAGGGCCAGAAAGGGTGATATGGGTTCCACGTCCTTTGTTTGCGGGGTTGATGTCCCTCCAGTCTCTGAGAACCCTGCAATCAGTCAATCGGCGGGACCGGCTGGAGGACTTGCTGCCACGCCCCTTCCTCCAGTAGAGCATCCTCCTGTCACGCCTCCGCCTCCGCCATCTCAAGATCCGCAGACGGGTGCATCGGAGGCGGTCGAGGTTGGGGGTGATCATGCCCTGGTTCCGAGCTCAACAGGTCTGGATCAGAATAATTCTCGAGGCGACCTTTCAGTCAGGCCGAGCTCTAGCCGGAGTGTAGCACTAGGTGCTCCTGTCTCAGTGTCGGATACCCGGGACTTAGGCTCCGACGATGAGGACCAGAGTCAATCCTGACGTACCAAACTCCGCACTGCTATCTCCACGAATGTCAGAAAACAAGATAATAGGGAGATAGAGAAAGCTGCTGAGAGTGGAAAAGATATTCCCCATGGCCCCCGGTTCAGGCTGGATACCAGGAAGGGCCATCCATACCTTTCTGTGGGGGACCAGACGATCGGGAATTCAGAAGCCCTGCGGGAGATGGCCCTGGGGGTTTGGACCCCGGCGGATAGATTGGCCATGGGTCGATACGACAGGATGATCCTAGCCTTGAACGGCCCCGAGCTTGCAATGAGGGTAATAACTTTTGAGATATTTCGCACTTAGCTTATATTTTGCCCCTTATTCCGTGCTAACATTTTCTTTCCTTCAGATGCTTCACGCTACTCAGGCGTACAATTGTAAGCTTGAGGATGATGCTCGGGTCATCAACGTTTTGAATCGCGATGTTCAAGTTCATAAGGCTGGGTGTGTCAAGGCCTTGGAGCAGGTGAAAAAGGCCAATGACAAGATCCAGTCCCTGACATACAGGGCGGTTGCAGCTGAAGAGGGGCTCTCATCCGCCAAGGCGACGATCTCAGAACTCGAGGCGAAGGCTCGGGAGGCTGAGCAAATGGCTAATCGGGAAGTAGTGTCTTGGGAGGCCCTAACTCTCCAAGTGCAGGCCCTGACCGAAGAAATCGATAAGTTAAAGGCTTCGGGGCTGCAGTTGCTTGAGGAGAAGGTCGAGGTCGAGAATGCCTTAGGCGTGGAGAGGTCTCGGGTAGAGATGTGCCACAAGGGTGGTAAATAGATGATCGCCCGTTTCATGCTGACATGCAAGTACCGCTATGAGCAGGGCTGGAGGGAATGAATAGAAGAACTTCAAAAGCCTGAAGAGGAAAGGCAAATCCCGACTATTAAAGAACTTGACCTCAGCATTGGAGTTGGGCCTCCGTATGATGATCCTGAGGCTGAACCAGATGATTTGGCCTTCGGTGGGTTCCTTCAAGACGACCTGCCCGCTCCGCCTTCTCGCTCTGGCATGGATGAGCCTGAGCCTGAAAACACAGGACAATCCCTCGGGACCAATGCCTTAGGTGGTGACGGGGATCCTCCTGTGGTGGAGTAGGGCTATCCCTCCATTTTTCTCTTATTTTGTTTGTAACAACTTATCACAGCTCTATTGTATCAGCCTTGGCCACTGGGGCCTTTTTCAATACGAATGAGTTTATTTATTCAAACTTTCTTGGGGATATGCATGATCCAGCACTCCATTTGATAAAAATTGGGATATTGAATTGTAACTTGTTAAGACTAACAATAACAGTCGGGCATTTTGGGATTTCTGGTGGATCTATGAAGGTTTCCCGGGCACTTTGGGCCCATGGAGAAGGTCCAACACTTTAGGTTTTAAAACTGATAGTTTGGAAAACCTGACAACTGGTGGGTCTGTGAAGATATCTCGGGCACTTTGGGCCCATGGAGAGGATTCAACACATAGGTTTTAAAACTGATAATTGGAAAACCTGACCACTGGTGGGTCTGTGAGGATCTCTAGGGCACTTTGGGCCCTTGGAGAGGATTCAACACTTAGGTTTTAAAACTGATAATTGGAAAACCTGACCACTGGTGGGTCTGTGAGGATCTCTCGGGCACTTTGGGCCCCTGGAGAGGATTCAACACTTAGGTTTTTAAAACTGATAATTGGAAAACCTGACCACTGGTGGGTCTGTGAGGATCTCTCGGGCACTTTGGGCCCATGGAGAGGATTCAACACTTAGGTTTTAAAACTGATAATTGGAAAACTTGACCACTGGTGGGTCTGTGAGGATCTCTCAGGCACTTTGGGCCCTTGGAGAGGATTCAACACTTAGGTTTTTAAAATTGATAATTGGAAAACCTGACCACTGGTGGGTCTGTGAGGATCTCTCGGGCACTTTGGGCCCATGGAGAGGATTCAACACTTAGGTTTTAAAACTGATAATTGGAGATGATTCTGACTTTCGGGAAAAATTGGACTTTCATTGCAATCCTTTTGGCTCTAGTGGCCTTTGCTTACAATGGTCGAAAACGAAATATTTCTATGGGTAATACCTCTTTAGTTGGGATGCATTCTGTGTGTTTGGTTCCCTTCTGTTATCCGAGTTCCTAAGCAGTCTGTAGGCCCCCCGAACTATTACCTCGGTGACAGTGTAGGGCCCTTCCCATGGTTCTTGGAGTTTTCACACGTGTCCTATCTTCCTCCTGAGGACCATGTCCCCGACTTGGAATCCCCTTATTTTTACTCTCTTGTTGAAATGATTCCTGACCCGTTGTTGATAAGCTGCCAGCTTTATCCCGGCAATATCTCGCCTTTCTTCCACCAGGTCAAGCTCGTGAGATAAGCGTTGATTGTTTGATCTTTCGTCCCAGGCCAGCGACCTCAATGTCGGGACGGCATATTCGGTCGGGATTACGGCTTCTGACCCATATGCCATGGCAAAGGGTGTTTCACCGGTTGGTTGTCGGGGCGTCGTTCTATATGACCATAATACCTCTGGTAATTTGTCCAACCACACTCCTTTTGCCTTCTCGAGTTTCTTTGCAAGGGTGCTAAAGATCGAACGGTTGGTCCTTTCTGCTTGCCCATTGGCTTGAGGGTACCCCACCGAGGAGGTGTTCTGGTTAACCCCGTGCTCGATCAGAAATGACCTGACCAGTTCACAGTCTAAAATTGTGCCGTTGTCCATCATGATTGTCCTTGGTACCCCGAACCGGCAGATGATGTGACTCCATATGAACTTCACCACGCGACTGCCCTTTATAGTGGGATATGCTTCGGCCTCAACCCATTTGGTGAAATAGTCGGTTGCAAGGAGCACGTGGGTCTTCGAGCCAATGGCTTTTGGGAGAGGTCCGACTATATCCATTCCCCATCGAGCAAAAGGATGCGAGACGATTGTCGGGTTTAAGAACTCTGGTGGTTGGAGTATAGCGTCACCGTGCATCTGACATGCTTTGCATTTACGCACATATTCCTCTGTATCCCGGGACAGATAGGGCCAAAAGTAACCTTGGGATAGGATTTTATGGGCGAGAGATCGGGCACCCGAGTGATTTCCACAAGCCCCAGCGTGTATCTCTTGCATCACAATCTCTGCCTCTGAGGGGGTGACGCATCTCAAATACGGACCTGAAAAAGATCTTCTGTAGAGCTGTCCCTGGATGATCGAGTAACGGGCTGACTTCATTCTAATTTTCCTGGCCTCTGCCTTATCAATTGGGAGCGTCCCGGCCTTAAGGTAATCAATTATGGGATCCATCCAGCTAGGCTCTTGGGGTACTAGGCATACCATATCGTTGGGACTCTGAATACTTGGGGTAACGATGAAGTCGGTCAGTACAACCCTGGTCATATCTTCACCAGCAGCAGACGCCTGATTAGCCAAATGGTCGGCCGAGGTATTCTCTTCCCGAGGGATTTGGCTAAATGTTAATTTTTGAAAACCTTCGGACTCCTCGAGCACCAGTTCTCTGTAACACTCCATTTTGGGATCTCTGGTTTCGTACTCACCGGTTATTTGTCTGATTATTAGCTGGGAGTCACTGTATACGGATAGGGATTGTATTTGCAGGCTTTTGGCCATTCTCAGGCCCGATATGATTGCCTCATACTCCGCCTCGTTGTTAGTGGCCGGGAATTGCAACTGCATCGAGGCTTGCAGCTTAGTCCCATCGGGAGTATAGATTTCCAGCCCGACGCCCGCTCCATTGGCGCTTACCGAGCCGTCCACGAATAGTTTCCATGTTTCTAACTCAACGGGCTGATCTGCTTCGTCGGTCTCCCCTTCTAATAGAAAATCAGCCATGGCCTGACCTTTGATGGAGATCCTGGGAACATAAGTTATATCATAAATCCCTAGCTCAATGGCCCACTTGGAGATCCTTCCGGAAAGGTCGGGCTTCGCCATAAGTACCCAAATAGGAGTAGAAGTGGGGACGATGATCTGGTGGGCCTCAAAGTAGTGTCTAAGACGTCGTTTGGCATTGACCAAGGATAAAACCAACTTTTCTTGCTTGGTATACCGTGTCTCGGGATCAGCCAGGGCTTTACTGGTATAGAAGATGGGCATTTGGAGGTTCCTGTCCTCTTTGATGAGCACGGCGCTGGTTGATACCGATGATACCGCCAGATACAAGAGTAGTACATCATCGGGTTCGGGTGTCGCAAGAATGGGAGGCTTGAGCATGTATTCTTTTAATCGGGATAGGGCTTTAGTCTGCTCGGGCCCCCACACTTCTCCCTTTTTGGCTCTGATAGACTGGAAGATGGGTCGGCATCGGTCGGTCAGCCTTGCGATGAATCTACTTAAGGCTACAACCCTTCCTGTCAGGATTTGGACTTCTTTGTGTGTGGTTGGTTCTCTCGTCTCGAGCAGAGCCTTTACCTGTGTCGGGCTGGCCTGTATTCCTGATCGGTCGACTATGTGTCCCAAGAATTGCCCTGATGATACCCCGAAGGAGCACTTGGCTGGATTGAGCTTCATCCCGTGTTTCCTCAAGGCGTCAAATACTTTCCGGAGATGTTCTAAATGGTCAGTTTTAGCTCTGCTCTTCACAACTGTATCATCAATGTAAGCCTCTACCACTGTGCCCATCATTCCTTTAAATATCTTGTTCACCAGTCTTTGAAACGTAGCTCCTGCATTCTTTAGTCCGAAAGGCATAACCTTAAAACAATATGTACATGTCTTGGTAATGAATGAGGTCTTTTCTTCATCTATCGGGTCCATTGGGATTTGGTTGTATCCCGAGTAAGCGTCCAGGAAGGTCAGCCTATCGTAGCCTGCGGTAGCGTCGACCATTTGGTCTATTTTGGGCAGGGGGAAGCTGTCTTTCGGACAAGCTTTGTTTAGGTCGGTGAAGTCGACGCAGACTCGCCATTTCCCGTTCTTTTTCTGCACCACCACCACATTAGCTAACAACTCGGGATACTGAACCTCCCTGATGAAGCCGGCTTCAAGCAATTTCGACACTTCGTCTGCTATGATCTGGTTCCTTTGGATTCCCATTCGCCTCTGTTTCTGTCGGACGGGTCGGATATTTGGGTCGACATGTAATGTATGTCGCGCTATCGAGGGGTCGATGCCGGGCATATCAATATGCTCCCATGCGAAGACATCATGATTATCCTGTAAGAAAGCTGTCAGTTCATTTAATTCACAAGTGGTGAGTTTTGTACCTGCGTAGGTAACCTTGTCGGGTTGGCTCGGCAACACAGAAACCGGTTGCAGAGGCTCTACGATGATTGAGGAACCCGACTCCTCGTCCTGTAATTGCTATTTGGGCTGCGGGTCGATGTCTTGATCCTCTTCCCGGGACCTCTTCCGATCGGGATTACCTTTCATTTCTTTGATAGTGATGGTATAACATTGCTTGGCGGCTACTTGATCTCCTCTGATGTCAATTATGTCGAGACCATTCGGCCCGATGCACCTCATCATCTGATGGAGGGTCGAGGGAACGCCTTACATCCTGTGAATCCATCCTCTACCCATAAGCAGATTGTAAGAGGGCTTCACGTTTACTACTACGAAGGTCTCTGTCAGAGTCCTCTGTGCTGCTGACACGGGCAGGCTGATCTCCCCGAGGGATTCGACTTGCTTCCCGTCGAACCCGGCAATCGGATTTCTGGCCGTCACGATCTCCCTTGGGTCGATCTCCAATTTATCGAAAGCCCACTTGGTCATGATATTTGCACTACTCCCAGGATCAATCATGACCCTCCGGACAAGGCATCCCGAGACCATTAGAGAGATAACTAATGGGTCGTCGTGTGGGACCTGGATGTCCCGGAGGTCATCCTGGGAGAAAAGTATATGAGACTGCCCCGTTCGGTGATGAACTTCGTTTAGCCCGGCTATCCTGCTGACGTTATGGGCCCTCCTCATTTGTGATCGTCTTGATCCTTCGGCACTACGCGAGTCAGGACCTTCATGGATCATGTTGATGATTCTGACCGGATGAGCTGGAGCCTGATTCCGTGGGTTGTTATGTGCGGGTTGATGGACTCTCGGGACATCCCGCTGAATATAGTCCTTTAGCTCCCCTCGGGCTATCATCATCTCGACCTGGCGTCTCAGGTTCCTGCATTCATTTGTTGTATGGCCAAAATCACTGTGTAAGGCGCAGTGTTTTGATCTATCTCTCTGGTCCATGGGTTGTCTGATTGGGGGAGGAGTCTGAAAGATCCCTCTGGCTTTGTTTTCCTGGAAGAGCTTTGCGAGGGTCACTTTCAACGGGGTGATCTTCTCTTCGAATCTGGTGCGTCTCTCGGGATGTGGAGGAAATTGAGGTGAAGATGGGATCGTGGGATTGGAGCGCTTGGGACTATTCGGATGTCGGGATGTATCCGAAACCTTATCCCTCGACCTGACTTCCACATTGATCAACGCCGCTCTTTTCTGTCGGGTTGCTTCCACTTCTTCGATCCTCAAATGGCCCTGAGCCCTAGAATTGAGTTCTCCAATTCCTGAGGGAGGTCGCTTCACTAGTGATTGATGAAACTTGGTCCCCGGGATTAATGCCATCCTGAAGGCCTCCACGGCTGAGTGTTGGTCGCAGTTTTCGATGGAGGACGACTCGACGTTGAATCTGGACAGGAAGCTCTTGAGAGACTCGCCTTTTTCTTGTGTCATGGTGAAGAGGCTCGAGATGGTTTTCTTTTGCCTCTTGTTCCCGAAATACTGGGCAACAAAGAGGTCGGACAATTGCTGCCAACTGCCAATGGATCTCGGCGGCTGCTTCCTGAACCAGAGGAGTGGTGCGTCTATGAGACTGGTTGGGAAGACTTTGCAGAGCAGGGCTTCGTTGTCGGCATACATGGTCATTTTTTGATGGATCTGGTAAATATGCTCTTCGGGATCCTTTGTTCCATCACAGGGAGTGAATCTGGGCATGACGAACTTCTTAGGGAACGGTTCCCTGGTGATTTCGAGAGTGAACGGTGACTGAACGGAGTCGGCAGAGGCCTGGAGGGCCTGGTCGTCGGTGGATCGGGCCCTCAAATCCCTCATTACTTTCTTCTGAAACTCCGCCATCATCTCCTGGAGCTTCTGTGACGTCAGAGGCTCATCGGTGACGGGAACGTCACCGGTGGTCGGGGCCTTGCCTGGCCGGTGAGAGGTCTCGTCGTGTTCCTCCCGTGGCTCGGCTTGCTCCTGGATCTGTGATTGATCCGGAACTGCCGGTGGGATAGCTGCTCGATTCATCCTCGCCAATAACTCATCGCTTCTTCTTTCCGCCGCCAGGCTCCTTGCCTCGGCGGCTTGGCTACGTTTTTCGGCTTCCTCGAGCTGCTGTAGGAGATGCTCAATCGTCGGCGGAGCACTCGGTTGTTGGTCGTCGGGGATCAGTGCCTCTGAATGGGATCTGGTCACTGGCATGGCTATATCTGGAACGAGAGGATGTTGCTGAAGGTTTGGTGGTTATATCTGGGTTTAGCTTAGCTTTTTGAGGTGGGAAGATGGTCGGCGGAAATGACCTAATTTCCCACAGACGGCGCCATTGTGTAGATACAAAATTTGCACAACACAAAAAAATGATCTCTCTCATTATTCTTCATTGGCTTATATACATTTTCCCTATGGGCTTTTGGCCCATTAGGGCAACATTTTCTATTTTGGATTTTTTTCCACACTTTACACGTCAGCTACTTTTTCCACATTTATAACGCTACTTTGAGCTACAAGTTTATTCTAGAATCTTCGAGTTGCTTCATGTTCTTCGGGTCGGGTTACTGAATGGGATCTCGGGATGTGTCGGTCTGGTACAGGGTCCGGGCCATCATCCATGATGATTATCTCGGGCTATCTGGAGTCGGTCTGGTCGAGATCGACTTTTGTATGGGCCGGGAAAACCGTCATGTACAACACCTCTCACTTTTTTGATCATGTATGGAACTACACACATTAGATGGAGACATGTAATAGCTTTTTGGAAATCTAACTTCAAGCGCTTGATGTTATGCTCAAGAATCACCCCATTCGGACATTTTTTAACCAAGATATGAGATCCCTAAGTTGACTGAAAATCTTACTGAAATCACTGTTTCCTTTTTGAATTAGGATTCCTCCCTTATTTAATCCTCTTATAATTGAGAATGAATCTAATCAATTTTTATGTATATATCATTTATACACGTCCTATAATATATAGGAGTGTAGCCCAAGTCATAATAGGATATGTAACAACCAGCCACACAGTCATAATGTCGCACCTACACTTTTCAAAATTTTGCCACAGCTATGTTTGAAGCATAGGTCCAAACATAGCTTGGAGCGTAAAACTTCACTTTCCAGCCATTTTTTTATTCTGAAAGCGTAGGCTTTTTCATAAAAATCACTTTTCTCCGCCACTGTGCCAAAATATTGACTCCAAGAGACTTTTTGTTTGAATTGACTGCTTTGGGAAATGTCATTTTTGCCCTCTGGAAGACATTTTTATCAATACACTCAGTTTTACACTTCACTTGTATTATTCACTACTTCAATGCTTGATTCTACCTTTATTGAAGCTTGTAAATGTCGTTGAAACCAACACGACTTATCTAACACTCAACATGGTTATTGTTTAGAACATGTCATAAATAAACAATACTCAATAGTGTTCTTAAAGTTAGCATAATTACCCGCAAGACAAAGTATGATCCTTTCTTGATTCATGTGAAGAGATTGATCTAATTTTGCACAATTTTTGTAAATTAGTGTCAAGACAAAGCTCCGAATTATCTGATTAAGGAAGAATTAATCCAGTTGTTAATTACTTTAGAGATCACTTACAAATTCTGACTGCATATAATCAGTATACTTTAGGTGAAATAGATGGATCAGGAGTTACAAGAGTGGTTCCAAAGACCAGTTCGAAGTTAAATAAAATGAACATTAATTTAATTTGCTCAAAGATAAAATTGGAGATGTATATATATATATATATATATATATATAGATGAATGGTGTATCTTTTCCTTAATCCTATGTTACGTTATGCCAAAGAGAACGAGCTTTCTGTTTGCATATGTTATTAGTTTAAATTTGTTACTTTATGGGTTCACTAAACAAAAGATAAACTACTACTCCAATAAACAAAGGAAATATATATATAAGCTGAAGACTGTTAATTAAAAAGAAATAAATTATTATGTAAAGACTGTTAACTTAAGGCGGTATTTTTTCATAGTAAGATAAATTACTATAAAAATGGTTTACATATCTTTCTATCTTGGTTTTCAAATTGATATCATGGAAATGACTAAACATCGGATGATACTATACTTGGACTAACCATTAATAATGGGCATTTCCTAAGTTCTTTAGACACTTGTACCAATTACCGAAATAATATATTCAATTTTTCTAAAGAAGACTTTACTTGGATCTTGCTGCTACAAGATAATATTTAATTATTTTATTTGTTTCTATAATTAAAATAGTGTTTATAAAACATTCGCCCCTCAACTAAGGAATATTATAACTAAATTTTTCAAAGTACACCAATCAATAGATTCATCGTTAATTGAAGTCTAAGATGTCCATGGGCAAATATGAAAGAGATTCTTTTAAGTTACAGTTTAAAAGTCAAATGTTAGAATATTCGAGTTTAATTATTATTATTTTTATTATTTATTTAGCACAGAGTCGTTTACCAAATTATTATTAGGTGAAAATGAAGCACACCAATGCTTTTCTGATTATTTCCCCCCCTTCCATTCTGATGCTTGTTAATAGTGTTATTGTTAGAAAAGCAAATGAAATTTCAACAACATATAGTATGATCTCAGCAATATCTATAGGGTTAACTTCAAAAAATTCCCCAATGTTATTTAATTTAATTAATTAATTTCTATTGTGTCCACTTTGTCTCTTATATTATTCAATTTTATCACTATGCCCATCCTCCTCACATTTTGAGTCAAAATATCTAAACTAACCTCCATTAATAATAGTAAGAGGGTTTAGTGAAATCAACCCTTAAAAAAATTATTTTTCAAAAATAAATTATATTTTTTGTAAAAACTATAAATTTCAAAATATATATATATATATATTTCAGAAAATATGATTTTTTTACAAAAAAAATTTTTTTTGTGAAAAATATATATTATGTTCCAAAATATGATTTTTTTTTGCGAAAAAGTATATATTATGTTCCAAAATATGAATTTTTCCGAATAATAGTTTTTTTGCGAAAAATATATATTATGTTTCAAAATATGATTTTTTTCTGAAAAATATTTTTTTTTCCAAAAAATATATATTATGTTCCAAAATATGATTTTTTACGAAAAATAATTTTTTAGTGAAAAATATATATTTTGCTCCAAACTATGATTTTTTTCCGAAAAATAATTTTTTTGTGAAAAATATATATTATGTTCCAAAATATGATTTTTTCCTGAAAAATATTTTTTTGTGAAAAAGTATTTATTAAGTTTAAAAATATGATTTTTTTTTCCGAAAAATACTTTTTTTGCGAGAAATATATATTATGTACCAAAATATGATCTTTTCCGAAAAATAATTTTTTTGCAAAAAATATATACTATTATGTTCCAAAATATGAATTTTTTCCGAAAAATAATGTTTTTGCAAAAAATATATATTATTTTTTCCGAAATAATTCATATTTCGGAAAATAATATACTCCCTCCGAAAAATATTTTTTTTGCAAAAAATATATATCTATTTTTTTTAATTTATAATTTTTGCAAAAAATATAATTGATTTTCGAAAAATATTTTTTTTTAAATGGTCAATTTCACTAAACCCCCTTATATTATTGATGGTAGTTTAAGCATTTTGACTCAAAATGTGAGGTAAGGGGGAATAATAATGAAATTGAATAGTATAAGAGGTAAAGTGGACACAGTAAAAGTTAGTTGATTAAACTGGATAGGATAGTTGATTAATATTAAAATTTATAATATTAAAATACAAATATTATATTTGGTGCTACAGTGGGTCTGCTACAGTGTCCGCACCTACAAAACCATCCACTTTGATGGTTCCAAAAATAGTGTCATTTGGTGCGCTACAGTGCCATTTGGTGCGCTACAGTGGTACCAACTCCAAACTTACCAAACAAGGGTTAGTACCATTATTTCGAACCAAAACCAAAAAACTGGTACCAAAACCAGTTACAAAACAGGGCCTTACAGTCCCGTCGGGTATATTCTATATTGTAGATTTAGTGGATGGAATACTTATGTGTACATATATATAAGCACTGACGGATTCAATTCAGGCTAGTGGGGCATGGCTCCCAATGATTTTTATTTTTTTTTATAGTTTTTATTCTAAAATTTTAAATATTTAGTATTTAGCTCTCATTGAAATTTTTGTTTTACCTTAAATACCACAAAATTTAAATTTCTTTACAAATAAGCCTCAATGAAAATTTGTTTTAAACCCCACTGAAATATATTCGTATATATATATATATATGAGAATTAATAAATTCTTTAATGTGACATGGTTAGTAATTTATATATATATATAGATATATATATGTTGTTTCTTTTTATGTGATTGTGGAATAGAGGAAATCACGATGAGCTGACTATTAACGCAGTCTCATCTGTACCATGACATAGGGTTCGGGTATGCGATTATAGTTCGGCATGGGTTAGTTGTCTATGGACTTGTGGTTTAGTTATTGTATTATTTTATTTGGTTTGTCTATTATTTTATGATTTAATTATGGTTGCACTTTATTTGCTTTGCCTATTAACTTGAGATTTAAATATTATTTCATGTATGGATACTTGTTTTTCTTATTAATTATTATTCCATATTTGAATACTTTGTTTGCTTATTAATTGTTATTCCATCTATGAATATTTTGTTTATTTACGGATAATTATGTATTTAGAACTAGGAGTATAGTTAATGAAAATTAAGGGATATCATATGGGCCAAAATCTATAACAATATAAAATAAATATAATATAACAACAATAATTAAGGGAATCTCAAAGTAAACTAAATTGTTGACAGGGGGAGTTATGTTTTGACTAGTATGGTCATGGACTCATGGCCCCTCCAACAAAATTTAATACTGTTTTTAGTAGTTTATAAAAATGTCTATTTTACAAATAAACGCATAACAAATCCATACATGGCTCCCTCAAAAAATTACAAAAATTTCTTTAATACCCCCAAAAATATATATTTTACAAATAAGTTTATAAAAAAATTACCTGCAGCACCCCAAAATATTTTCCCAAGCTCCGCCGTGATTGTTAATGCTTGACGCGGATTTGTGAATGAGAGGAGAAAGGGCCTGTTTACTAACAGGAAATATTTCCTGTTTTCGTTTCCTGAAGAAATAGAATTATATTTTTGATTCCTTAAGAAAAACAGAAAGTAAAATTTTGTTTACTAAATTTTAATTTTTTTCAGAAACAAAAATAAAAAACAGAAATTATGTTTACTAAAAAAGTTTTGTTCTTACTTTTTATTTATTTATTATATGTATTTCTTATTATTTTTTATTTATATTTATTATTTATCATAAGTTTTATTTATTTATTATTAATTTTGTATATTATTTAATTTATTATTTATTAATTTATTAATTTTTATTTTATTTATAAATATATTTAATTTATTATTTTTATTACTATTAATTCATTATTTTTATTTAATTTATAAATATATTTTGTTTAATTTATTATTTATTATATTTTTATTTAATTTATAAAAATATTTAATTTATTTATATTTATTATTTATCATAAGTTTTATTTATTTATTATTAATTTTGTATATTATTTAATTTATTATTTTTATTATTATTAATTCATTATTTTTATTTAATTTATAAGTATATTTTGTTTAATTTATTATTTATTATATTTTTATTTAATTTATAAAAATATTTAATTTATTTATTATTTGTATTTCTTATTATTTGTATTTTTTATTTATCATAATTATTATTTATTTATTATTATTATCATGTATTATTTAATCTATTTTATTATTTTTTATTTTGTTTATTATTATTTATTCATTTACTTTTATTTTATTTATAAATATTTTATATTTTTATATATTTTTTAATTTATAAAAATATTTAATTTATTTATTATTTATATATAATATTTAAATTTATTAGTGCAAAAGACATGAAAGTCCCAATTTTACAACTTTGAAATTTGGTCATTTTAAAGGCGAGAGGAAACAAAAAGAGGAAGTACCATTTTTCTTGTTTCCTCTTTTCTTTACAATTAGAGGAAACGTTTCCTGAAGGGCAAAAATAAAAATAAATTGGTAAACAATATTTTATTTTTACTTCTTCATTTTAAAAAGTGAAAACAGAAAACATGAAATATTTCTACTTAATAAAGACCACCAAAGGGTCTGAGGTTGACAACATGTTCTAAGTAAACGGCGTAGACCAAAGAATATTTGGAATGTGCAAGACTTCTTCATATACAAAAGTGAATTTCAAAATTTCTCATTCAAATGTGCTTAAAGTTAAAGGAGAAGTCACTCTCTAAAATCAACGGCTACTTTCTCCCACTATTCAATATTCATACGTAAATGTGAGAGTTGTTCTTTGTGTTTTTTTTATTTGCTTTATCTTTTGACCAAAGTGAAAGGAGACTAAAGTAAAAATTTCGTATTTGACGGAAGCTTCCATGGAAAAAAAAAAGCATTCAGATGACATTATGCTTTAATAGAAAAATTAAACTTGTAAAAATGCAATTAAATGACAAATTACTGATACTTTCACGTAAATGAATTCCCGTACATGACATAACACTAAACTCGGACACGTCAAAGTTTGGGAAAATAAAAGAACAATAATGTGTGACGCGACTAATGTGACTATAAAACTTGGAGAGCTAAAGTAGTAAAATAAAACTTAAACATAAAATAAAGTGAAATAATTATGACCATTTTTGTTATAACAATTTGGTAAGTTAAATAAATAGAGTACTAATAAGTTGTGGCAATGGTTTCACACTTTCTAATTTGGTTTTTAACTTTAGTAATTATAAATATATAATATATACAATTTTTTTTCTAAGAAAGGGAAAGTGATTATTACACATTATGCATTTCCAATCACTTATGTTGTGTTTGGTATGTAGGAATGAAATGTCAATTCTAGTCATTTTTTTATTTGATAGGTATTATAAAGTTGAAATGGTCATCCTCTTCTATGGAATGGGCATTCCATTACCTAATAAAACTAAAAAAATACATTTCGTTATCTAGTTAGTGATACTCTTGTAAAAATATTTTAATATTTTGTGGCTCACATAATTATTTGGACATATGGTAATGGTACAGTAAATAAATGTTAGATTGTAATTCTATTTGGTCAAATATATAATTTTATATTATATATTATTGAAGAAGAATTGTTTCCTTTTATTTTTCCAATTTGATATAAATTAAGTGGGAATTAATGTTTTCCTGGTGAACAAGTTGTAGTAGAAACCAGTCATCTCTCTACTTATATTAAAGTGCATATATTCCATCATTATGTACATGATAGATACAACATAATAATGGTTTAACGTGTGCAAAAAGGTCAGGAGAGAGAAACCATATTTTCTTACCCAATTTCTTTTAGGGTTTTCTTCTACGTGCAGATTTTAGATCAAATAAGGGTTTTCTATGATGATGGATCAAGATAGCTAATGATGATAGATCAAAACGTGAAGATTTATGGATCGTAAATAGGTGAATAACTATTATCATAACTATGATGTATTTATGATTTATTTCCACTTAATAAATATAGTGTAAGCATGATAGAGGTTCTAAGATCTTTAGAGTTTATGTTTCGCGATTTGTGTTTTATATTTTAGCATGAATATCATGAATTTAATTTACATGTTTATTGCGACTACATATAGGTACGAATTGCATTCAATTGAATTTAGGTTACTGTGGTTTAAAAAGTGCATCAATTTTGTGTATAACTCAAATATACACATGTCTATGACATTATATATTGTATGCATAAATATATTCATATATATGAATGCATCTGACCTGATGATTTACACATTTATATATGTGTATAAATAATGATTAATGCTTATGTACATCATTTAGGCCCTGTTTGGTTCGCGGTCCGGTTCCATGTGGTCCGGTCTCATAATGGTTTTTTTGGGACCGGACACTGTTTGGCAACACGGTTCCAAAAAAACAAGGACCACTTGGGACCAAAAGGGGTAATTTGAGACAACCAAAAATGATGGTCTCAAGTGGTCTCAAGTGGTCTTATATACAATTGTCTTAACACATGAGACCATTAAATTTGAAATATATATATAAAATTAAAAAATATATATAATTTGAAAATAATATATAAAATTAAAAAAATAATATAATTTTTTTGAAATAATGTATATAATTTGAAATATATATATATAATTCAAAATTAATATATAAAATGCAAAAATATATATTTAAAATTTGGGAAAATAAAAAAATTCCAAAATAATAGAAAAAATAAAAAATAATGTATAAAATTCGAAAATAATATATAAAATTTGAAAAATAATATAATTTTTTTAAAATAATGTATTAAATTCGAAACAAATATATAAAAATCAAAATTAATATATAAAATTTTAAATATATATATAATTTAAAAAATAATATATAAGTTTTGAAAAATAATATAAAAAATTTGAAATAATGTATAAAATTTGAAAACAAATATAAAATTCAAAAATAATATACAAAATTAGATATATATATATATATATATATATATATATATATATTTTTGAGAAAATATAAAAAATTTGAAAATAATATAAAAATTCAAAAATAATATATAAAATTCAAAAAATAATATAAAAATTCGAAATAATTTATAAAATTTGAAAAATATATTATTTTTAAATTTCTTATATTATTTTCAAAAAATTTATATTTTTTCAAATTTTATATAATTTTCATACTTAATATATTTTTTGAATTTTATATATTATTTTTTATATTTTTTGTATTATTTTCCAAACATAAGACCAAACAGCTTGAATAAGACCATAAAACCAGACAGCTTTACCAAACAGACTTTCAAAACACCACCCAGATAAGACCAGACCAGACCGGACCAGATAAGACCAGACCAGACCAGATAAGACCAGACCGGACCGCCTACCAAACGGGCCCTTAGGAATTGTATGCTTCTACGTCATTTACAGCAATTTACATGAATATTGTACTCGTCTTGTTGGTGTGTCTGGCGTGGTCACAATATTTATTTTTGGCATGCAAAATGTTAGGAATTAATTCTCAACTTACATTTAAGAATTAATCTCGCCCATGATCATCAACACTCAGCTTTAACCCACACACACAATAACACACATATCACATACATAACATATAAAATTTAACGTGGTTCAGCCCCAACTTTGACCTACGTCCACGGACACACAATTTTTATTCAATAAATAGAGATGGATTATATCGGTGCACACAACACCATCACTTATCTCTTGGTGTCACACAACACCCTCACTCATCTCTTTCTATTTTTTCTCTCTCTTTCTCTCGGTGCTATCCGTACCTAGTGTCGGTCCGCACCCTCACCTCTTAACTCACATCTCTATCTTGCTCTTATTTTGTTGTCTCTCTCAACATACAACGTGTCTCTTTTATAGGCATTTCCAACTAATCCAAAACCAACTTGTTTCTAATCCTCACGTGTTCCATATGTATTTTGACCCAAAGTTTGTAGTCAACAATATTTGACCATCTAGACTAGCAACTATCCAACTTGAAGTTTGTTTTGTCTACTTTCATTATCACCATATCACATTTGTGTTGGATAGGTCAAAATTTGGCAGCCTACGTTTAGCAGCCAAACTCAATAAACTCCACCTTTGGCCAAATTCCTTCATTTCACTCCGATCCATTCCCAACTTCAAATTTGTTCCACCTTGATCCAAACATCATCGCTTTTAACATCATCTTCTTTTTCTTTTTCTCTTTTTTTTTTCTCCCTCCAATCACTTAGCTTTCACCATCCGTGAATCAAAGTCTCACATTTTTTGTTTCAATCATTGTTTTTCTCTCTACAATTATTCTTGCTTCCCACTAACTCCACCTCTTTAATACCCACTTTATATTTCCTCTATAATGACTCTCAAAATACTTCACCAAATTCGACCCCCCCTTTTCCACACTACAATTTTTTTACCAGCTCCTCCTCCTTCTTCTTGACAAATCCAGCGTCTGTAAGCCACCAGCGTGCCACCACAACTACGTGTTCTCCACCACGCCGATGTGCGTCGTGCCTCCATACGTCAACCGGAACTGTTCCACCTGCCCATGTTAAGACTCCAAATCTGCCTCATCTACTTCTTCTTCATCAGCTTCATCATCACCTTGTTTTGATTTCTTTTTTTTCAAACTCACTCACACCACCGACTCAACAACACCGCAAGCAAGTTCTGATACCACTTGTTATTAATTAATTCCCAACTCATAGTTATGAATTAATCCCACCCATGATCGTCAGCACAGAGCTTTAACCCACACACACAACAACACATATATCACATACATAACACACAAAATTTAATGTGGTTCAGCCCCAACTTTGACCTACGTCCACGGACACATAATTTTCCTTCAATAAATAGAGATGGATTACATCGGCTCACACAACACCCTCACTTCTTTCTTGGTGTCACACAACACCCTCACTCGTCTTTTTCTCTCTTTTCTTTCTCTTTTCTTCTCTCTTTCTCTCGGTGTTGTCCGCACCCGGGGTCGGTGCCGGTCCGCACCCTCACCACTTAACTCACATCTCTATCTTGCTCTCATTTTGGTGTATCTCTTAACATACAACGTGCCTCTATTTATAGACATTTCCAACTAATCTAAAACCAACTTGTTTCTAACCCTCACGTGTTCCATATGTATTTTGACCCAAAGTTTATAATCAACAATATTTGATCATCTAGACTAGCAACTATCAACTTGAAGTTTGATTTGTCTACTTTCATTATCACCATATCAAATTTATGTTGAATAGGTCAAAATTTTGCAGCCTAAGTTTAGCAATCAAATTTGTCCAAACCCAACAAACTCCACCTTTGGCCAAATTCCTTCACTTCACTCCGATCCATTCCCAACTTCAAATTAGCTCCACCTTCATCCAAACATCATCGCTTTCAACATCATCTTTTTCTTTTTTCTCCTTTTTTTTTCTCTCTCCAATCACTTAGCTTTCACCATCCGTCTATCAAAGTCTCACATTGTTTGTTTTTTTTTTTTTTCAATCATTGTTTTCTCTCTACAATTATTCTTGCCTCCCACTAACTCCACTTCTTAAATACCCACTTTATATTTTCTCTATAATGACTCTCAGAATACTCCACCAAATTCAACCCCCACTTGTCTGCACTACAATTTTTTTTTCCAGCTCTTCCTTCTTCCTCTTGATAGATGTAGAGTCTGCAAGCCACCAACGTGTCACCACAACCACGCGTTCTCCACCAAGCCGTTGTGCACCATGTCTCTATGCGGCAACCGAAAATGCTCCACCTGCCCACGTTAAGACTCCAGATCTGTTTTTCTTCATCAGCTTCATCATCACCTTGTTTTTATTTTATTTTTCAAACTCACTTACACCACTAACTCAACAACACAACAAGCAAGCTCTGATACCACTTGTTAGGAATTAATTTCCAACTCACACTTAGGAATTAATCCCGTCCAAGATCGTCAGCACTGAATTTTAACCCACACACACAACAACACATAAATCATATACATAACACACAAAATTTAACGTGGTTCAACCCCAATTTTGACCTACGTCCACAGACACACAATTTTCATTCAATAAATAGAGATGGATTACACCGGCGCACACAACACCCTAACTTCTCTCTTGGTGTCACACAACACCCTCACTCATCACTTTCTCTCTTTCTCTCGGTGTTGTCCGCCGGTTCACACCCGCACCTCTTGACTCACATCTTTATCTTGCTCTCATTTTGGTGTATCTCTCAACATATAATGTGCCTCTATTTATAAGCATTTCTAACTAATCCAAAACCAACTTGTTTCTAATCCTCACGTGTTCCATATGTATTTTGACCCAAAGTTTGTAGCCAACAATATTTGAGCATCTAGACTAACAACTATCTAACTTAAAGTTTGTTTTGTCTATTTATATTATCACCATATCACATTTGTGTTGGATAGGTCAAAATTTGGCAGCCGACGTTTAGCAGCCAAATTTGGCCAAACCCAACAAACTTCACATTTGGCAAAATTCCTTCACTTCACTCCGATCCATTCCCAACTTCAAATTTGCTCCACCTTGATCGAAACATCATTGCTTTCAACGTCATCTTCTTTTTCTTTTTCTCCTTTTTTTTTCTCTCTCTCCAATCACTTGGGGTGCATTTAGTAACGCTTCTGTTTTTCGTTTTTTTGTTTCCACCTACCAAAAAGCAGAAAAAGAAACAATAATAATGTTTAATAAACAACTTCTGTTTCAAAATAATGAGAAATGTTTCAAACGTTTCACATGAAAATGAGAAACAAAAAAAAGTTGTTTCACTTATTTCTCAACTATTCCAAGTGAAATGTTTTTTTTTACTATTGGCATTTAATGCTTTTACTATTTGCAATTATTCCTCATTTGCGATTAATGAATGGAGTTCGTGATGTGGAACAACTATCGAAGAAAGTGATTTATATTATCATATGTTTGGATATTATTTCATTTTGTAAACATTAAAAATTAATGTTATAATTGATTAATCGTTAGAAGTTGTAACTTTAATACTTTAATAGTTTCTTTAATTTATTTTATTTTATCTACGCAAGTAAATGCCAAAATAAAAATATAAAAAAAAATATTCAAAAAAAAATGAGAAACAAATGTGTTACTAAACATTATTATTTGTTTCTGTTTCAATAATTGTGAGAATAAAATGAAATTAACAAACTTCATTTCTGTTTTTTATTTCTCGTAAGTGAAACGTTTTTTCATTTCTATTCCTAAAAGAACATAAATGAAAAAATAGAAACGTTACTAAACGCACCCTTAGCTTTCACCATCTTTGAATCAAAGTCTCACATTGTTTTATTTATTTTTCAATCATTGTTTTTCTCTCTACAATTATTCTTGCCTCCCACTAACTCCACTTCTTTAATACCCACTTTATATTTCCTCTATAATGACTCTCATAATACTCTACCAAATTCGACCCCCACTTGTCCCCGCTACAATTTTTTTTCCAGCTCCTCCTTCTTCATCTTGACAGATCCAACGTCTGCAAGCCACCAGTTTGCCACCACAATTACGCGTTTTCCACTACACCGTTGTGCGCCGTGGCTCCATATGGCAACATGAACTGCTCCACCTGCCCACGTTAAGACTCCAGATCTACCACATCTACTTCTTCTTCATCATCACCTTGTATTGATTTTTTTTCAAACTCACTAACACCACTGACTCAACAACACCACAAGCAAGCTCTAATACCACTTGTTATGAATTAATTCTCAACTCACACTTAGGAATTAATCCCACCCAGGATCGTCAGCACTCAGCTTTAACCCACACACACAACAACACACATATCACATACATAACACACAAAATTTAACGTGGTTCAGCCCTAACTTTGACCTACGTCCACGGACACACAATTTTCATTTAAAAAATACAGATGGATTACATCGGCGCACACAACACCCTCACTTCTCTCTTGATGTCACACAATACCCTCACTCATCTCTTTCCCTCTTTTCTTCTCTCTTTCTCTCGGTACAATACTCACCCTTATCTCTTAACTCACATATCTATCTTGCTCTCATTTTAGTGTATCTCTCAACATACAATGTACCTCTATTTATAGGCATTTCCAACTAATCTAAAACCAAGTTGTTTTTAATCCTCACGTGTTCCATATGTATTTTGACCCAAAGTTTGTAGCCAACAATATTTGACCATCTATACTAGCAACTATCCAACTTGAAGTTTGCTTTGTCTACTTTCATTATCACCATATCACATTTGTGTTTGATATGTCAAAATTTGGCAGCCGACGTTTAGCAGCCAAATTTGGCCAAACCCAACAAACTCCACATTTGGCAAAATTCCTTCACTTCACTCCAATCCATTCCCAACTTCAAATTTGTTCCACCTTGATCCAAACATCATCGCTTTTAACATCATCTTCTTTTTATTTTTCTCCTTTTTTTTCTCTCTCTTCAATCACTTAGCTTTCACCATCCATGAATCAAAGTCTCACATTTTTTTTTTCAATCATTGTTTTTCTCCCTACAATTATTCTTGCCTCCCACTAACTCCACCTCTTTAATACCCACTTTATATTTCTTCTATAATGACTCTCAGAATACTCCACCAAATTCGACCCCCACTTGTCCGCACTACAATTTTTTTTCCAGCTCTTCTTTCTTCCTCTTGACAGATCCAGCATCTACAAGCCACTAGCTTGCCACTACAATTACGCATTATCTACCACACCGCTATGCTCCGTCCCTCCATGCGGCAACAAGAACTGCTCCACCTGCCCAGGTTAAGACTCCAGATCTGCCACATCTATTTCTTCTTCATCAGCTTCATCATCACCTTGTTTTTATTTTTATTTTCAAACTCACTCACACCACCGACTCAACAACACCATAAGAAAGCTCTCATACCACTTGTTAGGAATTAATTCCCAAATCACACTTAAGAATGAATCCCGCCTAGGATCGTCAACACTCAGTTTTAACCCACACACAACAACACACATATCACATAAAATTTAACGTGGTTCAGCCCTAATTTTAACCTACGTCCACGGACACATAATTTTCATTCAATAAATAGAGATGGATTACACCGTCGCACACAACACCCTAACATCTCTCTTGGTGTCACACAACACCCTCACTCATCTATTTTTCTCTTTCTTTCAGTGTTGTCCGCACCCTCACCTATTAACTCACATCTCTATCTTGCTCTCATTTTGGTTTATCACTCAACATACATCGTGCCTCTATTTGTAGGCATTTCTAACTAATCCAAAACCAACTTGAAAATCAACTTGTTTATAATCCTCATATGTTCCATATGTGTTGGCTTTGAAATTCCATTTCAAGCAATAAATCTTATTTTGATATTAACAAAACATTCAAAACCGTGTTTGGTACTAATATGGCTTTGAGCTAAGTGTTTCAGCAAGTACAGGTAAATGTTTTGGGAAGATCGCTAAAGCAACAAGCGATAAGGAAACTCAAGCGCAAACTCGAAGAAGGACAAAAAGATCAAAGAAAGAACAAAAGCTGGACTCAAGACCTGGGGTAGATAGGTCGGGGTGAGAATATTGTAATAAGGTATCTTATGCGTTGATTGATCTTATAAGCTCAAGTAATTAATCAAACGAACTCAAACGGATCAAAAACGGACCTTGAAAACAATTTTTGGAGTCACCCAGTCGACTGGCCTGTCCAAGGCAGTCGACTGACTGTGACCCAGTCGACTGGCCCTTAAGGACCCAGCCGACTGGATGAACCAGTGAGTTATAAAACATTCTAACTGCATGAGGCAGTCGACTGGCCTGTCCAAGGCAGTCGACTGACTGTGACCAGTCGACTGGCAGTTAAGGACCCAGCCGACTGACTGGACCAGAGAGTTTCGAACATTTTTTATTGCCTGAGGCAGTCGACTGGCCTGTCCAAGGCAGTCGACTGACTCATGAGGCAGTCGACTGGCCTTCTTGAGGCAGTCGACTGACCCTAGCCGTTGGGAAAAATATTTTAAATCTAAGCATGGAGGCAGTCGACTGGGTGTCGGTAGACAGTCGACTGGGTGCTTCAGGATTTTAAGGAAAAGTATTTCTAAACAATATTTTTGCCCAAAAAGAAATGATTTTGCTTGCATATTTTCAGGTCCTACTCTCCATATTGTCTAGGGTGAGACACACTCTCCAAACCCTAGTGTTCACTATATAAAGAAAGAGATATGGATTAAAAATACTAAGGTTCTTGTGTGAGAAATTTTTCCAAATATTGTTCATCTCTAATTTTCTCTCAAGCATCTTCTGAAAAATCTTTTGATAGCAAAATCTCGCTTTTCACTCTTATCATTTTGAAGATTTAAACTCAAGCCTTGAGCCTATTCTCTTATTGAAAATATATTGTGAGAATATATATATATATCTTGAGTTCTTGAAATATCACTTAAAAACACTTGAGCTTATATTGATCTATCATCCATAAAAACCTTAGGGTTTTGAGTGTTTTTGTTTCTTGAGTGATATATTGATTACATACACAAATTTGTGATCTTGGGTGAGTGAAGCCCATTGTATCAAGGGAGGATTGTTCTCTTGATTGTGTGAAGAGCTAGTTAGCTCTTTTGTAAAGGTTTTGATATTCCACCTATTGAAGGAAGAGCCATAGTGTGAGGATTGGGAAAGTCTCAAGGAAATGGATTCTTTGAGCCGAGGAGTAGGAGTTACCGAACCTCGTAAAAATCACGGTGTCAATATCTCTATCTCTATCTCTTTACTTTATGTTCATGCATGCTTAATTTATATTGTGGTAAATAGCTTGTTGAATTTAAGTGAAATCATTCATTGCATATTTTACCTTGTAAATTAATATTGAACATTGTTGCATGTCTAGTAAGAATAAAAAGGAGTTAGAAATTATTTTTAAAACCCTATTCACCCCCCCCCCCCCCCCCCCCCCCCCTCTAGGGTATTTTAGTGACTAACAATATGTATTTTGACCCAAAGTTTGTAGCCAACAATATTTGACCATCTAGACTAGCAACTATCCAACTTAAAGTTTGTTTTGTCTATTTTCATTATCACCATATCACATTTGTGTTGGATAGGTCAAAATTTGGCTGCCTACGTTTAGCAGCTAAATCTGGCTAAACCTGACAAACTCTACCTTTGGCCAAATTCCTTCACTTCACTCTGATCCATTCCCAACTTCAAATTAGCTCCACCTTGATCGAAACATCATCGCTTTCAATATCATCTTCTTTTTCTTTTTCTCCTTTTTTTTTTCTCTCTCTCCAATCACTTAGCTTTCACCATCCGTGAATCAAAGTCTCACATTGCTTGTTTTTTTTTTCAATCATTGTTTTATCTCTACAATTATTCTTACCTCCCACTAACTTCACCTCTTTAATACCCATTTTATATTTCCTTTATAATGACTTTCAAAATACTTCACCAAATTCGACCCCCACTTCTCCGCACTACAATTTTTTTTCCAGCTCCTCCTTCTTCCTCTTGACAGATCCAGCATTTGCAAGCCACCAGCTTGCCACTACAATTACACATTTTCCACCACACTGCTATGCGCTGTGCCTCCATGCGGCAACAGGAACTGCTCTACCTCCCCACGTTAAGACTCCAGATCTACCACATCTACTTCTTCTTCATCAGCTTCATCATCACCTTGTTTTGATTTTTTTTTCAAACTCACTCACACCACCGACTCAACAACACCACAAGAAAGCTCTGATACCACTTGTTAGGAATTAAATCTTAACTCACAATTAGGAATTAATCCCGCTCAAGATCGTCAGCACTCAGCTTTAACCCACACACACAACAACACACATATCACATACGTAACACACAAAATTTAACATGGTTCAGCCCCAACTTTGACATACATCCACGGACACACAATTTTCATTCAATAAATAGAGATAGATTACATCGGCGCATACAACACCCTCATTTCTCTCTTGGTGTCACACAACACCCTCACTCATCTCTTTCTTTCTTTTCTTCTCTCTTTCTCTTGGTGTTGTCCGCACCAAGTGTCAATCCGCACCCTCACCTCTTAACTCACATCTCTATCTTGCTCTCATTTTAGTATATCTCTCAACATACAACATGCCTCTATTTATAAGCATTTCTAACTAATCCAAAACCAACTTGTTTCTAATCCTCACGTGTTCCATATGTATTTTGACCCAAAGTTTGTAGCCAACAATATTTGACCATCTAGACTATAAACTATCCAACTTGAAGTTTGCTTTGTCTACTTTCATGCGTTTATGATATTCCTATTGATTAATGTACATGCATAATTATGAATGAATGAAAACAGGAATAGTCTTGGAAAAGACATTATTGTTGCACCTTTATTATAATTTTCCAATTATAGATCATGTTAAGTAGGTTGTTAATGTTGTAGTACATAGAAGGGACTGTGTGCCTTTTAAGTGACATACAACCGCTATGACTCGCATTAGTAGTCTATTTGTCATGATGTTTATGGTGATCACCTTAAGGACCCAATCTAATTTAAAGCCGCTTAATGACTATTTCACTGAACCACTAAAGAAATAATCATATGGTCCAGGTGGGAGAATGTAAGAATATTTTAATATTCTGTGGCCCGCATAATTATTTGGACATATGATAATGGTACAGTAAATAAATATTAGATTGTAATTCTATTTGGTCAAATATATAATTTTATATTATATATTATTGATGGAGAATTGTTTCCTTTTATTATCCCAATTTGATGGAAAGTGGGAATTAATGTTTTCTTGGTGAACAAGTTGTAGTAGGAAACGGGTCATCTCTCTACTTATATTAAAGTGCATATATTCCATCATTATGTACATGATAGATACAACATATATAATAATGGTTTAACATGAATGCAAAAAGGTCAGGAGAGAGAAACCCTATTTTCTTACCCTATTTCTTTTAGGGTTTTCTTCTACGTGCAGATTTTAGATCAAATAAGGGTTTTCTATGATGATGGATCAAAATGTAAAGATTTATGGATCGCAAATAGGTGAATAGCTATTATCATAGTTATGAGATATTTATGATTTATTTTCGCTTAATGAATATAGTATGAGCATGATAGAGATTCTTAGATCCTTAGGATTTATGTTCCGCGATTTGCGCTTTATGTTTTAGCATGAATATCATGAATTTAATTTATAACTCTAATCAAATAAAAGAATAATAATGATCATTCCATTTCATTACATTCTTACATTCCAAACGCGCAACATTACAGTTACTAATTTAAAAATAGACTAACTTGATGAATTGTTGAAGGATTAAATAGTTGAAAGCAATTGAAGTCAATAGTTGAATGCAGGTACGTACATGATCCGGGACAGATACAGTTCAGGCCCAGTGGGGGCTATGGCCCCCACTGAAACTTTTTTTTATATATATTTTTTACTCTAAAATTTTAGATATTTAGAATTTAGCCCCCACTGAATTTTTTTTTTTACCTTAAGTACCACAGAATTTAGATTTCTTTACAAATAATCCCCCACTGAAAATTTATTTTAAACCCCACTGAAATAAATATATGTCATTTATACCCCAAATATCCAAAAAATATTTTTTTAGCCCCCACTAACACGAATCCTAAATCCATCAGTGTACATGATGCAAATATGTATATCTGAAGGGTTATCTTATTGTGGAGGGAACTTGTAATTAGCATTAAAAATGTAAAATTTCAACTTGTGTAACTCAAGAAAGCATTGGAAAGATTACGAAAATGAAGGTGTCAATTTTCCCGCGTAAGTTGATCTGGACATAAAAATAATAATAATAATAAATAAATAAATAATGATGGTGTCAAAAGCGGTGGACACTAGCCACTGGCCGTTGTTTTTAGACTAGTGACTTGTTTGATGATCAAGTTTAATTTGAATCATAAATGTCATATGAAGTCTTTTACATTTCAATGGTCTTTGGTCTACTTTGAACATGTTGTCACCCCTCGGACCATTTCTCGTCTCATTTCCATTTCTGTCAAACCCCGACAACTGTTAGGAGACCCATTCCAATACCTTTTTTTCCCTCCCCTTTAAATTTCCATTTTATTTTTGTTTTGCTTTTGAATCCATTTAATAGAACGTTCACTTAGTCTCTTGATCAAAATATTTTTAGTAGAAAAAAATTATCTTTCTGTGATTATAATTATTCTATACAAAATACAGAACTTTGAAAGTCATGGTCACAAATAGGTAAAAAATTACAAGGTAGCATAAAATAATTTAATATTTGTGCCAAAAAACTTATTTTCAATAACAAATTTATTTTCATGGTAAATCTGTTTATGATTAAATCCAAAAATTCTTGCAATGTTTAGCATACACTGTTGAATTTGCCGAGTCTTTGTTCATTGGCTAGCTCTATGTTTGGTACTTTTTCTTTCTTTTTCTGCATGTTTGTCATTTCAAATTTCAATGTTAACCATTGCTCTTCAATCAATATCCGAAGAGCATTATGAATTTTTTTGAATGCTTCGACAAATATTTCTTTAACCATATCATTAATCCTTTGGTCAATAAAAGCTCTTCAAACACAACACAAACTAAATGAAAGTGTTAACTTATGCTTTTATTACTAATATAAGTTAAAAATTAACTAAACTTGATGAAATAGGTTTTTCCAAAATAAAATTTTAATTTATAAAACTTTTCCTTGACACACTTTAACAAGAGTTTTATGAATGACTCTTGTTTCCCCAGAAAAAAAAAAAAAAACTAAATTGACACCCAAATAGAACGGGCTATACATATTGTTTAAAAGTCATTAACAAGCCAAACATACTATCTAAAGCCTAAGAGATCCCAATTCTCCCAGTAGATTTCGAGCTTTCTTCACGGATATGGAAGATAGGAGATCACCCCTTCTCCCCAAGTTATGGGGTCATTTTGCCGAGTTCCTTGGACATGATTCTCTCAAGCCCCTAGTATAATTTACTTGTCACCTATATTGGTTTGGGGTACGGTCATCAATTCACTGGAGGATACGTCAATGTGACAATGTCCAACAACTCATGATATTTTGTTAATCGCTACACTAATACTATGTTTGGTACGCCTAAATGAAATGAAATATAAGTGATTATTGAATGAGAACGAGAATAGAATGTAATAACCATTCGCATTCTATTGTTTGATTGTAAATATAAAGAACATTAAAAATGGAATGATCTTAAATTTGTTTTTTCAAAAATAACACTCCTAATGATAAATATATAACTTTAATAAAATAATATTATTATTTTTAATTTTGTTTACAAAAAAAGTTAGTGAAAGGTAACGATACTAATGGTGATAGGCAATGGTCATTTTCATTCATTATATTGTATCACACAACATTCAATTATAATTTAATTATTGATCGTTTAGAACACTTATACAATAAAGAATAATTGCACGCACGAGTGATATTACTACGTATTCCCAAAGTCCTCTAACACTTTTTTACATGTAAATATAGCTACTACATTATATCACCAAAGCATCTTTTTCATCCTTGCGAATATTTAAATTCAATCGAAAATGCAATTAAATTATTTTTTTTCTTATCAGTAAAACTAACTTGGAACAGTGGTAAAATGAACAATCCAAAATATTTAAAAATTAAGTAAATTGCATCAATTTTTTTTAAGATTTGAACAAATTAAACGCATATGGAGAGTTTCACCTTTATTACTGTAATTTTTTTTGTGAAATTGGGTGTGAGTGTGTTCAACTACTCTCTTCCGCAATAACAAAAATTCTAGAATAGATCAAATTACCTCTACCTTGCATTAAAAGACACTAATAAATGTCACTAATTCATATTTTTTTAATATTAAAATAGAAAGAAATCAAGAATAAAAATACATTAAAATAATGAAAATCAAATGGTCCATTTTTATATGTCATTTGCTCAAACAGTAAAGGAGGTCACTGTAATTTTATCCATAAGAATTCATTGTATTCTGAATTTAGTAGCGTTGACTCCATGTATCTTAAAATTGACTAAAAAACTCCATGTATCTGTAATTTAATGAAATATATATATATATACATAAACATATATATATTCTTTCCACTCTGTTCGCATCTTCTCAGCACAAAAATGGCTTCCTCTTCTCTACAAGCAGCAATTGGTGAGCTCAACAAGGACTCCTTCGTGACCCTTCTTTCGAAGCTCATCGGAGAGTCAAAATACGTACAGAACAACCCACCGGACCTAATCCCGGAGGAGGACAGAATCGTCCGCCATGTCCTGGACGTCCTCCTCCCCCTGAGCACCACCACCGGCGGTGGCCCACTAATCGTCAACCATGTCGCCTACAAACCCAATAGGGGAAACCTTATTGTGGAGTACCCTGGTACTGAGCCAAACAAGGTCTTGTCCTTCGTTGGAATGCACATGGACGTTGTCACTGCTAACCCTCAGGAGTGGGTATGTTTCTCTTTCTCACTATATATGTGTATGTGTTCATTGTTTTTTGGGATTAATTTATCTGGGTTTGATCTGATTTTGGCTTTAGGGGGTCTTTTGGAGTTTACCCATTTCGTGTTCTTTGTATGATCAGTCTGTTTACTTGTTGATTTTTTCTAATTTTTTGCGGGTTTTATCTTAATAAGCTTTGGAAGTTGAAGTCTTTTTTCCTTTTGAGGCTTTCCATCTGTATAATTGTTCCGTTATTCTTTGGTTGATTTGTTCTAATTTTTGTGGGTTTAATCTTGATTAGCTTTTGGACTTGGTTGTTTTGTTATTTGAATGCTTTTTATTTATGCTTATTTTGTAGGGTCTACCAATTTGGAGTTCTTGTATAATCTGTCTGTTGTTTTTCCTTTTTTGCTGGTTCGATTTTTCTAATTTTTTGTGGGCTTGATCTGGATAAGCTTTGGAACTTGACTTTTTTTGTCATATGAAGGCTGCTTTAATTCATGGAATCTAAATTGCTATATACTCTCTCCAATCATAGTTTTTGGCTTGTATTTTTCCGGGTTTGATCTAGTCTTTGTTTTAGTTGTTTCATTTTTCTCCTTTTTTTTTCCACATATATTATCAGTTTTAACCTTCGTCAATTTGGAATTCTCTGTTGTTTTGTTCTAATTTATTGTGGTTTTAATCTTGATAAGCTTTGGAACTCGACTTTTTTGTCGTATTAACCGAATTAGTTCAACGAATCTAAATAACTAATGATAAGCTGCGAAACTTGTCTTGCTTCTCTTTATCCAGTTTGGAAATTCGAGGCACTTACTATGTGGGTGTATAAAATTAAAAGCGGGGTGCCAATTTTGCTGGCTTGTTCTGGCTTCGCAATATATATTGTTTTGTATTATATTCTTATGGGGTTGATTTGAAAGTGCTTCAGCCTTGTCTAAAGTGGAATAACTTTTATGCATCGTATGTTTGTTATGAAGGATTTTGATCCGTTCTCAATGAGCATTGACGGGGACAAACTTCGTGGCCGTGGAACAACTGATTGTTTAGGGCATGTGGCTCTTGTAGCTGAGCTCATGAAGAAGCTGGGGGAGACAAAGCCGAAATTGAAGTCCTCTGTCGTTGCTGTTTTCATAGCCAGTGAGGAGAATTCATCCATTCCAGGGGTTGGTGTAGATGCACTAGCAAAAGATGGATTGCTTAGTAAATTAAAGCATGGTCCTCTGTAAGTAGTTAAATTATCCCGTAAGAAACTCATATATGGAGCATTTCTTTAATTTGTTTTTAGTTCCCTTGTTAATCACTCTCTATGGTTCCTTGTAGCTTTTGGATTGACACGGCGGATAAACAACCTTGCATTGGTACTGGTGGTTGTATTCCTTGGAAACTTCAGGTCACTGGAAAGCTTTTTCACAGTGGTCTTGTACACAAGGTACTCCATTTCCGATGGTGCGATCTGTCATATCATATACTAACCCATTGGTGCAAAAAGCTGCATTTTACCAAACATAAGTTTTAATTTGCAGCCTTTTCTTTTCGGAACACTAAGACAGTAAAATATTCTGTGGAAATTGAATGTACCCCATATCTTTGTTTGTGTGGAAAGAAGAATAATTATATGTGGAGTAATTTGGTATGATAATTTTTTTAATTTTTTTATTGTCTTTCCATTTTTCCTTTATCCTTTGAATTTTATTGTGTTAAATGAGACAATTTTAGGAAAAAGTTTATTTTCCCTTTTTAGTGATAAGTGTGCATGGGTTCACCCATCGTTGCCACCACCATCAAGTGCTTCACAAACAATGGTCATGTCATATTGCCGTCTTCCCATGCATGCATTGAGCTAAGCGTGGCAAGGCCTAACCCAGTGGGCATGGGGGTTGGAGATGTGAGAAACCACATACCCCTTAGATATGCAAAAGTTGAAATCTTGGATTGACAGGAGGGGATGTCTCTCGTACTTGAGGAATCCTAATTCCGTAACTAATTATGGAGACCTCCAGAATTTGAGCTGTTTATTTTGTTGGCTTCTAATGACTTGGAAAGATTCCCATACTTTTCCCGATTTCATTAAAGTCTAAGCCAACTGCAATTAATGCCATAAGCAACCCACTTGTTCCCTTAGTTGGGTAGCGTGGGGCCTAGAATAATCTCCTTTAGCCTAGGCCATTGCTTCGGGATGTTTTTTTTTTCAAAAGTACCTTGTGAGACTCACCGACATGAGTTTTTGTCCTCCTTGGGAGCTTGTCTAAGTACTCGCGCACTTGCTTCTCTAATTTTCACAGTTTAACTTCTCATTGTCAACTTGCTTTGCCTCACCACGACCTTTTCATTGCTCTATATAGTTTAGTTGTCAGGTCTTCTATCAGGATCCTCCTCACAGTGTGCAATTATTATCCAGTTTGCACTTTAGGCATTCATGCTTTAAAAAGCGTCTACACAAGTAGGAGGTAGCCCTCCTTGTAAGTGCTAGTGATTGCTCCCCAAGGCAAGGATGTCACAATCGCTCCCGCTTTGGATCCAACATTCTTTTTAGCCCGACCCTTATGGTCTTGTGCGCGCTTCTCCCATCAGGACCCTCATAACACTTCGTAAATATTATTTGCATTGACAGTCACACTTTTAAAACTTGTCTACATAGACGGGATGCATCTGCCTTTATAAGTGCCAAACAACTCCTTCTCCTTGGCCTTGTGAGACATAACAATATGTTTGACCATTGAGTCCAAGGAGAAAGAATCTTGTCAACCTCATCCTGATATCATTCATTTAAGTTATTGCAATGACATGTTGAACTGGCATGTCGGGCTGCAATAAACTCGGGATCTAGACATTCTTCTATCTAGATTTTTTTGGACATGTTGCCTGGTCCACACTATCCCTTGTATCCTGGGAAATGGTTTTGCTAAGGTGATGTAACTATGTCTGTACATCCCACTATAAATTTCATTAAATGTAGCAATGGGCTTCAAAAGAGAGGTATTTTATGTAACTAGAGTGAGAATGACCCATGCCAGAAGTTTTGTCATTTCGTTTTTGCTTAACAAAAAAATATTTAGGATTGTGATGTTTTGGCCCGAATTTGCTAGCTGACCCGATTTTTTTGACCCGTTTTATTCTTATGGGCCGTGGCCTTATTTAGTCTCTCTTGTACCCCGTATGTATAAGGGCATTTAGGGTTTGGAGTTGTCAAGAGAAAAGAAACCCTAATTTGGCAGAGAGTGAGAGAGCTAGGGTTTGGTTGATGTAACTTATAATCTCCTATTCTTGCATAGTGAAAGCTTTTTCCGGATCTCCACCAAGGACGTAGGCACGACTTGTGCCCAACCTTGTAAATCTTTGGGTTCTTTGTGTGGCGTCCTATTTTTGTCTTAATTTCGTGTTGATTTGGTATGTTTGTTACAACAAGGACTTATCTGGAATAATTTTTTAATTATTATTGCTTGTTTTGTGTGTTATCAAGTCATGTTACAATATCAATAAATGTTTTTGCTGCTAATGATGTTACACAATGAAAAATTGATTTAGAGATGAATGTATTGATGAGATATTACAGATCAATATATGTTTTCACTGCTAGAGATGTTAGACAGTGAGAGATTGATTTATAGATGAATATGTTGATGAGAAATTAGAGGTAGCTCTAATTAAAGAGTGCGTGAGACAAATTGGATGATTTGGTTGGATCTTCCACAATGGGTTTTCTTTTCTCTTCTGCTTCTAATATATATGTATGTATTTAGCTTTTTTACTTTTTGTTTTGGTAATATTGTATTAAAAGACTGTTCAAAAGGGGAATACATCCCCCAAATGACTACACAAGGCCAAAGTTTGATCTTGCACAAGTTAAAACCGTCTTGTCCAATGAAGCCAGTAGCGGGCTTATTCCATTGTCAAGCTTATGAGGGTCTTTACTACTGTGTCGAGGTAGTGAAGGAAGATCCATTCCCTGTAACGTTGCAGAAGTTAAGACCCTAGGCAGAGGAAAAATGCTAGGGAGGTCGTGTTGGCACTCCCGTTTTGATAAATTCAATCATTTTCTTGTTTTTTGTACTCAATATAACTGACAGTGCCACCACTACTTGATCCCTTACTTCTGAGTTAGGTGACTTAGGGACAATAATGTCATTTCACTTTAGAAGCGGACTTCATTTATAAAAAGGGTAGTTCTAAGTTTGTTTCACTGATGCGAATTAGGATCACTTTAGCAGCAGCTTCTCTAAATGATTTAAGTTATGCATTAGTCTAACTTCGTGGAGAACCTATGAAGGATAGTGCTCAGCTCTAAAGAAAATATTGGAATTCATATTTCCAACTCTTGTTTGAGGTTTCATATTCAATGCGTGCAGGCTATAAATCCTTTGGAACTGGCTATGGAAGCTCTTAAAGAGATTCAATTAAGATTCTATAAAGATTACCCCGCGCATCCCAAAGAACAGGTTTATGGATTTGCAACACCATCAACCATGAAGCCGACTCAATGGAGTTGTACGTTATTAGCCCATAAATAACACACTGAAAAGCAGCATGTTTCTGTTCCTTTATAATTACTGCATTCACATATCAATAGAATTATGACACCTGATTATCATTTCCATATTCATACCTTACAGATCCTGGAGGTGGGATAAATCAAATTCCTGGGGAGTGTACAATCTCAGGGGATGTCAGGTTTAAATCTCTTTTAACCCCTATTTTCAAGGACCATATGTGTAGATCAAAGTCTAATAATTTCCTTTTATGCTGCAGGCTGACTCCATTTTACAAGTAAGCAACTTTCTTTTCAGCCAAATTGGGTTTGCGAATTCAGAATGCTGCAGAGTTTTTAATCTGGGACCATTTTATTGTTTTGTATTCCCATTTTCGTGAAATTTCAAGCAGCATCTTTCCAAGTAAGTGGTGAATGTTTTTAAACTCTTTTGCTAACATTTGGTCACTATGTTTCAGCGTAACAGATGTGATACAGAAGCTACAAGAATATGTAGATGATTTAAATGTCAACATAGAGAAGCTGGATACAAGAGGGCCGGTTTCAAAATATGTCCTACCCGATGAGCAATTGAGGGGAAGGTGTCTCTTCTTCGTCTCTTCTATAAAAAAGACTTTCTTCTTATTATGAAACTTAACAGAAGTTGTTCCATCTAAAAACATGCTCTCCTGATAGTAATTTTATTTTACCGAGATGCAAGTCAACTTTTGTCATTTCAAGAATTGTTTGTACAAGAAACATGCTCTCCTGAGTAATGTAATTGTATAGGAGGCATGACAAATTTGGCTCATTTATGTCTACGTCTTTAATTTATGTGATATGGGTTAGTTATTTTGGCCTTTCTTATCTTGCAGAATTACAATAAGTTTTGATGAAGCATCGTCTGGGGTTGCTTGTGATCTTAATTCCCGTGGTTTCCACGCACTGTGCAAAGCCACTGAACAAGTGGTTGGGTATTCGAAACCTTACTCTATAACAGGCACTCTGCCCCTCATTCGAGACCTGCAGGTATAGTGTGTGTGTCTATATATATATATTATAATACTAGTTTGCAAATTTGAATATTGAAGTATCCCTCACCTCCGTCTTTCTATCTCAGGATGAAGGCTTTGATGTTCAAACTTCCGGCTACGGTATGATTGTCTTGCTACTTTTTAAAAATTTGGTTTCCATCTTTGAAATTCATTGTGGAATGCTGTAATCTTAATTGCATGACAACTTTGAAAACTGATGTAACAGATGGAAAATAGAAACATACCTGAAGGTCCACAATTTTAAAATTATCTTATCGAGTTTGTATCTTTTGAAGATAGTGTTGTCTAGATAGTGCATGAGATGCTAACAAGAAAAGTACCCAAATAGGGTTCTCATGGTGAAGCAAGCTATATGCTAGGAACCTTGTGTAAGCTAGTTAAATGAACATATTGTCTACCATGTATAATCTAATATTGGATTGAGTCAGGATTTTTTTCTTTTTATTTCATTTAAATTTGATACATTGCTGGTCAGAGTTGCTTAATTATCTGTTGTTGTATTTAGGATAAAATCAAACAACATAAAGATGAATAAGATGAAGAGAAAAAAAAAAAAAGGAAGGGAGAGAGAGAGAAATTTGGGGGAAGATTGAAAGAATGAATTAAACTGTATTTATCCTTCCACTATACCCTACATATTTTGAGAATGCTAAAAGCAGTCTTCTTGTCACAATACAAATTCATTGACACGAGTACAGGATAACCCAACTTTTCTAACATAGTTTGTAGCCATAACAACCCCCAATCATGTGTCATGGATATGAGCTTAGCCTGTGCACTAGATCTAGCTATTACATATGGTTTCTTGCTTCGCCATGGAACGAGATTGTCCTTAACAAATGTACAATATCCTGAAGTAGATCGTCGATTTTTCATGGACCCTGCCTAATCAACATCTGTATAGGCTTTAACACACTAGTGGTCGGGGCAGCCAAACAATACCCCCTTACCTAGTGAACCCTTGAGGTAGTGAAGAGCACATTGAGCAACCTGAAGTGAGGTGTGCGTTGAGATCATATTTGACCAATCACATTATCAGCGTAATCAATATTTCAGCACGTGAGAGGTAAATTAATCTTCCAACCAATCGCTAAAAACTCCCCAAATCATCTAATGGGTCACCATCAACATCATTAAGCTAATGATTAGTCTCTGGGGAGCATCAATAGGTTCCAAGCCTACCAGTTTCAACCAACAAATCTAGCACATACCTCCGTTGATTAATGAACACCCATTTCTTGGATCTGCACACCTTTATGCCAATAAAGTATTTCAATAATCCGAGGTCTTTATAACCCTCAAATTTTGTCCCTAATAATGACTTCATTCGACGAATCTCTTTTGGATCAATCCCTGTGATAACAATTGATGAATGATTAAATATTGAAGTTACTCTCTCTGACAGCTTAAGTTTTTAGAGTAGTTGAGTGGTTAATATGGTATCAGAGCAAGAAGTTGTTCGAATTTCGCCCTCACCCACCTTAAAAAAAGGTTATTTCACGTGTTGGGCCTAAAAAGAAAGCCACACGTGAGGAGGCGTGTTGCATGATTAAATAATAAAGTTTCACCCTCTCTAATAACTTAGCTTTTAGAGTAGTTGGGTTAGTTAACATGGTATCAGAGCCAAATGTCTTGTGTTCAAACCTCACCGTCAGCTTTAGCTGAAAAGTAATTAAACGTGTGGTCACACGTGAGGGGACATGTTGAATTATTAAATAGTAAAGTTACACCCTCTCTAACTACTTAAGCTTTTAGAGTAGTTGGTGATTAACAACAATGTCATCAACCTATACAATAAGGGCGGTGGTGCAGTCCTTTTATCAAAACCTAATTCCAACTACTTGGAGCTGGATATATTTGATATCATAGTCTTAGTCAAACCCCATATTTTCGTTTCTTTCTTACTACAACCATTTATGTCTATTTTGGTCTTTCCCTCCTAGTTATGTCAATCTTCCTAACAGTTGTACTTGGTAGTCTTCTTATTTACACGTCCAAACCATCTATATCTACTTCCTCTCATTTTCCCCAACTTATACTACTTTAAGCATCTGACGGATGTGCTAATCACTAGGTCTATTATTTCTGGCTTTTATATCAGCAAGACACTCACGTTATCCCTTCATTGTTTCTCAGCTGCCCCACATTGACTGATAAAGAATTACTGGTGTCATTGCTGCTTTGTAAAACTTCCTTTAAATTTGAGAGGATTAAACACCGTTCTCCCAATATAGTAGTTGCACTACACTTTTATACTATATTTTATTGTTTTTATGGTTTTCAATTTCTCTTTCACAGAGAATAAATGAAGCTAAATAAAGAGATTACTTGCGTATGGAATTGTCACGAAGTGTCAATGTTCTCTGTTGAAGATACAATTTTACTTGATGAAAATTTTGTGTTAAGTACCTTTTTCCCTGTAAATCGGAACTTTTTGGTATTTTATCATGAACGTGTCTCGTCAGTTCATCTATCATTAAGCTAATATATATATATATATATATACATATGGGCTTAAAGTTGACCCCTAATGTATGCCTACAATGATTTAAAATTTACTTGGTTGTCCTACAATCATCATCATCATCTATGTCCTTTATCATGCTGATATATCCTTTTATGACTCCTTTCTAAAACCTTCCATATTAGAACTCTATGAACCCCATTTTTAGTAGTTTCTACATCTTTCGATTAGTGTCCTCAATGACTTAATATCCTCTATCATTGACCTCCCTGACATGAGACTAGATGATTTTTTAACAGCTTCCTTCTAATACGTCATTCAGCCAGTCCTGAATTTTATATTATGACTCATTACTTTATACCGCTTATAAATTATTTAAAGACTTTGCGCCATTCATTATACCATTGTTATCACTATTAAAAAAACTTTTTTTTTTTGTTAAACAATGTTATTAGTCAAGACTTGCCATAATCCCCTAAACGCTTCATAACTTGAGTAGGAATGCCATTCGATTCTAAAGCCCTTATTTTTTTCTTCTGGCTTAAAACACTTTTTACCTTGCATTCCCTGTTTTTTCCTCTAGACCATATTTTTCATGTGTAAAATTATTAATGATTCTCATTCGACATAGTTTAAATATAAATTTTCTATATTTTCCAAATCTCGCCATCTTATGCACAATGCGATTTAAGAAAATCTTCTTTTACTTTTCTATATTTCTTAACTCTCGACATCTCATATATAATGTGAGTAAAAAGACTGTGGCTTTTCTCTCCCTTACTTTTGCAAGATCGTACTTATTCTTCCTATTCTTTTGTACCGAACACATAATAGAGGTCACTGTATCTATTATATTTTTCTTCACTCGGAACTTTCTAAGCTTCCTTTCTGACACTTGTTATTTTTTCACTGGTTTCTCTATTTCTAGTTTTTTTTTACCCATGGTTATGACATTTCCTTTCTTACCCCCTGATAGTTTGGACATGTTTATTCGACCATTAAGTTCCGTAGTTAATGTCCCTTTTCCTTTTGAATCTTCAAGGACATATTTAAATACTCAATAAATATATTCAGCCATTCTATATTAAGTTGCTTGGTCTTATAAATTCCATGTTACTTCTTTAAGCATCCTAAAATTATTTCATTATCCGTGTAAAGATAATATTTTGTCTCATAGTTTCCTAGCCTTTTCTCCTGCCCACTTAGTTTATTGTAGACACCGTTTTTTCTTACCTTCTAAACACTTTTTCCACCAATTCTATTTTTTTAACTGTCAATTGTTCCTATTCTCCATCTCCAAGAACTTAGCTAAGCCTACAATCATAGACTAACTTCTAACCCGTGCTCTCCCGGAAGAACATGGAAACTCTCTTCGTACTTTTTATCCTGAATCAGGCTACCAAACCTAACCCGCATCCTTTTACTGGGTTCTGACTAATAATAATAACACACTAAACATGAACCACCTAAGTGCATAACCCTAACTAGCATTCTGAATTCCTTGTTAAATGCCATACCTTCTCAGCAAACACATACACTAGTATCTCCAGGTTCGGCCTTATTTGCGTTGAAGCATGACATTGGTAATTTTACCCATATACATTAGATATAGAAGTAACAGAGATCGAATCTTCCTTTCCATAGTAAGGTGACAGCTTGTTGCTGCTGTTAATGTGAATCGTAGTACTACCCGTCTTTTATTCAAATGTATTGTTTCCTGAATATTCCGATGAAGTAGTAAACAAATGGATTGATTGCATATCAACAAACAAAAATTTATAGCGGCGGAATCTATACAAAACCATTACCCAATCATTTTGGGGTTGAATGGTAGTTTTGGAACATGTTGAGCCTGTGCATTCATCAATTTTTGAAAACTTACCTTCGTAGAATTGAGTGAGTACGATATATCTATTCAAATTTGACAAAAGTTTTAGGTTTGCTGTCAATCGACCTAACGTAGCACTCTATCCGAGCTTGAGAAAAAGACTGGTTGTTGTTGTTCTGGTTCCTTGTGTATTGTCAATTCCTGAAAAATTTTACTTGCCTCGTCTCATATTCCTTCTCTTATACCCTTTCTTTTCGCACTATATATTTATGAAAAATATCATCAACATCCACTTATGTAAAGTTTACATTTTACTACTTAAAAAAGGACTCCAACTCGGTTTCTTTTTTCTGATATGATATCGTACTCTGCGTTAAGAATTTGCTGCTGAATTTAGTAAAGTATTTTAACAAAGCTTATCAAAACATTATATTACGAAAATCTTATTCATGTTTTTTTTCACATATATTTGCAGGCTTGATGGCTACATACCATGCCAAGAACGAGTACTGTCTTCTCTCTGATATGTGCCAAGGCTACGGCGTGTTTGCCAGTATCATCTGCCAATTAGAAAGTTGATTTTTCCCATGAGTAATACGTTCTGATTACTGATTACTGATATACTGAACCGCTTCACATATCGAATAAATCTTTTTGAGGAACAATTGTGATGACTTTTTTTGCTTGTTTTTTCTTCTTGTAATAATTTTTCGCTTCCAATAAAGTCTTAATTGAATTTTATGTAGACAGCAGCATTTTATGTTGAAAGCATGAGAATGTTTTGCTGAATATTTCTTTCTTTGTTTCCAAGTCTAATAATAAATGTGTACTTCTTGTTTCTTACATGATTGGGCACCATATCTTTTCTTTAATTTGGTTTAAATCTGAAAGTGCGGTAAAATTTCACAATTTGTGCTCATTTTTTATTGCATAAAAAGAAATATTCATTTGGTTTTCAATGAATAATGTGGAATATGTCTTGATTAGCTAATGAAAAGTTGAAAACAAAGCAGATTCTTGCATGTGTGGCGTTCTTTTTTCTTTACTATTTTTTTTTTTTCACTTTTATTGAATCTTGAAATTTGTGATACCAACTTAAAATATGCATTTAGTTTTGATTCAAGAAACACTCTAATATGATAAAAGATTTTGTAGTTTACGAACGAAACTGATACCTTGCTTTCTGGTGAGCATAAATATTCATTTACACTTATTACAGTATGTGATTGTTATATTTTTTATGATAAAATTATTTTTTTTATCACATTCAATAATTAATATATTTGGTGTGAATGAATTTCTTATTTTTTGTTGAGCAAGAGATAATTATTATTTTTTGATTTACAACGGCCAAAGTTATCTTAAGATTAGGGCTTCCATTGAATAGTTCGTGTAACAAACCCAAGTCACATAGCTATTATAAAAAGTGTCAACGTACATTTTCGGAATGCCGTAACCACATTTTTCAAACACATATACGTCTTCAAAATGATACACAAATGCAGAAAAAACCATTCCACAAGTGCCACCCAAGTCAATTGTCTATCATAATTTCTAGGGGAAAATGTAGAAAACCCCCTGAACTATTGGCCTTTTGCAAATAACCCCCTTACACTTCAAATAACCCCCCTGAACTATTAATTTGTTGCAATTAACCCCCTTTTCATTACAAATGACTGTTTTACCCATCTTCTTAAATTTTCCATTCTTTATATTATACCCATATTCTTTTCTCTTATATAAGATATTAATAATGACATTCACCTTAATTGTATTAGAGTAAATATATTCTCAAATGAAAAAATATATATAGAAAGTTATAAATTGTAATTATTTTGTAAATAATTAATTTGTCATTAAAGTTTAGTATGCCTTAAATAATAATCCCTTCGTCCCAAAATAAGTATCAACTTTTTCTCTTTTCCTTGTCCCAAAATAAGTGTCCACTTTTGAAAAGTCAAAGCACTTTATTTGGTCAATTTATCAATTTAACCTTCAACCATTAAAGTTATAAGACATATACACTATAAACCATCATGGGTAAAGTTGGTATTTCATTCACTAACACTACAACAAAAGTCATCTTCTTAAAAAGTTGGATTCCTCAAAATAAACCTATAATTTGGGACGGGGGAGTAACATATTTTATTTTAAGTTTAAACTTTTTTACAGTAAAATAAAATTTTATTTCCATAAAATATATCTACAAAGATTTTAAAATCACTTAAATAATAGATACATTTTTTTTCCTAATGTTATACACATAATGTTTGATAATTAATGACTTAATCATTTTAATTATGTATTTAAATCATAATTTAAGAAATAAAAAACTATGTATTTATTTATGAATATTTGAATGATTAATATCCTATCAAGTTAGTATCAATTATTTTATAATCTTTGTTAATAACTAATTACAAATGCATTAAACCTAATACAACAAAAGGGCATTTTGGTTATTTATGAAAAAAATTCAAAACAATGGGCCATTTTGTAATAAATTGTTATAGTTTAGGGGGTTTGTTGCAAAAAAATAGTTCAGGGGGTTATCTGCAAGAATGACCATAGTTCAGGGGATTTTCTGCATTTAATCATAGGGTCGCCAATCTTTAACACCCCTGTAGTATAAATATAGTGCGTATAACCCCCTATGGTTTGAATTGACCCCAAACTTTTTAAATATGTGCGAATTGACCTTATTTCGTGTAAAATAACATATATGCCCTTAGTATATAAATTTCAAAAAAATGAAAAATATATATATTTTTTGAAAAATATATAAATTTCTAAAAAAAAAACATATAAAATTCGAAAATATATATATAAAATTCGAAACAAATATATATAATTCAAAAACATATATAAAATTCGAAAAAATATATAAAATTCGAAAACATATATAAAATTATAAAATATATATATAAAATACGAAAAAAATATAAAATTTGAAACAATATATATATAATTCAAAAATATAAATTTTGAAAAGAAAAATATAAAATTCAAATTTTTTTATAAAATTGGAAAAAACATATACAAATTCAAAAAATATTTATAAATTTTGAAAACATATATAAATTTTGAAACAAATATATAAAATTCGGGAAAAATATTAAATTCGAAAAAATATATTAAATTTCAAAAATAAAATATAGAATTCGAAAACATATATAAATTTCAGAGAACAAATATATAAAATTCAGGAAAAATATTAAATTCAAAAAATATATATTAAATTTCAAAAATAAAATATAGAATTCGAAAACATATATAAATTTCAGAAAAAAATATATAAAATTCAGGGAAATTATTAAATTCGAAAAATATATATTAAATTTCGAAAATAAAATATAGAATTCGAAAACATATATAAATTTCGGAAAAAAATATATAAAATTCGGGGAAAATATTAAATTCAAAAAAAATATATTAAATTTTGAAAATAAAATATATAATTCGAAAACATATATAAATTTCGGGAAAAAAAATATAAAATTCGGGGAAAATATACTTTTATTTTCTACTTTCTTTGACTTTAAATTTTATTTTGGTATATTGTACTTTGGTCACTTGTGTTTTTTATACTTCTATTTGCACAACTATTTGAATTTTATATTTTTTTTCGAATTTTATATATTTTTTTCGAATTTTATATGTTTTTTCAAATTTTATATATATATTTTTCTAAATTTAATATTTATTTTTCAATATTTTTCAATATTTTTTAAAATTTAATTATTTTTTTACAAATTATATATATATTTCGAATTTTATATATATAGAAAATAGAAAATAGAATTATATTTTCCCCGAATTTTATATTTTTTTCCGAAATTTATATATGTTTTCAAATTCTATATTTTAGTTTCGAAATTTAATATATATTTTTTAGAATTTTATATTTTTTTTCCGAAATTTATATATGTTTTCGAATTCTATATTTTATTTTCAAAATTTAATATATATTTTTTGAATTTAATATTTCCCCGAATTTTATATATTTTTTTCCGAAATTTATATATGTTTTCGAATTCTATATTTTATTTTCGAAATTTAATATATATTTTTCGAATTTAATATTTTTCCCGAATTTTATATATTTTTTTCAAATTTTATATATTTTTTCGAAATTTATATATATAAATTTCGAATTTGAATTTTAAGAGAAAGGGTAAAATGGGTATTTAAAAAAGTATAAAAGTCAAAGAATGGGGTATTCGTACGTTTTCGAAACTTGCAGGGGGATATTCACACATTTTCGAAACTTGCAGGGGGTGTTCGCACGTTTTCCAAAAATATTGGTGTCAATACACACATTTTTAAAATATAGGGTATTATTCATACCATATTTATACTACAGGAGTATCTTCCATACTTAACCCTTAATCCTAATTTCTAAGTGGTGCATGCATGTAATTTGAACTTTCTTGTTAAATAAACAAATTTATGCATATATCACACACACGTACATATGTATGCGCATGCACAATATAGTTGGCATCTACAACCAATTTAGAGTTTTTTTTTGGGTTAATTTTATTTACACCCCTCAGGTTTATTTTTATTTTAATTATACGTCCTTATATTTGAGTATTTTCATTTATATCCCCTTAGGTTTGAGATTCTCATCATTTATACCCCTTAACGATGACATCATTCAATATTTTTTTGTAAATACCTAAACTACCCTCAATGGGATAACTTATTATGTTTAGAAACAAGGATATATTATTTTATCAATTTGACCCCTTCTAATAATTTAATCATTTAATTTGTATTCATTTTTAAACATATATATAAAATTCAAAAACATATATATTAAAATTTGAAAAACATTATAAAATTCAAAAATAAATATAAAATTAAAAAATATATATAATTCGAAAAAAACTATATACATTTTTAAAAAAAACATATAAAATTCAAAACAAATATATCAAATTCAAAAACAACATATAAAATTCAAACAAATATATATTAAATTTCAAAAATAAATATAAAATTCGCAAAAACATAAAAAAATCAAAACAAATATATAAAATTTAAAAAACATATAAATTTCAAAAATATATATATTAAATTTCAAAAAATATTATAAAATTTGAAAATAAATATAAAATTAAATAAAACATATAAAATTCAAAACAAATATATAAAATTCAAAAAACCCCAATCCCAACCCAAAATATTTACAAACAAATATTTAATTTTTTTGGAAACTAATATTTTGAATTTGTGAATAAAAATTAAACGGATGGCGATGGTGTCATGTAATTAATCTAATTTTCTCTCCCCACCATCACCACCACCACCTCAAAAAAATAAAAATATATATGTTATATTTTAAATCAAAATAAAAATATAAAATATTTGAATTTTCTAAAAAAATACTAAATTACACACATAAAATAAAGGAAACTTAGAAAAATTAGCAAAATTCCTAGCAATTTTTTTTCAAGTTTTCGTTGGGCAAGGTCCTATCTTTTCACCAAAACTTGTAAATATATTTATGAGATATCTATTGAAACTAACATACTATATTAGTGTGTATATATATTTAACTAAATGTTTTTCAAAAATATATATTTAAACAAAAGGAAACTTGAAAAAAAAAATTATTAAAAAAAATCAAGTTTCATGTTTTGGGTTCAGACGGTGAGGGATGCATTTCATGGTTGGGCAGGTGAGGCGTTTCGGCGACGGCTCAGACGGTGAGGGAGGAGCGGCGGCATACAGCGACGGTGGTGGTGGGGGTTGGGGTGGCTGGTTTGGGTGGCGGTTGGTGGGGCTGGGTGGTGGGGGTGAGGGTTTGGTGACGGGGAAAGCTTCAAATCTTATTCAAGAAAGAGAGCTTCAAATCGGACACCATGGCCAACATGGTCTCAATCTCGATTGGGGTCGCCATCGCCATCTACGGCGAGGCCAAATTCAATGGTGGCGAGTTGGGGTTGGGGTTGGGGTTGCTAGTGGGGATGGGGATGGGGATGGTGGGGGTGAGGGGTTGGTGACGGGGGTTGGTGGTGGTGTGTCGGCGGTGGCGGGTGGAGGTGTTTTGGCGGCGGCGGGGAGTGGATGTGGTTTTGGCGGTGGTGGGTGGTGGTGGTGGTGGTGGTTGGAGTGTTTGGTTTGATGATTAAATTGATTCAATTGGGTATTTGGTTTAGGGATCAAATTGGTTTAGTGATTAAATTGATTTAAGAGGTGTTTGGATCAAGGGTATTTTAGATATTTCATATCATGAGGGGCTATAAATGAAGATACTCAAACCTGAGGGGGTGTGATTAAAATAAAAACATACATCAGGGGTGTGCAGGTGTGTGCATGTGTTACTTTTATTTAATAGCGACAATTCAACCAAAAAATGTCATGGTGGTAGAAATTCATTATAAAATTGACTGGAAAACTCATTTAAATCGTGAGTGAAATATCCCTTATTTTTAAGGGATAATTACAGTTTCATCACTTGAGAATTGTAAAATTATGTCGCATTCTTTCTCATTCTGATAAGTACATTTTCATCTCCTCTAATTAATCGTCGTTCCTATCAGAAGATAGGATATGTGAAATTACCTCTATACCCATGCTTATTTATCATTTGTATGAGGATATTATAGATATTTTACCAAAAAAAAACTATGTGACATAAGCGCTGACTGTCGTTAACTACGCCAGAAGTTCACCGGAAAGAGAATTTGTTATAATTACTAACTAGAGGGGGTGAAAGTGTAGTTATCAGAACGAGAGGGAGTGTGGGGGTAATATTACAATTCTTAAAGGGGTGAAACTCTAATTATCCCAATTTTCAACCACACCTGCTACTTTGAGCTCATAACTTGATTGAAATCTCCACACTATACCCTTAAAATGGGATCACCACGTCGAAGTCCAATTCCAAGTTTGTAATATATATAATTCCATATTGAATAATCCAAGCATGTACAACAAGAAAAAAGAAAAAAAAAGCTAATAAATAAGCATATAAATGAGAAAGATATTAAACAAGTAACAAATGTGACATGTTGTGGGATTAAAATAGATTATAGCCATGACTAATGCCTATATATCTACTTTATTATAAAGTCAGTCACTTTACCCTCTTTCTTGGTCAAGAAAAAATGAAAGAATATATGTACTTCTTATTTTTTTGTCAAGAAGGATACTTTTTCCTTTAAAATAAATAATTGAAGACTGAGTCCTAATAATAGAATTTTTTTTCCTCCCTTCATAAGGCCAATTCAAGTTAGGAAGTTGAGCAATAAGAAGAAATCAAATGCAAATTTATATTAATAAATTTCTACGGAATGAGACTTTAATCTTTAAAACGATTTTTGTGAGATTTGATACAATATGAGATCAAATCTCCTATATATGCAATAACTCTAAACTTATTTATTCAATGTAGTCATGCATATTATGTAGCCTTTCGGGTTCTAATATATATGCGTGTGAGTATTAATCAAATTTGGTGAAAGAAGAATTAAAATTAAAATAAAACGGCTCGAAGTTAGACAAAGAGGGTAACAACTAATAATACACTACAGCAAAAATAAATTTTACAACATCATATTTGATTTGGCGTATGAACGACTATACAAGCATAGGTTTCATATTTGTTTGAGTAATAATAATGAAATTTCTTGATATAATTCTAAGAATAGTTAGGATTTTTTAAAGAAGACGTTCTTATAAAAAATTTATTGGTTCATGAAAAATACAACTTTTGCGAAGTGCTAATAAGATAGTCACATAAATAAGTTATAACAAGGTGTTGAAATCCCGTTAATTATTTCATATATTTACGAAGTATTTTTAAATTTAAATTATGAATAAACCACATTATTTTAGCTAACAGTTTCAGTAGTTGTATCAATAATCAACTAATGTCCCATTATTTTTAATTTCTGGTTAGATGACCATTCATTTAGCTCAGGAAATATGATTGATTATATATAAATACATACAAACATTATTTGAAAAATAAAAAATACAATCTTTTATTAAACTGTCTCTATACTTATGCTGATATTAAAAATAAACAAATACTAATAGTCATTATAAAATTATAGTATCAGCCGCAAAACAATCAGGGTCGGTTTGATTGCGCGGATTTAGAATTGAATTGGAATTGGAATTTCATGGTATTTCAATTCCACAAAAGCAATTCCAAATACATTGTTTGGATATGTCTTGGAATTCAAGTGTAATTGAATTTCAATCTCAAACCCAATTTGAATTTAAAACTCAATTTAAATGTAAAAGATCATAAATTTGAAATTAAATTAGACAATATAAATAAATAAATAAATATATATATATATATATGTAAAGGTATAATTATGTAAATATATGTATAAATATATATATGTAAAGGTATAATTATGTAAATATATGTATAAATATATATGCGTGTGTATATGTATGTATGTATGTATGTATGTGCATGTGTGTGTATATGTGTATATGTAATAGCCAAAATTATATGGCCCAATAAAGGTGGGCTATAGGCAAGGACCGATGGGTCTGGCCCATAGAAGTTTCTAGAAAATAAGTGATTAATAAGTTAGGGATTAGTCTCAAATATGGAAGATAGAGCCTAAGAAATAAAGGAGTTTATCAAATCCCATGATTTAAGGGATTGATAAACTCAGGTAGATGGGCCTGACCCATCTATAGAATTGTGTATAAATATATGGCCAAATGATGAATAAAGTTATTCCATTTTTACCTAATTCGTTGTGTATTTTTCTGCATCTACACAATTGGTGTCGTCTGTGGGAAACAGTTCTTGAAATCTTTTTCAAAAAGCTTCTCACTCTCTACTAAGAGTTTTGATTGACATCATTTATGGCAGTTATTACCCGGTCGCAACAATCCGAATTACCTCTGAACGGAGGTCAACCTTCTCAAACCGAAGATCCGATCAGGCGGGCCTTGGAAGATAGGACCGCCGAGTTAAAGAGGCAGAACGTCGAGTTAGTGGCAAAACTGGCTCTGCTACAAAACCCTCGAGAAGCCCAGAATGACGAACAATCCAACCAGCATGAGCGATTTGTGGGCCACCAATCGGAAGGGGACAACCACCACGCAAAATCCAACAACGATCGGAATGAGCACGCAGAGTCACCCCTACAGGTGCTCGGGATGCACAATCCCGAGGAAACCCTGACCATGAGAAAGTTGGAGGAAATCATGATCAGATTCCAAAGGGAGGTGCTCAATGATCTAAAGATTCAGACCCCCAATGATCTGGCCTCTGAGGCATCCATCGACACCGTACAGACACCATTCACACTAGCGATCACCAGTGTGCCCTACCTGGAGAGGTTCTAGCTACCGAAGTTTACCTTGTTTGACAGCACAAAAGATCCGACGGAACACATCTACCATGTTCATACAAAGATGAACGTCTACAACGAAAACAAAGCCTTACTCTGCAAAGTCTTTCCCACCAGCCTGTTCGAAGCAACCCTACTATGGTTCAGGAAGCAACCACCCTGATCCATTGGATGTTGGCTTAGACTCTGCAAGTTGTTCATTGCTCAGTACTTCGGCAATAAAAGATAGAAAAATACCATTTCCAGTCTATTTACCATGATCCAGGAAAAAGGTGAATCCCTGAAGAGCTTTATCTCGCGATTCAATGTCGAGATGTCCTCGATTGATAATTGTGATCCTTGATTCCTGGAACCAAGTTCCACCAGTCTTTGGTCAAGAGGCCATCAGCAGACATTGAAGAACTCAATTCCAGGGTACAAGGGCATATCCGGATAGAAGAATAACTGGTCATACGCCAAAGAAGGGCAGCCTTTGCAAGTGTAGAGGCAAGAGCATCCAAACCGAAAGTTAAAGATCGGGCGCAAGATCGGAAGCAGCCAAGCGCTCCTTCTGTACCCTCCCAAGTCCTAGAGAAATGCCAGAGGTTCAAAGATAAGATCACTCCATTAAGGTTAACATGGCCAAGTTATATCAGGAGACTAAGGGGTAAAGGGTTCTTCCGATCGCCACCACCTATCATACAGCCAATGGAACAAAGGGACATATCGAGGCACTGTGCCTTCCATGGCGAGTATGGGCACCACACCAACGAGTACAGAAGCCTCAGGAGGCAAGTAGAAGCCATGATAGCAAAGGGAGAATTGACCGAATATGTTGCCAATGAGGGAACCCGATCAGATCAAACCTCACATACGTTAGTCAAGGGGACAACGGGTTAGCCCATAAAAGTCATTCACATGGTTCACGGAGGACCAAGCCGATCAGAAGTGGAGGAAACCCGTAGATCCCAGATGCGTCATGCCCGAAGACTACGAAAGGTTAGGGAGATCAGCGAGTTTTGAAACCCGAAGGAGGATGCCCAGATAACTTTCTCTTCTATAGATTTACGGAATATTCAATCACCGCATGACGATCCCTTGGTGGTCTTACTCATGGTCTCGAACTGCTTGATCAAGAGAGTAATGATCGACCTAGGGAGCAGCGCCAACATAATCACTAAGTGGGCTTTTGAGAAACTGGAGATTAACCCCCAGGAGATAGTCCCTTCCAGAAGCCCGATAGTCGGATTCGATGGCTGAAGAGTGGAACCAGTGGGAAAGATCCAACTGCTAGTAACGGCAGCAAGGTGCATGCTCAGAGAAACTTTTGTGGTGGTAGATGTCAAACCCTCATATAATCTCCTCATGGGCAGGGGTTGGATCCATCGGATGCACGAATTTCCTTCCACCCTGCATCAAGTCATGCAATGCGTCGATCCGAATGGAATTGATGTGATTGACATCAGGGGAGATCAGGTGGCAGCCAAAGAATGTTACACCGTCGCCTTGAAAGGTCTGAGGAAAATGACATAACCGGAACGAGATTCACAATCCAAGGCAGTACCCGATGATCAATAGCAATTACAGGATGATGGTGCGGGGTCATCTATAGTAGTTGAACTTTTGCTAGAAGTTCAGATTTGCCCCGATCACCCTAAAAAGACAACTTACATTGGTTATGCCCTCAATACACAAGAAAATGAAGAATTGGAGGCCCTCCTACGCTCCAATGCTGACGTATTCGCTTGGGGCCACATGGATATGCCCAACATTGATCCTTCAGTGGCCCAGCATTCCCTCAACGTGGACCTCACACGCGAAACCTGTCAGGCAGAAGCAGAGACGCATGAGGGCCCACCGAAACTAGATCATCGCTGAAGAGGTGGATCAACTTCTCCAAGCCGGATTCATTAAAGAGGTACAATACTCTTCTTGGATGGCAAACGTGGTTGTGGTCTAGAAGAAGAACGTGAAATGGAGGGTGTGCGTGGACTTCACTGATCTGAACAGACCATGCCCGAAGGATTGTTTCCCCTTACCAAAGATCAATGAAATGGTGGATGCCACCGCGGGATTCGAGCACTTGAGTTTCCTTGACGCATACTCTGGGTATAACCATATACGAATGAACCCAGATGACGAGGAAAATATCGCATTCATCACTGAATCAGGTACATATTGTTATACAGTCATGTCTTTCAGACTAAAAAATACAGGTGCAACCTTTCAGAGGTTGGTTGGCAAAGTTTTTCAGGGCATGATGGGATATACCATAGAAGCCTACATTGATAACACGGTGGTCAAAATCAAGTTGAAAAGTGACCACCTGGCTGATCTGCAGCAGGTGTTTGACACACTCAAAAAGTACAAGATGAAGCTCAACCCATCTAAATATTCCTTCAGAGTGTCCTCGGGCCAGTTTTTGGGACACATAGTTGATCGGGCGGGAATATAGGCGAGCCCAGCACAAGTCAGAGCTCTCATGGAAATAGGAGAGCCAAAGTCCCGGAAGGAGATCCAAGTACTAACCGGGAGAGTGGCAACCCTCAGCCGTTTCATCTCTCGCTTAACTGATCGATGCCGGCCCTTTTTTTAATTATATAAAAGACAGCAAAATGAGAGGTCTGGGGGCCGGAACAATCAGAAGCTCTGAAAAAGCTCAAGAGCTACATGATAAAGCCTCCCATACTGGTAACCCCGGAAGCAGATGAGTCATTGCACTTATATCTAGCCATATCTGCAACATCTACTAGTGCCGCTCTGGTGAAGAAGGGCAAGGGGTACCAGATGCCGGTATTCTACACCAGCAAAGCCTTTGCTGATGTAGAAACCCGCTATTCCAAACATGAAAAGCCGGTACTATCACTGATCAATGCAAAATGACGTCTTCGGCATTACTTTGAAGCACATCCGATCGTGGTACCAACCACAACCCCGATCAGATCCATAATGGCGAAGCCCGAATTATCAGGAAGGGTATCCAAATGGGAAATAGAACTAGGAATCTATGACATAACCTATGTCCCCCAAACGGCCATTAAAGGACAAGCGGTAGCTGACTTTCTGTTATAAACAAAAACTACAGACTCTCCTGAAGAAAATTAACCAGGCTTATGGGTAATATTCGTGGATAGGTCGTCAAATGTCAACGGAGCAGGGATCGATGTAGAGCTCGTAACACTCGATAGAACTAAAATTTAGCAGTCTGTTCGATTGGAGTTTCCAGCCTCCAACAACGAAGCCGAGTATGAGGCCCTTCTAGCAGGAATTCGGTTGGCCCGAAGCCTGCAAATACAAAAAGCAGAGATACAAAGTGATTCCTAATTGGTCGTACGATAGTTGAATGGGGAGTATGAAACCCGAGAGTCTAAAATGGAAGCATACAGGGATTTGGTACTAAAAGAGGCCGAGGAATTCCAGCAGTTAACCTTTGAACAGATCCCGAAAGGGGACAATGTCATGGCAGATCGTTTGGCTAATCAGGCCTCCGCAGTAGGGGAAAGTATAACTCGAACAACACCAGTAGACTTCATCGTCCGATCAAGCTTGGAGCCCTTCGAGGACGTGATGGTCATTCCATGGGAACCAAGCTGGATGGACCCCATAGTAGACTATTTGAGGATGGGTGTGTTACCTGAGTCAAAACCAGAGGCCCGGAAGATAAGAATGAAAGCCACAAGATACGCTCTATACAACGGCCAACTTTACCGCAAGTCATTCTCTGGGCCATACTTGAAATGTCTCGCACCCTATGAAGCTTCTGCAGTCATGGAAGAGATACATGCTGGATCGTGTGACAATCATTCCGGGGGAAGGTCTTTAGCCCATAAATTCCTCACCCAGGGGTACTTCTGGCCTTATCTATCAAGAGACGCTGAGGTATACACCCGACGCTGTGAAAAGTGCCAATTTCATGGTGATGTCATTCATCCACCTCCTGAACTATTGAATCCAACAATTATCCCTCACCCCTTTGCCCCGTGGGGAATGGATATTGTGGGTCATCTCCCGCAAGCCATATGATCTACTACACATGTCCTTCTGGCTATGGATTGCTTTACCAAATGGGTGGAAGCCGAGGCATACTCAACTATCAAAAATAGCCACATTATCAAGTTCATCTGGAGTCTCATCATTTGTAGATTCGGTCTACCCCATACTATAATGATGGATAATGGCACCAACCTGGACAACAGGAAAGTTCAAGCGTTCCTGGCAAAGCATGGGATCAATCAGAACATTTCTTCTGTTGGTTACCCACAGGGAAATGGATAGGCCGAAAGGATAAACAGAACAATTTTTGATACACTTAGAAAAAAGCTCGAAGCAGCAAAAGGAGCTTGGTTGGAAAAATTACCCGAGGTCTTATGGTCCTATCGGACCATTCCAAGGAAACCAACGGGAGAGACCCCATTCGCCATGGCCTATGGGGCTGAAGCCGTTATCCCGAACGAATTAAAGGTGTCTACGCTTAAAAGTTAGGCCTGGGAAAAAGGTTCAAACAATCAGCACCTGGCCCATGATTTGGACTTACTAGAAGAAATAAAGGAAGTCGTGGGGATAAGACTGGCTGCCTACCAGCAACAAGTCAAGGCCTGATTTAATTAGAAGGTCAAAAGAAGAGAGTTCCAGGTAGGCTATATGGTGCTCAGAAGAAATTTTGGGATTATTGGTAAGTTATGGGAGATATGGGAAGGACCTTATACAATAATTGAGGTCATCAGTCGCGGTGCCTATCGGGTACGGAAGAACGAGATACGCCGCATCGAGCCCAACTCTCAGAATTCTTACCATTTGAAAATGTATTATCCTTAGATAGTTTTCCCTTAAATAATAAAATGACACCGTGTCTTGCACATGACACTTCTACTGATTATAATAAAGCATCTGTGCCCGATGTTTGGCACTTCTGCTACATGTTTCTCAAGTTTTTGAATAAAATATCACATTTTATATGAGTGATCATACCTTGTGAAGATGTCATATTAATATAAAAACTTTTCCTAAGTGTTGAGTTCAAACCTGATTTGAACTAACCAGATGACATAAAAAAGTCTTAGGGGCCAAATGCCCGAAGACTCTATATTAATAAAAAAAAATTCCTAAGTGATGGGTTCAAACCTGATTTGAACTAATCAGAGGACATCAAAGAGTCTCAGGGGCCAGATGCCCAAAGATTCCATACTAAAATGAAAAATTTTCTAAGCGTTGAGTTCAAATCTGATTTGAGCTAACCATAGGACATAAATGAGTCTCGGGGGCTAGATACTTGAAGACTCCATATTAATAGAAAATTTTCCTAAGTGTTGGGTTCAAACCTTATTTGAACTAACCAGAGGACATTAAAGAGTCTCAGGGGCCAGATGCCCGAAGACTCCATACTAAAATGATTTTTTCCTAAGTGTTAAGTTCAAAAATGTTTATCTCGGGCTAGTCAATAGCTAACCGAAGTAACAAGAATGGAAAGCCATAATAAATTGGGAAAATATTTTCATTAATATAAATAAAAAAATACAAAAATAACCCTTCTGAAGGGTAATACAGAATAAAGTACAGAAAACCTAAGTCCTATTTCAACCCAGGGGCAAAACTAGTCTTCTCCCTTCAGAAAGTCAGCAAACCACTTCTCATTCTTAGAGGCCGGTGGGTCTTGATACAGAAGAGGCACCCCCATAAAAGCATCAAACTCTTCAGCAGTCTTAAACTCCCGATCTACCAGGGGAATGTGCTCCATCTCGTGTTTGTCCCTCCACGCCCTAACCGATCGAACATCACAGATAGTGACGTACCGTTTGTGCATGTCCAAACCGCTCAAACGACACATCTCTACCTTGGATCTCTCAAGAGCCAGAAGATTATCTGACTCTGCCTTTTCGGCAGCTATCTTTTGGTAGGCTATCTTTGCCTCTGCTAGTTTAGTAGCTAGGGCCCTCTTCTTAGCCTCTCCGCTTTCCAGAAGGCTTTTGTGCTCAGATACACTATGACGAAGACCATCCGCCTCATTGGCCAAAGTAATACGATGCTCATTATTTTGCTGTAGTTGAGCCTGCATCTTGGCCATTTCCCGAACATCGAACTCCAGGACATGATTATAGGCCTGGATCCCATAAAGGAGCTACACAAATAGGAAAAAGGGTACATATTAATATAGAACGAAGTAAAAAAAGATAAAAGAATAAGCAAAGGTACAAAAGAAAAAGGAATCGAAGTACCAACCTCCATGGCCATCGAGGAGCCTTTCTGAAAAAGCTCAGTCCTAGAAATCTTTGACTGAGCAGCCCTGTCAGTAGGAGTCCAGACTCCTTTGGCCATAACCCGAAGGGCATCTGGCTGACAAATAGTAAGATGGTCAGCACAGACAGGAGAGCCATTCGGAAGGAGAAACTTTGGTTCCCAGGGAATTGCGATGCGGGGAGTATCCTGAGCCTGATGAGTATCGTTCGTTGAGGCATCAGTAGTCTGGGTCCTAGGTCTTTTGTTGGTCGCTCCACCACCCATACCAGATTGTGACCGAGTGGTTACAGTATTTGTAGGAGGAGGCTGAGGAAGATCTGAAGGATTTTCTGCAGCCGAGCGTGACGGAGGTGCCGGGATGATGTCGAGAGTGGTACGACATCAACCAAATTAGATCCTTCAGGAACCTGAGTGCGTCTGACAGAAAAGGGGCCTAAGGAGCATATCCATTCTGTCAACAACAGCGCCCAAATTAGAAATCTTCTCTATATTTGCCTTAGTAAAAAAATGTAGTGGTAGATCGAAAGTTGCTTCAGATCTTGGCCTTCAGGAGTGCAAAGCGTTCTCTTATAAAGGATACGGGTATTTCACTATCCTCATAACCGAGAAATCTATACGCATACTATCCCTGATGTAAGTCACAAAACTCGCAGAAACATGTACCTTTGTGAAGGGGACGAAAGACAGGCAATCGAATAGGGCCGAAGACTCTAGGGACCGGGTATGCCAGAGAGAATGGGTAAAGCCAGTTGCCACTGACAATTACCATTTTCTCCTTCTATCCTTTATCAGATTTTTCCATATCAAAACATATGCCCCGACCTTGGAAGAAATAATAGAGGAGCAGGTAAGCTAAACCTAGATTAAGGTCTAGATCCATATTGTACAGAAGTAGCATGGCCAAGATTCTGAAGTTGTTCGGGTTAAGCTGGAGAGGATGCAACCCTAACATGAAAAATACGTAATGAAAAAAGGGGTGAAGAGGGAATTTTAATACTTTAAGATGAACCGCCGATAGCAGAATGCTACCTGGTTAAAGTCCCTCACTTTTAGAGAAATCTAAATAGCCCGGGTAAGGGGCCAGAAACACATCATCGGGTACGTTATTTTCAGCCCGAAGGTGTCTTACGTCCACTTCAGACCTTGTTTTCTTAAGAGGGGCAACATAAAAAGGTTCAAGAATAGTGGGGTTCACAGGCTCATCATCGCCAGGGGAACCCACTTCGTCGGGAGTTTCTGGATTCGTTGATAAACCTGGAAGGACTATCACTACTAGTTGAATCAGGGTTGGTTCCAGAGGACAGAACGACATCTTCTACTGACCTGGTGTTGTCACTATCAGACATGGTTTCAGAAAGGTAGAAGAGACAGATGGGGGGTAGAGATGAAAATTGAAAAAAAAAAGTACTATCTGACTTACACAGTTTAGAGAATAGAGGAAAGAAGAACTTCAGAAAGGGTTAAGAGATTGGTCCGGTGGAAATTCCTAAAAAATGTTGGCTGATAGTTGTAGGAATCAAATAAGAGAGAGCTCTAAGGAAGAGAATTGAGAAGTATGGAGTGCAAAATGGCAAAACATGATTTTATAGAGGAAACCAGGGAAGGTCATCAGACATGCACGAAGTCCGAAGGACGCGCGCCGTCAATCCAGCCACTAGCGCAGTAATCAAGAGATCGTGAGCCTCCCATTTTAAATTCAAAAAGATCACTCCACTACCCAAGCGTTAATGAACTGACATGTCAATATACATGCACCTATACATTCTTCTTCTTTTTTCGATCATGGGCCTTGAAGTGGATCACAAGCCCATAACCTCAGGGGCCTGTGTAATAACCAAAATTATATGGCCCAATTAAGATGGGCTATAGGCAAGGACCGATGGGCATGACCTATAGAAGTTTCTAGAAAATGAGTGATCAATAAGTTAGGGATTAGTCTCAAATATGGAAGATAGAGCCTAAGAAAGAAATGAGTTTATCAAATCCCATGATTTAAGGGATTAATAAACTCAGGTAGATGTGCTGATCCATGTAGATGTGTCTGACACATCTACCGAATTGTGTATAAATACATGACCAAATGATGAATAAAGCCATTCCATTTTTACCTAATTCGTTATGTATTTTTCTACATATACAGTATGTATGTATGTGATGTGTGTGTATATGCATGTGTATATATGTGTGAGTTTATACGTATGTTTTTATGTGAGTGCATGTATATGTGTGTGTGTGTGTGTGTGACTATATTTGTGTGTATGGATGTGTATTCAAATTTTTTATATATGGATCTAGAACATATATATGTATATATGCATATATATTTGTATGTATATTTTATATATATAAGCGTATGTATATATATATATGTGTATATATATAGGCGTATGTATATATATGTATATGTATGTATATTTGTGGTTGTGAAAAATTGAATGTTAGAGATAGAGTATTTAGTGGGTTGAAGATTTGGAATTGAAAATCATAATTTCTCATGTGGAATTCAAATTCTGAAATTGGGAGGTTTGAAATTCGAATGCAATTTCAATTCTAAAATATTTTCTTCTATCCAAATACTAGATTTAAAATTAGAGCCCTCAATTCCAATTTCACGGTCCGCAACCTCAAAGTAAATGATTGTTTTAAACTTAGAATTCTAATAATTAAACACGTGTTACTTGCTGAAACAAATAATGAAACATGCATTTCATTTTGTATAAACGTCAACTCATGATATGTTTGACAACAAAATGACGAGTGCACATTGACCGTAATTTCAAACCTTTTGTTATTGAAGTCGCAACAGTTGTAATAATCGATTAAAAATCAAATAGCAAAATCAATTAGTGCCCGTTTGGGAGGGTTTTTGAAGACTTTCAAATGAGCTTTTAAATTTCAGAATTTTTTTTTAATAAAATACCGATATTTGATAAATTTGATAAAATAAATTTTTAAATTTTTAATAAAAGTCAATCATTTAAAAGTCCGTTTCATAGAAATAAGTAAAATTTATTTTTGGAGTAACTTTCAGGAAGTCATATATATATTTATCTACAATTATCCTTGATTTACTAATTTAACCTCATTATATATTTTATATTTCTAATAGTAAACTCAAATGTCTTTTTTATTTATCTTTGTTTTTTTCTCACCATTGTCATCCTATTAGATAGAATTTCATTACTATTGGACTCTTTTTCTCTCCAATAATATTTAATCACTTTTTAACATTTTGAATTAAAAAGTATTTAAATTCTTAAATAATTTTTTAAAATATTTTCACCAAACACTTTTTATATTTTAAAATCTCTTTATTTAAATTAATTTTAACACTTTAATTTTAGAATTAATAGAAGTGTACCGGTGTGGAGCTAGAGTCACTAAAAAAAGAAGAAGAAGACTATATCCTCTAAATACCACGATTAGAGACAGAGAGCTTGGGAGACCAAGGCATATGTATATATATATTTTTAAAAATAATCGAGTGCTAGAGACGTTCACTCAAATTAAATCACAAAATTCGAGCGACTATTACACAAATAAATCTTAAATTATATATAAAACATAAATTCTCATATATATTTTTAACTAACCTAACCCTAATAATAGAATGGAATGATGACATATGACTGATATGGGCCCTCCTATCATGAAACTCATGCTATCCAACTACTAACAACGATGACCATGTAATGCAACACATGCAAGACTTTTAGTATCCAACCTTCAACAATAATCATTTAACACGTGTTTTTTGGTTTATTTTTAAAAATAATGATTTCGAATATATGAATAAATATTGAGAATTTGATATCATTGCCATATTATAAACTTCTTTGGAATTACACTGATGTCATAACATATTCACATAATATTCAAAAATGTTCTATCATATTTTAGTTATTGCTTATTAATAATATTCAACGTTTAAATATGGGTTAATTTTAATAAACTCTCCTATGCTATTCAATTTAATCAACTAATTCTTACTGTGTCCACTTTGCCCCTATATTATCTAATTTCATCACTATGCCCACTCCTCCTCACATTTTGAGTCAAAATGTCTAAACTATCATCCCTTAATAGTATAAGGGGGTTTAGTGAAATCAACCCTTAAAAAAATTATTTTTCAAAAATATATTATATTTTTCGTAAAAACTATAAATTTCAAAGTATATATATATTTCAAAAAATATGATTTTTTTCGAAAAATATATATTATGTTCCAAAAAATATTTTTTTGCGAAAAAGAATATGTTATGTTCCAAAATATGAATTTTTTTCGAAAAATATATATTATGTTTCAAAATATGTTTTATTATCTGATTTGTTTTTTGAAAATATGTTTTATTATCCGATTTTTTTTTTTTGCGAAAAAGTATATATTATGTTCCAAATTATGAATTTTTTCCGAAAAATATTTCTTTTGCAAAAAATATATATTATGTTCCAAAATATGATTTTTTTTCCAAAATTTTTTTTTTTTCGAAAAAGTATATGTTATGTTCTAAAATATGATTTTTTTCCAAAAAATAATTTTTTTGCGAAAAATATATATTATGTTTCAAAATATGATTTTTTATCTCTTTTTTTTTTGCGAAAAAGTATATATTATGTTCCAAATTATGAATTTTTTCCGAAAAATGTATATTATGTTCCAAAATATGATTGTTTTCCGAAAAATATATATTATGTTCCGAAATATGATTTTTTCTGAAAAATATTTTTTTGCAAAAAAGTATTTATTATGTTTCAAAATATTAATTTTTTTCTGAAAAATATTTTTTTTGCAAAAAATATATATTATGTTCCAAAATATGATTTTTTTTCAAAAAATATATATTATTTTTTCTGAAATAATTCATATTTTGGAAAATAATATACTCCCTCCAAAAATTAATTTTTTTGAGAAAAATATATATATATATATTTGAATTTATAATTTTTGAGAAAAATATAATTGATTTTCAAAAAATAATATTTTTAAATGGTTAATTTTACTAAACCCCCTTATACTATTGAGGGTAGTTTAGGCATTTTGACTCAAAATGTGAGGTGAGGGGGCATAGTGATAAAATTAAATAGTATAAAGGGCAAAGTGAACACAGTAAAAATTTATTAATTAAACTGAATAATATAAGGGGGTTTCTTGAAATTAACCCTTTAACTATCTATAAATTATGCGCATATTTGAGTAAGTTTGTTTATAATGAAATAGAAACACCACCCGAAAGAATAAAGTTTTTAAGTAATAGAAACGTTATCACCAAAAATTGAACACTTAAAATTTAAATATATATATTTTCTAAAACAATTTATAATGGAAGTTTTTTTTTTTTTCTTTTCTTGTCTTTTATCCTTTAATGATCATGTGTTTCTCTTAATCTCAATGACTAAAGGGCCGTATGTCACGCCTTTTGTTTTATTTCAAATAAGTTAAGCATTCTTGTTAGAGATACTTTACTTAAAATTGTAGTTATGTTTGATAACGTAAATTTAAATTTATTTTAATTTTAATTTAAAATATATTTTAATTATAATAGTAAAGCAAATAAAACAAAAATACAAATAAATATTAAATTTTTATTTTTATTTTTTCTCAAAACATTTTAACTATTCATATTACTGTATAAAATTATACAGAATACATGCTTTAGTTCAAAAACTACTATATTATTTTTCTGTCAAAAACAAAAACACCATAAACAAAATACATACCAATTCGACCTAAGTTGGTCCCAGTCTTTTTGGGACTAAGTGAAATATTCAATAAACAAACAAAAGGTAAAAGAGAGGAAAAAATATATTTAAATAACTTTTTACTAACATGTTTGGTCGGTGCTTTTACTTCATATTTTATGTTGCAGCACAATATTGTAGCATTATCTTTGGTCCCGTGTTTTAAACCGTGTAAAAATATTTTCAAAATTGAATAAAAAAAGAAAGCATCATTTTCATATTTTTCTATGTATTGGTAATGGAGCAGTCCAAAATTCCACTGTTCTAAATTTCTACACACTATGCTATACAACATTTTGACTCAAAACAAAACTAGATTTAAGCAGGGTTTTGGTTTGTTTCATATCTTGCTTTATTTTTTTATAACACGATAAAAATAAAACATATATTTTATTTATATATATTCATATAAATGTCTTTAATATATAGACAAAGCCTTACAGATAGCTTGGGCATACAATATAAAAAATGTCTTTAATAATATAAAAAATGTGATACAATATTTTAAAAAGTGAACGGTTATTCAATATAGTTATTAAGTACTCAATTGTACTTATATAAATAAAATTTACTATATTTATTTACTATTTTAATTTATAATAACATTATCTTTCAAAAAAATAATAATCTTATTGCTATTCAATGTTGCCATTACCAAAAAAAAAAAAGTATATATATATATAGGAATATATTTGTAATTTATTATAGTTTTTAAATAGAAAAGGTATGTTGAGGGTGTTGGATGTTAAGATTACTCTCAAACTGAAAAACTTACTAAATAATTTATTTATAGTATAAATAAATACAAAATTATCGTTTGACATGTAAACTCCACCATTTAAATTTTCTTTTAATCAAAATCCATTTTGTGTCAGTCTTTAATCAAAATCATCATATCATGAAACATATGACAAAATTCTTAATTAAAATCATATTATCTTAAACTCATACCCATTTTGTGTAAATTTTAATCAAAATTTTGATATTTTCAAACATATGACATAAACTCTCTATAATAATTTAACGGCCAGATGTTCACTACGAAGTGGACACGTGTCATCATCACTATGGTACAAGAGGTGGCACAAAAAATGTTCCAGTTTCCACACCAAAAGATATGTGAGAACTACAGATTCGATGACGTTGCATACAACAGATGTCTTGTTATGATTGGTCCACGTGAACGTTCTGGGGACATGCGCACAAGGCGCACTTTAGTTAAAAGTGACTGGTCCAAGTTCCAACGCGTGACGTCCATAACTACCGTTTTAGATAGCATAATCTGCTACATCTGAACCCACGGTGCTCCTGGATTTAGTTTGAACGAAAATACACGTGTCGTCATCTGTTGCCTCGATTTCTGAGGCTTCATTGACTACTCTGGTTTGCCGAGCATACTGTATAGTATATACTCTTGAAATTCAATTTTCAAAATTAACACAAAATTAAGATGATTTAACATATAAAACAGATTAGAATTAGCTAATTTGTAAGACACTGTTTCGTTCGCGCTTTGATTTCGTTGCTTTTGGTTTTTAGTGGTACAGTTCAATTATTTGACAATAGAAGAATATTTGGTGACCATGTTATGAGGCATAGCGGTGACATTTTTGGAAGTAGAAATATAATTTTCAGAAATTTATTTACATCTTTTTATATTTATTTTTATTTCAATCACAACTTTTTAGGTTTAAGAATTTTTATTTACACTCCCTTAACAATAACATCATCCTATTTTTTTATAAATACCTAAATAAAATAACCTAGTACTATTTGGATACAAGAATATATTATTTTATCAATTTGACCCCTCCAATAATTTAATAATTTAATTTCTATTAAATTTTAAATATATATATAATTCAAAAATATATATATATAAATTTTGAAAAACAAATATAAATTTTGGAAAAATTATATAAAATTCAAAACAAATATAAAATTCGAAAAATAATATATATTTTAAAAAAACATATAAAATTCGAAAAATATATATATTAAATTTCAAAAACAATTATAAAATTTGAAAATAAATATAAAATTCAAAACAAATATATAAAATACAAAAATATATATATTAAAATTTGAAAAAAATAATAAAATTAGAAAAAAATATAAAATTCAAAAAAAAAACGTATAAAATTCAAAAATATATATTAAAATTTGAAAATAAATATAAAATTCGCAAAAAATATAAAAAAAATTGAAACAGATATATAAAATTAAAAAAACATATAAAATTTGAAAAAATATATATTGAATTTTAAAAAACATTATAAAATTCAAAAATAAATATAAAATTCAAAAACACATATAAAATTCGAAACAAATATATAAAATTCGTAAGAAATATAAAATATTCGAAAAAATATATAAAATTTGTAAAAAGTATATAAATTTTGAAATAAATATATTAAATATATATAAATTTTTTAAAATATATATATATTTCAAAAATATCATATTTACTATTTAGCGGGTATTGGTACAAGCCACTCCTTGTTTGATGGACCAACAACCTATTACTTCATCTGTGCATGGCTTCTCATTGTAATAACACTAAAATAAGATGAAGTTAGGTCTCATGAGATGCCTAAACCAGTGTATGAAAAAAGAAGATTATTTTTGACAGGGAATAATCCAACCCCAAAAGAGTAACAACATTTAGGAAGATTATTTTTTTACAAATTATATATATATATATTTGAAATTTATATATGTTTTTCAAAATTTATATATATATTTCGAATTTAAATATATTTCTTTTGAATTTTATATTTTTTTACCGAATATTATATATTTTTTCCAAAATTATATATATTTTTTCGAATTTTATATATTTTTTCGAATTTTATATATATTCGAATTTTATATCTTTTTTCGGAATTTAATATATTTCTTTTGAATTTTATATTTTTTTACCAAATTTATATATATTTTCCAAAATTTATATATGTTTTTTGAATTTTATACATATGTTTATATTTTTTTGAATTTTATATAAATATATTCGAATTTTATATATTTTTTCAAAATTTAATATATTTCATTTGAATTTAATATTATTTCCGAATTTTATATATTATTTCCAAAATTTATATATGTTTTCGAAATTTATATATCTTTTTGAAATTTATATATTTTATATATTGTTTTTGAATTTTATATATATATTTTTGAATTTTATATCCTTTTTCGAGATTTATATATCATTTTCAAAATTTATATATTGTATAATGAATTGTTTGGGTATAGAGTTAAGAATGTTCCACTATAGGGTTAGAGTTGTTTGAGTACATAGTTTAGACTATCCTAGGATTAAATTGATTTAAGGGTTGTTTGATACTATGAGGGTCATAGGATGTTTTAGACATTTCATATTATGAGGGGTGTAAATAAAGTTAACCCTTTTGTTTTTTTGTTTTTTGTTTTGCATTTATTTTTGGATTAATTTCAATAAACTCCCCTATATTATCCAGTTTAATCAACTAATCCCTACTGTATCCACTTTGCCCCCTATACTATTCAATTTCATCATTATGCCACCTCACCTCACATTTTGAGTCAAAATGCCTAAACTACCCTTAATAGTATAAGGGGGTTTAGTGAAATCAACCATTTAAAAAAATTATTTTTCGAAAATCAATTATATTTTTTGCAAAAATTATAAATTCAAAAAAAAAAAAAATATATATATATATATATTTTTCGCAAAAAAAATAATTTTCAGAGGGAGTATATTATTTTCTAAAATATAAATTATTTCGGAAAAAATAATATATATTTTTTGCAAAAAAAATATTTTTTTAAAAAAAATCATATTTTGGAACATAATAGTATATAATTTTCTCAAAAAAACTATTTTTCGGAAAATATCATATTTTGGAACATAATAATATATATATTTCGCAAAAAAAAATATTTTTCGGAAAAGATCATATTTTGGAACATAATATATATTTTTCGGAAAAAAAATCATGTTTTGGAACATAATAAATAATTTTTCGCAAAACAAATATTTTTTCAGAAAAAATCATATTTTGGAACATAATATATATTTTTCGGAAACAATTCATATTTTGGAACGTAATATATACTTTTTCGCAAAAAAAATATTTTTCAGAAAAAAATCATATTTTGGAACATAATATATACTTTTTCGCAAAAAAAATATTTTTCTGAAAAAATTCATATTTTGGAACATAATATATACTTTTTCGCAAAAAAATTATTTTTCGGAAAAAATCATATTTTCCGAAATATATATATATTTTGAAATTTATAGTTTTTACGAAAAATATAATTTATTTTTGAAAAATAATTTTTTTAAGGGTTGATTTCACTAAACCCCCTTATACTATTAAGGGAGGGTAGTTTAGACATTTTGACTCTAAATGTGGGGAGAATGGGGCATAGTGATAAAATTTGATAATATAGGGGGCAAAGTGGACACAGTAGGAATTAGTTGATTAAATTGAATAACATATGGAGGTTTTTTGAAGTTAACCCTTTATTTTTTCATTTCTCACAACAAAACCATGTTTGACACCAATGTTTTCTTTTCTACAATAAAAAAACATAAAGCAAAAATTGTTCTTTTTAGGAAGTACCAATTTTATTTTATTTTTTTTGTATTTTTCAACTGTCCACAAAAATAACACTGTAACGGAGGAAATAAAGTGACCAAAACAAAAGCAAAAACACTAATACCAAACGTGCTTTCCAGTTTTGACTCATAACACTCCACAACAAAAGTATATACTTTTGCTTTATAAATTCCACAGCATGAACCAAAGATCCCCTAAATTGGTGTTTTTGATGATTTATAATTTTAACGATGGTCCAATTTGGATTGACTTTTTAAAAGTTACTTTCTCATTTTTTGTAGTGAAAAACTGTTTTGTTTTGAAGAAGGTAGGAGATACTAATTTTTTAAAATGATGTATATTTTTTTTTATCTAATAATATAAATATTTAATTTACTATTTCAAATTTTACGGTAAATTTTAATTCACAACACTGTACAACAAAAATATTACTTCTATTTTAATAAAAAATAAAATGGAAAAAATACGGCATGAGCCTTAAAATCTCTCTTCTGAATCAAATTTCATTAAAGGTTGTAATTTTTGTAGAAAGTAAAAAAATATATTTAGTTTTTCCTCTATCCGCTCACATTTCTTATTTTATTGGTTCCAAATAAAGTGAATCATATTTTAATCATGTAATATCCCTCATTTCAACGTACTGCATTTTACTAGCACCTTCCAAATATTGTGGTTATGATTATGCAGGACTTTAGTACATACTCATTAAATAAATGAGTGAGACTCTTAACAAATATTGTCACTTAAGGACACTATTTTTCTATAAACTTTTTGGGTGTAATAAATAGGGTAAAGGAGCAAATGAAGAAACTCTGATCTACACTTTTAAAATTAAACAATTTCTTTTTTCTGAATTCAAATACTGAAATATTTAAAATGCACTTCAAGAGTAATTAAAAGAAAAACTCCACTGTTATTAAGAAATTATATTTTTTTTAAAATAGGATAATATATGCATCTAATAAATAATTTTGAAGTGTTTCTTTCTGGCTGACATATTTTTTATATTCCAAGAGATATTTTCTTTGAAATACTATATTTTAATAATACAAAATTTAAAATTTAGCAGCGTATTTTAAAAATGTCTTATCCAGAATAAAATGATCAAAATTTTATCCAATGCGTTCATAAGTATGAAATACCAGCTCTATTTTTTGTTATAAATATATATAATAAAAAATATATAATAAAAAGTTGATTATAAAACCGAATAAAATACGAAAGCACACAGGATTGGTAAGACACATGGGATTCAAGTTTACGTTCTCTCTGACAACAAGCAAAGAAATAAATTCCATTCTATATTTAGAGAGAGAAAAAAAATAAAAAAGTAAACAAAGTAATAAACACGCTGTGTAGCTATAATTAATTAAAGAAATAAATCACACTTTCTCCCCTCATAGATATAACAAATTACAGTTATCTCCCCTTCAATTTGGATAATCTTTAGTTTCTTTTTCTATGAGAAATCGGAATTCTGAATACTTAAATTACTCTTTTGTCCTCTTTATTTTAATAAAAAAAATCCATTTTAAACAATAGTTTTTGTCCATTCTTTTCTCCTTTTTCATTTCTCTACCATTTATTTATTTTTGCTTCCATATCAATAGCGTAGGAGTGAGAAATGCAATGTTAAGTTGCACATGCAAGGGCATCGTGGTTTTTTTCCTCACCCTCCCAACTTCCGACTCTCTCCAATGAACAAACGATTAGATAAATTAATGACCTAAGCTTAATAATTATTGACCATTCACCCTCCTATTGAGTTCATTGATTGTTCTTTTCTCATTTTGACTTGATTCCGTTGACATTATATTTTTTTTTAAAATACATTTATACATTACATTTATGAAATGTATCAATAGAAAACTAAAAAATTATACTTGCCGCATGAAATCCAACTTCTTCCAAAATAGAGGGTTCATGTATATGCAAATGCAAATGAATTTCTTAGCTATAGGTTAGATACTTAAAATATACTATATAGATAGAAGTTGTGCATTCTTTAAGTTGCACAATTATTCCTTATAAAATTTTATTTGAATAAAAATATCTTCACAATATGTTTAAGGGTAAGGGGGTATTTTAAGGAAAGAGTCATAACATCAGTATTGACTAATTTGACCACGCAAGCCGGTGAGAGGGGTGTAATTGTTACAAATGTTCCGAATAAAAAAAAAGTGAGAATATTCAAATTAGAGGGGAAACTAATGTAATTTAACATACATCAGGGTTTAAAACTGTAAATTATCCTTAATCTATTGAAAAAGCCTCTGGCTTCATATATAAGCTCCTCTCTCTCTCTCTCACTATATACGTGTGTATGTTGCTATATGTACATATATGGATAGTATATAAACTAAAGCAAGCTCTGTTCTTTCAAATTCTCTTCTGCTGGAAGCATTGCTTGATTGAATAGATATCAAACCCTAAGTCTCGCATTTTCGAAGAGCTATTCCAATTCACTGAGGAGGTTCAGAACGAAAGGTTAGTAATTCAATTGGTCCCTTGAACACTCTGTCTCTCCTTTTTTTTTTTTTTCACATGCTTTTTATTTTATTTTATTTAATTGGGTTACGAAAAATATTGAGAATGAATTGATTGATTTGATTTTTATTGATTAGTTTCCTATTTCGAATTTGGATATTTTTGGTTTAACTGTTGGGTTTGTGTCTGATTTCGAGTTTTGGGTATGATTTTGTTTTGGATTATAGCAGGGGATTAGGCTTTTGTTGAGACTTTAAATTAATCACTGATTACATTGATGTGATATATGTATAATCTCATTTCTGATTTCTAATAATCTGTTTATTTCTGGATTCACTTCTGGAGAATTAAACTCACTCCAATGCTTTTGTAAATCGATGTCTCTATAATTTTCTGATTTGATTATTTTGCTGTTGTTATGGCATCCAAAAAACTAAGTTTTTCTTTATATATATATATATGTCTCCTGTGTAAATTTTCGTATGTATAATATGGTATTTATGACTTCACTTTTTTCGCATTGTCATATTCTGAATGCTGAAGTAACTTTTGATACCCATATAGTATGGGATAAGTGATCTAGTATATGTGGGCAAATTTACATCTGAATGCTTTATATTTTGGGAATCTCATACATGTGTGTAATATTTTTCTAAAAACTGTTATAAGCTTTGGGTTGAAAGTGTTCTCCTTAATTTCTTTGATGACAAATTGCGTGCCCAAATGTAACCCGATTTGGCCGTAGAATTATCATCCAAAATGCATGTTTTATTTGTTTCGTGTTCCTCCTAAGGAAATAATTATTGGACAGTATTTGGGTTCTGTCCAATGAGGACAAAATTCGTCATCCTCGCTGATGTGGTCCAATATCAATTGGGCACGTGACCAAAATCTTTTTAAAAATAAATTAACACTAATTTTATTTTTAAGGATCTTATGTCCATCTTCCTTTTTAAATTTTGTAGTCATGTGTCCAAATGATATTGTACCACATTAGCATGAGGACGGATTTCGTCCTCATGGGGCATGACCCAAGTATTGTTCATAATTTTTTGTTCAGGAGAATTGAACATGTACAATTTTCCGTCAGCCTGCTTCACAACATCTTGCAGTGGCAGACCTACAATGACCCCAATATCAAATATAATTTCTAAACCCCTTATATGGCCAGCTTGAAAAAAGAATGATACATGTGGCTCTTTAAAGTTCACCTTTGGTTAAGTAATCCAGTAAAATTATACTCCTAGCTATAAGAAATTAATTCTATGTTCGCATACATATGTATAAATTCTAGCGTAAGAAAAAAAAAAGAAAAAGAATACTCGGCACTCAGCATGCTCATTCCCTTGTTGCCACATTGTTGAAGGTGCTTGTACTGAAGTAGCAGCGTCAAAACGATGTGAGTGCGAGATTGCAAGGTTAGCTGCTGTGTAAAAATTAGGAGAATGTGAGCACAATGAGAGCAATTTCATGATAGACATGCTATGGAATATAGAAACAGAAAGTTTCTTAAATTCTAGTGACATATTACTATTTCCCCCCTCTAGTTGAAAAGTTATGCATCCTCCCTGCCATTATGTTTTTAATGTTTCAGTTTGTTATAGATATTGTTTTTTGCAATGAATATATTTGATTTGCATGAGCTGACATAGTGCCTCAATGAATATATTTGATTTGCATATCGTACTTTACAAATTAAACTATTGTCTTTGAATTCATATTGCTATATCTTAAGCAAATAGATCAGAATGTGAATTCCGTTAAAGATAAAATGACTTCCACAGTTTATAGTTCAGTCATGTCCCCACAGTTTATAGTTCAGTCATGTCCCAGTGTTTGAGTATGAACGTTGGACAAGCAATCCGAACCCAGAACCTGAGTCAAATCTGAGTTCTAAGATACAAGCACAGGCGACGCTAGAGTTGAAGGTTGGGTTAGGTTAGGTTGAACTTGGACTTAAAGTCTCATCCCATGGGTTCAGCCTGGGTTAAACGGTAATCCTGTCTGAATCACACCCTATTTTCCTTGGTTTATATTTTATCTACTGGATCTGTCATCAGAGGGTAATAAATAGATTTAGACCTGCTTTTTTATACACACTCGTAGTAAAATATGTGTGTGATATTTATGTGTCCGCATATCCTTAATGCTGTAATAATTTTGCTACTACTGCAGTATAAAATATGCATTGAAATTATGCTATAAATGTATATTATACTCCAGTCTCTCTATATTATGATTTATGTGGTTAGACATCCTTCAGTTTATACTAATGTTGTGCAAGTTTCTTAAATATGCTTCCTAACTTTTGAAGTTTCTGAATTTAGGACCACTCTCTTATTATATTTTTATCTTTGTCCATAGTTATGTTCCATTGTTTTCCTTTATCCAGCTTTATCTTTTCTAGGTTATAGCTTTCAGTTTTTGCATGACAGGAGTTATCCGGGATTGAAAATATATTTTTGAGGGATTCCCCTAGAGGGAAATTTTGCTCATGAACTGAATCTGGGACGTGTATTCTTTTTTGCTACCCTAAGCTCGCCTTATTTGCCTTTGAACTCAGCATTATGCCCTACGGGATTGAGGCCTGACAACTTATTGGATAAATTTTGTTTACGAAAGGTGGCTTGCCAGTGTTCCTTTACTACTGCCGATATGTTATCTCCTTTTAAGAGAAAAGAATGTAATTTTGGACATCATACAACCAGTGAAACTAGTAACATTCACAGTGGTTGTTCAAGTCATGTCTCATCCTCCGAAAATGCAGAAAGTAAAGCTACTTTGATGGTTCCTGATACCTCTGTCACTGAAGTGCTTTCAAAGGTAGTTGCTAATCTAACTATTGCAGAGAATCAGGGACTTCATAAGCAGCAGAGAGTTTCAGAATGTAATGATGACGACGTCTCATGCGTCACTGGAGCTGACAGCCCGAACATGATCATTGGTCATCATAGAGGTGACATAGACATGAAGAATGTGCCTTGTAGTTCAACATCAGTTAATAGCTCTGGACTAGAAGGATTCGAAAAGGTAGTAAATGTTCAACCAACTTCATACTATTCTGCTGGTAGTCCTTGTGAAAGAGAACGGAAACACAGTTGCTCTAGGCCCGATGAGTTTAACAAGGGATCTTTACAGGAGACTCTACCTATTTCGGATAAATCAAAACCGTTAGGGCTTTCTTCCTTGGAAGATCTTTGTGCTGGTGGTAGTGCACTGAAGGTGCGGTGTCAATTTTATTATTTTACTACTATGATTGTTGTTATTATTGTTAGTATTATTATTATTAGTTCGTTCAACTGGAATTTACTTCCTTTAATTCAACTACTGATAAGAAAGATAATTTATGTTCTCATTTCAGGGAGATCTTTCTGTCTGTTCCCTGGAACTATCATCTCTTGCAAGATTGGCCTCTAATCATGATGGTCGAAAAGATGATGCACTTGACAGTGCTGGATATGTTAAAGTAAAAGCTGAACTGGATGAGGGAGATCTAACAACCAAAGCTGTGAAGTGTCCAGACCAGAATCAAAACTTGGTATCGCTTGAAGTGTCCTATGCACAGGAACCTCCGCTGCAATCTCAGCCCGTCATCTCTACTGATGGAATAGATCTTTTGGTGGATGTACGTAGTGTTACTTTCTTGAATTATTTTAAAAAATCTTCATATGACACTATTTTCATTGCATTGTCTGTCTTCAAGGATGAAACCATAGTCACCAACACAGACACGACCTGGACACCTCAACTTGGTAAACTGTAAACAATTAGGACACACTCATGGCAATAAAGATACATTTTTAATGTTTATGGCTTCGTTGGTAGCATGCTGCGAAGTGTCTAAGAGGCGTCTATAAGTCCGAAATTAAGGTTTTAAATTTTGTTACGGGCACCCATTAGACGCCTTGGATACGAGTCTGGAAGATTTGAGCAAGGGCCTATATGTAACAAATTCCAGCATAGACACGACTCCTTATTAGTTTTGTACTTTTCTGGATTGCATAAGAATTATATTATCTTCTTCCATGGAATTAAAATTGACAAATATCACAGTTATTATTTTTTTAAAATCAGTATGTTAAGGTTGTACACCTAGAAGGTATGTGTCCTGACTGTGATCAAATGGGGACTAGGCGGTGTTTGATTATTTAAAGGGCTAGGGTAGGTAATGTAGAAACCCTGACAGGGTGTCTAGGTTCACCTATTTCTATTTGTGATTGATTCTTGGAAGTAACACTACCTTGCTGGTGTCATAACAGGTAAAAGTTTGTGATACCTGTGGGGATGCTGGTCGGGAGGAGTTGCTTGCTACTTGTAGCAGGTGCAGTGATGGGGCAGAGCACATGTAAGCTGTTGTTTTGTTCTTTAATTTTTTTTATGCTGTTATTTTTGCAATAACTGCATGTTACAACTGTTCTTTTTTGTTTTTCTTCTTTTTTCTTTTTTCCTTTGACGGGGATGTTGACACTTGTTTTCTTTCAGTTACTGCATGCGTGTTCGGCTAGATAAGGTTCCTGAAGGCAATTGGATGTGTGAGGAATGCACGCTTTATGAGGAAACTGAGAAACGGACACAGAACAAATATGGAAAGTTTGTTGGAACTTCCAAATGTCCAGTCTTGAATGAAATGCGCCGAGATGTTGGGACTTCTGGTACTGCTGATACTAAAACTACTTTGTTATCAGAGGTAAAAGATTCAAACGTTGATAAAAGCTGGAGAGAGCCAAGGGACAAAGTTGGTTCAATTCAACGCTTCCCTGCTAAGAGACTTGCAGACAATTTGGAGTCAGACTCAGTGGCGAAAAGAAGGGCTCTTGAAAGAAGTGCTGGATCACCCAGGGTGTCCAGCCCCTTCAAAAAGGCTGTAGTGCATCCAGATTCATGCAAGGCCTTGAATGGGGAAAAAGCAAAACCAACCTACAAAATATCTTCTCTTGAAGATCGCTCTTCTAATAAGAGATTGGGGAACACACACTTGCTTAGTAATTCAACTCATAATTCACCAAAGTCGCCACTTGTTCAAATTTCACGGGGTAATATTTTCTTGCATAGGTTTTGCTTGATAAAAATTATTTCAATCATGATGCAGACATTATCCTATAATGATAACGCCATATTTTGCCTCTGTTATGAGCTCAGTATTTGGTTTTACAGGTACTCTTACAAGGTCAAATTCAGTTAACATTTTAGCCTCAAAACGGAAAGTCCAGCTGTCAGAAAAAGACACTCTCGAAAAGCAAAAGTTCCCAAAAGAAACTGCTGCCTGCAAGAAGAAAAAGGATGGCACTGTCAGAATGATGAGCAAATCTATGTCTTTGGATAGTGTCAGCTATGGCGGTTCAAAGGCTGCTGATTTAAATTTGAGAACGTTATCATCAAAATCTCAGTATGTTGAGGATTTTAAGACATTGAGACATGCAAAAGAACATGATTCAATTGAGAGGAAGCAGACAGGAAAATTGGATAATCCATTAGTTAGTTCAACAATAGCTAGTTCCTGTCATTTTGCATTAAAAAATGTTGAAAAAACTGAATCGCATGCTGAAACTCTAAAACTACATTCTTCTGGAACTTATCACGATCGGAAGGCTGTTCAGCATCCTGTAAACTCACAGAATTCATCAAAACAAGCTAAGCATTTGGTTCAGAAAAGCTCCAAATATCCCAATCATCTAGGTACAAGTTACTTTCTTCCCTGATAAACTATCAACTTTACTCTTCTTCTTCTTCTTTTTCCCTTTTTTGTAGAAGTGGATTAGTTCTGTATTCCACACTGATTAGTTATCTTTTGGTTAATAGATGAATCTGGCTTGGTAAAGCGAATTCGTTTATCTTCATCCACTGCAATTGAGAATCCATCTTCTCATGCAATATCTGACTCTTCTAATGAATTGAAGCCAAGTGCAATTGTCCTTAAGGATGATCTTGCAGCTAGTTCTTTTTTCAGTTCTGGTTGTCACGGTAATTCTGATACAAGTGCAAAAGATATGTCACCCAAGTCATGGGAATCTTCCACTCAGACTGAGAAAGTCAAGAAGACCTCTAATTGCCATAAGGCTGGGCACCATGTTTCAGATGGAAGTGGAAGTGTTTACAGCCATAAGTGTAAAAGCACAGGTCATGCTGCAGAATCTTTCCCAATAGTTGGTTCTCGGTCTCCCATTCTTGAAGCAGAAGCTTCGAAGGAAGTGGACCGAAGTAATATAATGGATATTGGGCCAATATTTGACAATCAACCTGATGCATCTAAGATTCTTGCGGTTCCAAAGCTTGATTATATATGGAAGTATGCTGTTCTCCACTCCACTTATCATCTTTTTTCTCGTTTCATAAATTTGGTTTCATTAAGATGGAGTCATTTCTGTGGTTTATAAAATCTCGTACACTCATTTTCCTGACATGCCACACAGGGGTGAATTTGAAATCCTAAGTAGTGGAAGACTTCCCAGTTTATGTTCTGGGATTCAGGCTCACTTATCTACTTGCTCATCGCCTAAAGTTCCTGAGGAAGTGAAGAAATTCCCTCACAAAATCCTTTTGGAGGAAGTACCTCGTTTGAGTACATGGCCGACTCAGTTCCTGGGGAATCATCCCACTGAAGACAACATTGGGCTTTACTTTTTTGCGGAAGATCTTGAAAGGTTTTATTCTTCTCTTGTATATTCTTTGTCATATTTTGTTTATCTCATATAACAGGTGCCATCTTCGTTGCAGAACTTTTTAACCTTTTTATATGCTTTTTATGCAGCTATGTAAGATACTATAAGAGCTTGTTGGAGTGTATGATCAACAATGATTTAGCTCTTAAAGGGAAATTCGATGGGATTGAACTTCTTATATTTTCATCCAATGTGCTTCCTGAAAACTCTCAGTGTAATGACTAATTTTAATGCTCTTTGATTTTATGTAAGATATTTAAACACATGCAAGCTTATTCATTGGCATTTTCTCACTTGTATGCTATGTTTTTGGCAGGTTGGAATAAATTGTTTTTCTTATGGGGTGTTTTCAGAGAAAGGAAGGTCAACCATGTAGAAAGTCTTGACTCTCAAAATAAAACTTCTAACCCCGTTTTGAATGATTTACCCTTGGACCAGAATTCAGCCTCACTCACTATGTTCGGGTCTTCAAACAAGTATTCTCCTGGAAAGCCAATTGAATGTTTATCTGGAGCTAAGTTGTTAAACAATGTACTGGGATCATCTACTTTCATCGATCCTCAGGAATTTCCCTCTGTTTCTTCGACAAGAAAGGATGGAAATCGCGAATTTATATCATGCTCTTCTGAAAAGAATTGTCACAGTTTACAAGTAAATTATAATCAGCAGTCAAGCAGAGATAATGCTCTTTTGCTATCAAGTATCCCAATGAAAGCAGAGCAGCTGTGCAGTGGCGTGCAACAAACTAATACCTTTCTGGTAATATTTGCTTTACTGCGCTTTTATCTTGTTGTACTTTCTTACCTTGTCCCTATTTCATTATTGCTTGCATTGTCTTTTAGGTACTGTTAAAAAATGTTTCAACTTGTAGGTGATTGATTATATTTTGTCAGCAACATGTAGGCTAATCGGATGGTACCCCTCAGCTTCTTCAAAATGCTCTTCCAAGGCCCAAAAACTCTTCTAAAATTTTTGTCAAACACCATTCAAAACAGTTTTTCACTCCAAAAAGCCAAAAGCAACTTTTGAAAAGTCAATTCAAACAGAGCCTAAGTGCCTCTTCGATAGTATATATTTCTACTGCTATATGTGATGATCAATTGGTTGCCTCCCCTGTTTTTTCCTTTGAATTAATCTCTGCTTTCTTTTATCTCATAGTTATAGCTGGTTTAAGCTTGTTGTGTACCGAATTATATAATTGTGTTCCGGTTAGGATTAGCAACGGGTTATTCTTGAGTTTAAAGGTCATTACCCACTGAGAGTCTGGGAAGGCAGAGTGCTGGGAGATTTTACACTGGATGCAAACCTTACCTTTGACATATCTGTAGTAGTGATAACTCGTCTAGAACGTAGATCTCTTTTCCTAATTAAGCATTTTACTTTTCCACCAAGTAATAGCCCCTAAAATAGAATAAAAATTTATTTGAAGTTAATATTTAACACTAATTAACACCAACTCCAAGGGTTTAGAGAAAATAAAGGATGTATTAGAAGAGCAAAGATACTTCAAAACCATAATGATACTTTTACTGTCAAAGTTATGAAGAAATTTTGGAGACAAAATATACATTATTAACTGAATAAAACTACTTGATCAAGGTATGTGGTTTAAAATGAAAATTGGGGATTTTGTTGATATTGGTCTACAAAGCCCATTTCTTGGACGTTAGACCATCTCACCCTTTTTACATAAAATGCTGAACCAATGACCTATATCGAGATACTAAAAGAATAACTTTATATCTAGAAGAAGGAAACAAATATAATGGCACTTGCCTCTTCATTATTTTGCAAGAATTCTTCTATATATCCTCTCTTGGATTTCTGATTAGTTTGACATTTGTTTATGTGAACCAGGGATTAATTAGTTGTTTTTTATAATTGATTGAGAATTCAAGGTTTTTGTGTTAAAGTATATAGAATGCCATAGAAATATATTTGCGTAGTGAAAAGAGTGTACATAATATACTACCTTTAGTGACCTCTCTCTCTCTCTATATATATATATATCTCCATCTTTCATTCTTGGTAACTTTCTTAGAACATCATGGATATGGAATTGACAGTGAGCCTTCTAAATAGAATGGAATTCTTGACGGCAGAAAACATGTTCCAAACTGAAATGAGGGTTCAAGTGCGGTGCCAGTGTTTTGAGTTGTCTCAACACTCACTTACCAAAAAACTAAAGAAGAATGATAAGATGATGTTGAATGAATGGTGTTGCAATAGCAGATTGAATAGGAAAAAAAGGCTCTCTGAGAAGCTTTAGGGATTCGAGTATGGTTTGGGAATGGTACTGTATGGCCATCGACTGTGTAGGACCAATCTGATACACTTGAAGGAATTGCAATAACAAGAGCAAGCAAAAATGCATCATAGGTTTAGGTTGACAGTGAAGGATGGCCTATAATTCAGTGAAGTACGCCACTTCGTCTTGTAATAAAGTAGATCAGAAATTGATCATCTATTAATATTTCTATTTGTAAGTGTTAATATTGGTTCTCAACTTCTTAAAGCCAGTGCTAATTTCTACTTATTCTTCTTGCAGAAAGGACATGGAGTTACAGAAAGAATGCAAGAAGTTTCGGCAGGTCAAGGTTCAGATGGTGGCATGTCAGAGCTCACGTCCTCAAAGTCGCAAGTTATGCCATCAGCTCACAATGATCAGATGGGATTCGAGTTTTTAGATCTCCAACTTTCTTTAGGGCCTGGAAAGAATTTGGCAACGCAGCGTCTCATGCATTCGCCTTCATTTCTTGGGATCGTGGAGGAGAAGCATAACCGAGACAAGGTTCCAAGTTCATTCGCTGGCCAAGAAACTAATGATAGTGGTGATTTCCCAGCATCGCTCGATCTTTCCCTTACTTTACCTTGTCATGATAAGTGAAATAGTTCAGAGGACTTGATAGAAACAATGCAGTTTTTGCTTGAGAGTGTGAGTACTAGCTGCTTGTATGGTGGTTTCTGGAAGACCTTGATATAGAAATGTTGCATTGTAAATAGGGTTTGAAATGGATGTTGTTTTACTTGTGTATATTAGACTTAGATTTTAATGATCTTGATCCTGTTTTTATAGAGAACCAATTTTCCATCATATTATAATCACTTGAATCCCTTTTTCTATGTTTATGTTCTCTCTGATATCACTTGAATGAGTCCACTGATTTGAAACAAGCTAAGAATCAAACTTCCATTAATGGAAGAGAGGAGTAAAAGAGTTGAGCCATAACAAGACTACCCAAGATTTGTAGTACATTGTTAATAATATGAATGCCATCTTTCCTAATCGTTTTATAATTTTTTATTTTTTATTTTTGTTTTATTCTGTTTTTGAATAATGTAATTTTTTTCTCTTTTCTAAACTCTTTTTTAAATAATAATATATCTTGCTCTATTGACTACTAAAAATTTAAAATTTATTTATTTATTAAATTACTTTGAATTAACCATTACATCCAAACTTTATAAAATGATGATATTGCATGAAAAAAAACATTACAGGGGTTATCTTTCACTTCAATCTCGTGTTTTTTTTTTTTATATAATTGACTATTGAATACGGCTTCCTCTGCCTAAATTTTTTATTTTCTTTAATTTCATCAACTTTTAATTTAACTACCTTATTATTTATTTATTTATATCGACCACCAAAGAAATGTAATACCTACCAAAAGTGATGCCTATATGCAAAAAAGGGATAGATCCATATGCAAAAATAGCACCTAAATCAATATGCTAGTTTGGACAAATAAATAGTGTTTTTTTATGTTCGCTTTATACGAAAATACATAATTTTAGAAGTATAAATTTTTTAAACAAACGTTCACTTTAATTCTACAAAATTGAAGATTAGTCTCACAACCTCCATGTTTTCACAATCATCCATTCTAGTAGAGGGACATTGTTAAATTATGGTTTTTAACTGAGAATGGGATTTGTCCTCTAGAGACGTTTATTATAAATAAAAAAACACAAAAGTCTAATATAATATGCAATTCATAATTCATCATAATAAAGTATGTCACTGATAAATTACACATAAACAACTCGAGTACAATAATAATTTAGAATTTTTTTTTCTAAAAGAGTATTACGATAATAACAAAATCATTCATTTATTTTTTACGAGTCTTTTATAATGTTCAGACCCCTTATTAATGTTACATTTCAGATTCTTTGTTTTGTAATGTTGAGCATTATAGTAATAAAAAACTTGTTTCACGTAATTTTTTATTAATACAATTATTTATTCGTCAAAGTTAAAATCATAAAGCATCCATAATTTGCCAAATATGAATATTCTCTTAATAATTTTGTAATTTTTTTGACACAGTTTCAAAATGTAATTATCAAAAGAGGGTGATTTTTTTGATTATATATATAATGGAATTTGACCTAGGGAACAACTTTTTTCTAAAATCATATAATATATATATATATAATGGAACTTGACCTAAGTCATATAATTCGAGAGCAAGAGGGTCAAAATATTTTAAAAAAACGATTGACGCCATATAATATATAGGAATATTTTTACTTTGACGTCTTTGAATTTCAAATATTCCAGTTACACATTCCTACCCTAGATTTATAAATTATTTTTGTCCTTGAATACTATACTCTTTTTATAAAAAAAAAACATAAAATTACCTCTTTGCCCCTAAAAATTATATAATTTTAAAAAAACACTAATCTTGTGAGGGCAGATTAGACATTTTATGTAATGATTTGAGGATAAGGGAGGATACTAACCAAATCTAAGGAGGTTTAACTGGAATATTTGAAATTAAAGGGGGTGAAAGTTGGATTAGGGTAAATCTCAGGGTGAAAGTGAGAATAACCCTAATATATGTATGGTAAATTATAGTTACATCGCTCAAGATATGATATATTACACTCGCACCCTCTATTCTTTGTAAATTACATCTAAACCCCCTCAAGTTTGTAAGTTACAAAAAATATTTCCCTCAGTTGAAGTACTGGTATGGTCAAACTCAGTAAACGCTTACGTCATCACTTTTTCAAAAGTGAAATATGCAGAATACCCTCAGCTAGATTCAATTTCATGAGAAATAATCATGGGTATATAAGTCATTTCATAGCCCCGGTCACCTAAATTGAACGCCAATGAACTAATAGGGTGAAACTATATATATCCAAATGATAGGGATGTAGGTGTAATATATCATATATCAAGGGGTCAAAATGTAATTTTTCCATATATATATAGGGTTAATTTCAATAAACCCCCATATACTATTGAATTTAATTAACTAACTCCTTCTATGTCCGGATTGCCCCCTATACTTTCCAATTTCATCACATTGTCCCCTCACCCTCACATTTCATTCAAAATACCTAAACTATCCTCAATGTATATATTTTGAAAAAATATATATATTTCGGAAAAAATATATATCTTTCGGAAAATATATATATATATTTCGGAAAAAAATATTTCAGAAAACAAATATATATGTTTTTCAAAATATATACTTGTTTTCAGAAGTATTTATATATTTTAAAATTAATATATATTTTTTCCCAATTGTTTTTTGAAATATATATATTTTCCTAAATATATATTGCTTTTCAAAAAATATATATATTTTTCGAAATATATATATTTTTGAACTATATACATTGAGGATAGTTTATGTATTTTGACTAAAATATGAGAGTGAGGGGGCAATGTGACGAAATTGGAAAGTATATGGGCAATCCGTAGGGGTGTTTAGCATAGTTATTATTATGAGGGTAAAGTGCATTAAACCCTCCTGTACTATTTTCTCTCTCTCAAATAACCCCCCTGAACTACATTTTTTACACAAAACTCTCTAAATTATCCCAACTTTTACAATTCACTCCATTCCGTTATAACACCGTTAGTTAAATTAGGATAATTTGCACTCAGATCTCCTGAGATTTCGATCAATTGCACTTGCCCCCTAAAATTTCATTTTTCTTGCAATGACACCCCCTGAAGGGGTGAAGACCCCATGAAATGACTTTTGTGCCCTTGCTTTAGTGTAAAAGACATGTTAGCTAAATTAATGGACCAAACAACCCTTGTGTCTTAAGCTCAATTTGAAAAACTTTTCAAGTATTTTGGATACAATGAGATTTGAAATATTATCACATTTCTTTAAATTATTTTTAAAAAATTGTCATTTTTGTAATATGGGCCCCAAAAGTTATCATTTTTTTTTTCCCTAAAACTAATATTGTGACCTTTTACATTAAATAATAATAATACACTTTATTTATGATTATATTTTTTTTTGTATTTTAGAATGTGATACATGTATAAAATATTTGTGAGCTCATATAATTTAATTTATTTTGTAAATAAATAATATACAACTCCTACAATTTAAACAAGTAGTAATACATTTTAATTATAGTTTTTGTTGTATTGTAAGAGGTGATAATTGTATAAAAATGTTACAAATGGTTTATAATTTATTATTCTTTGTGTAAAATTAATTTAATCCCTTACACTGTAAAATAATAACAAACTTTAATTATCGTATTTTTTTTATATTTTTATAAAAATATGACAAATGGTTTATTATTTATTAATTTTTTTGTAAAGTTAATTTAAGCCCTTACACTTTAAATAATGTCAAATTTTACTTATTATAATTTTTTATATTGTAAAATGTAATAATGAATCGAAATATTAGATAGTCCTTGTGTTTTTATTAATAGTATATAGATAGATAGATAGATAAATATACAGATTTCTATATTTTAAGTTATATTTTTTTTCCTTGCCGAAATATATGTGTCTTATATCTTTACTCTATATCTTATGAAATATCCATTAGAGTTACATTTCAATTAATTAATTAATTAAATTTTAAAAAAAATATGAAAAAATGAAAAAATATGTGTCGTATATCTTTACTCTATATCTTTTGAAATATTCATTAGAGTTACACTTCAAGTAATGCATATTAATTAATTATTATTATTTTTTAAAAGTATTGAAATATTTCCAACCCCTTTTCTTTTATTCTATATCGTTTTGACATACTCTTTAGAGTTGCACTTCAACTAATACATATTAATTCATTAATTTTTATTTTGTAGAAAATATTTGGAAATATTTTCAACCCCTCACATTTTAGAATAGTTGTTATATATATATATATATATATATATATATATATATATATATTATGGTTTCATCTTGGGGCATGGAGGTAATTTCACCACCTAGATATTTTTATTATGAAATAAGGGAGACAACATAAGGGCATTCCGGTCATTTCTTCCCTTTAGAGGGTGTCATTGCAAAAAAAAAATGAAATCTCAGGGGGCGAGTGCAATTGACCGAAACCTCAGGGGATTTGAGTGCAAATTATCCTAATTTAATTAACGGTGTTATAACGGAATGAAGTGAATTGTAAGTTTTTGATAGTTCAAGGGGTCATTAGTTAGTTCATGGGGGTTAGTTGAGAGAGAGAAAATAGTACAGAGGGGTTTAATGCACTTTACCCTTATTATTATAGGCAAAAGTGCAAAATACCCCCTGAACTATCCACAAGTGAACAAAATACCCTCTTGTATTATAAAAGTGAGCAAATCAGTCCCTCAAGTTCTCAAAATTGAGCAAGTTGCCCCCTGAATCTACTTTTTGAATTTCAAATTACTATTATATCCATATATTAATCTTTTATAAAAATATAAAAATAAGGGTTAATTTTATTTATACCCCTTGATGTTTATTTTATCTTCAATCAAACCCCCTCAAGTTTGACAAACTTCATTTACATCCGTTATTATTTTCAAACCCACATCATTTACCTCCCATAATGCCACTTAATACATAAACTACCCTCAATGGTGAGATAAGTGGCGTTTGGAAACAATAATTCAATTTCTTTAATACCCTAAAATTTTATTATCTAGTTATATAAATAATTTGTTATATATATATATTTTACTATAAAGAAATTTGTTTTTTGATATATGCTGAAATAAAAAATTAATGCCGTTTTTATTTTTCAAACTACTAATTAGGAAATATTATTTTTCCACTTTTAACATTATTATTTAGTTATATAAATTATTATATATATATATATATATATTTTACTATAAACAAATTATTTTTATGCTAAAATAAAAAATTAATGCCGAAATTAATGGTAGTTCGAAAACAAAAGGTTGATTTTGTCTATTGACCAAAAGATTTTCTCAATTGACACTTAAAATTTGATGATTTTAAAACACATTTCCTGTTTTAGTGATAAGGACTCAAACTGCTAAATAACGGAGTCGTGACTTCAGATACTAAGAATAACTCATTTGGGCATAAAGAAATATATATATATAAAATCGGCATAAAAAACAATTGTTTATGGTAAATTATATATATATAACAAATAATTTATATAACTAGATAATAATGTTAAAAGTAAAAAAATATTAGGTAGAGATAATAAAATTTGAGGGTAGTAAAGGAATTGAATATTTGTTTCCAAATATCACATATCTCAACATTGAGGATAATTTATGTCTTAAGTGACATTAAGGGTATGATTTATGTGAGTTTGAAAAAATAAAGGGTGTAAATGAAGTTTGTTAAATTTGAGGGGGTTTGATTGAAGATAAAATAAATTCAGAGGTATAAATAAAATTAACCTTTATTTTTATATTTTTATAAAAGATTAATATATGGGTACAATGGTAATTTGACATAAAAAGTGGGTATAGGAGATAAATTGCTAAATTTTAAGAATTTGAGAGACTAATTTGCTCATTTTTGATGTATATTGGCATTTTGATCACTTGTGAATAGTTTTATGAGTATTTTGCACTCACCTAATTTGCTCCTAGTCCGAGAATCCAGAAATTCTCACCAACCCAAAGGGGTCCTACATTCGAGGTACTCCCTCACTCTCACTCAAATCTCACAAACAAAACAGCCCACCTCAAACTCAATTTGTGGCCTCTTCTGCCTTCTCTTTCTGGTTCACATCTGTGTTATCTAACCATCTCTATCTCTCTACACACATATTCTACTCTCTCTGATGTGGCTCTGATTCTCTATAGATTCAATGCTATTATATACAAATCTTTTATCTTTTCCTTCATATATTTTAACACAACCCATCACTGCCTCAATTCCTTTAGAGTCATATGTTTGAAATGAGAACAGACTGATTGATCATTTGGTAATCCTGAAATTTTATTTTTTAACACATACACTAACTCATACCTTTATATATATATAGATCTAATTTTTGTTCCTATTGTTTTTTTTTGTTCTCTCTTTCAGATTTCACGGACTTTTCAGGGTTCTTGGTAAAAAGTGAATTCTTTTGTTTTTCATTACATATTTGTGGGAGTTAAGCCGGCTAAGGTACGGTTCCTATATTATCAATTTTCCTGTGTAATTCAATGTCATTGAATGTGAATTTATTTTAGGATTCAGCGGGGTTCAGATTCATTTGGGTTTCAATCTGTTGGCTATATCAGTGAGTTTTGATTTCAATTGGGTTTCAATCTATTTGTCATGTCAATGAGTTCAGATCTCATGTGGGTTTCAATCTATTGGTCATGTGAATTTATATATGATCTGGGTTTCATTTTTTCATTCATATCCATGTGTTTATACTTCAGTTGGGTTTCAATCTATTGGTCATATTAATGTATTTATATTTCATATGGGTTTCAATCTATTACTGATATCAATGTATATCTATTTTTTTTTTTTGATAAGTTATATCTATTTGTTTAGATCTCCTTTTGGTTTCACTCTTATGGTCGTGGACAGTAGAACAGGGTCTCGCACAAAGACAGGTTTTGATTGGATGGGCAGACTATGTTTTGTCATTTGATACATGTATACTTGGCTTTGATTCTTTTTAAGGGTTTACTTCAGAAACCCCGCGTGCAATTCAATTTAATCAACTCAGCATGTGTCCACTTTGCCTCATATACAATCCAATTTCATCACTATGCCTCCTCTTCATATTTTGAGTCAAAATGTCTAAATTACCCTCCCTTAATAGTATAATGGGTTTAGTGAAATCAACCATTAAAAATAATAAATTATATTTTTCGTAAAAACTGTAAATTTCAAAAAATATATATATTGGAAAATATGATTTTTTCCAAAAAATAGTTTTTTTGCGAAAAATATATATTATGTTCCAAAATATGATTTTTTTTGCGAAAAAGTATATATTATGTTCCAAAATATGAATTTTTTCTGAAAAATAATTTTTTTTCGAAAAATATATATTATGTTCCAAAATATGATTTTTTTTCCGAAAAGTATTATATTATGTTCCAAAATATGAATTTTTTCCGAAAAATATTTTTTTTGCAAAAAATATATATTAGGCTCCAAAATATGATTTTTTTCTGAAAAATATATATTATGTTCCAAAATATGATTTTTTTCTAGAAAAATAAATTTTTTTGCAAAAAAGTATTTATTATGTTCCAAAATATGAATTTTTTTTCCAAAAAATATTTTTTTTCGCGAAAAATATATACTATTATATTCCAAAATATGATTTTTTTCCGAAAATGTTTTTTTTTGCAAAAAATATATATTATTTTTTCCGAAATAATTCATATTTTGGAAAATAATATACTCCCTCCGAAAAATATTTTTTTTGCGAAAAATATATATATATATTTTTGAATTTATAATTTTTGCAAAAAATATAATTGATTTTCGAAAAATAATTTTTTTAAATGGTTGATTTCACTAAAAACCCTTATACTATTGAGGGTAGTTTTGGCGTTTTGACTCAAAATGTGAGGTGAGGGGGCATAATGATGAAATTGAATAATATAGTGGGTAAATTGGACACAGTGGGGGTTAGTTGATTAAACTGGATAGTATAAGGGGGTTTCTTGAAATTAACCCTTCTTTTAATGATATCGAGAGCGTATTTGAAGTTTCAATTGTACATCAGTTTGTAGTTTAGTTTAGTTGTTATTTAGTTATTGTAGTTCTAAGTATGTATATAATTCTTAGCTCAAAGCAATGAGCTTCGCCAAGCTGAGTATTGGGCATTTAAAGCTTTATTTGATCAATTTCGATTGATCTTTATCCATCTTGAAACATTCTACTCTCAAGTTCCTAAGGGTTGGTGAGGTTTAAAGGAGTTCTATATATTTTTTGCTAATCAAACTTCTCCACTAGCCTAACTCAATATCATTGTCTGTGGAGGAGAGATTGAGAATAAGGCATTCTCTCTGTCAACCTTTCCTCTGTAACTTAGGGCTTTCATCTTTTAGAATTCATGGGGAAGAAAAGTGAAGATTAAATGAAGCCCATCAGGGATGTTACTCTGAAAAGGTTTTGTGGTCTGCAAAGAGCTTAAAGCTCTAAGGGTTAGCTGTGGTTCCACTAACGCCCCAACTCGCCGAATTGTGCAAGCCAAATCCTGCAGTTGGCACACAAAATGTTAGTGTATGATGCTAAAATATTAGATGAGTATCGCTTTGTTAGTGATGCAAATTTGTGATGTGGATGCTGGAGCTTCTTCCTGAAGGGTAGCACAAGACCTTACTGGTCTGAACTCAGGTTTTGTATCTTCCTTGCGGAGTTTGGGAAATACAGATTCTTCAGTGTTGGGATTGTCAAATGCTTGCTCTTGACATGGAAGATAGACTCCCATAGGAGACTGCAATTCACATGTGGTGTCAAATGTTTTTGAAGGATGAGTATGTTGCGCATGACAATGCACAAACATGGATGAGCTAACGGAGTTTAAATCCAAACGGAAGTCAGCAAGTGTGAGTGCAGTAACAGCTGAAAGCATCAAAATCTCTTCTATTTTCGTTTCCTTTTAGAGCAGGAGCATCCGTTTACAGTGGAAATTAAGATAATCACTTTTATGAAAGCTGGCCATTGTATTTCTCTAAAATTACCAATGCCACAATGAGGCTGACTTCAAGGCTTTTTGCTCAGTGGTCATCCATATGATAGATCCTACATTCTTCTTCCTTTTCTTTGTAAACCAAATACATCCCCAAAATTCTGCTCTGAAGAGGGAAGATTCTAGACTGCCCATGGTTCTTGAAAATGATACAAATTGAATCTTTGATGAAGTAAAGGAATCTGCAATTTAGAAATTTGAGTATGCAAACCTTCGTATATGAGAGTGAGTGAATCTGCTCTTGATTTGACTATTATGCTCCAGCCACCAAATGACATCCATACAAGAAAAACTTGTAACTCAGGACAGAAAATGCTGGCAATGGAGGACCCATTGGGCCAAAACCTCCGTTACACATCCGATTTGCTTGAATGACTTAAATATGTCTTTGTTTAAGCCAAAGCAGCAGTTGTAAGAATGAATATAGCACATAGTACATTGCCTATTACTTATGAATTAATCTCAAGATGGACGCGTTTCCTAGCATAGTACCTGGTTTTAGAGCTTGATGCCAAATTGGTGCCTTTTGAGTATTGGTTATATATGAAGAAGTCATTTTGAGATCCAAACAAGGAAGGAGTCCCAAAAGAGCTTCTAGATTGTTAGTGCTTGTGGAGTTGATCAATCTGCTTTGTTCGATCATGATAGTGTCGCTTGTGACTTGTGATGGATGACATGATTTAGAATCATATGAGTTAACTGTCACAAAGAAAGCAAAGCTTGGCCTGATGGTCTTTGACTCCTGGTGGAGATTCTCAGACAATCCTTCAGCAATTCTGTTTGATTTAGTGTTGCTTCTGGCTGAATATTATTTGTTGGTATTTTACTTGGATCATAGAACATGTACTTTAATCAACAAGAAATGTAAATTAAGATTCTTGATAGATTTCTACCTTATTTGTTGGGAGCTATGATAGTGATGTTGCATCATGAGATAATATACTCAAGAGAGTGCTGGGTATCTTAAATTCATATATTTGTAAAAGTGTGAGTGAGAGAAGAATGTATAGCTTTTGGACTTGAGGATCAGGTATACCCTTAAGTGAAAAAACCCTGATCATTTCAGGGTTTTAATACAAGCGTGGTTAAATTGTGGATTCTGTATATGGTACTATTATATTGTGAATTATTTATTTTTATCTGTAAACGTAATAAGAAATTCATCAAACCATGTTAGATACTGTTCATCTTGTTAATTTTGTTATCTGTGATCACCCCTTGATGTCAATATGCTTCTTGAAACCATAAGTGGTACCAAAGTTGATACCGAACATGTAAAGTCTGGATAATCGATGTGTATTAGACATTTATGGCCCCTAGATTTCAATTTGCTTCCTCCAATGACAAAGATAAATAATACAGTATTCTTTAATATATGCGGCAAACTGAGAGCATTTTTTCCCCTTGTTTTTCAAGAATTACAGATGGGTGACATAGCCAAGGACCTGACTTCTGGTACCGTTGGAGGAGCAGCTCAGTTGATAGTTGGACATCCTTTTGATACCATCAAGGTCAAGCTCCAAAGCCAACCTGTTCCTCTGCCTGGACAAGCTCCCAAATATGCCGGTGCAATGGATGCTGTCAGACAAACAATAGCTGCAGAGGGAGCAAGCGGTCTGTACAAAGGTATGGGTGCCCCGCTTGCCACTGTGGCGGTCTTCAATGCAGTCCTCTTCACAGTTAGGGGGCAAATGGAGGCATTGTTGAGGTCCCAACCTGGTGTCCCCCTTACAGTAAACCAGCAGATGGTTGCCGGAGCCGGGGCTGGAGTTGCCGTCTCCTTTCTGGCTTGTCCAACTGAATTGATTAAATGCAGGTCAGTTTTATGGTGATTTTTTGCTTTGCTTCATGACATACTCTTGCCATGTCTAGGGTTGCAAACGAACTAAGCGCTCGACAAGCAACTCGAGCTCGGCTGGATAAAAACTCGGCTCGCGTTTGTTATTTAATAAGTGAACCAAACTCGAATAATTTTTTCAAGCTTGATTCATAAATGAACCAAACTCAAACAAGTATGAGCTCGGCTCGAAAATGTTCGCGATCAAAGCTCGTGAACATGCTCGTGAACAAGACTTGTTAAAAACTCACTTATATATCTTTATATATATATATGTGTATTATAAATTATTATATTATGTAATATATAATATAAAATTTTAACATAACTAAAGCCTAATTTACTTTATATAAATTTAATCTAATATAGGACAAAGTCATCACCCAACAAACATATTAATCCCAATATTATTATTATATTAAAAATTATCAAGACCTTAATTTCTAACAAATAATCCAATCTAGGTGACTATTGGTAAGAGTAATATATGCTACAACTGAACCGAGCCGTTCGTGAACAGGCTCGAGCTCGATTCGCTAAGACTAGTGCTCGGCTCGGGGCTGGTTCGTTTAACAAATGAACAAAACTTAACACAATTTTTAGGCCCATTTAATAAATAAACTAGCTTGAACATTGCAAAGCTCGGCTCGGCTATGGTCATTTGCAGCCCCAACTATGTCACCAGAATTGAATGCATTATCACGCTTGCATAACCTAGTTGTATTGAGTATCAGCTAGTAATTCGCCAAATGAAAATTTATTTATTTATTTCGTAAAAAATGCAAATAGTAATGATAATAATTCCGTGTTGATCTAAAAATCTTCTGAATGATTTGGAATGACACCCATATGAAGCAATGATAATATACATGCTAAAATCAGTGTCATCAATCCTAAAAGAACTGACATTTAGTATTTTTGTTCATCATTTTTATGTGAAAACAGATTACAAGCCCAGAGTGCATTGGCAGACGCCGGCTCTGCTGGTGTGGCAGTGAAGTATGGAGGGCCAATGGATGTGGCAAAGCACGTTGTCCGATCAGCAGGTATAAAGGGTCTCTTCAAGGGGTTGGTTCCAACCATGGCACGTGAAATACCCGGAAACGCTGCAATGTTTGGTGTCTACGAAGCTGTAAAGCAGTTACTCGCGGGTGGTCAAGACACTTCTGGCTTAGGAAGAGGTTCTCAAATTGTTGCGGGAGGCTTGGCTGGAGCTTCTTTTTGGGTTTCTGTGTACCCAACCGACGTTGTGAAGAGTGTAATTCAGGTTGATGACTACAAAACCCCCAAGTTCTCTGGCTCCATTGATGCTTTTAAAAAGATTGTAGCCTCAGAGGGAGTCAAGGGCTTGTACAAAGGTTTCGGACCTGCCATGGCGCGAAGTGTTCCTGCAAATGCAGCGTGCTTCTTGGCGTACGAGGTAACGAGGTCTAGTTTGGGTTGATTGTTACCAAGAATTGGGTGGATGTAATCTTCACTGGTTAAGTGAATGGCAGGGATAGAAGAAGCCCCTGCTAGGGTAAGAAGCTTAAAAACTACCCCAGGAAAAGGGATTACCTTCTTTGTCAGGTTTTTCATTTTTCAAAAAAATTCAGGTCACAATTGTACCTGTACTGATTCATCAATTACCATAAAAAATCTGGTTTATTTTTCAAAGAAATTGAGGTTGAAATGCTACCAGAAGTGATGCATCAAATATCATAATATTTCTCCATTTTAGCTTCTTTATGAAGAGAAGAGTATGGTGATTGATCCTCTATGCCTCTTTTTCTTGACACACCCACACACAAATTTATATTAGGATAACATTTCATGTGCAACGCATGGTACGGAAAAAAAAAAAAAAAAGTAGAAGAAGAAAGCAAGTATATAGTAATTTATTATAGGGATAATTTCAAGAAACCCACTATGCTATCCAGTTTAATCAACTAACCCTCACTGTGTCCACTTTGCCTCTTATACTATTCAATTCATCATTATGCCACATCACCTCACATTTTGAATCAAAATGCCTAAACTACCCTCAATAGTATAAGGGGGTTTAGTAAAATCAATCATTTAAAAAATTTATTTTTCGAAAATTAATTATATTTTTTGCAAAAATTATAAATTCAAAAATATATATATTTTTCGCAAAAAAATTATTTTTCGGAGGGAGTATATTATTTTCCAAAATATGAATTATTTCGGGAAAAATAATATATATTTTTTGCAAAAAAATTATTTTTCAGAAAAAATCATATTTTGGAACATAATAGTATATATTTTTCTCATAAACAATATTTTTCGGAAAAGATAATATTTTGGAACATAATAGTATATATTTTTCGCAAAAAAATATTTTTCGGAAAAGATCATAATTTGGAACATAATATATATTTTTCACAAAAAATTACTTTTCGGAAAAAAAAATCATATTTTGGAACATAATAAATACTTTTTCGCAAAAAAAAATTAATTTTCAGAAAAAAATCATATTTTGGAATATAATATATATTTTTCGGGAAAAAAAAAATCATATTTTGGAACATAATATATATTTTTCGGAAAAAATTCATATTTTGGAACATAATATATACTTTTTCGCAAAAAAAAAATCCTATTTTGGAACATAATATATATTTTTTGCAAAAAAATTATTTTTCGGAAAAATTTCATATTTTGGAACATAATATATATTTTTTCGGAAAAAAAAATCATATTTTGGAACATAATATATATTTTTCACAAAAAAGTATTTTTTGTAAAAAAATCATATTTTGGAACATAATATATATTTTTCACAAAAAAATTATTTTTCGTAAAAAATCATATTTTTCAAAATATATATATATATATTTTGAAATTTATAGTTTTTACGAAAAATATAATTTATTTTCGAAAAATAATTTTTTTAAGGGTTGAGTTCACTAAACCCCTTTATACTATTAAGAGAGAGTAATTTAGATATTTTGAATCTAAATGTGAGGAGGAGGGGCATAATGATGAAATTGGATAATATAAATGGCAAAGTGAACACAGTAAGAATTAATTGATTAAATCGAATATCATATGGGGTTTCTTGAAATTAACTCTTTATTATAATAAACAATTTGATATACTTTAATTTTTTGTCATGTTATAACTCTACCTAAAAGTTGGTTTTTCAACTAAATGGTATTGAAATATTTTTTAACGCGCGTAAGAATAAGTATGCTGATGATTGTTTGTAAAATACTTGGTTATTGTAAACATTTAATAGAAATGCTAAAAATTATAAACCAAAAGAATGTCAAGGGTTTCATGTACAATTATGGTTATATTGTGAAGGAGCTATGTCTCTCATCCAAAGTGACAACCTTTTGTCAGTTGTTGATGATCCAAACCAATTTCTCATTACATGCCACTGCCAACTTATCAAGTTCGGACACTTTGTCTAAGGTTGTCGTATCTATGTCAGACACATGGACATGCCAAAATTACATGTCTGACACGCCAAAAACGTGTCTTGATTTTTTTAAAAAAATTGGACACACGGTGGACGCTTGAGGGACGCGTGGGGACACTCGGGAGACACGCGGTAGATCGATTGATTCCATGGAAGATAGAAGGCTTATGAAGCTGGTAATTTGGTGAGTTACTTTTGGAACTTCAATATCACTAATTCAACCTTTGACTTTGAAGATATTTGGATGTCCTTGTTCCTCCTCCTTTTGTGAACGGAATTGGACCACCTAATCATTTATCCATTCTTTGAAGAATAACAAGATAATACCACAAAGAGCCAAATATTTGGTATTTGTACATTCCAATCTTCGTTTTCTATCAAGAAAATTTCTACATTATAATGAGAGAAAGACTAAGATATGGAATGTTTGAAAGAGATGTATTTGATTCCTTAGATGATAATGGAATTAATAATTTTGAACACGTTGGATATTTCGTTTAACCTATTTATTTATTTTTGTTTGTAAGTTTATTTTGTTTTCATTGTTTAATTGATAAATAAAATATTTTTGCAATATAATATATATATATAAAATTATCTTTTTTTATAGAGATGTCCCAGGCGTGTCGTGTCCCATGTCCCATTTTATTGAAATTTGTCGGGTCGGCGTGACTGTGGTTCATAGCTACCAACTTTCCTGACTTTCTATTTTTATATGATATTTCCACTTTGCCAAGGAAGATAAAATGAAAGGAAAAACAAAAATGTGAAACGATGGTCCAATTTTGTTTCAAGCACTTCTGCATTACCCTGAATGAAAATTAAATCTACAATATTTCATTTCATTTGATAAGAATGCATCCAACATAAGCACAGCCGAAATGAACAAAACAACTACAATCAAGTCTAAATCACAATTACTCAGATAGCAAAGTAAAATATCAAGTAGGAGTCCAACAAACTTTTCTGTTGTTCATCCAAAAAAAAAAAAAAAAACACATTTGTAGTCGAATTGACCTCACATAAGAAACAGGAGATGTGCAAAACAGTATCTTTTCACAGATCAGATGTTACTGCCTATTGGATTAAACTAGGAACCACAGAATTGTAATGCTCACCAAGACCGAATGCATGCCTGTGGTATGATAACATAATACTTTGATTAGACGAATCCGTTCCGCTCTCAGATTTGTACTCCTTGCCCATCTCCACGTCGGGGAAGGATCCCGAAAATATCATGATATGCTTCTTCAGGCAATGAGTTAAAGCGCCGAGCTCCAGTTGTCCTCCCCACGCAGCAGTTGACTCGATTTCTCTGCAGTAATTCTCAAATCTCTCAGCAAGAGAATCATCAGAATCTTCATCTGTTAAATTCTCTGATAAGAAGAAGGGGAGGAAATCCGATGCATGCTTCCTCATATGAGCAGCCACCATTTCCCGAAGTTCTTGGTAAGTGTAAGGAGAGGAGCCTTCACAGAGGAGGCCCAGCTGGTCCTCGACAGCACGATAGAGGCAGTGCCCATCAGGCTTTATCTCGTTGATAGTCAATCGAAGCGGTTCGAGTTTTCTTTCCAGTTTTTCATTCTCAATCATTCGATCACTGACGATGTTAGTCTGCTCTTCCTGTATTCTTTGCTCTCGGGCTGCTTCTTGTTGGGCTCTTTTCTCACGCCTCTTCACACTCTTGCTGGGCTTCGAATGGTCTGCTTGACTGGTAACGGAAACCCCTGCTATGGCCTTCACCAGATTGTCAAGGTTGCCTTTCTCCTTGCCATTGACACTGCTATAACCCAAGGAAGCAAGTTCCTCGGCCTGTTTTCCTTTGAGCTCTGCAGAGAGTTTAGAGATCTCTTCTTCGACCTGCTTCTTCTTAGCTTTCTGTTCAGACTTGCTGCCTTTAGCTGCTGCCTTTTTCATCGCAACTTCCTTGTTCTGAAGCTCAGAAATCTCTTTCCTGCAAATGCATTGACATCATTACGATTGAATCATAGAACTCAACTCTTCCAACTCTTCTAGAATTTTGAATTTATTTCTCCAAACAACTCTTCTAAAGATGGGATTTTTGCATTCAATATAAAACCATATTAAAAGTACATTTTGGTCATTATGATCGCACTTCCTTAAAAAAAGAACATCGACTAATGTAGAGATGCCTTATAATTTTCAATGCATGATAAGATTAACTTTCATGGAATGGCAACCTTCTCCCTCTCCCAAATCCCAACAAGATTGTTGAAACTCAAATAAAGCAAGACAAACTCCACAAAATTCTTAGAGAATGAGCATAGAAAAGAAATCAATAAATTACCGGTGCCTCGAAAGCATCTCGTCACGAGTTTCTCGTTTCTCCTGGGGCGTTTCTTTAACATCGTCAGAGTTCTTGTCCTCCACTTCTAGGGTATCCTCCATTTAGAAACCCTGTGAATGAGGTGAAAATAAGGCAGGAAGCAGAGTCTAATTTTCCTGTGCAGATGAACTAAAGACTTCGTGTTTCAGACAACAGAAACTAAAAAAGTAAAATACCCTAGCTGCAGGCATATTTGCTCGCTTCTAATCATTTAAATCCTATATTGGATTCCGACTCCAGATTCTATAATAATTTCTGTCTTTATTTGTACATTCTGAAATGCAATCTGACAAATATTACTTAACATTTCGATCTAATCTGAAATTTCGCACTCATATAGTTGCATTCAGACAAGTTAAACATGAATATACATATACACACGCATATACATTCTAACTTTGAATTCCCGCTGAATCCCAAAGCTCTAGCCTTCAGTTTGTCTATAAGCAGCAACACTATCCGTTCAAATTCCAAAAGCATCATATCAATGATGAAATAAATAATAACAAACAACGGAAGGAAGTTATGCTACTAAACTTTTTGGGACCAAGTCAAGGAGCAGCATGACACCATACAACCATTTTCCGATTGATATAATATGATGCCAACGCCCAACTATAATTTGACATTCTGCAATTTGTCATGTTTCAACAAGGTAAATTATGGTTAGTTGCCAATTCAAGAGGACAACCAAAGATACGTATGTTTCCGAAGGAATAAGATGACTTATATAGTAAACCGAACCGTCTGAACAAGTCACCTCAATACTGAATTGTTAAATCTTCTCTAACACACAACAGCCCAACTCCTACACAAACAAGGTTGCCAGAATCGAAATTCTATATAGGGTTGATGGGGGCTCCATACTATCAGAATGAGGATAGTAAATTCTTAAACACTAGTAAAAATATAACGGAAACTATCATTTTTAAAATTAAAAAAAAATATTTCAAATAAGTAAAGAATAAATCCAAAACAAACCCACCATCACAAAGATATAGAATTACCACCCTAATCATATATGAAACCAATACACACACCCAAATATATATCTAGATACATGCCATTATAACCATAATTAACATATATCACAGGATAAATTCATAAACATAACAAAAATAAAATTTCATGTTAGGGGGTCAAATTTTTTTAGGAAACAAAAATACAACTGGCAACCCAAAAATTGAACCAAAAAAATACAAGACTAAAAACAGCGTAACATCAAACTTGCAAAAATTCAGTTTTCAGCTCAGATTCTTCGGAAAAACAAAATAATAAATGGATAAAACTTAAAAGTAACAAAAGGGTAAGATAACACAGAAAAAAGTATTAAAGGGGGATAACAGCGAAAGACCAACAATCTCTATGAATTTAGTTCTGTAATATATACGCACAAATATATATATATATATATATATATGTGTGTGAATACAGATGATGTTCTGAAACACACCTTTGAAGTTAGAGCTTGGGTTTGGAAACAGAGATGAGGTTTGTGTTTGGCGGAGGTTGAAATCGGCAGAGAGCAAGTGAAGTCTTCACAGAGAGGTTTGAGCCCTAGGGCTCTGCTTTTTATTTTTACTTCCTTATTTGTTTCTAACCTTTAGTTACAAAAATAAATAAGTAATAAAAACTAGGGTTAATAGCAAAACACCCCCCTGAACTATACCCTCTCTCTTACTTTACCCCCCTGAACTATTTTTTGTGCAGAAAACCCCCCTGAACTATAGTTTTTTCTGCACAGTTATAACACCGTTAAGTAAAATTGCACTGGAATTCCCTGAAGTTCCTGTTAATTTTGCTCGCGCCCTGAAATTTTATTTTCTTTGCAATGACACCCCCTTGAAGGGGTGAAATGACCGGAATGCCCTTGTTTTGTCTCCCCTATTTCATGAAATAAATATCTAGGTGGTGAAATTACCTCCATGCCCCAATATTAGAACTTTATAATATTTGGGGATATTTCCAAATATTTTTTTCAAAATAAAAGTTAAAGAAAAGAGGTTGGAAATATTTCAAAACTTTTAAATAATAATAATAACTAATTAATATGCATTACTTGAAGTGTAACTCTAATGAATATTTCAAAAGATATAGATTAAGGAGTTATAAATATTTTCATATTTTTTTTAAAAAATAATTAATTAATATATTAATTAAAATGTAACTCTAATGGATATTTCATAAAATATGGAATAAAGATATAAGACAAATATATTTCGACAAACAACAAGTATTAATCGTTAAGAACAAATTTTGTGACTTCCTATTCCAAATCTTCAACCTAATAATTACTCACTTTCTAAGAACTAATTTTTTACGACCGCATATATACATTGAAACTTTAAGGTAACAATTTTGCCACTCACTTGAATTTCTATGTCACACACTACTTCTAGTAAGGCTCCAACTTCATTTAAGGAAAATATTTTGAACAAAATTTGGCCATATGAGATTCTCTATAATGATTGTGGCTTGTTGCTTGATGAAAGACAACTATGTAACTAATAATAATAATACTTACAAGAAAAAAACCCATTCAAAAATAAAAATTTGAATGAAAATTAAGAAATAAATGATCAACCTGCAATTTCCATCTTGATAAATATTCGAAAAACTAGACCATTCAATTTTAAATTAATCCAGGGGTTACAAGTTCTTGACAGTTTTATTTTAAAGGGTTAACACTTGTTGCTTGCCGAAATATATTTGTCTTATATCTTTACTCCATATTTTATGAAATATCCATTAGAGTTACATTTTAATTAATATATTAATTAATTATTTTTTTAAAAAAAATATGAAAATATTTATAACTCCTTAATCTATATCTTTTGAAATATTCATTAGAGTTACACTTCAAGTAATGCATATTAATTAGTTATTATTATTATTTAAAAGTTTTGAAATATTTCCAACCTCTTTTCTTTAACTTTTATTTTGAAAAAAATATTTGGAAATATCCCCAAATATTATAAAGTTCTAATCTTGGGGCATGGAGGTAATTTCACTACCTAGATATTTATTTAATGAAATAGGGGAGACAAAACAAGGGCATTCCGGTTATTTCACCCCTTCAAGGGGGTGTCATTGCAAAGAAAATAAAATTTCAAGGCGCGAGCGAAATTAACAAGAACTTCAGGGGATCCCAGTGCAATTTTACTTAACGGTATTATAACTGTGCAGGAAAAACTATAGTTCAGGGGGTTTTCTGAACAAAAAACATAGTTCAGGGTGGTAAATTGCACACCAGAGGTTTAGTTAGAAAGAGGGTATAGTTGAGGGGGATTTTTTGCTATTAACCCTAAAAACTATGAATAACTTGCGCACTCAATTCCCGATTAATTAAAAGCTATGAAGTACGACACAACAAATTTCAAAAAATAAATAGGACATGACACTTGGACAATTCTATAAAATATATATATAGATATTATATTTCATATTTATTTTATTTATTATTCAAACAATGATAACCAAATAAATTTAGGATTAACTTCATTTACGTCCCCTGAGATTTGTCTTATCTTCACTTGGATCCCCTCAGGTTTGCATATCTTCATTTATACTCCCTCATGGTGTGAAATATCTAAAATACCTTTATACCAAACACCTCTTAAATCAATTTAATCCCTAAATCAATAAACCCTAAATCAAACACCCCGTTAGAATCAATCTAACCCTCAAACCAAACACCCCAATTTAATCCCTAAATCAATATTTATTCTCTCTCTCTCTCTCTCAGACGCACACACCACACACACACACACACACACACACACATATATATATATAGATCTATACATATATATATAGATCTATACACACATATATATAGATCTATACATATATATATATATGTATTCGATTGATGACGGTGAAAGGGAACGACCCATCGGTCGAAAATAGGGGGAGGGGGGCGACGCCGACGGGAAGGCGGTGGTGGGAGGGGGAGGCGCCGACGGGGAAGCGGTGGGAGGGGGTCAACGGGGAGCGGGAGGCGGTGGGACTTCTATATATATATATATGTATAGATCTATATATATATCTGTGTGTGGTGTGTGCGTCTGAGCGACAGAGAGAGAGAACATGTGTGTATATATAATTTTATATTTATTTTCCAATTTAGTTTTTTTTTTGAAATTTAATATATATATATTTGAATTTTATATTTATTTTCAAATTTTATAATTTTTTATATTTTTTTTTGAATTTTATAATTATTTTCAAAATTTAATATATATTATTATAATTTTATATGTTTTTTTTTTAATTTTATACATTTGTCTTGAATTTAATATGTTTTTTAAAAAAAATTCAAAATTTATATATATTTTTTATTTTATATTTATTTTTGATTTTATAATTGTTTTTTGAAATTTAATATATATTTTTGAAATTTATATGTTTTTTAAAATTTTATATATTTGTTTCAAATTTTTTATGTTTTTTGTGATTTTTATATTTATTTTCAAATTTTAATATGTTTTTTTGAAAAAAAAATAATTTCAAAATTTATATATATTTTTTAATTTTATATTTATTTTCGAATTTATAATATTTTTCAAATTTTAATATATATTTTTTCAAATTTTATATATATTTGAAATTTTAATACAAATTAAATTATTAAATGATGGGAGGGAGTCTAATTGATAAAAACACTATCCTTGTTTCCAAACAGATTAAGAATAAGACATTGAGGGTAGTTTAGGCATTTAAAAAAAAATTCAGGCTGATGTCATCGTTCAGTGGGTTTAAGTGATGAGAATATTGAAAAGTAGGGGGTGTAAATGAAGATATGGAAACCTGAGGGGGTCCAAGTGAAGATAAGACAAACTTCAGGGAGTGTAAATGAAGTTAACCCATAAATTTACAAACAAAAATAAATAAATAAGTTAAAAAAAATATTCGACATATTTAAAATTCTTCATTCTATTGTCATATAAGGAATTAAATGCATATCCTTCAACATCCAACATCCTATTCTCTCCATTGTTATATTGTGAAAATTTTCTTGATAGAAGATAAATATTGGAATGTACAAATATCAAATTTTTGATTTTTTGTGGTGTTATCTTGTTCTCATTTAAGGAGTAAATAAATGAATACATGTTTCAATTTCTCAAAGAATATGAGGAAGAACAAGGATGTCCAAGTATCTTCAAATCCAAATATTGGATTAGGGTGTTGAGTTCCACAAATGACCCACAAAATTACTAGCTCCATAAATTCTCTATCTTTTATGAAATTAATTGATCCCACCGTATGTCCATCCCGTGTCCAATTTTAAAAAAACTCAGGACACATTTTTTGTGTGTCGGACACGTATTTTTGGGGTATCCGCGTGTCCGACACTGTGTGTCCGACACTTGTATGGTGACCCTAGTCGATATGCATGTGCTTCATAGATTAAAAGTTTAAATAACAGTTCTTAACTTTTAGAAATATGCCATTTATCTTCCCTGAAATATATTAATGATATGTCTATAATTTTGAATGGATAAAAAATTGTTAAAAATTCATATTAATCTTTGCTTATATATGACATAATTATTTATAGGTAAATTTACTCTCAATTCGCTATAATTAATTAAAAATTTAATAACTCTTTTTTAACTTTTAAAATAGGACAATTATCACAAAACCACCTTAGATATCGATTTTGATTAAATAGCCTCCTTTCGTAAATTAATAGTTAAATCTGTTAACAAAATTTAAAAATTATTAAAAATTACCTTCATCAATTATCACAAAATCTCCCAAAATTTCAGACAATGATTATAAATCTGTCACTATAATTAAATTGCCCCGTTAAATTTAGAATTCGATCACGATACCTCCAATTTTTTCTATCAAATATATAAAATTATAAAAATAATCTCACTATTTATCTTTAAGAATTAAAATTAGATATTGAAATTTGAAATATAACTTAATCTAATCCACAATATTTTGAATTATTTTACACTGTTTATTTGGTTACCAAATATGTGGACACGGAATTTTTTTATAAATCTGTAGCTCTGATAACAAAAATGGGAGTCATTGGTCAAATTTTAGTCTTGATTTTACTAGGAGCTATATGATCAGTTTTTACAGGACTTCATTGGTCAAATTTTAGTCTTGATTTTACTAGGAGCTTTATGATCAGTTTTTATAATACTAGGCTTTTGTGATAATTGGTTAATGTTATTTTAATAAATTTTAACATTCTATTAACAAATTTCACGGAGATGATGAGGTTATCTGATCAAAATTGATAGTATAAGCGGCAATATGAAAATTTTCGAAATTTTATAATAAAATTTGATTGTATAAAGGTGATAATTTGCTTAGAATATATTGTTAAAAAATAAACAAAAATATGGATATAGTTGAATCTTCATTTTTTTGTGATACAAAAATGGAAAACAATAGGATTTATTTTACTAATAAAAAGGATAGTATTCATTTTATTAATAAATGATATAACCGTTGATTATTAATTGAAAAATTAAATAAATAACAATTTTACCGCGCCCTTCCTTAGCGTTAGGTACAAAACAAACTATTACAACAATATTACTTTCTCCTTCACTAATTTCAATTTACCTAGTATACATAAGAAAACAGTTTTACATTATTTATCATTTTTTATATCGTAAATAATATAATATAAATGTATGTGATGATGAACTAAGAATGAAGTGTTTTGGGAAACCAATAATACCTCTTTCTTTATATAGTCTTTCATGCTCTTAATAAATAATCTAGACAAATATGTAATCTCATGCATCTCCAACCTAATTGCCTATAAATTTCATCACTATATTTATTCTGAACCACTCTAAACAGTTTAATTCCTAACTTATTATAAATGTATTTTATAATAAAATGTTGCAATTCATGCAGATCTTGATATTCTAAAAACATCCGAAGACAAAAGAAACTTAACATAAAAAAAAAAAAATTTGACAAAACTGCGTCTTTGTTAAGGCTCGCATTGATGTTATCCAATAGGGAGCCTCAAAAGATAGTACAAGCTTCTTAGAATCTTAGCACAATTTTACAAGTATGTGTTTTCTATCATATAGTTTACTATATATAATGGCACTGAATAAACTTGTAAATTCTATCTTCTATGGTAGAATAAGATCATGTTTGATGTGGAGACCCTCACTCTTTGTGTCATAACTAGAGGTATCCAAACCTTTTCTATGCTCGCTGGAATTTTCCCTAACATTTCTAAAAGTGTTATATTTTTGTCCAATTTTAGCTTGGAGGATCAGACCCGAATGGTGAGGGATGCGGGTGTTGAAACAAAAGATCATCGCAAACAATAAAATAGTAAAGAATCAACATACATGATTTATCGAATGTAAATATGGTAACTTGCGACAAGGTTAATCCGCGAGGATTTATTTATCTGGGATATGGCCCAAGGTTTGGTATATTTGGGGAAACCGGCCCAAGTACAAGATTATTTGGGAGATTGGCCCAAATAATTGATTACTTGGAGAAATGACCCAAATAAGGTTTTAATGCGAGAGCTTGCATTATACAGAGGGAGGTATGAGGGACTGATGTATTTTATAGCTCGCATCAGAAACTCATAACCCTATATGCTGCTCGCGTAGCGAGTACTACTCGGAATCTAGGGGAAATGCTTGGGATGAGTAAATAGTGGGTCGCGACCTTATTTACACCGTCCTAAGCAAGAGTACCTTAGAGAGGCTGATAGTATTCAGGGTCATGAAAAAGGTATGCATGCCAAAGGTCATGACCCAACAAAGCTATACAACATTGGTTCCTTGACTAAGGAAAAATCAAATCCGCGATGAAACAGGCGCGGATCATAGGTCACGGAGCACAATATGATCCGCGCATGGGATTACGCGAATCCGTTTCGCGTAGTCAAGGGCGCGAAATGATACTGTACAGGATATTTATAGCGCGGATTGGTATGGTAGGATTTATGTCGCGAGATAACTGTTGACGTGGCAATGCAATCCGCGAGGACTACTGGACTTTCACGTCTATAAATAGAAGTGCGAGAGCTCACTTAAAAGGGGGAACTTTCAGGAGATCAAGAGAGAGAAATTCCTAGAGAGAGAGAAAGTATTTCGCAAACACTTGTAAATACTATTTTCTCTTTCATTTCTCTGTAAAAAAGCAAATCAAAAGCAATAAAAGTATTATTGCCGTTATTTTACTGACGAACTTGTGTAGAAACTATCTTCGCATCATCTAAATCTTGCGAACCCCTACATTAAAGGCGACTCCGCTGGGGAAAAGATGTCTTCTACACAAGTAGAGCCTCGTCGGACTCGCCGGAGAGGTCGTCCACCGACCCGGCACACTGAGCAAACTGAAGAGGAAACAACTGCACAAACGCAATGAGGTGAACCAGTCCCACCAGCGCGAAGACAGCGTCGTTATACTAGGAGAAACAACATCTCATTATGAAATTAAAGCTAGTGTTATAAATATGTTGTCTAAATTCTATGGACATAAACATGAAGATCCTTACGAACATATCACGGAAATCATAGAAATCAGTTCAACAACTAAAATGAATGGGATGCCTACTAATGCTTTACGTGTGCGACTATTTCCCTTTTCACTAAAAGAAATAGCTAAAAAATGGTACACCAGTTTAGAAGAACGAGTGAAGACTGAATGGGAAAAGCTTAGAAATGAATTCTTACATAAATTCTACCCAATGGGAAAAACATACGAAGCCCAAACGACTATAATGAATTATATCCAAATTCCTGGAGAACAATTCCATGAAATTTGGGAATGATTTAAAGAACTCTTGGATAAATGTCCTCATCATAAATTTACAAAATATGACTTGGTGCATAATTTTTTTCATGGCCTAGGAGAGATACAACAACTCCGTATAGATGTCGTGTGTGGAAGAACATTTGCATTAAAACCAGTCGAAAGTCTGTGGAAAATATTTGAAAGATTGAGTGAAAATTCACAACAAAACGCGTCAGAATCTAGGGCTAGATCAATGTTTAATAACCCTAGAAGGATGAAAACTGATAAAGAAATAGATAGAACTGATGACGTGATGGCTCAAGTAGCCGAGATAAGTAGAAAATTAGATAAATTCTTAAATAACACTCAAAATAATCCTATGGAAGTCTATTCGATTTGTTCTAATCCCTCCCACTTCGCTAGTGGATGTCCACTAATGTTTGAAGAAGATATACCATCATGTGATGTTAACGCAACATTTACCAATAATAATCCATACTCAAATTCTTTTAATCAAGGCTGGCGTAATCATCCTCTATTATCATATCGATCTCAAAACATTGAGAATCCTGTCCAAATAAAAAATTTCAATCAAGGTCTAATACAATTCAATAATTCTCAAAATTTCAATTAAATTCCGTGACGATTCAATAACACTCAAAATTTCCAACATAGACAAGGATTTCAATCTCCAATCGAATTAACCTCAATTTCAAAATCAATTCCTAAACACTAATCCACCACCAAGATCAACTAGTTTGGAAGATAAAGTCTCAGCAACCCTTGGAAGTCTTGAAGCTAATACCCAATTATTACATACACATTCTTAAGCAATTTCAAAATTAGAAACACAAATGGGTCAAATAGCTAATACACTTAACAAAAGAGAAGAGGGTAAATTGACAAGTCAACCAGTGATCAACCCTAAAAGACAACATGTGATTGACTTAGGAACTTTACAAGAACCAACTCATGAAATAGTACAAGCAATTACAACCTTAAGGAGTGGTAGGACAGTGGATAACATGATAGAAGAAAATTTTGAGGAAAAATTAGAACGTGAAAGAGTCTTGGAAAATATTTCTAAAGAAACATCGCATCCAACAATAATAGAAGAAGAACCAGTTAAGGAAACACCTGACAAAACTACAGAGAAGGAGTATAAGCCAAAAACACCATTTCCTCATCGCCTCCATGGAACAAACTATTATAGAAAACAAGGCGATAAAATGAATGAAATATTAAATGTCTTTAAACAAGTAAAGATCAATCTACCTTTACAAGATGTCATATCTCAAATACCACCTTATGCTAAATTCTTAAAAGATTTATGTATGCAAAAACGTAGAAGTAGAACTAAGGTGCCAAAGAAAGTAGTGTTGACTAAACAAGTGAGTTCTTTATTAATAAATGATACACCACCTAAATATAAAGATCCAGGAGCACCAACAATATTGTGTATAATTGGAGACCAAGAAGTAAGGTGAGCACTCTTTGATCTAGATGTCAGTGTCAACTTATTACCTTATTCAGTTTACCAACAACTGGGATTAGGATAACTAAACCCTACATTGATTATACTGCAACTAGCTGATATATCAATCAAACGACCAAGAGGGATAGTTGAGGATGTGATAGTTCAAGTAGACAAATTCTACTTTCCTGTCGATTTCATAATCTTAGATACAGAACCAGTCTATAGTCCAAAGAAACATATACCCATAATCTTAAGGCGACCATTCTTAGCAACAACTAACGCTTGCATAAATTGTAGAACGGGGGTTATGGACATATCTTTTGGGAATATGAAACTAAGATTAAACGTATTCAACACTAATGGCCAACTTCCAGAGAAGACTGATTGTTTAAATCTAGTTGAGATAGATGAATTAGTGGAAAAGGCAACCCATGAAATATTATCAAAAGATAACCTGGAAATCATATTAGCTGAAGTAGAGGATAGTGACATTAACAAAAATGAACAAATAAACTATAATATAGAGGATATCAAAACCATTGAAACTACAATATACTGTGAATCTTGGAAACAACTACATGAATCATTACCTCTCATATCAAATACTCCACCAATTCCATCACTAACATCTCCACCAAAATTAGAGCTTAAAGAATTACCTAAACAACTCAAATATGTCTTCATAGGTCCAGACAATACTCTTCCTGTAATAATCTCTTCATTCCTTACTACACAACAAGAAGAACAATTAGTAAAAGTGCTTACTGACCATAAAGAAGCAATTGGGTGGAGCGTGGCTGATTTAAAAGGAATTGATCCCTCAATTTGTATGCATCATATACATTTAGAGGAAAATGCGAAACCATCTCGAGAAATGCAACGTTGATTAAATCCAAATATGAAAGAGGTGGTAAAAAGTGAAGTGGTTAAATTACTTGATGCATGAATAATATATCCAATTTCAGATAGCTCATGGGTTAGTCCTACACATGTGGTACCAAAGAAATCCGGTATCACAGTTGTGTCAAAATTAAAAAGGTGAGTTAATTCCACAACGAACCACAACAGGGTAGCGAGTGTGTATTGATTATCGAAAATTAAACTCACATACGCGGAACTATCACTTTCCCTTACCATTCATTGATCAAATCTTAGAACGTCTAGCTGGACAAATCTATTATTGTTTTCTAGATGGATACTCTGGTTATAGCCAAGTCGCAATTGATCCAGCTGACCAAGAAAAAACCACATTTACTTGTCCTTATGGTACGTTTACATATAAAAGAATGCCCCTTGGCTTATGTAATGCACCTACAACATTTCAAAAATGCATGATGTCAATCTTTTCGGATATGGTAGAAAAGTACCTTGAAGTCTTTATGGATGATTTTTCGGTGTTCAGAACTACATTTGAAGATTGTTTAAAACATCTGGTGCTTGTACTTCAAAGATGTAAGGAAACGAATATTATTTTAAGTTGGGAAAAGAGTCACTTTATGGTTCAAGAGGGTATAATACTAGGACACATAATTTCTAGGCGATGGATAGAGGTCGATAACGCAAAAGTAGAATTAATTTCAAATTTACCCCCTCATACATTTGTCAAACAGATATGTTCGTTCCTAGGACACGCCGGGTTTTATAGATGATTCATTAAAGATTTTAGTAAAATATCACAGCCATTATGTAACATCTTATCTAAATACACAACATTGAATAAAGAATGTCTAGAATCTTTTGAGAAATTGCGTGATTTACTCTCAACTGCCACAATAATGTAACCACCAGATTGGTCCTTACCATTTGAATTAATGTGTGACGCATCAGACTACGCCATAGGAGTAGTTTTAGCACAAAAAAATATAAGCTACCATATGCAGTATATTACACTAGTAAAACACTTGCGGATGCACATATTAATTACACTACTACCGAAAAGAATTGCTAGTTGTAGTATTTGCCTTGGATAATTTTAGATCATATTTACTAGGAACCAAGGTAGTTGTTTTCTATGACGACGCAACTTTAAAATACTTATTAACAAAAACAGATTCCAAACCCAGACTTATTAGATGGATATTATTGTTACAAGAATTTGATATAGAAATACGTGATAAAAAGGGTACAAAAAATATAGTGGCAGATCATTTATCAAGAATAGTGGTAGAAAACACGATGGATAACACTTCGTTAATGGATTATTTCCGAGACGAACAATTATTTAGCGTTAATACGATAAAACTTAAAGGTCCGAGGAAAAGAATGCGATATAAACATAAATTAAAATGTCTCGTAGAAATTAATCATGAATTAAGAGATATGGATTCTATCGACTTGATATAACCCGCTTTTGATAACGATTAATAACAATTACGAACGTCGGGCCAACGACGTTAAAAAGAGGCACCGTTCGAGAAAGTTTGTGTTTTCTTGAATGGGTATGTAGAAATAGGATTCTTGTTTATGTTTTTATAGTTATTTACTTTAAGCATAAGATTAGAGATGGTACCACAAGATGATTCTTAAAAGAATTCAAGAATTCGGCAGAAGAACTACCGAGTACTCGGTAGGATCTCCATCGAGTACTCGGTGGAGCAGCAGAGATAAAAATGGGACATACCTCATTCTGCTTACTTTTTATATTTTTCTCTCAACCCAAAAGGGCCTCCACTACACCACACTCAAATTTTTAGGTGGGGGAATTGCTAAAAACACATGTCGCAATCTTTCTTTATCCGTCATCAACCACTTGAATCATCATAACCAAGGGTTAATCCCTATCCGATTATATCTTCAATATCTCAAAAACATCTTCTTGCTACTTATTTTCATTTTCTTTGAATAATCTTCCAAGTTAAAGTTCATGGTGAATAATTGATGATGGAAGTAGAGGATCGTGTGAGGTTAAAGTGTGGATAGTAGCACTCCAATAGAAGCTAAGTAACCATGACCTCTTTCGGCACCGCACCTTAAGTGTTTGATAAAACGTGTGAGAGAAGTCATGGCTCCGAAAAAGAAACCACGCACCGCCACATCATCAAGCAAGAGACAAGTTTTGCCTACTTCATCGCATTCGTCATCCGATAAGGCCAAGAACGACGCACCAATTAAAGAACTCGTAAAGAAGGCCATTGACAAAGGGTTTAATGTTGAGCGAATTTTCAAACTCTCCGATTTTGAGAATGATGATATAGCTTCTTGGGGGCTAGGATGTATTAGAGGAAGGGGATTAGAATCATTATTACGTCCCGCGTCAACATCTATACATAAATCATTACTATATGAATTTTAGCTTAATATGATGGACGTGAGTGATGAAAGAGGAAGAATGACAGAAACAAAGGTAAAAGGAAGGAGTATTTCAATCACGCCGACATCAATTGGGAGAGCATGGGGTATTCCACATGTATGTCCCGACCATCTTAAAAATATATTTTCGGCATTGCCCCGACCTTTCCCGAATACGAAGTCTATAGTCGAGGAAGTCACTAATGAGAGGTTTGGGAATAAATATAAGACATGTATAGCAAAGAAGCATTATTAGCCAAAGATGTGGAAAATCAATACTATTTTGCGTTGGCAAGCGCATCCACAAGGCCATAGTAACGAGCGTTGTGGGATTTTTCAAGAAGCTCTATATGCATTTGCGAAGGACCATTGGATTTCAATTCCAGTGGTTATTTGGACGAATATCTATGAAGTATGGGTTGATATGGGTGAATCTAGTAAAATTGATACTCTATCATATGCAGTTCCATTCCCAACGTTAACAATGAAACTAATGAGAGATAGTAATGTGCTGATGGAGAGGGTAGGAAAGAATGAGTATAAACCAAAATATTTTGAGCTCTCAAGTTCGCACAACATGACATCGAAGTTATGTAAAGAGGAAATGGACGGAAAGAAAATGCCGATGACTCAAGAACAGTATCTGACACTTGTGGCAAATCAACAAGAAATTATGAAAAAAAATGGATGAGCAGTACGACCAGCTAGTAGCTCGTCAGGAGCGATTAGGCGCGGGCTCTTCATCCACTTCTCATCCACCACCACCACCACCGTTGACTTAAACTAGGATCTATAAAGAGTACGATCACAAGCTAGGCATAGATTTTCATTCGATATATTGCCTTAGGCCGAGCTGTGAGTCGATATTTTGTATTATGTATTTCGATTTCTTTTCTTTTCTTGTTATTTTGTTTTTTATTATTATTTTTGTTTTAAAACTCCATTTCCCGCTGAATCTCGAAAAATTAATGAAAATGGATATTTTGTTAAAAATGAGCAAACTAATTGAGTATCTATTTGTAGTATCGAGAATAAGTTTGGGGGAAAGGATATGACTTATAAAAACTGTTTTTATAAAAACTTATTATATTTATTTATTTTCTACTAACATTATAAATATTTATGTATAATGTTTTTATTTTTTTATTTAAGTAATAATAATATATTTTGAATATATATATATATATATTTATGTATAATGACTTTTATATATATTTTATGTATAATTTTTATTAAAAATTATTTTAAAGTATAAAAATATTTTTCAAAAATGACTTTGGTACAGGAACTACCGAGTACTCGGTTGTGTTCTCACCGAGTACTCGGTGACTCCTGGAAAAACTTAATTTTTATAAAAATTTAAAAATCAATTTCTATAATTAAGAAATTATGATTTTCCTTTCAAAATAGGATTTTGACTAACCTATATATTATATTATATGACTTTAATTAAATAAAATAAAGGATTACAAGAGTTTTATGAAAACTTTTCATAAATATGAAATCATTTTCAATTATGAACAATTTTTCATTAAATCCTTTTTCCTTTTCAAAAATTTCCCATTCTTACAAATCATATTCTAGAGTTCTGCAGTAAAACATACCATTCTTCTCTTATAATGGACTTTGTCTCACATCTATAAATATAGGATCCCTCATCTATACTAAAATTTTAACTCATCACATTATTGAGAGAGAGATAGTAGTATGATAACTTATTTTCTTTAATCTATGGCTATCCAAGGTGAAAATTCATTGAGTGACTGGGGGATTACATGTGAACGTTCCTTCTATACGGATGGGTATCCGGAGCCAGCCATAAAGGAGACGATGGCGAAGCTAGAATGACGAAGGTTGACCCCGTTAATCACTCCGACGTCGGAGATCATGTTTCCCGAAGTTGTGCGAGATTTTTATTGAAATATGCAGTTTTAGAGTACAACTAATAGTGAAATTCTTACCACCACGGTGCAAGGAAGCACAAGGAAAATTGAGATATCTCCCTAAGCAATCGCTATGGCATGGGGGATTCCACATGAAGAGCCTCTAGAGCTTGAAGGACAATTCTGACAATATCATGCGCAAATACTTTCTTTTAGATAAATGGTTATCACAATTTGTCCTCATTATGAAACAAGTTCGTATGTTCGCAATATATCTAGGGTTGAGCTTGAACCTGAATTATGGTTTCTTCATACTTTATTAGCAAAGCAAGTTTACCCTTCGAATCTTAAAAATAAATGCGAGTATGAGGCAGTGGAGACTCTTTATTTGTTTCAAACAAGGCAATGGATATCTATTCCTTCGATTATCTATGAAAATATGGTGAATCATTGGAGATGGTTAGTTCCTTCTCCATGTGCATGGGTAAAGGATTGGAAGTTGCCTTACCCCTTCTTAATTCAAGCCATGATCTCTAAATAATTGGGAGGTGATTTCACACCACCTATGGGCTCAAGGATTATGTATGTCAAAGAATATGATCATTGGAAGTTCATGGATTTATTTACTCATGAAGAGAGGAGTTGGTGGTGTGGTTATCAGCAATACTTGTTGCAAGAGGAGCGAGAGGAAATAAAAAGAGAATAGGCTAATAAAAGTGGCTAGAATGGAATAGGAAAATTCGTAGGAATAAAGGAATAGATGTAGTAGTTTTATTATTTTGTTATTTCCCACCAAATCCGTTCAGGATTGGTTTTATCTTTTGATTTTATTTTTATTTTCTGCAATTTTGATTTATAGGATTGTAGGCCATTAAGGCCAAATCATGTGTGTTTTTATTCAATACAATTTTATTCCCTTGATATATTGTTTTATATCTTATATTCCGATTGATATATTATTATCTCTCTACTTGATATGATCTTGGGTATTGCAAAGTGTTGTATGTTTAATAGATCATTCAAAACAAGTTTGGGGGAGATACGAGTACTACAATACAAAAGAATGGTATTACACTTCAAGGGTAGTAACAATTTCTTCCTTCATTTATCTGTTTAGACCATGAGGACATGGTCCAATTTAAGTTTGGGGGGGGGGGGGGGGGGGGGGGAGATTTAGTTATTTGCCAAAGTTTTTAATTTTTAAGGGAATTAGAAAATTAATTTTTTTGAAAAATCTTATTAATTTCTTCATTCGAAATATGTGATTGATGTTAAGTATGAGATTATTTGTGTACATGTTATGACTAGAAATGTATTATGTATGCAACTACCCCACTCATGAGTATGTAATAGTTTGATTAAATTAAATTTTTAAAATGTAGTCCACATGAGTGAATAAATGAGTGAAATTGAAACCGAGAAGGATAGTTTTGACATATAAACACATGCACATATTCTCTATGGGACAAATATTGACCTTTGACTATGTAGTTGAAAAAATAGATTTGTTTCAATGACAATGGGAGTAGTAAAGAATAAAAAGAAGTAATATGTAGAAAAAGTTGAAAATTTATTTTGAAAAAAATAAATAAATAAAATGCAAAAAGTAGTTTTTGATCTGATTAACCAGGCCTTGGTATCACCAATATCACTGTTTGCGTTCAAAGGGGAGAAAACTAATGAGCATAAATCCCATGGAAAAAGCTCGGGCCCAGTTAGTTGGGACTAAAAATCCTCGCTGGAAAGTCCGGAGACTTAGAAAGACAAAAAGGGATAAAGTATAGTGAAGTAAGTTATGCCAAAGATTGATCAATGAAGTAGAAGAAGGAAGATTAGTCTACTATAGAGAATATTCACAAAAACACGAAAAACTATGTGGATCGGTTGTAGAAATTAACAAGTTTATTTCACTAATATGGGGATCATTTTTTTAAGTTTAATTCATAATAATTGTTACTTATAAGTGAGTGGGGATAACTTGTATGCATTTTACTCTGACGAAATTATGGCATTGCAAAAATTAATGATTACTTAATCTCATGAGCATACAAGAATGAAGAATGAAATAAGTTGTGGTTTAAAAGGCTTATTACACGTGCTAAGTGTAATCGTACACCTTCACAAAAAAAATGTTAGTTAGATAGTAAATTAGTTAGTTAGTTATATAGATAAATAGTTAGATAGATGTTTAATTATTGTACTAAAAGCACAATCATCACCAATTTTGATTTTTGAGTGATTGCTAAGGGACTAGCAATGATGAAGTTTAGGGGCTTGATCGAAGCCAAATATCATATATTTAAGGCTCCTAATTATACATTGTTATGTCTATGATTATCATTATATTGATGCTTTTATGTGATTTTTCGTATTTTCAGATATTTCAAGCGATGTTATGTAAAACGAGTTTAATCCGGTGAATTAACTGGATCTGTGACTTGAGATTGTTCGAGAGCTGAAATCATAAATAAAATACCAATAAAAGACCAAAAATAAGTTAAGGATGCAATAGGAATGAAGAAGAATGAAGCTGAGAAGAGAAACGGAGCGAAGAACTTGAAAAACAAAGAGGCAAGGTGAAGAACTACCGAATACTCGACAGACCCTTCACCGAGTACTCGATCAAGTATGAAAGACCGCGCACTTGTGCGGATGACATAAAATTTCACCCAAGGACTTTTGCTCACTTGCGCTGGTTTTCATGAATTTTGAAGATTACCGAGTACTAGGTAGAGGCTTCACCGAGTACTCGGTAAGCCCAGATGTGGCCAGTTATTTCAGCGATTTGTATACAAGTCTATGAGACCCGTTTCGACCCAACTCAACATGGAATGATCTCTAGGCTATTTTGGATGCAATATTGACCATATATGAAGATATTATATATCATTCTTCAATATATATCACAAGATACGTTCCTAACTTAAGGATGAAACAATCAAATTACTAAATAAAGACGTCTCTTTTTCTAGAAATCGGATGCTTAACTCATGATTTTCTACATAATAATAGTTATTAACATATAATCTTGATTTAGACAAACCATGCTTGAAAGAGATAATTAGTGATGTGCTTTTAATTTATGTTAGTAGGAGTAGTTTAGAATAGATGCACGTACTCGTTATGCTCACATAGAGATGGTTTGTGCCAATGATAGATGAATTATTCCTTTTTGGGGATTAGGGTTTGCCAATGTTTGCGACCCTATATCTGATTCACATATGATGGACCGACATTGACAATTAACTGATTAATAGAATATATTATAACGTTAGTGGTGGAGTTAGAAATACCCTAAATCTTTATCTCCATTGATTCATAATTCAAACCAATTATCTCTTATATTTATCTTTTGTATTTATTAGTTATAGAAAACAAAACAAAACAAACTATCATTTATAATTTAGTTAGAAGTAATTACAAGAGAGTTGAAGAATCATTAGTCTCTGTTGATTCGATATACCCTATCTCATTGATATTATACTATAATTGATTCGTGCATTTGCGATAGGGAAAACTAGGTCAACTATAAAGGTTTATCTGCACACACTATTATTATCATTATTATTTGGGTAAATAGCTAAAAATACCCCTCAACTTTCTTCTCTTTCTCTACTATACCCCCTCAATTAATTATACCCCCCCCCCCCCCAACTTTCCTTTTCTTGCACCATGGGTTTGCCCTCAAATTGTTTTACCCTTTTACCCTCCAAATTTTTTGTATTTCCAACTTACCTTTAATCATATCCTTACTATTATATTTCTTAATTCTTTAAATTACAAAAATATTATTTCTTTTAGTTACAATATTAATTATGTCATTTACCTTTAATGTATTAGACTAAATATACTCTCAAATGTAAATTCTTTTTTAATAAGTTCTAATTATTTTATTTGTAAATCAATTAACTTGATATTAAATTTTAGTTTGATTTAAATCATAAAACTCAATCCTAATTAATATATTCATAAATAAATCCAATTTATGAAAACAATATATATATTTTGAACAATATATATATATTTTGGAATATATATATATATATATATATATATATTGGAAAATGATATATATTTCAGAATATATATATAATTCGTTAAAAATATATCTTTTCCGAATTCTTTTAAAAAATATGATTTTTTTCCGAAAAATAATTTTTTTGGGAAAAATATATATTATGTTCCAATATATGATTTTTTCTGAAAAATAATTTTTATTGAGAAAAATATATATTATTTTCAAAAATATGATTTTTTTTGAGAAAAATATATATTATGTTCCAAAATATGATTTTGAGTCATAATACCTAAACTAACATCAATAGTATAAGAGGGTTTAGTGAAATCAAACCTTCAAAAAAAATATTTTTTGAAAAAATATGTATATTTTGGAATATATATATTGAAAAATGATATATGTTTCGGAATATATATATATATATATATATGATTCGTCAAAAGTATATATTTTTCGAATTGTTTTAAAAAATATGAATTTTTTTATGAAAAATATACATTATTTTCTAAAATATAAAAAATATATATTTCGGAAAAAAAATCATATTTTGGAAAATAATATATATTTTTCTCAAAAAAATTATTTTTCGGAAAAAATCATATTTTGGAACATAATATATATTTTTCCCAAAAATTTTATTTTTTGGAAAAAATTCATAATTTTTTAAAACAATTCGAAAAATATATATTTTTGATGAATTATATATATATATTCCAAAATATATATCATTTTCCAATAAAACTTAATTTCATTTAAATCATAAAACTCATTATCCTAATTAAAAAAAAAAATTGCCCAAATGAAACTTTATTTTCATAAATTGTTATTTATTTATGAATATATTAATTAGGATTGAGTTTTATGATTTAAATCAAAGTAAAATTTAATAACAAGTTAATTGATTTACAAATAAAATAATTAAAACTTACAAAAAAAAATTAACATTTGAGAGTATATTTAGTCTAATACATTAAAGGTAAATGGCATAATTAATATTCTAACTTAAAGAAATAATATTTTTGTAATATAAAGAATTAATAAATATAATACTAAGGATAAAATTAAAGGTAAAGTGGAAATACAAAAAGTTTGGAGGGTAAAAGGGTAAAAACAATTGAAGGCAAGCCCATGGTGCAACATTTTATGAAACTTTAGGGGGTTCTAAGCTCATTTCATAGTTGAGGGGGTATAGTAGGGAAATAGAGTAAAATTGAGGGGGGGTTTAAGCTATTTACCCTTATTATTTATTATTCCTTCCTAGTAGTCCTAAATCTATCGAGGTTTAGACACCGATTAGATACTGTGATGATTGTAATAGTTAAGAAACCATACTAATTTGCAATATAAAATTCTATATTTGTTCTAAATTTTTGTCTTAGATGCAATGAATATATTATTTTGCACAACTATGATTATTTAATATGAGGAGGGACTCTGATGCTTAATTATGATTTTCTACACAATGGTGGTAATGAAACTTGAAACCATAGGTTGACACAGGCCGTTCCTTGGCGATTTAATATAGACATGCTTTAGTTTATTTTCATGCATTAAGAGTAGATTAGAGTAGCATAATTGGCATGTACTAGTTAGGTCAGTCATGAAACGGGTTGTCACGATCTGGTTGATGGTACTCCTTTTTGGGGTCGTATTTAGCTATTTACGGTACAACCTGATTCACAGTTTTGGATCGCCCTCGTACAATTGATACAGTGAGGAACTATATTATGCGGTTAGTGGTGGAGTGATGAAAACCCTATTTTTCTCTCTCATCTGAATCACAACTAATTTAATTTGCTTTCTAGATAATTTTAGTTAAAATAGATAATTTGGTCTTCGACCACCCAAACAAACAATTTTCAGAAAATATAATTCAATGTTTTAAATTATTAAAGTGAATAATCTCAGTCTCTGTAGGATCGATATCCCTTACTCAAGCCATTTTCTATTCTACAATTGATACATGCGTTTGTGTAGGGTAAAATCTAGAGTCGTTAAGGTGTTATTTTTAACCACATATTTTTGCACACCTGACGTCGCATCAAGGAGATACGTCTCTTGTTTCAAACCTTCCTTTGGATAAGAATGATGATTTGCTTGATGAGGAACATGACCTACACTACTTGCAACCACTTAGTAATGACATCGCAACAGAGGCAGCAACTGCTGCCCTAGAGGATGGGCCTCGTATATAAAAATAAATTTTCAATGCTACCCTTCCCGGCATAAAGAATGCTTTAGAGGATCTCCCAGACACATCTCAAGGTTTATTTGTATGCCTTCTCCTTCTTTTTTTTTTCTGTTACCTCATTCACCTCCCAATTTTTATTAATTCCCCCCCTTTTTTACATCAAACATGACAAGATGTTGAAAATCCTCATGTGATTGACGCATTTATTACTTTCGAAAGTGGCCTACAGGATCCAGAACACTTATTTTATCCCAAGACTGTGGCTCCACCTCATTTAAATGCTACTATCTCATCTTCAGGTCCTTTCGTAAAATAGTGTTGTCACCTCGCGCAACTTTTCTCACATCTCCAGAACCAGCTTCTTCACTCCCATCTAGCGAGACAGCCCCTTCCCAGTCTCATGTTCAGAACACAACTGCTGAGGAACAAGTATTTTGGCAGAAATGGCTATGTTATCCGCATTTTATCCCCATTCTGAATCGGGTTTCATTAAGTCATCCAGAGACTTTTGCCAACATGGAGATTCATGAGCCGCTCCTCCAACCTTTCCACCTTTAACTCATTATGGATGTCTTTACTACACTTACTACTGTATTTGTGAAAGACCTCGAGCCTGAGAACCTGCCTTGGTGTTATGCCTGTCTGAAGGATTGGAAGAACATTGGGATGAACATAACTTGGTGGAAGGCACGCTTAGATGTTGTTTGCAGAATACAAGATTGTCGTGCTGAAGAACTTAATACCCATGCCACCCTTCAGGAGAAACGAAACAGAATTTAAGAGGCCCGAGCTAGATTAGAAGAGGCACAAAGGATTTTGTTAACATGGGAACAAGAGAAAATGGGGCTACAGGATTCAGCAGAGCATTCTACACGAGCCCGCTAGTACCTTGAGGAACATGAAGGGTTCAACCATTTTGAGAAATGCAACTTTTATTATGTCTAATGTTTTATGCCTAATATATTTTTATCCATTTCACATTAAGGGGCCCTGTTCTCTCACGTATGATCTCATGTTCTATTCTGTAATAGCCACTACTGCTTTCACTTGTAATCACATAAGGACCTTCCCACTTAGGCTCAAATTTTCTTATTATTTGCCCTCTCATGATTGTCGGTACTGTTTTTAGCACTCGATCTCCTTCTTTGAAGCATTGATATCGTACCCTCTTATTGTAGTTTCTTGCTAGCTATTTATTGTAAGCTGATAGATACTCTATATTGTCCATTTTAAGCCCCTATCTCGCATTTATTACGTCTCCACATTCCATTATTTTGTATTTTATGTCGTTTGTGTGTTTAAGCATGTTTCAGGAGCTTAATGAAGAAACAGAGCTAACTTCAGTGAATTAACCAAGTTCATGTTCGTTTCTATCCAAAAAGAAAGTCAAAGAGGTGTTTCCGAGCAAAAATGGCTTCCGGAGGGCAAAAATATCATTTTCCGAAGCCGTCACTTCAAGGAAAAAGTATCGTGGGTTCAAGATGGTCATTCTGTCTCAGTTGTAGAGAAAAATGGTTTTCACCAAAATTCCTACGCTTGATCCTACACTTTCAGACTCAAAAAGTGGCCAGAAACTGCAAAATTACGCATCATCCTACGCTTGTAGAAAAGCAAACTACGTTTGGTACCTGCACTTAGAGCATAGGACCCTATGCTTGGACCGTAGTTGCGGAAAGCTTGGAGATTTTATGCGGGGTTTTACCTGTTTAGTCATAGTTTTAAGTCCACGATACATCTGCGACTTCAGACCTCTACATACATGTATATACACACATATATATCAGAACTTAGGGGTTGTATTAGTTTTAGTGTGAAATTACCAAAAAAGGCAACCATGGGGTTTCCCTCAGCTTGTCTATAAATATAGAGTTATACATCAAAGGAAGGGGTTTGTTCATTGAGTTTTCTTACGTATACATTCAGAAGAGTTGTTGTAGAGAAGAAGAACCATTCAAAACCTAGAGTTTCGGAGAAGAAGACCATGGAAGTTGTCTCTACATCACCGATGCAGTCACTGCCTACCATGAGCAACTAATTCGGTATTTAGAGTTTTCTAGCAAAATCCTAGCCAAGTAATATAGTTTTATCTTTGTATTCAATTTTAACGAGGGGAAGTTGTGACCGTGTTGTGATGATTGTAGTAGATGAGAGACCAGTTTTATTCTTGAAACAAGTTTACATGTTTATTTTGATTCTTATCTTAGACTTAATAAATATGTTTATCTTACACAATCATAATTATTCACTATGAGCATGAACTCGGATGCTTAATTTGTGATTTTCTATACAATGGTGGTCATGTAACTTGAAACCCTAGGTTGAAATAGGCCATGCCTTGGCGAGTTGACATAGACATGCTTTAGTTTATTTTCATACATTAGGAGTAGATTAGAGTAATTTAATTGGCATGCACTAATCAGTTTAGTCTTGAGATGGGTTGTCGCGATCCGGTTGATGGTAATTCTTTTTAGGGTCATATTTAGCTATTCGCGGTACGACCTGAATCACAGTTTATGGATCATTCTCTTATAATTGATGCATTGATATGATTATATTACGAGGTCAGTGGTGGAGCGACGAAAACCCTAGTTATCTCTTTCTCTTGAATCACAAACCAATTTACTATGCTTTCTAGAATAATTTTAGATTAAAATAGATAATTTGGTCTTTTACCACCTAATCTAAACAAATAGAAATATAATTATGTATTTTTAAACTATTAAAGTGAACAATCTAGTCTTTGTGGGATCGATATCCCTTACTTAAGTTGTTGTTATTCTCCAATTGATACGTGCGCTTGCATAGGGTAAAACCTAGCAATATCATAAGAGGCTATTTTTAATAACTATTTTTAGCACCCCTGACAGTACATCAAGTTTTTGGCGCCGCTGCCGGGGACTAAGCATTGTTCAATAGCTTTAGTAGTTTATTTACATTACGTTATAGTAGTTGTAGCTAAAGTTAGGTTTTTGTGTGATTGATAGGTACTCTGAAAAGCATAAAGGGAGAAAGTGGAGCTTCTGAAGTTGCGTCTGGAACCGTTTGTGAGTTTTAGTTTTGCCTTGATTTTTGCATTTAATTTTAGCTTTATTTTCTATTCATAGTTTAAGTAATTTAGAAGTACTTAATTTAGTTAGTTTTTATTTCATAAAATTTTAAAAAGAAAACAACATAGTCGTTAGCATAGCGTATGACCGATAGATCGACCCGTTCTAATCCTAGTACTGAGTTAGTCAAGTACGATCCTGAGATCGAAAAGACTCTAGCATTAACGTCAGTCAGAGGAAGGCACCAACCAAATCAGTGAAGAAGAAGTGATGGGTAACCAAAGACCCAACCAACAAAGGGCACCAAAGACGTCCCTGAAAGGATACTACGCGCTCGATGCGTATGATTCTTTTGCTAATTTTCCAGAAGAAGAAGGTGCAAAGCACATTGAAATCAAGACAAGCGTTATTAATATGTTTCGTAAATTTTTTGGACTTAGAATTGAGGACCCATACTAGCACATAAACGATTTCTTAGAGGTAGCCTCTACTATTAGGTATGATAGTTTGTCCAAAAATGACTTGTGAGTTTGACTATTTCCATAGTCGTTGAACGAGAGAGCCAAGAGATGGTAGATCAAATTGGCTAAATCGATTAAAATTGATTGGGAAGCCCTTAAAAAAGAATTCATAGAAAAACATTATCCCCTAGGAAAGACGTCAGAAGCACAAGATGCGATCAAAAGATTTAGGGAATTGGCCGAGGAACATTTTCATGATGCATGGGAGAAATATATTGAAATCTTGTATAAGTGTCCCCACCATAGGTTTTCTGAACATGATATAGTTAAGAATTTTAACATGGGACATGGAGATGCACATAAGACTTTGATAGATACGTCAACATAAGGTCAATTCACCTTGAAGTCGACAAAATAACTTTTAAAGATGTTTAATAATATTAGTGAGAACACAATTCAATATGAATCTGAGTTGAGATCTAGAGGTGGACAGGAGAGAAGATCTGAGAAAGCTTATGTCGTAGATCATGATGATATGAGAGATATAATGGTATTGATATGAGAGAAATTGGAAAGAATTGACAAGTTTCTTCAGCGAAGTCATTGCCCTTTGAGAGAGATGTTAGAAGTAGAAGCTGAGTATTCTCAAAATGAGTGTCAGGACATAATGGTTGCTGATACCAATGCATCGTGGAAATATTCAAATAATGCTCATTTCACTAATTCATACGCCTTAAATGCCAGAAATCACCTTCTTCTGTCTTATAAATCTACAAATGTGGAGAACCCACAAACAAGGTTCCAACAAGGACACGCATCCAATTCATAGCCAAGGTTCACTGAGAGACAATAGTCATATAATCTATAGTTGAGGTTTCAGCAGAGTCAACAATCATTCGACTCCCAACCAACAATCATGGCTCGAAATTCTCAGTCAAATTACCAATCCAGACAGTCATCCAATAATTCCCAAGCTTTCCAGCCATTCAATAATACCCAAGCTCTCCAGCCATTCAATAATAATTAGGTTGTGCAACCATATAACTACCAAACCCAGCCTCCAAGAAGCCAAACCCTCCACCCAGTTTCCAGAATAGTAGGCTAGAGTAGGCCATAATGGATATTCAAAACATGCTAGGCGTTCATCAATCATTGGCACAACTACACATCCAGGTGGGTCAAATAGCTAATCATAGGAATATAAGAGAACCTGAAAAATTACCGAGTCAGCCAATACCTAACCCAAAGCCGCAACAAGCACTGAAACTTGGATCCTTCACTACTGACCTCACGGGTCAGTTCAAGCAATCACGACTCTAAGAAGTGGAAGGAAAGTGGAGAATAGGGTTGGGGAGGAACATAAAGAGAGGTTGCAGAGAAGAAAGGAGACCGAACAAGCACAAAAAAATGAGGCAGAAAGAGTTCAGAAGGACTAACCACCAGTGGATGACAACGTCGATCAAACATTACTTGACAAGCCAGAAATGGCAAGTTACGAGGAGGCAACACCATTCCCTCAGCGTCTTAGAGAGCCGGCCAAGTACAAGAAGCTTAAGGAATCTGATATGTTGGAAACATTCTAGTAAATTAAGATCAATTTACATTTCTTAGATGTTATTTCCCAAATACCACCTTATGCTAAGTTTTTCAAGGACCTCTGCACACAAAAGCGAAAAAGTAGAGCAAAGTGTCCAAAGAAAATACTATTGACTAAGCAAGTAAGTTCATTGATTTTGAGCGATACTCAACCTAAGAGGAAAGATCCTGGTGCTCCTACTATTCCATGTGTCATCGGTGACCAATAAATTAGTAGAGATCTTCTTGATCTAGGTGCGAGTATTAACTTGCTTCCTTATTCAGTTTATCAATAGCTAGGGTTGGGTGAGCTTTGTCCCACTGCGGTTATACTTCAATTTGCTAATCGATCTTTCAAGCAGATAAGAGGAATTTTAAAAGATGTCATTGTTCAGGTGGGCAAGTTCTATTTTCTGGTTGATTTTGTAGTCTTGGATACACGACGAATGCATGTATCAACTGCAGAACCGGAGCGATGGATCTGACCTTTGGAAATATGAAAGTGAGGATGAATGTGTTCGAGGGAAGTCATCAATTGCCTGAATCTACGGATTGCTTCCAAATTAATGAGTGCGATGAGCTTGATGAGATTATACAATATTTTGCGACTCAAATTCTGGAGAAAGATGAGCTAGAGTCATTTTTTACGAGAGAATGGCAAGCTGAAGAGGGTGAAGACTGGGATGTGCAGTTAAAGCTACAGAATGAGGAGATTGATGAAATTGTAACTGCTTTATATACTCAACCATGGAGAGAGTCAATTGAGCCACTCTCGATAGTCTGGAGTACTTCGCTGATTCCATCTCTTACATCTCCGCCTACCTTGGAACTCAAGGAATTGCCTGAAAAATTGAAATATGTCTTCTTAGGACCGGACGAGACTCTTCATGTGATTATATCATCAAAACTGATAAAAAGAATAGGAATCGAGTCTGATTGAGGTCTTGAGTGAGAACAAATAGGCAATAGGATGGAGTGTTGCTGATTTGAAAGGCATTGATCCCTCGATTTGCATGTATCGCATAGATCTTAAGGAGGGTGAAAAACCATCAAGGGAAATGCAATGAAGACTAAATCCGAATATGAAGGAGGTAGTAATGAAAGAGGTGGTGAAATTGCTAGATGCGGGTATCATATACCCCATCTCTAATAGCACATGGGTGAGTCCGACTCAGGTGGTGCCAAAGAAGTCAGGCATCACAGTAGTACCTAATTCAAAGGGTGAGCTAATTCCACAACGCATGACCACGGGGTGGTATGTGTGCATTGACTACAAGAAGCTCAACTTTAACATCAAGAAGGAACATTTTCCTTTGCCATTTATTGATCAGATCTTGGAAAGGTTAGCCGGGCAAAGCTATTACTGCTTTCTGGATGGATATTCCAGCTATAACCAAGTGGCAATTGATCCTGCTGATCAGAAGAAAACCACTTTCACTTGTCTGTATGGCACGTTTGCTTATAGACGGATGCCTTTTGGTTTATGTAATGCACCAACAACATTTCAAAGGTGTATGATGTCTATCTTCTTTGACATGGTAGAGAAATTTCTTGAAGTGTTCATGAATGACTTCTCAATTTTTGGGGAAACCTTTGAAGACTGTTTGAAACATCTAGCACTAGTGCTTAAAAGATGCAAGGAGATGAATTTAATTCTGAGTTGGGAAAAGAGCCACTTCATGATTCAAGAGGGGATAATACTGGGCCATATTATATCAAAGTGAGGGATAGAGGTTGACAAAGTAAAAATCAAATTAATTTTGAAGTTGCCTCCCTTACATCTATTAAACAGATACGCTCTTTTATGGGCCATATCGGGTTTTACATAAGGTTTATTAAAGGTTTTAACAAAATCGCCCGGCCGTTATGCAACTTACTGGCTAGGGCTACAACCTTCGTCTTTGATGAAGAGTGTCTTCATGCATTTGAAGAACTGCGTACTTTACTATCCATAACCCTGATTATTCATCCACCAGACTGGTCTCTACCGTTTGAGCTCATGTGTGACACTTCTGATTATGCTATTGGAGTGGTGTTAGGACAGAGAAAGGACAAGCTACCATATGTTGTTTACTATGCTAGTAAGACTCTGAATGATGCTTAGATGAACTACACAACAACCGAGAAGGAGTTGCTGGCAGTTGTTTTCGCCTTGGATAAATTTAGATCATATCTATTGGGCACCAAGGTTATTGGTTATTCGGGTCATGTCGCGCTGAGGCATTTACTGACTAAAAAGGACTCTAAACCCAGACTAATTGGATGGATTCTGTCATTGCAAGAATTCGATTTAGAAATTAAAGACAAGAAAGGTTCAGAGAATGTAATTGCAGATCACTTGTCTAGGATCATTGTTGAATTTACAAAGGAAACTACTCATCTTAAGGATTCGTTCCTGAATGAACATATGTTCAATGTGGCTATTGTGGAACAGATACCATGGTATGCTAACATTGTCAATTATAAAGTCACATGTAGAATTCCAAAAGGATGGTCTAAAAATGAGAAAGACCGATTCTTCAGCCAGGTCAAATTTTATATCTGGGATAATCCGTGATTGTACAAGTATTGTTCGATTAGATTATTCGGAAATATGTCCCAGAGAGTGAGGTGCAGAGTATATTGACATTTTGTCACACGCTAGAGTGTGAAGGGCATTTCGGAGCTCAGAAAATAGTCCATAAGGTGTTGTAGAGCGGGTTTTACTGTCCTACCATATTCAAAGATGTTTTCGAGTATTGTAAAGCGTGTCTGCGATGCCAAAAGTTGGAATCTATATCTCAACATGATATGATGCCTCTAACCCCTATTTTAGTTATGGAAATGTTTGATGTATGGGGAATTAATTTTATGGGACCTTTGCCAAAAGCGGATAGGAAGGAGTACATACTTGTGGGGGTTGATTATGTTTCGAAATGGGTAGAAGCGATAGTTACCATACATGCTGATCATGAGGTAGTAGAGGAATTTGTAAAATCGACATTTTCGCAAGATTTGGTGTGCCACGGGTGATAATAAGGAACGGTGGAAAACACTTTGATAACCGTTTTCTCGGGTGTCTGGGTCAGAACTACGACATCAATCATAGGATTGGTACACCATATCACCCCAATCACAAGGACAAGTGGATGTTTCAAACAGGTAAATCAAGAATATCTTGGAGAAAACAGTGCTTCCGGATCTAAAAAATTGGCCTCAAAGGTTAAATGATGCACTGTGGGCTTATAGGACAGCGTATAAGACGACGATTGGTATGACACCGTACTGTCTCATTTATGGTAAGGCGTGTCATCTACCTGTTGAGCTAGAGCATCGACCATATTGGGTAGTTCAAAGGTTGAACTTTGATATAAAGATGTCCGGTGCTCAGCGGAAACTCCAACTTCAAGAGCTTGAGGAGTTGAGAAACAATGCTTACGAGAATTCTCGAATTTACAAGGCTCGGACAAAAGCTTTTCATGAAAAACATATTCAAAAGAAAGTCTTTGAGCAAGGTCAAAAATTTTGGGTATTTAATTCGAGACTAAAGTTATTTCCTGGTAAGCTTCAGTCAAGATGGAATGGACCGTACATGATTACGAAGGTTTTCCCCCATGGAGCAGTAGTGCTTGATGATCCAGACACTGGAAAGAAGTTTGTTATGAATGGTCAGAGATTGAAGCATTACATTGATGTCCAGTCAATTGAGTGTGTTATGGAGATGATGGATTTGACTGATCTGACACACGAGTTAGAAGAGCTTCAGCCCGATTACTGAAAGTTGGCAACATCGCGCCAACAATGTTAAACATTGGTACTAGGTGATTAAGAATAGCTTTTGATCCTAGTTTGTACTTGTAGTTATTAATTTAGATCGGTTTTTGTAAAATTGAGTCGTAAGATCAAGTCGTAGAACTGTCATCATCTCGAGAAGGGTAGTTTCGTCCAAAAGATAATGTCAATTTAGTCAAGAAGGGACAAGGTGAGTGCGTGTGGAGAGTGTGATAGCATGAAAGCAGAAATCCCGAAAAAAAACTGAGGTTAGATAAATTCAGGCCTGGTGGCCTACGCTTCAAGCGTAGGCCAAGTTACGCTCCAAGCACAGCGACGGGTTTGTTATAAAATAGACCCGAGACTGTTCATTTTTCAAATTCTCATTTTTCCCTCGTTTCTCCACCATTTGACCTGAGGTTTGTTTCTACTAATTGCTCATCCTATTTCTCATCACTCCTTGATGGCGGATCATCAGATTAATGTATGATTCGTCCGGATTCTCGTGAAGAACTCGAAAAGTCTCCGAAACTCAATTTTGGGAAATTTATTCTTTCGCTCGATTTGGTGAGTTTTGTTCCATTATTTTGCTTTCAATTGACTATTATAACTATTCTAAACTAGTATTAACGAATAAGTCCGATCCAAATCATGTTTTGATCCGATTTCCAAAAGATGATATTATCGGCTTCAGATGCGGATTGAATATCAAAATTTTGAGATGAGGGTTTGTTTAATCATCATATTAGATCCATTTAGATATAGTTTTGAGTTTGATTCAGTCTTCGGGACATTATCGCTTATTTTTCAAAATTTTCGTAGTTTAGGTATGGCACGAACCAAAGGCACGACGAGATAGGTGGCTCAGGCTGCCATTCCGGCAGATCCACCAGAGAGACAAAGGTCGAGGTCACCACCTCCGTATCCTTTACAAGGTTTGTGTCGGAGTAGTCGTGCCTTGAGACCCCGATATGTTGATACATTGTCTTCTTCGTTATCTGAGGTCGATGAGCCTGTGGCATCTACACAGGGTCGTCAGATGGACTTCTCATATGGGTGATTGAATGTTGAGCCAGGTTCTTCACTAGTACCGTCTTTGCCCTGTATGCCTGAGCCATAGGCTGAGGAGATGGATGATGACGTTAACAGTGATCATGGTGCTCATGAGGAGGAACATATAGATGAGGCTGAGCAGGATGTGGAGTTTCCTGAGCCACCAATGGAGGGTGAGCCAGGCATGTTGATTATTTATCAGACAGTGCCTCTGATAGTCTCTACTAACGAGTTGATGGGACAGGCGATCTGGAAGAAGTATAAACAAGAGCGCACTTATTTGGTGGTAATGTTTGAGGGATTACAGCCAGTCCTCGCATGGACCATAGGCCATCTGAGGGCCTGTCGCTTATTACTAATTCTTACTCCGGCCACTCCACATATCTGTGAGGACATGATTAGTGAGGTTTGGCTCTATATGCGGCATTATAGCAGAGGGATGCGATTACAGATTGTGGTCAGAGGGACTGAGTTCCAGATTACGCCTCAGACCATTGTTGATGCTTGGGGCATTCCAGATGAGTGACCGCCGGAGTTGGTTGTTGAGTTCCCACCTATGCCAGAGGTACTCCCGCCTCTTACAAACTTGTTCATATTACAAACTAAAGGGGAATCGGCTGATCACCGGAGGAATGGCACGAAGAAGTCAAACTATCACCCGATGTTGTGGTTATGGGGCGTGATAGTTTGTTCTCAAATTTTTCCCCAAAGCCATGTTACTATGTGCTATGCGCCATTTCGGCTCTGCATTTCATTTTTGAGTTCGAGAGGTGTATTTCTATTCCACATATTTTATGGCAGGGTTTGTTCCGGCATTACATTCATTTGCGCAGAACAACTAAGGTGGGGCAGAGTGGATTTCAGATACGATTTTTGTGCCTGGTGATGAAGTTAATGTTTGACGCTAGGATTGAGATGGAGGTAGGCGAGCCAAATAGGTACTGGAATGCTGCCCCATATTCTGCTGGGATGTGGTCACGTAGTTGGAGCACATTGCATAAAGCTGCGGTATTGGTTTAGTGCCGAGGTTTGGTCCATTACCAAATCAGGATCCCTAGGCCGAGGCACATGATTAGGATGTATAGGTCTAGGATGGCCATACTCAGGCGGATGATGGTGTTGGGATGCCATATATGCCAGTTGAGGAGAAGGTTGTCATGCCATAGGCCTCTGTGGGTGGTATTGTTACATTGTCTCAGGCCCAGTTCGATGCTATCATGTCACAGATGTAGGGGTTGGAGCAGACGCTCGCTGAGGAGAGATGAGCCAGTAGGCATGACCATAGGCAGCTGTTACATATGATTGATGGTATGCAGCAACACATGGGCATACAACTACCACCACCACCACCCTTAGATTACGAGGTGTAGTATAGTCTTAGTCTAGATTTTTGTTTTCATTTTTGTTTTGGATTTTTGTTTCATTCTACCTGTTCCACATTAGGGGTGAATAGAGTGGATATTCAGTGATAGGTGCTTTATGTGACCGCTTTAATGATTGCTCTCTAAATGTTCTTCGTATTTTAGTTATTATAAAATGACAACTTTTGTGATTAGTTTTGTCGGGTTATTCGTGTCCCAAGATTTGTATGTGTATATTGAGTATGTTGAGTTTGTTCAAGCTTTTAAACCACACTATAAGGACAAATGTACGTATAGTTTGGGGGTGCGTGTGTTCATCACAGGTATATGAATTAATCGCGAAAGTGTCTTTAAAAAAATAAAAATAAAAATAAAATATTTTTTTTGGGCCAAACCTACGCTTCAAGCGTAGGTACCCTACGCTCCAAGCATAGGGTTTCACAAGGTGAGTTTTAGAATTTTCAAATTTTGACCCATTTGCTGGGTGTTTTAGCCTGAGTTGTATCTGTACTTATACTAGGACTTAATATTAGGTATTTTTAGGCTTTAGATATGAGGTTTTAGAGCAATCCTAGTATGACAAGGAAGTGGAATGGAAATACAAGTTGGAGTTGGATCATGAGTTGTTTTCACTTTCCCATTTAAATAAGGGTTCCAAATCCTTTTCCTTTTTGATCCTAAGATCCATCTATAAATACACTCATAGAAAAGACTCAATTCACAAAAGTTGAGCAATACGGCTAGATTCTTTTATTATATTCTTTTTTTTTCTTCTTTCTATCCTAGGGGTGTGAGTGTGGATAGTGATCATGAGATATATTCTGACCCAGAGGACCTCATGGAGGATGAAGAACCGTATGTAGATGCGAAGAGTTTGAATGAAAGAGCAATAAACATGAAGGGAAAAAGAACCACACCGACTTTGTTTCTAAAGTGCAGACTGTAATTTGAAGTAGAGTTTCATCTGAGAGGATAAGCCAAATATTGACTGCACCTAGGAGGAGAATCCCTAGGGAATAAGGGTTGCAAAGTTTAAAGCACCCGGCGGGTGAAAAGGTGTATTCGGGCTTGGTTCAAAGATTCTATGAAAATATGAAGATTTTAGGACCAATAGGATTTGAAGTTATAACGACTAAAGTGGATAAGTGGAGTGCTCCTATAGTGATAGGAAAGAAAAGTATTGTCGATGCATACTTGGAAGGCAATTGGTTGTCCGACACACTTGGAAGGCAAACTAAAGGAGTGCCCTCCGATATGGCCATATAAGGATGAAGAGATGGTTACGGAGTTATATGCCATGTCAGATCCAGGAGATAGGACTTGTGAAAATTGGTGGTTGAGATCGGATCTGCTATATTTGGATTGTGTCATTGCGGCTTAAATTCGACCAAATACTCGGACCAGTGTGAGGGAACACACGATGCTTAGAACGTTGTATGCCTTAACTCATGGGTATAGGGTGTGTATTCCGACAGTGATAATGGCCGAGATATCGATTTCCCGAGCAATTTTGAGTAGAGAGTGGGCTGGTGCAGATGAATTTGAACATTATTTTCCATACCCATTTTTGTTATCGAAGATCATTGCAGAGCAATTGGGTGATAGGTTAGAGGATATGGGTAAGATGCGGTGGACGTTTATGAAGATATATCCGGAATAAGACTTTTCTAAGTTGAAAGAGACAGCGAACTGCCGGATATGGTTAAAGAGAGCCATGGTTAGTGATGAAGAAAGTGAGGAGGATGGATCCTAAGTAGGGCTAGGGTTTAGAATTAGGGTTTTGATTTGTTTTGATATTTTCTTTTAGATACGGTAGACCCTTAAGGCCATGTCTTTACATTTGTTTTATTCATAGGATTGTATGCCCTTAAGGCCAATTTGTTAAAAAAAATAAAAAAAATCAATAAAAATCCAAAAAGATAATTTCTAATTCCATGAAAATTTTGTGTGAATTTATGGATATTTTTTAACTTATTTTTCCTTGCTATGATTTTGGGTATGTGTGTTTTATTATGTATATATACAGGTAATCCAAATCAAGTTTGGGGGAGGAGGTTGAGCACTTCATTATGGATGTTCAGAATTAAGCTTCAAGGGGAACTATGTTCATTCTCCGATATTATTTTTTGACCATGAGGACATGGTCTCATTTAAGTTTAGGGGTGAGGGTATATAGTTACAAGGAATGAAAAAAAACATTTAATTTTGAACGCATGAGTGTTTTGCATTACAAATTAATTGAGATTATGTGTATGATGTATGAGTAGTATGTGTGTGACGTTCCCGCTCATGAGAGTAATGATTAGATCGAGTTAGTAAAGTAATGTGGTCTACATGGGTGAGTGATTAGTGAAATTGAAACTGAAAAGGATGACCTTGACTTATAAGCACATGCACACATTCACTATGGGAAAAATAGTTAATCTTTGACTATGTAGTTGAAATAATTTTGCCACAATAAAAGGGGATATGGGGTTTTGTTAAGATGGATGGACTAAATTGAAAATTTATTTTGAGAAAATATGATGCAACAAGTGGTTCTTCAATCTAAGTAACCGGACCTTGGTATCACAAATATCATTGTTCGTGTTTAAATGGGAGAAAACTAATTAGCATAAATCCCATGGAAGAAGCTCGGGCCTAGTTGGTTGGGACTATAAATCCTCGCTGGAAAGTTCGGAGTTTAAAAAAATAAAAGGGGATGAATGTGGAAAATAGGAGAGGTAAAGTTTGATCGATGAAGTAGGAGAAGAAAGATTTAAATACCATAGGAGGATGTTCAAATACACGGAGGGTTGTCCAGATTGGGAGTAGAGATTAATAAAGTTATTTACTTTAGTGATGACTATTTATCATACGAAGCTCGAGATAGTTATTGTTCGGTAGTGAGTGGGAATATTTGCATTCATATTATATTCTGCATTGTATCATGACTTAATTGACTTGTGTGTGAACTCATGAATGCGTGATTACAGAAAACTGAGATGTTTGTAGGTATCATCACTGGAAACCTTTACGAGACTTCACTCGTCTACTAAGGGTAACCTAGGGGTTCAAAAGGCTTGTTACATGTGCTAAGTGTAATCGTCGACCCTCAAGAAAGTAAGAGATTAGGTTAGATTAGATAGGTTAGGTAGAAAGAAAATTCATCACAAGGTAGGTTTTCCTGAGTTCATTGCTAAGGGACTAGAAATATGTAAGTTTGGGGGTATGATAGGTGCTTAATATTGTCAAATTTAAGCCATATCTTGCATTTGTTACGTCTCTACATTCCATTATTTGGTATTTTTATATCGTTTGTGTGTTTAAGCATGTTTCAGGAGCTTAATGAAAAAACAAAGCTAACTTCGGTAAATTAACCAAGTTCAAGTTCGTTTCTATCCAAGAGGAGAGTCAAAGAGGTGTTTCCGAGCAAAACTGGCTTCCAGAGGGCAAAAATGTCATTTCCCGAAGCCGTCACTCAACCAAAAAGTATTGTGAGTTCAAGATGGTCATTTTGGCTCAATTGCAGAGAAATGTGATTTTCACCAAAATCCCTACGCTTGATCCTACGCTTTCAGACTCAAAAAGTGGCCAGAGACTGTAAAATTATGCTTCATCCTACGCTTGGTATCTACGCTTGGAGCATAGGACCCTACACTTGGAATGTAGTGATAGGTGCTCAAAAGTATCCATTTTAAGCCCCTATCTTACTGTTGTTACATCTTTACAATCCATTATTTGGTATTTTTATGTCGTTTGTGTGTTTAAGCGTGTTTCAAGAGCTTAATGAAGATTACTAACTAACTTTGGTGAATTAACTAGAGAAGTGCTTGTGTCTATCCAAAAGAGAGAGCAAAAGAGGTGTTTTCAAGATAAAAGTGTCTCCCAGAGGGCGAAAACGTCATTTTTCGGAACCGCAACTTCAAGAATCATACTGAGGAAGTCAAGGGGGTTCAAACTGAGCAATTATCAAGAAAAGTGGTTTCCGAAGGTTTTACTACACTTTCAGTTGCAAAAAGTGGTTAGAAAGAGAGTTTCTACACTTGTCCCTACGCTTGAAGCGTAGGAAGCTACAGTGTTTTCAGCACAAACTTTGAATCAACTTTGGGAGCTCATATCTCGGTCAAACAATGTCCAAATAGGGTCATTCTTGAGCCTATAATCAATAACTTGAAGTCAGAGTTCCCAAGATATATTATACGTCTCCATCGAGTGTGTGTAGCTCCAGATATGATCAAAAGAGTGAGAGTTGTTCTGCAGAAAAAGCTAGAAATTTCATATTCGAGCTGAAATCCTATTTTGACCCGGATGACTTTATAGTCGACCCCAACACCTCTATACATGTAATATACACATATTATACATCATATATTATAGTTTTTCTTGGTTGGGTGTGAAATTAAGAAAAATGGTAACCCTATTCCACAAGTTAGGGTTTCCCTTGGCTTTGTCTATAAATACCAAACTTTGCTACAAATCTAAGGGACTCCTCTTCACACAATTTTATGGAATCCTCTTCACACGATTTTGGGTACTTCGCTTCACATAATTTCAGAGCTTTTATTCACATATCATTAAAAGGGAGGAGCCATTCAAGACCTAGAGATCTGGAGAAGAAGATCATGTAGGGCGTTTCTACATCAACGATGCAGACTCCTTCTACCATGGACAACTAATTATGTATCTAGGGGTTTCTATCAAAACCCTAGCCGAGTAATGTAGTCATTTTATTTGTTTCAATTGTAATGAGGAGAAACTGTTACTAAACTGTGATGATTGTTGTAGATGAGTGTTCGTTTTGGATTTCTATATAGAATTTAATATTTTTTTAAAATTCTTGTCTTAGATGGAATAAATATATTTTTCTAACTCAATCATGATTATTCACTATGGGCTGGAACTTGGATGCTTAATTCATGATTTTCTATAGACTAGTTTTTAACACTTGAAACCCTAGGTTTACACAGGTCATGCCCCGACGAGATGATATAGACATGCTTTAATTTAATTTCATGTTGTAGTAGTAGATTAGAGTAAGATTAGTTTGCATGCACTAGTCATATTTTGTCTGGAGATGGGTTGTAGCGAATTCGGTTGACGGTATCCTTTTGGGGGTCATATTCGACTATTTGCGGTATAACCTGATTCACAGTTATAGATCACCCTCTTACAATTGAGAAATTAGAGAATTATATTATGTGGTTAGTGGTGGAGCATGGAAACCCTAGATTTTGTCTTTATTGTTCTTGTCTTAATCTATATTTACTTGTCTTATTAGTTAATTAGTTAATCAATCTCAAAACGATAAACTATATTTTAATAGCAATTTAAGAGTATTATTTTACAAAAATTCAGAATACGACTTAGTATATGTTGGATCGATAACCTTTCACAAGTTGAACTATACTACAATACGATCCGTGCACTTACGATAGGTAAAACCTAAGTTGTCATAAGAGGCCATTTTTAATACATATTTTTAGCACACCCCGACAGACATCATGTAACTCAGCTACGCTTGGAGCGTAGCTGCGGAAAGCTTGGAGATTTTCTGCGGGGTTTTACCCTTTTAGTCCTTGTTTTAAGTCCACGATACATCTGTGACTTCAGACCTCTACATACATGTATATACACACATATATATTAGAACTTAGGTTTGTATTAGTTTTAATCTGAAATTACCAAAAAGGGCAACCATTAGGGTTTCCCTCGGCTTGTCTATAAATACAGAGTTATACATTAGAGGAAGGGGGTTCGTTCATTGAGTTTTCTCATGTATACATTCCGAAGAGCTGCTGTAGAGAAGAATAAGCATTTAAGACATAAAGTTTCGGAGAAGAAGACCATAGAAGTTGTTTCTACATCACCGATGCAGTCACCGCCTACCATAAACAACTAATTCGGTATCTAGGGTATTCTTAGAAAACCCTAACCAAGTAATGTAGTTTTATCTTTGTATTTAATTGGAACGAGGGAAAGCTATGACTGTGTTGTGATGATTGTAGTAGATGAGAGACCAGTTTTATTCTTGAAACAAGTTTACATGTTTATTTTGATTCTTGTCTTAGACTTAATAAATATGTTTATCTTACACAATCACAATTATTCACTATGAGCATGAACTCGGATGCGTAATTTGTGATTTTCTACACAATGGTGGTCATGAAACTTGAAATCCTAGGTTGACACAGGCCATGCCTTGGCGAGTTGAGATATATATGCTTTAGTTTACTTTCATGCATTAGGAGTAGATTAGAGTAATTTAATTGGGATGCACTAATCAGTTCAGTCTTGAGATGGGTTGTCGAGATCCGGTTGATAGTAATCCTTTTTGGGGTCGTATTTAACTATTTGCGGTTCTACCTGATTCACAGTTTATGGATCGCTCTCTTACAATTGATGCGTTGATATGATTATATTATGAGGTTAGTGGTGGAGTGATGAAAACCATAGTTTTCTCTCTCTTGAATCACAAACCAATTTACTCTATTTTCTAGAATAATTTTACATTAAAATAGATAATTTGGTCTTTGACCACCTAAACCAAACAACTTTGCAGAAATATAATTCAGTATTTTTAAACTATTAAAGTGAACAATCTAGTCTCTGTGGGATCGATATCCCTTACTCAAGCTGTTGTTATTCTCCAATTGATATGTGCACTTGCGTAGGGTAAAACCTAGCACTGTCATAAGATATTGTTTTTAACAACTATTTTTAGCACCACTGACAGTACATCATAAGCCTTTTGGTTTATGAATGCCTCAGCCCTTGTTTCTTCCAATACCTTAATTTCCAGTAACCTTTCTTCCTTGCTACTCTTTGACATCAGTATTTTAGCCGCGACCTCCAATTTTGCTAACAATACAGCTTCTACCCCATAGGCTAACTCATATGAAGTCAAGTTTGTCACGCTCCGATATGAGGTCCGATGTACCCACAATGCTATAGAAATTTCTTCTACCTATTTCTTTTGGTTATCATGTACCAACCTAGATAAAATTCGGATCAACGCTTTGCTAGAAGCTTTAGCCTGTCCATTCCCTTTAGGATAGTATAGTGTTGACTTATGATGAATTACTGAATATTTTCCTAACTGATCCGCGACTTTATGGTTAACAAAAGGAGTCCCATTATTATATAATATGACATTCGGTATTCCAAACCAGAAAATGATGTTTTCTTTTATAAACCGGACCACATTATCCGTTGTTGTCCACCGCAATGGAATAGCTTCCACCCACTTTGTAAATAACTTAGTTGCGACTAATACCCATGTATGTCCCTAAGACTATGGCATGATTGGCCGAATTATATCCAATGCCCAAGTATGAAAGGGCCATGGAGTGAATAGGCTGTGTAATTCTGCTGTTGGAGCATGAATTAGATCTCCATGCACTTGACATATGTGACATTTTCTGACAAAGTCACCAACATCCCTTTCCATTATTGACGAGTAATACCTAGACAGGAGAAGCTGCTGAAACACCTTTCTCCGGCCCTAATGTCTAAATTCATGAGTCTGTTTTAGCACTTCCCATACTTCTTCCTCATTAATGCATCTCAATAGTTTTCCCTCGAAGCTTTTGTGAAACAATTTTTCACCTTGGATAACAAATCGCGAGGCCAACTTCTTGAATCGCAACGTATCTGCTTCAGGCAAGATCCCTTCTTTCAGGTAAAACATATATTTTTCTCGCCAATCAACTGTTTCCGTAAAGTTTCCTTCACTCGCAGAGGGGTAGGCATTGCAGTTCTGACACCTACCTTGTAACTCAGCCGCATCACTTTTCATGTTTTTCCAAAAATACCTTTCTCGTTGTATAATCCTATAGAAACTCTCCACATATTTTTTCGTGAGCCTGTTGCAGTAACTACTATACTTCGCTTATCTACACACATTTGGCTAAAATTCCTTCTATTGCTCTATGATATAACACTCCACTTATTATTTGATAACCTTGCCTTAAAGTAGTGTTATCATTTTTTAGCAAAGCTTTCACTATGTCTTCCCTCCAATCCTGCTCTGGAAAATACTGTGGCTCATCGTCATGGCTGATAGCAGAACTAGTTCTTCACAGTATCTATAAGGTGGCATTTTCCCCTTCAAACTGTAGTCACGAGCCCATTGTTGCTAAAGCATTAGAACGCTGATTTCCCTCTTGCGACTCATGTTGAAAGTTTACTGATTCAAAAGTTCTTAACATCTATCTAATGAGGGTTCTATAAGGCACAAGATGTGGTTCTTTGACATCATATTCACCTCTGACCTATTTGATGACAAGCTTGGAATCCCCTTTTACATGGAGGACTTTTACCTTCAGTTATTGAGCCATCATTAAACCTAACACCAAACCTTCATACTCTACTATATTATTAGTGCAGGGGAAGTCAAGCTTGTAGGCCATGACCACCTCTTCTTTTGTGTCTTCATTCCTTAATACAAATTCAGCTCCTCCTCCTTGTTCTGTGGAAGAACCATTAAATTCTAACGTATATTCTGTGTTTTATGTCACATCCACTATCCCCACCTCATCTTCTTTAGGCTCAAAACCTCCTGGAAATAAGGCCAACAAATCTGACAATGCTTGGCTTTTTACTACTTTTGGCCTAGAACACATAATCTCATACTTGGATAATGCCAGTAGCCAACACGATGTTCTTCCACTGAGTATGGGCTTTGTAAGCAGATATCGAATAGGATCGCTTTTAGTCACCAACTCTAGTGGATGAGCCAATAGATAATGTTATAATTTATGTGCCACGAATACCAAAGCCAAACAATGTTGCTCCAAAGATATATATCGGGATTATGGCCCTCTGAGCACACGAATGATGTAATATACTGGCTTTTATTCCCCTTTATGCTCTTGAGCCAACAATACTCCTACGGATTTATTGGTGGAGGTGAGGTACATTATTAATGGATTTCCCGGTTGTGGCGCTGCCATCATTTGGGGAGAAGCCAAAATTTGTTTGATTATCTCAAAAGCTTCTTAATGCTCTTTTCCCCAATTATATGTTGCTTTTTCTTTCAGTAATGGCATGAGAGGATGAGTGACTTCTGCTAATGTCGGGATAAACCTTCTAAGATATGAAATCTTACCCATAAAAGACTTTAACAACTTTCGAGTTGTGGGTGGCGCCATCTGCAGCACTGCTTTGGCTTTCGTTGGGTCCAAATCTATTATGTGTCGATGTACAGCATGTCCTAGAAATTTTTCTTCTGGTACCCCAAAAGCACACTTTAAAGGATTCATTTTTAATTTATAATCACGACACCTTTGCAGTACTTTTCTTAGATCACCCATATGATCTTGGACTGCTCTGGACTTAACCACCAAATTGTCAACGTAATCCTCAACTATTTTAGGCATAAGATCATGAAAAATGGTTGTCATGGCTCTTTGATATTTGGCTTCAGCATTTGTAAGTCCAAAAGGCATTACGGTATAGTGAAAATTTCCCATTGGAGTACGAAAAGTAGTTTTTTCAGCATCCTATGGTGCCATTTTTATTTGATTGTAACCACTGAATCCATCCATTAATGAAAATATCTCATGTCCCGCAGTTGCGTCTACAATAGTTGTTGGCCACATATTGACACCTAGAGGGGGGGTGAATAGAGTCAATTACAAACTTTGAGTCTTTTTCGGTTTGACTTTGTTTTAACAAAAGTAATCTTTGTAGAGCTCTAGTCAAACACTTAGTTAGATAGATGATCCTTAAGGTGACTACCTCATTTCATACTTTGAATCATGAACAATAAATTGCATTACCAAATATATACATAATGGATTCAAGAATGAGAACTAGTTCAAGCATTCATTACAACTTAATATGTATAAGCACTTTTCTCACATATGTATAGAAATGATGCAAAGTGTTATTTGTCATAAAGAATACTTTGAAGAGTTTACAAAAAGTAATTAAACATTTTGTGCATATAAACTCTTAAGAAGAATGATATATTCAATATGCATTGTGTCAAACACTTGGGGTGCATATGAACATATTATGCTAAGGTGTGTTGAATATGAATTTTATCAAACACTTGGTGTGCACATGGATTATATCTAAATGAGAAGGTAGTCTAAGCTATAATCTAATCACGTTCACAATTTTAATTCATTTCAACTATGTCTTTTCCTAACCTCTTCATGGATACACAAACACAAACAATTCCATAGCATTGATATATATAAATCTCAAGATTATAAATGGCAATTGCTTTTAAATTAAAAAGATAAGGGTTAGAGAAAATGCACACCATAGACACCGAGAGTTTTACATGGTTCAACCAAATCTTTGGTCTACTCCATGCCTTGAGATAACCTCTCAAGGATTCCACTATCGTGCTTCTCTTTCCGGGGATAAGCAAACCCTTACATGCCTCATTCTTCTGGGTGAATAGAAAACCCTTACACACTCCTTCTTCCGGGTGAAGAGCCAACCTTGCTCATTCTTGCGGGTGGAAAGCCAACCTTCGAACACTCTTGCTTCCGGGTGAAGAGCCGACCATTGCTCACTCATGCGGGTGGAGAGCCAACCAAATCCTCTATTTTTAAGGTTGAGAGAAACCTTTACAAAGCTTCAACAAGCCATTCCCATGCCAAGACAACTTCTTGGACTTTCACTCTCAAATGAATAAGAATTGAATTTGAGTGTACAACAATATCTCTCAATAGATGGATATAGAAATTCAAAGCTCACTTCCTCACATACTTAGAGTCATAAATGAAATACTCAATTTAAAATCTCAACTCAAGTATGAAGAATGAATCACAAGAAGAAAATATGAATGATGCTCATGTGGTGATTCATGTAGGAGTTTTCTACCCAAAAATAATTTCAAAATTGAAGCACAAATGATAGATCTTTCATACTCCTATCTCTCTCTCTCTTCTCTTAACCATTTTTGGCTCATATAAGGCATATATAGAGTATAGGAACACAATATAGCCATTTGGGGGTGTTTGGGGAAGTTTTAGAACACTTTGGATCCGAAACTAGTCGTTAGAATTCAAATTCCGGATGAGGCAGTCGATTGGGTGTTTTGGGGCAGTCGGCTGGGTCTTCAAAAATTCATTCCGAAGTTTATTTGTAACTCTCTGACTCAGCCAGTCGACTGGCCTTCTTGGCCCAGTCGACTGGGTCAACAGGCAGTCGACTGGGCTGTTCAGCCCAATTTCGACACAGTTCACTCTTTTGGTCATAACTAGAGTTCCATAACTCGAATAAAGGCGTTATTTAACTTTTTGGAAATAAGACTTCAATATCTTGATTTTAGGATTTTGAATCACTCCATTTGACTCCGTTTTGAGTGCGATATGGTCGTTTGAATGTGACGCTTCATTTTGAACTTCTAACCCACTTGATGGTTTTTCGTGAAATCTTTTGGGATTTTTCCGAAATGACTTAGACACACTCCTAGGATGTCTTAGAAACTTATTCAGGTAATTTACATGCCTAAAGTCAATATTGAGATCATAAAATATTTTTCCAATTTAAACAAATTCTCAATATTAGACAAAAGCTTTTCATGGTTTAACAATTTTGTTCAAAGCTTTAATATGCATCTAGAATCCATTTCAAGTGATATGAGTTAAGTTAATGGTTCTAGTACAACATCTTTATTGATTTCTTCCATAGCTTATGAAAGCTTGAACTAACTCAACTTTAGCAAAGATCAAATGATGTTCATAGTCTAATGCTAATGATGCAAGGACTCATGAATGATATGCATGATCCTAAATGCTATATGGTCAAGAGTTTAGCTTTCAAATAAGTTATTTCAAAAATAATTTTACATTTAATCTAGCACTCACCCAAGACTATTTTACCCATTTCTTTGATCTTCAATTTCTTTAAGCTTTGGGTTGATGTCTCCATCCTTGTCTCCAATGTCTTTTGAGCTGTAAGCACCTTTGCTTGATCTTCTCATGGATCCACTAGCTCTCTTGAGTTTATCTTGAATCAATAACCTATTAAGCATAACTCAAGTAGACATTAAATTCACCACATTCAATGGTTTGTTATCATCAAAATGTCATGTTTACCTATAGTGGAAAATCTTGTGTCAACAATAGTGTCGATGTTAGGTAGAGGAAAATCATCTTTTGGGCAGGCCTTATTAAGGTCGTGGTAGTCCACACAAACTTGAATATGCCCATTCTTCTTTTTTCACAGGTATAATATTCGTGAGCCATGTTGGGTGTTGAGTGGGTTTGATGAACCCTGCTTTTAACAAATTTTCTACTTTTGCCTCAATCTGTATCTCGAGGTCTGGGTGAAATACCCGTTGTCACTACTTCCTTGGTTCTGATACATGGTGCACATTGAGATAATGATTAACTAGTCCAGTACTTAGCCCCGATATTTGACCATAATCCTAGGCAAAATCATCACAATATTCTTTGAGCAGATTTACTAAAGACACTTTGGTTTCCTCGGATAAGGTGTTGCTTATAAAAGTTGGTCGTAGCATTGTTCCATCTCCAATGTCAACCTCGCGCAAGTGATACTCTGGTCGCGAATTCAACTTTGATGTCCCCAGGTCTATGCCAACTATGCAGGCTTATGACCCCCAATCCCCTCATAATTTATATACCACACACCCATCAGACATTTTGACTCATGACCAAATCACCTCATTTGCCCGCCTTTTGAGTATAACTTCAGCTTCTAGATCCTCTCACTTTGGCAGTGGGGTAACATAGACACCACTGCCAGCTTCCTCTTCAAACTCTGAGAAGTAAACTGCATCTGCGAAATGAGATTCAGAGGCACAAAATGGGCTTTTGGACGCTATAAGCATCATTATTACTTCTCCCTAGTTGGCCTTCATCACTTGGTGATATGATGATGGCACCACACCATATGCATGCAACCATGACCTTCTAAGCAGTAATTGATATGAGGGATCCCCTTTGATAATGTGAAACTTGGTAGGGACCCTGATTCTCCCAACCTTGAGACCCAATATTGCAAATCGCGTGGTTACTTTATAGTCCCCATTAAAATCTGTGACTGAAATGGCATGAGTCACGATCTTATTTTCAAGAAAATTGATCATCCACAGGGTCGCGAGTGGGACTAAGTTGACAGATGCTCTGCCATAAAGGAAAACTCATTTTATTTTGCGGCCATTAGCAATATCAGGTACATACAGAGGCCGGTTATGAGGAAACATGATTTGTCTGTCAGCCTTTGAGAATCCTTGTTACGGGATGCCTATAGTATGATTAAGAGCGGTGATCGTTTATTCTTTCAAGAATTCTTTCACATGCTCCTGAATTGGGAGCTCGTTGAAGAAAACTTCGAACCTAGCATACTTCATTACCTTGCGAGTAGGAGAACATTCACACTTGGTGGTACTCACCATTTCCTCAATATCATCATGAGCTCCCACTACTACCACATGTGCGGGGAAAGGATCATTGGCTACATTTTTTGCCACATCCAAAGCCCCTGATACTATTTTCCAGTGGACAATGCCACGAAACGCCCAATATCTAGTCAAGGAATGTCTAATGGACCTGTGATAAGGACAATAATTACTTTTCATTTTCTTCTCTCTTGTCGGTGTTCTTCACACCAGAGGCAGTGATATGACATCATCAGTGATCCACTAGTTGAGCAAAACAGTTGCTTCATTTTCACCAAAAAGTAAGGGAGGTGGTTCAGATCTTCTAGTGTGATCTCCGTTTGTTCTTTCATCTTGTGTGGCTGCTACCATTGCCACTCACCTTGTGGCGATACTTGGTCACGTCGGAGACGCCAGAACTTCTCTCAATCTTCGTACATTGTCGACTTTCTAAATTCATGGTTGACCAAATACACCATGTACTCTCGCAACATCCCTTCTATGCAGATCTTGATCAGTTGTAGTTCGGAAAGAGGTTAATGACACTGTAGAGCAGTTTTTCAAAATCTATTGACATAAGCAGCACTTCCTCTCCAAGATGTTGCCTTTGGTTTGTAAGTGAGAGCATTGACACCTCTTCATCTGCTTGAAAAAACTTTGTGTAAAACTTGATCACCATGTCTATCCAGTTTATCCCTGAGGTTGGGACAAGGCTAGTATACCAAGTGTATACAGTACCTGTCAGAGACTTGGAAAATTCTCCAAGCTTCAGGTACTCATTGTTTCTATGAGGCCCCAAAGCATCCACAAACCTAGAGATATGCTCCCTCGCATTTCCCTCCCTGCCATCAAACTGCTGAAAACTTGGTACCCCGTAATATTCAGGATATGGCAAGGCCATGATGCTTGGATGATACGGTGGAACTATCTCTACTTCATCTACATCAGTATTTGCATTTAGAATGGCTCACAGTTGCTCTCTGGTGATATAAGCTTCCTTTTATAGTGATTCTTCATGTGCATGTGGTATCTATCAAGGGAGGCCTTGTGTTGATGTTCTCGGTAAAGTTTGATTTTTAGCTCGTGGTGACCCTGACCCTAGCACTGAGGCATTGGTAGATTCCATAAAGGTGAGAATAGTCTTCTGAGTCTCCTGAATGTTGAGAAGAGTCTGTAGCAAAACTGGTGGTAGTTTCAGTGAATTTAGCGTTGGATCTATCACCAGAGAAGTCTCTAATTGAGCTACACTAGTGTTTGCACACCGGCGCTACCTTCGTGTTGGTGGAACTGGTTCAAGCTCTTAATTTTGCTCTATTCCTTGCTCTGCTTCCTGCTTTTCATTTTGTTCAGTATGTCGTGTGGACGGACGCCCTTTTCGACGAGCTGGACGAGGATTAGCTTATGTAGAAGACATCTCTTCCCCAACAAAGTCGCTTTAAATAAAGGGGTTCTGATTTAAATTTATATAGAGATAGTTTATACACTCGCTAATATGAAAATGATGATAATTGTATTGCTCCTTGATGATTACAGGATTGTAGAACGAAGAAAATAGAAGAGAAAAGAAACAGTATGAACAAGTTTGAGAATCATTATTTCTCTCCCTAGGAATTTCCCTCTCTAAGTCTAGAAGTCCTCTTAAAATGAACTCGTGCTCCTCTATTTATAAGCATCAAGGTCAGGATGGTCTTCGCGAGACATCATTGCCATGACAACATCATGTCGCGCCCCAACTGATACACCTCGCGAGGTTCAAAAGTATCTCGCGCTATTTGATCCGCGAAGTTCCCTCGCGGATCCATACCCCTTCCTTATTGAATGAGCTTTATTCTTTTATTGATGTTTATAGCCTTTTTCTGGATCATGTCCTTTCGCATGTGTACCTTTTTCATGACCCTTAATACTACTGGTCTCTCTGACGTACTATAGCTTTTAGACAACACAAATAAGGTCGCGACCCACTACTTGTGTGTCTTTTAAAGCATTCCCCCAGATTCCATATAGTACTCCCTACGCGAGCAACATATAGGGCTATGGGTTTAGATGTTAGCTACACCCACATCAGTCCCCCATAGTTACCTCTGTGTAATGCTTCTACTCGCGTATAAACCATTTTGGGCCAGTTCCCAAATAACCATTTTTCCCATGTCATATGTTTTAACATGCTTATTCTTGTATTACACGTGCTCGTGAGCTAACTCTTTCGCGCCATTACTGTTTCGTGACACAACATTCCTTAATTGGGCTTATTCCCAATGTGGTTTTTTATCCTTCTTATATCGCGTCATTCATTTCGCGATATATCCCTTAACTCGCAAGTTTTCATCATCGTGAGCTACCCATACACAACATTCCTCAATTGGGCCTGTTCCCAATGTGGCTTTCTATCCTTCTTATATCGCATCATAAATTTTGCGATAGATCCCTTAACTCGCGAGTTTTCATCTTCGCGAGCTACCCATTACAGGTATATTTGCATTTTCATATCATTATGGGTGGGTAAATATTTAGGGGTAATTTAGTCATTTCACATGACAAAATTGAATGATATCATCGTTGACTGCGTGTTACCTTGCCGGAGGTTGAATGGAAGGGGGTAATTGAAATAAATAAGGGAGAAAACTGTAATTAGCGAAACTATAGGGGGTGTGGGTGTAATTTACATTAATAACAAGGGATAAAAATATAATTTACCCTATTTTATTTCATTTTTGGGAAGGGCAAAAAGGTCTTTACAATAATTGAGGGGTAATATAGTTCTTTCACCTTTAAAAAAGACAGCATTGGCCGATGTTGACTGTGCAGAAGGGAGGAACACGAAACCAAAGTATGAACAGTAATGCCCTGTTTGGTAACGTTGTGGTTTTTCTTTTTTGCTGCGATTTCTTTTTTATGAAATTGAAAGTTGTGATTTGATTTGCTGTTGTTTCAATCAAAAGCAAAAAAATGCTTGGTAATGTACATCTTTTGTGAAATATTTTCAAAGGAGAAAACTGAAAATGTGTTTGGTAACGAAAAGTATTAGTGAAAGCAATATTTTGGGCTTAAATAAGCACGAAACTTAAAAACAAAAGCTAATATAGAAATAAAATAATAAATAAATAAATTAAATAATATATATTTCTAAATTAAATAAAAATAAAAATGAATAAATAAATAATAATAAATAACATAAAATAATAAATAAATTAAATAAAGTGAATAAAATAACAAATATATTAAACAAAATAAATTAAATAATACATTAATATACTAATAACTAAATAAAAAATTATAATAAATAGTGAATACATAAAAACAATAAATAAATAAAAGTTAAAATTTAAAAATAAATTAAATATTATAAAAATAAATAATTAAATATTAAATGAATAATAATAATTCATAAATAAAAATAAAATAAATAAAAAAATATAGTAAATAACTTTTGATTCACCAAACATGTTACGCATGTTTCTTCCTTAAGTGATGTTAGATAGTCACATTTTGGAAGAAATCACAAAGTGGAAGCTTTATTTCAATCTTTCAAAAATTGTTAAAGAATTCGCAATTTTTGGCAACTTTGTTTTGAATTTTAAAAAAAATACCAAAAAGAAAATATAGTTATCAAACAGGTTTTTAACTATAATTTTATTTTTTCGAAAATTAAAACAGAAATCTGAAATCTATCAAACATGACCTAAGGAAGGTAATAGTAATTGTCCATACTAGATGTGGTCAAACTGTAATAAGTCCAAACAAAAAGGGTGAAACTATAATTTACCATTTTATTAATTTACTTTGAGAATAGTTAAAAGTCAACTAATTTTTAAATTAATATGCCAAAAGTACCTGCTATTATTATAAGTACACTTTCACTTTTAAAAAAAATTGAACATTTATTTACTCAACGAAATTGGCACTTCAATAAATTTATAACAAAATAAGTAGTTATAATAAGCCAAAATAAAAATATTTGACACATAATAGTATTTTCAATTTTGTTTTTATTTATTTTTTAGAAAACTATGAAATTTTAAATAATAAAATAAAAATACTAAAACCTCGTTCCTATTCATTTTCCTAAAATTCAAATACCAACCATCCTTATTCCCGCCTCTCATATGAATTGTCACATCAAGTTCCTCTGTCGGTCTCGCCTCCAGAATTTTAACAGTTTCAATGTCACATCCCTCGCTTGCAAACACGGGAAACAAAACTTGAGGAAACACATATTTTATGGAACGAAACCTTAGAAACACTTATTTTAGAGAGAGAAAATGCAGTGTGAGTTGTTATAAAACAAATATGTTTTGATCTCCAATGAGAAAAGAGAAAGATGAGTATATGAGTAGTGACTGACGAATAATCAAAAAATGATCAGCATGACCTCAAACTAGTGCAAGTAATAATTACGTAATGATAATATTATTATTATATTATTTATTTGTATACGCCAATAATTACGTAATTGTAAAGGTCAAAAGAGCAATGAGTAATTTGATAAAAATAAATTTATTTAAAATAAAGGGGTAATATCACTAACCTTCCTTAAACTTAGGTCTAATTACACGCGGTACCCCCAATGTTACAAAAATGTCATAAACCTCCCTTAACTTTAGCTCAGGTGTAGCACTTTCACCCTTCCGATTGGAGTCAATGCCGGAAATTGACTTTTTAAATAATTAAAGTCAATATTTTACCTCTTATTTCTAATATACCCTTTATACATTAACAATGACATTTTATCCCTTACTTCAAAAAAAAAAAATTTAAATTGTAATAGAATTTTTAACCAAAATATGTAATTTCAATATATATATATATATATATATATATATATATATATATATAACTATGTATATATCCCATCAAACACAATACAAAACTAAGACACACCAAGTCTTTCTCTAGGGTTTCAACCCATCTTTCTCTATTTCTCTTTCTAATTTTTTTCCTTGACAAAACTACAACAATTTGGCAGATCTTTCTAACCCTAAACCCACCTTCCACAACATCTACCCCGCCGCCTCAATCTCTTTATCAATCATTACATCATCTCCCTTATCCTTTCCCTCATCATCTCATATCATTTGTCACAACAAGTTCCTATACCAGTCTTGCCTCCACAATTTTAACAATTTCAATGTCACATATCTCGCTTGTAAACACGAGGAATAAAACTCGAGGAAACATATATTTTATGGAACGAAACCTTGGAAACACTTATTTTAGAGAGAGAAAATGCAGTACGAGTTGTTATAAAACAAATATGCTTTGATCTCCAATGAAAAAAAAAAGATGAGTATATGAGTAGTGACAGATTAATAATCAAAAAGGGATCAACACGACCTCAAACTAGTGCAAGTAATAATTACATAAGGATAAAATTATTATTATATTATTTATTTGTATACATCAATAATTACGTAATTGTTATAATTATGTATATATCCCATCAAACATGATACAAAACTAAGACAACCCATTTCTCTCTCTAGGGTTTGAGTCCATCTTTCTCTCTTTCTCTTTCTAATTTGTTTCCTTGACAAAACTGCAACAATTTGGCAGATTCTTCTAACCCTAGACCCACCTTGCACAACTTTTGCCTCTCGCCTCCATCTCTCTATCAATCATTACATCATCTCCCTCATCCTTTCCCTCATCATCTCACATGATTTATCATAGCAAGTTCCTCTACCAGTCTCACCTCCATAATTTTAACAGTTTCAATGTCACGTCTCTCGCTTGCAAACACAAAGAACAAAAGTCGAGGAAACACATATTTTATGGAACCAAACCTTAGAAACACTTATTTTAGAGAGAGAAAATGCAGTGCGAGTTGTTATAAAATAAATATGCTTTGATCTCCAATGAGAAAAGAGAGAGATGAGTATATCAGTAGTGACAGATGAATAATAAAAAAGGGATCAACACGACCTCAAACTAGTGCAAGTAATAATTACGTAATGATAATATTATTATTATATTATTTATTTGTATACGCCAATAATTACGTAATTGTAAAGGTCAAAAGAGTAATGAGTAATTTGATAAAAAAAAAACAAATTTAAAATAAAGGGATAATATCACTAACCTCTCATAAACTTAGGTCTAATTACACGCGGTACCCCCAATATTACTAAAATATCATAAACCTCCCTTAACTTTAGCTCAGATGCAGCACTTTCACCCTTTCGATTGGAGTCAATATTTTACCTCATATTTTTAATCTACCCTTACTATATTGACAATGACATTTTAACACTTACTTTTGTAATAATGTTTTTTAAAAAAAAAAATCCTAATAGTTTTTTTGACAAAAATATGTAATTTCAAGATATATATATATAATTATGTATATATCCCATTAAACATAATACAAAACTAAGACAATCCATTTCTCTCTCTAGGGTTTAAGCCCATCTTCCTCTTTTTCTCTTTCTAATTTGTTTCCTTGACAAAACTGCAACAATTTGGCAAATCCTTCTAACCCTACATCCACATTCCATAACCTCTGCCCCACCGCCTCCATCTCTCCATCACCCATTACATCATATCCTTCATCCTTTCCCTCACCTCCCTGCCATTCCAAACCACCCCATTCCTCATCACTGTTGTCACCAGGCATCGCCTTCTTTAGGACGACTTTTTCCACCAGATCTATATCCCTGGCTTCTCCCAGATCCACACCCCCTCTCTCTAAAAAAGCCACGTTTGTTCATACTTTCTCCTCCTTCCCACATACCCACAATTATAAAAAATGGTTGATGAAATGGGTTGAGAGCCGACAAGAGAAAAGGAGAGATGGAAGGTTTCAAAATATTGTCAAATCATTAGGGTCTGCTTAGTTTTTATTTTTGAAAACAATTTTTTATTCTTTAAGACTGAAAATCAGAATACTGTACAAAAAATCTGTTTACTTCAATTTTCTGAAAATAGTTTTCAGGAAACTCATTTATAGTAATGTCTGTTTTTAGGGAACTCATTTTTATTGTTCTCAGAAAATTATTTTTTGCTCTTAGAATTCTAGAGAAAAGTTTTCAAAGATATAACCCAAGTAGGGTCTTAGAGTTTCAAAATGAAGAGAAGATGATGGATTTTTTTGTTTTTCTCTCTTGATTTCTCTCTTTGTTTCTCTTTGGAGGGTAATAAGGTAAATTTGCAAATCTAAAAAATGTTATAAGGAAAGGTCTATGATACTTTTGGGGGGCCAGGTGTAATTAAGCCTAAGTTTAGGAGATGTTAGTGATATTACCCCTAAAATAAAATATTTATTAATTATGTGAAGGGTGTGTCCTAGCATTTCATTTTCATCCAATTACAAAACTTTGACCTAAGAAGCAATAATACCTGAGTAGGGGTGCACACAGTTCGGTTCGGTGTCGACTAAAATCAAAATCGAACCGTTATTTTTGATTTCTTTAAAATGAAAATCGTAACCAAACCGTTAGTAAAAGAAATCGAACCAAACCAAACCATTTTTTTCGATTCGGTTTTGATTTTTATAGAAAACATTATATCAATAACATTTTCTATATATATTTAAGGAAATAATTTTTCTGTTAAAATTTATAAATGACATTTTCAATTACATTTTCTAGTTATTTTAAAATTTATAAATGAAAATTTCATTACTGTTATTATATTTTTATAAAATCAAGAGTTTTGATAAGAATAGACTAACAAGTTTATTTTCATTTCTATTTATTCATCTATTTGTAATCATTATTCTTATAGTTGTATCTCTTTAATTGATGGGTCAAACTATGTACAATCTTCACTTCTAAAGGTTTTTGTATATGTGAAAAATTTACTCTTTTTTCCTTTTACACTTGATTTCGGTTTTACTTCTTGATACATCAATTTATTTTATGGAGTTAGTAAAATTTGGATAAAGGTAATTTAACTTATCTGTATTAGGTTTATTTTTCATATCAAATTACAATCATTACAAATTATTTGATATAATCATATAAATAATACATATATAATATATTATAAAACAAGTTCGGTTTAATTTTTGGAGGGTAAAAACCAAAACCGAACAAAAAAATTTTACTTTTAAAATTTAAAAATCATAATCAAATTAAATCATTTTAAAACCAAACCGAAACGGTAGCCTACACCTGAGGTCCTAGCCACTTAGCCACAACCCAGCTGTCGTCACCCTGTCCCTCCATACGTTCTCAACACCCCAAATATACCTCATAACCATTATACATACATATATATATATATATATATATATATATTTATACTATTTAACACCAATTATTACCTTATTCAACCCTCATTATACATCAAAATTCCCCACCCTTTAACCAAATACATTGTTGATCCCACTACTATTCTCTCTCTCCCTAAATCTCTCACTTTCTCTCTCTACAGCTGCACTGATGGAAAACAAAGGAGACACCTCCTCACCGGAAACCACCACCCACCACCACCTGACCGCCCCACTCAGCGTGACCCAGTCCGAGTTCGATGAGTTGAAACCCCCGATCGCCGAGTTCCACAACTACCGAGTCAACCCGGGCCAATGCTCCTCCCTACTCGCGCAACGCGTCCACGCGCCGCCGCACACGGTGTGGTCCGTCGTCCGGTGCTTCGACAAGCCCCAATCCTACAAGCATTTCATCAAGAGCTGCCACGTGGCACCAGATTTTACAATCACCGTCGGGTGCACGAGGGACGTGAACGTCATATCCGGGTTACCGGCTGCGACCAGTACGGAGAGGCTGGACGTACTGGACGATGACCGACACGTCACCGGGTTCACGATTATAGGCGGTGACCACAGGCTCAGGAATTACCGGTCGGTGACGACGGTGCACGGTTTCGAGCGTGACGGGAAGATCTGGACCGTTGTTTTGGAATCGTACGTCGTGGATGTGCCGGAGGGGAATACCGAGGAGGACACGCGTCTGTTTTCTGATACGGTTGTGAGGCTGAATCTGCAGAAGCTGGCGTCGGTCACCGAGGGGTTGGCGCGTGATGGTGATGGGAAAGAATCGGTGATGTGATTAATCAAATTGTGGAAAATAAAAAATTGATTTGAAAACAAAATTCAAAATAGGTTTATTTTTTTTCTTGTTGTTTTCAAATTTTTCCGTAAATTTGGGGGTTCTGATGTACTTTCTTTTTCCTTACCTGAAATTACGAAAACATCCTTTATCAAATTGAATGACATGTTGGATGTTTGTTATTGTTGCAGAAATTTTATTTGGAATGGTTATTTATTCAGTTTAGGGCAATGGTGTCAAATTATTTCGGAATTTGAATTTTTTTTTTCTGATACATTTTAACTTTCTATAGCTTAAGATTTTCTAGTAATAAACCCGTTAAATTTGGTTTGCAATTATGAAACTAATTTTTTGTCATTAATTTTTATAAATTGAAGATTAAAAATTTGTACGATCTATTTGGCAAGAAGTGTTTGGTTTGTAACTTTAAAATATTTTTTTTAATAAAAATTTGTAGTAAAAGTTTGCTAATTTGCTAGTATTCTGAAATTCTTTGTACAAACTTAGTTACAAAAGACCTATTTTAATAAAATTGACCTGCTTTATTTGTATTCATGAAAAATAATTTTTATTTTCTGAAAACTGAAATTCAGAAAATTGTAGTTTAGTTTTATGAAAACATATTTATGAAAATTTAGTTAAAAAATAGAAAATTATACAAAAAATTTATTTGGTTTAGTTTTATGAAAATTCTGCTAAAAAAATACTTATTGAAGTCATTTTTTTTGTTCTTATAAAATTATTTTCTGTTATTAAAATTTTTTAGAATAGTTTTCATAGATAAAGATCACGGCCTTCTTCTATTTTTTCTTGAAAATAATTTTCTATTTTTCAGAATTTTGTGAACAGTTTTAAGAGATGTAAACAAAGCCAATATCTTTCATAATTCTTTATTTTAATTACCTTCTAGAAATCAAGCACTCATTATACCTTATAAAAATTATTACCTTATTGTTGCACGAGTTTATTTATCAGAATAAAAGTATACAAAAAGAAGAAAATACCTAATTTTTGCGAATAACTGAACTAATGGCACTGTTTATCCCATAATATTATCTATTTCTTTTACTCGAAATATATATATATATATATATATATATATTTATATCATGAAGTTAAAGGCAATTTGGTTGAAGAAAAAGAAAGAAAGAAAGAAAGAAAGAAGATATTCGAACATTTGATTTGATAGGAAAAGGAACCAAGGGAGGGGGAAATCTATGTGAGAGTGTGATTGACCTTGACAGACCTCCATTGAAATAAAACCAAAGTTGAATAGAATATAGATTCTCAACTTGTGTTTTTACTGTTGTCAAAAACAAACAACTGGTGTTACAGTGACTACACAACTAACACGAAATTTTAAATTTATTCTTACTTTTCAACCAAAACTCACCTCTTGGCTTGTTGTAATACGTTCCTACATGAAAAGCTTTTATGGAAGTGTTCTTGTAGGAAATGATTGGATTTGCAAAACACACCTCCAAGAAATGATAGAAATCATTATGCACTCTTCATCCCAAATTAGTTATCCAAGTTTCACTTTTCAATATTTTTTTTTATTATGTTGTGTTTCTAATTTTGCCATTCGATAATATAATATAATTATAATTTTTAGTGAGGTCCATTAATTTTTGAAGTTAATGAAAATGAATAATTTAGGAAAATAGTGAAATTATATTATATTCTAATTTGAAACTAGACAAGTATTTTGAGACAAGTAAAATTGAGAAAGTGGACAACTAATATGAGACGGATGGAATATATGAATTTCTATCACAGGTAGTACTCAAATGTTGTCATACGACTTGCTAGGACACGGTTTAGTGAAAACTGTGATATAGTAGGAATATGAGTTACAATTATATCAATCTTCACCTTAACTAAAATTCTAACTTGTGGATCCATGATTGCGGAGAATTTAAGTGGCTTCAACCTTATAACTCTAATCACTTTTCAAAGCTCCATTTTGACTTAAGCTCCATGTTAAGTAACTATCACGATTTCATTTTACTCATTTTTTGGCTTGAGGGGCTAACTCTTCCTTTTTGTGAAATAAAATTTTCATTTGTATGGTGGGATAATACACATTCTTTCCGCTCAAAGAAAATCTCCATTTGTGGCTGACAGAGAATTTTGGTAATCATCATGATTGATTGACTCTACCTGCAATTAAATCCATTATAATTTAATAAGACATAAGATTTTTGGATCTTCTTAACACCGTAGTAGAATCGTTGGTTCTGATGCCACTTGTTTGGGTCTTGTTGGGAGCCACATACCAGAACTAGCACATATCAATATAACCAATGTTTTTTTTTCGGAAATTAAATAAATTTTATTAAAAAAATAAAACAATACAATAGAGTGAAAGGACGACAAAGCCCTAAACACAAAGCAAGGGTCAATGCAACAGGAAGCATATGCCCTAAACAAAGCAAACCCTAAATTACAATTTTCAGATCAAGCAAAACATGTACAAATAGAAGCTTCGTCTTCTTCAGATTTCCTCACCAATTTCATTGGTCACAGCTAATCTCAATTTTCCAAGATGGAGACACAACAAACGTTAGCATCACTTACTACACTACGGGGGTTGTGGATGAGGGATGGGGATTAGAGGGGGTTGCAGTGGAGGAGGATCAGGTGGTTATGGAATGGAGAGAGGGCTTTGCATTGGCATGGACGCTTGGTGAGGATGTGTCGGTATGAGATGGTTAAGGTTGCACTGGGCTCTTGTAAAGGAGAAAAATTCATTACCCAAGGATGGTTCATGAAAAGAATTAGGCAGGATCCAGTCAAGAGCTATAACTTTGGCATGGGAGCAATTGCTTAGATTGACAGAAAAAAGCTTAAATCTGATAGCATCCACAATAGCTCTAAGAGTTCTACAATAAGATAATGATACATCTCTAAAAACCCTATTATTTCTCTCCCTCCAAATATGGTAGACAAAGCTTGTTATAGCTAATTTCCATGTGACAACTCTACTTTCCTTCAATTGATTTCTCCAATTTTTTGATGCCCACAATATGAATTGCTTCCCTGAGCTTTATCCTGAGTAAAATCCACATTTATCTTGAATGCCTTCCCATACCAATTTAGAATAAGAACAATGGTAGAAAAGATGTTCATGTGTTTCAGTAGCTTTAAGGCACAAGACACGAATATTGGATTGCATAAGATAGCTTAGGGGAGGTTTATCCTTAGTTTGAAGCTTATCTTGAATGGCTAACCACAAACAAAAAGAAAATTTTGGTATCCTGTGTTTGAACCAAACAATTTTATGCCAGCATACGTGAGCAGAGGGTTGGGAGATTGAACTCAGAGTGTGTTTCATGGTGAAGATTTTAGAAGAGGAGGGACACCACACTATAACATCACTAGAATTGGTATTAGGGATAGGTAAACTATTTAGGTTACAATGTGGCTGTAATAGTCTAGCAAGTTGTTTGGGCCATCTCTATTACCCATTAGCAAGTACAGTAGATACCTTAGCTTGTTTGTTGTGAAACCATCTTATCCTTTGAGATGAACTTGAACATAGTTTGTATATATGACCACAAGGAAGCCAGTTATCATACCAAAGACAAGTAGCTTGTTCATCTCCTATTCTGTGCATGAGAAAAGGTTAAGCCAAATGTCTTAGTTGGAGCAGTTTTCTCCAGAACTAGGAGCATTTCCCTGGAATAGGAATTTGCCAGATGCATCTATTCTTTAGTAAATTCTTCTCAACCCATTCCTTCCAAATGTTGTTATTATTTGTTGAGCATAGAACCCAAAAGTGTCTAAGCATAGAAGCTTTATTCCATTGTTGGATATCAGGGATTCCTAACCCCCCAGCCTTCTTATGTCTGCAAACATGTTCCCAAGGAACTTTAGCCTTTTTTCTCATCATACCAGGGCCTGACCACAGGAATTTCACCAGGACTTCCTTCATCATATTACACATCTTTGTAGGCAATATTAACATATTTGTCCAAAAAATATGAATATTAAAAAGAGTAGCTTGGATCAATTGGATTATGTCAACAAAAGAAAAGGCCCTAGAAGTCCAATTAGAGACTTTATCTAGCATGCTATCAATAAGGATATGACAGTCACAAGTAGAAAGTTTAGTAGAGAATATGGGAAGAACTAGGTATTTGATAGGCAGTCTTCCAAAAGGGACATGAAAAATAGTAGATAGGGCTTCCTTTATTGGTTCCTTGACTCCACTAACAAAGAGCTGACATTTACTAGGATTAGGCACAAGACCAGAAAGGTTTGAAAAAGTATAATAGCCTTCTTAATGGACAAGTATGAAGTTACATCCCCATTAAAAAACATAAGAATATCATCAGCAAAAGTAAGGTGAGAGATTTGGGTTGCCTTACATCCCCAATGGTATGTAAACAGGTCAATTCTTAAGGTAAACATGTTAGTGATTGATGAGAATGCATCCTTTGCAATCACAAACATATAGGGTGATAAAGGGTCCCCCTGTCTTAGCCCTTTAATACTCTTGAAAAACCCACACAATTCCCCATTAATAAAGACAGAAAAAGAAGTTGTAGAAATACAAGTTTTGATCCAAGAGATGAAAGTAGGACGGAATTTCATAAGAAATAAGACATCTAGAAGGAAATTCGAGTCAAGACTGTCATAAGCTTTGTGCAAGTCAACTTTTAGAGTGTACCTTGGTGGATTAAGCTCCTTATGGTACCCTCTTATAGGTTCATGAGCCAATAAAATGTTGTCCCCAATCATTCTCCCCTTGATGAAAGCATTTTGAGCTTTATTAATGAGATTAGGCAAAATTGTTTTAAGCATGTTTGCTAGCAATTTGGATATGCATTTGTAAATGACATTGCAGCATGAGATGAGTTTATAATTAGAAGGGTTCTCAAGGTTAGGTATTTTTGGAATCAAGGCTAGATAAGTTGTGTTTAACTGCTTGAGCATCATATTATTTTCAAAAAATAGTCTAATGGCATTTGTGATCTTAGCACCAACAATGGACCATGTCTTTTTAAAGAAAAAGGAGTTGTAACAATCAGGTCCAGGAGACTTGTTGGATTTAATGGAAAAAAAAAAGAACTCTTTAATTTCTGTATCACTAGGAATAGAGCATAGGCTATCAATACAGTCATCATTCAAGGATTTAGTGATGAATTGAGAAATAAAATTAATTTATGGGTAGCAATACTAAACAACTTCTGAAAATAAGAAGTAAAAGAATGTTTAATGTCCTCCTCCTCCTCATTGGATCTTGTCCCATCAACAAGTCCAACACTTGTGATCCTTCTTTTGTACAATCTATTTTGGATGCTTTTGTGAAAAAAGCTTGAATTTTGATCTCCTAGTGTCAGTCATTGTATTTTAGACTTTTGATGTATAAATTTTTCTTCAATTCTGCTAAGACTTGAGTATGTAATTGATAGCTTCTTCTCATCCATTCTAAGGTCAGTATTGTCAAGGTCAATATCCAGAGATGTCTGACATGAGGCTAAATCAGCTTTAGCTTGGGAGACTCTATTAACTAAATCAGTAAAAGACTTACTGTTAAGCCTTTTAAGAGCAGTCTTTAGCAATTTCAACTTTGTACATACTTTGAACATTAGGATGCCTTCCACATTAGTATTCCACACATCAGTCACAATTTGAAAAAAATCTGAATGCTCACTCCAAAAATTAAAAAAATCTAAAAGGTGATTTTCTTAAAGCCCCATGGATTCCTAGAGAGGTCACCATGGGACAATGATCAGAGACAAGAAGAGGTGGGAAAAAAGTGCTAGAATTAGGGAAACAATATAACCATAAATTATTTACAAGCACTCTGTCCAATTTTTTAGCAATAACACCCTAACCTATTGTTTTGTTGGACCATGTGTGGAAATGGCCTGTAAATCCGAGATCATCCAAACCAGCATCCAAAATACAATCATTAAAGTTATTCATACTAGGATTCCATTGCTCAACACCTCCAAACCTTTCAGCAAGCTTCTTGATGTCATTAAAATCCCCTAAAACAATCCAGGGAGTATCAATTGAAGAAGAAATAAGGTTCACTAACATGTCCCAAAGTTTGCCTCTTTCCTCAGAGTCATTCTGAGCCTAGATAAAAGTCACAAAAAATTGATATTTAGGGCCAAGATAAGTGTAAGAATAGTAGATCATTTGATCATTCATGAATATGCACTCAATCTTACCCACTTGAGGATTCCCGAGGATCCAAATCCTTCCAAGAGGAGCATGGGTGTTATTTGTAATAAGAGGCTAAAGGGATATATCTTGGTGAACACTTGCAATGTTATAAGCTCTGATTTTTGTTTCAATAAGGCTAACAAAATCCAATTGGTTGTTGTTGATAAAAGTTCTTATTTCTCTATGTTTTGTGGGGTTATTTTTACCCCTAACATTCCAAGCCCCAAAAACCATTATAACTTTGGGGGGGTTTGAAGGTCCTTAAAGAGCCTGGCATACTCCTTACTAGGAGCCTCATTTATGAGTTTTGTAGTTCTTTTTGCTTCCTTCTTTAGTCCCTTCCTCTCTCTTGGTGAAATTATTGGGTTAGTGCAACATTTCCCTGAGATAGTTATGCCACATGGTTCAGACACAGTCACAGAATCTAAGCATGGATTATTCTTACTCTCCACATTGGAGGTAACCTCTTCTAGAGACGCCTCCTCACCCATATCATTGCAAGCGAGTACATGAAATCTGTTCAGGGAATGGGGAGAAGAAATGCATGTAAAAGGGAAGTGGTTGGGGCCCAACTGAGCACAAGAAGGAGAAAGGTAATCAAGCTCAGTGACATGCAAAATAGGGATGCTAGGGTTAGGGATAATTGACACAGTAGGTTGCTCAAAGGCATTATTAACATTGGGGAATTGAGGATTGGGGGAAGGGTCAGGAACTAAAGCATTCAAAGGTTCATCAGAAACCAATGCAGTAGGTAAATGTGATAACCCCATACTTTGTGTAGACCCTGATGGTGTCTTGGTTACCACTTGCTACTCCTTAGTCAAATTTTCATTTACATTCTTAGCTTTAGGAATCCACACCCTTTTCACCTTAGGACAGTTGCCTTCAGAGTGTCCAAAACATATACATCTAGGGCATTGTTGAGGCTTCCACTTGTAGCTTACCTCAATATTAAAAAATTGATCTTTTCCAACTTTCATGTGCACATTATTCACAAGCTTCTGTGATGCATTTACTTCAACACAAACACGAGCATATTCATATCTCTTTTTCTTCACAGTCATTTCATCTGCAAAAAAGGGAACACCAATGGCACTTGCAATGGTGCTTAACCCTTTACCATTCCAGTACTCCACTAGTACCTTATGAAACTTAACACATAATGGTAGAGAAAAGAAAGTATCCTTAGTAAGATGCAAATTTGGCCTTCATTGTTTAAGGAAAATTATTTTATTCGCAAATAACCAAGGTCCTTCATCTAAGATAGTCTTGCATTCAAATTCATTGTTGAATTTAAAGATGTAAAAACCTGAGTGAAGTCCAATTGTCTCTAAGAACCCTCTATCATACCAAGATTTAGATGCAATGGTGTTAACCATGCCATAAGGCAACTTTATATCCACAAAAAACCTATAATACTACTTTTCCACTCATTGGTACCCTCAATGAGAGAGCAAGGAGGTGGTTCAACAATAATTGTTCCATTAGTGGACAATGGTTTAATAAATTCAAACACCATTTTTGTAGGTGCACAAGGAACAACAATCTCAGACTAAGGCTTGGAAGGCATGGACTGGTTCAGTGATTGTGATGCAATGGGGATGGTCACGGGTAAATTATGGCCATTAATTGGTAAATGAGAATACATGGTAGGTGTGGCAGTAGGATGTGGATAAGGCATATAAAGGGGATTTGAGGAAATCAAACTAGGGGGGGCAACAAGTTGCTTTGTCAGGGCAACATTAACCAAAGGAGATTGGTCAACAAGCCCTTTACCTACCACAGGTGTAGGGAGAGGTAAAAGAAGGGAGGGGGGGCGTAGTCATATGGTTAGGTGAAAAGTTGTTAGAGTGTAGGCTCATTGGTAAAGCCATACCAGGGACAGGCGCATGATCACTATCAACCTCCATAGCAGATTGAGCAAAGGAACTAGACACTTGACCTTTAGACAAAGGGGTTATTGAAATGGTGAGAAGAAGCTTAACAACACCAGGCAAATGAGAACCATGACCCTTAAGGCCAGCAAAAGTAGGATCATGAAAAGATTGTGAAAAGGGGAATACCTTAGAAGTACATTTAGCCATGTTTAACTACCCTTGCAAGAACTTAACCTGTTTCCTCAGAGACACAGTTTCCTCATCACGCCTGATGGTCTTTCTCGACTCTTGGTCCTGATCAACACCAGGTTGCACCTTGGCTAACCTTTCATGAAGGGCCTTATTATACATATCAAGAATCTAAACCACTTTACCAATGGCATTAAGTTCCTTTGTAAGTGAGTTGAACTTAGCATCATACTGGACAGTCAAGGAGATGACATCATCCTTATCATTATCCTTAATAGCAACAGGCACATGGACAAGACCACCCTCCTCACCCAAAGAGAAGCAAGGATTAGCCCCAGAAAGAACAAAATTTCCAACTTTAAGAGAAATAGAGTTGGACAAGGATGGGAGAGCAGTGGAAGAAGAGGAGGAAGATATTTGGGGGGATAGGTTCAGGATATCATTGCTCAAAAGGGGGGTGGAGACTGAGAAGGCTGAGGGAATGTTCAGTGGGGGGGTGCTTGAGAGGAGGATCAGAGGTAGGAGTTGTAGAAGAGAAGGTCATAAGGGTAGATTTGGAGGTAGAAGGAGGGGGAGCAGGGGGAGGGTTTTTGGGACGTTTCTTCATTTCATTGACAAGTAACTAATTGCTTAATTTGATTAATATAACCAATGTTATAAATTTGAATTGGTTCAACGGCTCCTATACATAAAATGATCATCATAAACAATTTGATCATATTCTAATTGTACTGGAATCGATTCAAATTCCTTGAAATGAAATGCGTGATCAAGAACACAAACACAAATCCATAAAAATATTGAAGCAACATAAAAAATATTTACATATTTCACCCAACCTTGGGATTATGTCCATGGATAAAAAGATTCCACGGTAACAATGTACAAACATTACAATTAGAGACCAAGATTATTGATCCACGTAAACCAACTCGTTTGACCTAAAGGTTTTCACTTTATGTATTCAGCTACTATGATAAGCAATGACACATCAACTATACACTATGTAAGGTGAGTCGCCTTCTCAAAGGAACAAGTCCCATATGAAGAATACCCATTTTCTAGTATACAACCCTATGCACCGGAGGTTTTCTGTACCTCTCTTGCAATCTCAATCTACCAATTATGCACAACTACACTCTCGTGAGGTTGTCTTAATAGGATACACGTGTTGGGTAATTCACTATCTGAACCAAAATATTAGAGTGTTAGGTGGTGCTAAGACTCGGTTTATTATACAAAGACCTTCCCCATTCAGATCCGATGTGGGACAAGATTTGTCCTTTTCACCCCAGCTCAAATCTGCAACACCCTCATTATGATTGGCCCACCCTGCCCATCCAACATGATGACAGGGGATCATGTCCACCCAAACACCTCCATGTGAATGTTTAACGTAACACGAGTTCAAATTTTGGGGGAGGGGGTAGTTTACGCCTCTATCAATCATTTTTAAAAGGGATAAGATTGGTTGACATTATTATAAAATAGTAAAAATACGTCTAAATAAGAAAATGAGCCACAATTTATTGTGTCAGAAAACTTGTATAACAAATTATAAATTATAAATGATGTGGTAAAAATGTACACCACCATTATAAAAGGAGAATCGTTTATGTGATGTATCACGTCTCCCGGGTATAAAGATGGTGATGTGTTTATATATGAAGTGTTGTCTCCAATTGGTGTGGGGCATTTTGTGGAAAGCCCAAAAATAAAACCGTGCGGGCTGCTCCCAAAGCGGATAATGTTAGAGCGGGATGTTACAATTAGTGTAGAGCCAGAGCCCGCCCGAGTATAGAGATAGTGATGTGGTCATATATGGAGTGTTGTCTCCAATTTATATGAGACATTTGAGGGAAATCCCGAATAAAATCGTGCGAACTGCTCACAAAGCAGATAATTTCATATCACATGTTGGAACAATGTATTACACTTTAGCTAACGAAGATAAAAAGACTAGTTTTTGGTAAATATTCTCTTCCTTTCGGAGAGAAGGTTTCAATGTGATTCTCCAATATTATCTTTTTGTGCATATATATATATATATATATATATATATATATAATATAGTCACCACCTTCCTTCATTGATGAGTCCCTATGCAAACACTAGATCAACTGGACAAGCTAAATTGATCGAGAGGATCTGATCATAATCATGACAGTTCGTGATAATCTTCAATTACCATCATGAAATGTTTTGGCATTTCCTTGGTAAAGTTCGGTTAATTGATCGGAATGTGATGCCTTGTGGGACACTGGAATCCATTTACTAGTGGAAGGGAAGAATTATTTGTTGGTAATTAACTAATCATGTTGTTTAGTGGGTCCAATTTTTTTTTTTTTTTTTTTTTAGGGATTATTCAAGATTTCGCCCACTAAATTTCAGGACATGCACAAAACCCACTTCACCCGTATAATATTTAGGCCCTTTTTGGATTGGATTTTCAAACGCTGTTTTTAGCTTTCTAGAGGTAAAAACTATTTTGAATGATGTTTGACAAAACATTTAGAAGAGCTTCTGAACATTGGAAGAGCGTTTTAAAAAAGCTGGGGGTACCACCTTCTCAAAACAACTTCTGCTTGTCTTTTTCTTCTGCGGAAAGCCAGAAGCAAAAGCTATGTCAAACATGACCTTAGTCCTACACCATATATAGGAAATTCGTACTTCCCACCGATAAAAAAAATGGAAGATTGATATAAAATCCATTAAAACATAAATTCATGTAAATTTCTTTATAAAAAAATTTTGGTCACATTTCAAATTATATTAAACCACATCAAGAGCAGGAAGAATGAACTTCATCCTCCTAAGGCATGATCCAAAATTTGTTCTTAAAATTTTGATTTGCGGGCGTAATTTAAGAAATTAATTGTACTTACAAAAAAATCAAATCTTAAACATGAATTATTTTTTTTATTGTAACGTCTGGTATTTTACGGGTTAATTTAAAAAATTTACTTAAACAATTAAGTGTTTTGTGTTTAATGTGTTTAATTGTTTTAGCATGCTTTACATATTTTACGTGTTATAAAAATTGTATGTAGCATGATGTATTTCCATTTTGAAATTTATGAAAATTATTGAGAACGATTTCGGGAAAGAAATGACCGAGGGGTAAATGGCTAATTTCACATTTGGAGCACTTAGTGAAAAGTGTAGAGATTTTGGGTAAGAATTAGGGCATGAGTGGCATTTTGGTAATTAGAGAGGATGACAAGGGGTAAAAGGGTATTTAAGAGTCTTGATGGCACTCTTGTAATTAACCCCAACTTTGGATGAATTTGGTCATTTTCACCTTTTATGTGTTGTCTCATTCTTAACCCTTGATCTCATTCCCCCATCTTTGTTTTAGACCTTTGGATCATAAGGCCTTGTTTGGTTGGCACTTAAATGGAATAATCCATTATTGTTGGTCATCCACTTGGCAAGACTTTTTCTCAACCATTGGATGGTTATTTGATTTCCATATTTTTTCTAAGCCCTTGGATGATAAGACCTTGTTTGGCAAAATAATGAGTTTTGTGATTTGTGTAATAAGTCTTCCACTTGGCAAGACTTATTCCTAGCCCTTGGATTCATTTTCTTTTCCCCCATATTCATTTTGAACCCTTGGATGGTGAGAAGAGTGAGTGGAGAATCTCTACACTTATGAGTTTCTCTCATTTGCAAGACTTCATCTCTTCATCTCTATTTCCTTCATAAGTTTCCTCTCTTGCTCTCTCATTCCATCCTTGCTTGGTGTGGTGTAGAGTGGTGTTCTTGAGCTATTTTGGTAAGTTTCTCTCCTACTCTAAGGTTTTGTTCACAAGAATCCTAGCTTCCAAGTTCATGAATTCTTTTGTGTTAGTATTGATTTTACTCTTCCTTTTTATTCATGTTTATGGAAGGTTGAGTTCCTTTTCCAACTACTAAGTAAGTTCCAATTATGGTAGCTTGTGACTTCGTTTTGTGAAGAAACTATAGGTGAGTTCATAGTCTCTTGATCTCTTGAATTCATTTTTTTCATGAAACCCTAATTTAGTACTCATTAGGGTTAGACTTGATTCTTGTGGTTGGAGTCACAAGGATGATTTTTGGTCTTTTGTGACGCCATAAGTAAATCTTGTTGTTTGTGTGGTATGTTGATAGTTGGAAGCTAATCTATTGAGCCTTTGGAGGAATAGCTTGAGTTAGACCTCTCTGGGGCATCCTTGAAATAGCTTGCTTGGAATTGAGGTAGGGGAAAAATGATTTGTGTTTGTCTTTGTATGAGGGTGTGTGCGTCTATGTGTATATATGCCGTATATATATATGCAAGTTGGTCATGATAGTTTAGACTATGAAATAGGCCTTGAGAACATGAATTGTGATATAAATTATGTTGTGATTATTGCTTAACAAATGTTAAATTGTAAGCCTTGTGGGAAATTGAACACAATATAATGTTATTTGATAAAAGCATGTATTGTGATGGCATATGGTTATGATAAGAACCTTTATGCATTTTGGGGTACACCATGTAGTGTCAAAAGCACGGGTGTAGGGTTTATACGGATTATGTATTCATATGTGTATATATAGTCTTGTGTCGAATCGTCGCAACAACTGGCCAGGGGGTGTTCCCATCCTACGGAATAATGAGCCGTGAATGGGGTATAGGGTGAGTCGTCTCATTCTCGAAGTCGCGGGTCGTCTCGTGCATTCGTTATACGAATCTTTAGGCACGGGTCGTCTCGTGCCAACCGTCTTCCTTGTTGAAAGTGAAATGTCAAAAACACTTGGGAAGAATCGGTGCGGTACTCTTTCTCGTTATAAATGAGTAGGGTATAAATTCATTAACCTATATTGGGCAAGCGCATATTATGGGGTGTGTTGAGTTATATTACACTTGAACTATCCCATATGTATGATTATGTTATTGATGTTGTTGAAGCATGCTATAATTGTGGTAAATTATGTTGTGAGCATGTTGGGGAAACTTATTTGTTGGGTTCGATGGGGTTCCGGATTGGTGTGAGAGCCGTGTGGAACAAGAGACCGACCTAGGGTTAGTGGCATGAACCTTGGTTGGGTTGAACCACTCGGACTACCGAGATGGAGGCAATGACGCTTCCTCTACTGGGCTAGTGAGCTCACCCCACACCTTATATATTTTTCAGGTGATGATCCCGTTGGGAGAGTTCCGTAGTCTCTCTATGGACGTGTGGCTATATGTCCGCCCTTTTGTGCATGGGAGGCGGACCATACTTATTTTGTTGGGCATTAGGTTGATAAATATGTATCAATATGCTCTTTTTACCCATGTAAAACCAACTTGTAAAACTACTTAAATTTTAGTCCGAATAGCATGTTGGTTTTATTATCGATGTATATCCCTTGGAGCGCTATGCGCGGGGATTATATTATTTTGGTGCACTTCGGTGCCGGAAATATAAGACTAGTTCGTATTATGAAAACTATGTCATATTTTGCCTTGGTGCAGCGTAATCATTAAATGTATAAATTATTTTATTTTGAGTGTGATGTGAATAATAGTTATAGAATGTGGTTATTAGGTGTCTGGCCGAAAACGGCATTTTTCTAGGATTTCAAACAAACCCTTTCGTTTTGAATGGAAAAATCCGTTTTCGCCTACCCCATAACCCCGGTAAAATTTCCTTGTTTTTAGAAATGGATTTAATTAAATTCATTATCTTAGAGATTTCAAACTTTAGAAACCGGCGGTAGTTAAAAACGGAGACCGGGGGCAAGACGGAAGATTTTATGAAAACTTATAAAAAAAATCATTTTTTGCTAAGTTTACGTTTTTCACGTTTCCCGAGGTCTCGGAAACTATTTTTGGGTTCCGCCAAGGAAAAACTCACTTTTTCAATATTTATGATTTTTCGGGACCGACGGCGCGAAAAACAAAGTCATATCGCAAAATCTCGCGTTTTTGCATATTCAAACTTTAAGGAAAGTGCAGATTTGGGCAGTGGCTTAACCCTCCCATACTTAGAAAAAATTCAGCATTTTCGAAATTTGAAGTGCAGGCCTACTGCAGCGGCTTACGACGTCTGATGTTTGAAAATCCGTATTTTCCTCCTCAAACGTCGGAATGGACCCCCGTTTGTTTCTATGGGTTGTCATACGTCCAAATTATCGGGATAAAATTTGAAATGACCAGTTTAACCCTAAAATGACTATTTTACCCTTGGTGAAAGAGGGGTACTTCAACTTTAATTTTAGGTCGGTGTTGTCTAACGCCACTTTTGAAAATTCATATCTCCTTCCTCTTGGCTTCAAATTAGATCCCGTTTGTTCGTATTGCTAGTTTTAGGTCCAAATTTTGTAGTTGTAGTTGGAAATTATTATTTTACCCCTGATTTGACCATTTTACCCTTGGGTGAACATGGTGGGTTGGAATGATTTGTTCAAGGTACCGAGTGTTTCGGTTTACCTCATTTTCGATCCCGTGTGATCTTTTTGGACGTCTTTGTGATGTTTTAAGTCAATTTTACCCTTGTACAGGTATTTTATGACTCAAATGGATTTTATTTCATTTTTATTTCTTCCGCATTCACTCCCTTAGCTCTTAGGCTTGGGTTTTGGAGTCCTAGGAAATTAGGGGTGTCATTTATCATAAAAAAAAATTGGTGTGTTTCATTCTTATGAGATACTAATTTGGCATGCTGGACTATTATTTTATCATTAACAAAAGAAGGAAGGGAGAGAGTCACATTGTCTCCACTAAATATTCCAACCAGAATTACGTAAGAAATTACATATATCGTATAAGTTACACAAATTCAAACGCAAGAGATATATTAAAAAATATTAAATAATAAATTATGTTTGCATCGACTCGGGCCAAGAGACTAAAATAAATAATTTTTTGTTAAATTTAAATACAAATACTCTCCCTGTTCCATATTAATTGTTCAATTTTTGTAATTTATTTGTCATGAATTCCAATACAATATAATATTATAATTTCTCAAATTATTCTTTTTTATTAACTTAAAAAAATAATGATCTCACTAAAAATTATAACTATACTATATTATCAAAAAAACAAAATTAAAAACACAAAATGTTCAAATAAATATTAAAAAGTTAAACTTGGACAATTAATTTGGGACAAAGGGGATAATACATTTCAAAATTCTCTTCTAAGTCCCAGTTAAAATTAAATTAGTCATTTGATAGAAAATTTTATAATTCTAACGTTATCAATTTATAAAAGTTATACAGTATGTAGTAAATGAAATATCGTCAGTGGAAACAATATTTCTTTTTATTATATGTCAAGTCACCACTAAAATTATGTAATTTTTCTCAACAAGCAATATTATATCGTCATTATCAAAGTGAGGTCTTAATTGATACTTAACATGTATGTACTAGCATAAATTCATGATAAATATTTTCCCATGAAGCTCAGTTATTTAATAAGCTTTTAAAAATAACATTAGGGTTCGATTTGATCGAGTATCTACACGAGCCGAATACTACGTATCTTCATTTATAATATTCCACTTTAATACTTTATCAGATATCACAAATAAATATATATATATGTGTGTATATATATATTTTGGTAGGACTTGCAAGTTGCAACATGCATGTTCCTATCAAACCCTAAACGGAGAAAATGATACAAATACAACTCAGCTTTTTTGGCTCATCACTAATGGATTCCTTATTTTCTCATAGCCCATTAATTGCCATATAAGAATTAAGACGTAATTATTTTCTTAAGTCAATGAAGCAATTAATCTCATGATTTGTATAGATAACAATAATTGCATGTGATTTACCCAAAAAAATAATTAACTGCATGTGCATGCCATACCATTGTCACCAATCTGTCTATCTCTATGAGTGTATATGTATGTGTATATATATATATATATATGTGGGTGGGTGTATAAAATTCATGCACAAACAGATGGAAGACTCCTAGACTAGGGAGTAGCTTTCCATAATTGTATTTATAGCTACTATTATATTCTGAATTTCTGCTGATGAAACATTATCTTCAACTTTTTTATATAATTTTAGCTATTGAATTGATATTCAGACTGCGTTTGGATTAAAGACCATTAAGTGATCAGATGGCTTATCTGGTATCATTTGTTTTTTAATATAAAGAGGGAAAGGGGATGTAACATGAAAAGTAAGAACAATATAAACTAATAAGTGATTAGACATGTTTGAACTTTGAAGTATATATATAAGTGGAAGAATTTGAAAGGAAATGATATCAGTTCTTAGTAATCTCAATGCTTCTTTTCTTTATCCCATATCAATGCTTAATGTTCTCTTTTCACTACAAAAGATTTATTTTCTTGGCAACTTACAAATTTTATTTTTTATTCCGTGCCCTTCATTATTATGAAATGAGGAGAGGTTAACACTGTTTTTCTTTCCATTAATTGTTTTTGTTTTCAAAAGTTAAAGAAACTGTTTTTTTTTTCTTTTTTGCATTGTAACAAATTTAACCCCATCCACCAAAAAAATGGTGGCATCCTACAAGAAAGTTTGGATTTGACCACAAAAGTTTGGAAATTACCAAAGAAAATAGCCTCGGGTGAATAAGTTTTTGATCGATTTTATGATCAATTAAAATTATTTTGCGAAATTTTAATTTTAATCAGTCACGAAACCCTATTTCTCTAATCAGATTAATCAAGAAATGATGAATGTAAGTACGGAAAGTAAATCATGAGACGACACAGAGATTTTTACGTGGAAAAACCTTGGAAACGTTCCAAGGAAAAAATCACGGATACACTCGGGTATCGATGCACTATGAATCAGAGAATTTGTACAGACTATGAAAACAGGACTCACAACCGCTCTGACTTGTCGTTCTCCACTCGACGTCTGAAAGTCTTGATCCATTCGCGCTCCATGAAGCTCTTGCTCCGATCTCCGTACTATGGCGGCTCCGCTTCTCAACGAATCAATTTTTCACGAAGCTTCTTGTTCCAATCTCCATACTCTGACGGCTCCGCTTTTCAACGGATCGATGCAATCACATTACACAAGGTGGTGTGATGATTTTTCAGCAACTAGATCATCCAATCGTGTATAAAGATTTCAAAAGTTGAAGCACGATTATATAACCTTCACAAACTAGAGAAAAACTTGATATTAGGATGATCAGTCAATCTCTTTTTTTCTCTCTTTGCAAACGAATCTGATCTATGTAATAATCGCAGAGATCTCATAAAAGTCACACACAAAATCTGTAGAGAATCCACCTATTTACATTGAGAAGAATCCTATTTTGAGTAGACTTGTTTCCTTCTTGGACTAGGATTTTTCCCTTATATAATCCTTTTGTAATTACGAGTGAATCTAGCCATGGCGGGGCTTAAGCCCCAGGCCAATCCCCCAACTGGCGTTTATGGTGGGGCTTAAACGCCACACCAAATGCCCTTAATTGCCAAAATCCACTTTTCATGCATGTTTTGCTTGCTGTAAGCACTCGTTTTCAATCCAAAATCCCAAAATCTGATTTTTTGCGATTCTTAGTATTTTCGAACGCCGTTCGTTCCTGTGGCACGCCTACCAATATATAAGACTTGTTTAATGTCCGTTTTGCCCTTCATGACATGTTTCATGGTTCAAACTTGCTTTCTCTTCATTCCTCTTGTATTATTCACTTCTTTAAACTTGATTTGAATTTGAAGAAGCTTGTTGACGCCTATTAAACCTACCTAACCTTACAATTCACTCAATATGGTTATTATCCAAAACATGCCAAAAATAAACAATACTTATAAGTGATCTTACAAAAGTAAATTTATGAGTAAAAATAAATTTTTGATAAGAACATTAATTTTTTTGTGTCAAAAAAAAAAATTACTGTATTGTGGCTACAAATTTTGTATTATTGTTCAAAATAATCGTTAAACAGAAAATACGAAATTTATGACGAAACGTGGCCATGAGTTCATGAAAAATAGAAATTCAGTATGAAAAAGTTAGGATCTGTGTGATTTGTATATCTAAAAATATTTCTCAAGAAGTTTGAAAATAGAAAACTATTTTCTGAGAACACCTAAAGAGATTTATCTTAAAATAAATATTTTTATAACTATATTTTTTGAAAATTGTTTTAGAAAAATACAATCAAACAGCCTGTTGGTACAATATCTGATTCTTTTAGTTTAAAAAATATATATTTTCAAAAAATGCAAATCATTCAATTTATTAATTTCAATATAATAAAACAAAAAAAAATGCAATTCTAGAAATTATAGTATAGTAAATTAAACAAGTTTTCCATGGTTACTTAAATAACATTTATTAGAAGGGTAATGAATGAAGATTTTGAATAAAGTAATTTAGAGGAATCAAATTTCTTACAAGTTGGGGTTATAATGATATTATTACTGAAGGTGATTATAAAGGAGTCATGTCACTCTCTCATGTGGATTACATTTGTTCTATTCTGATGGAGGATGTTAAGGATCTCCTTAACGGCATTAACAAAAGTTTCTGATTAATTTAGTCTCCTCGCCAATGTAATGGGGTCACTTATGGTTTGGCAAAGTGCACGTAGAACTATAAAGAAAGTGACCCCCATTTGCATATTTGGCTTTCTTGGCTTATATCTATGATTCATGTTGATTTGGATTTTATTGCTTGATGTTGGTTTGTTCGTGTTGTTGTTGTATTGTTAGGTGAAAAAAGAGTTAAAATTACCTAGGAGGTAACGAAAAATAGCCTAGAGGGGGGAGGGGGTGAATAAACTTTTTATGGATTTAATAATCAATTAAAATTATTTTGCAGAATTTCAATTTTAATAGTCACGAAACCATAGTTCTATAATAAGATTAATCAAGTAATAATGAACATAAATGTGGAAAGTAAATCATGATACGAAACAAATATTTTTTCGTGGAAAAATCTTGGGAACGTTCCAAGTAAAAAATCACGGATACACTTGAGTATCGATGCACTATGAATCAAAGAGTTTGTACAGACTTTATGAAAACGGGACTTAAAACCACTCTGATTTGCCATTCTCCACTCGACGTCTGAAAGTCTTGATCCACTCGCACTCCACAAAGCTCTCGTTCCGATCTCCGTACTCTGACGGCTCCACTTCTTAACGGATCAATGAACTACGAAGCCTCCTCCTTCGATCTCCATACTCTAACGGCTCCGTTTCTCAATGGATCTATACGACCATGTTGTACAAGGTGGTGTGATGATTTTTCAGCGACCGAGCGTTCAATTGTGCATAAGGATCACTAGTATTAAATTACAGTTAAAAAAACCCTCACAAACTAGAGAAAACCTTGATATAGAATGATCAAGCAATCTCTTTTTCTCTCTCTCTGCAAATGGATCTAATCTATAATATAATCGCAGAGATCTCACAAAAGCCACCCCAAAATCTATAGAGAATCCTCCTATTTATAGATAAAAAAATCCTATTTTGAGTAGACTTCTTTCCTTCTTGGACTAAGATTATTCCCTTGTATACTCTTGTAATTCGGAGTGAATCTACCCAATTTTGGTGTAAATAAACCTTATACACTTGCTAGGATGTCTTGGAATGTAACCCAAGTCACTGTAGTTCATAACAAGTAGAATTGCTTCAGTTGGAATTCTGCAGGTCGGTGGTGTACGCCTACCACTACGCCAATGCATAGGAAATGCTACGCCTATTCATAGGCATGGGCGTACCCATGTGCACAGGTTTGTGCAAAAACAAACTTTCCAACCACTTTTTGGTTGATATATGCATTGGTAGGCGTATCAAAAATCAAGAAATCCACCTTTTGTGTTTTGCCTTTCATTTATTCCCCTTTCATTCTTCTAACACGTTTCCCAAAATTTTGGCTTTGAAAAATGTCCCTTTTGCCCTCCGGAATGCATTTCCGTGGTCAAAAATTGTTTTATCTTCATTCCTCTTGTATTCTTCGTTACTTTAAGCTTGATTTGAGTTTGACGAAACTTGTTGATGCATTTACTTAAACACTGAAATTACCTAGACGATCAATGAAATAAGTCTAGAGGGGAGTGAATAGGCATTTTGTCGATTTTTATGATCAATTTAAATAATTTAGCTGAAATTCAATTTTAACCAATCACAAACCCTAATTCCCAATTCAAATCTCAAAATTGATCAATCAAGCAAATATGAATATAAGTGCAGAAATTAAAATCATGAGAAGACATAGAGATTTTTATGTGAAAAACCTTGGAAAGACTCCAAGTAAAAATCACGGATACGCTCGAGTATCAATGCACTATGAATTAGAGAATTTGTACAGACTCTATGAAAACAGAACTTACAACCACTGTAATTTGATGTTCTTCACTCGACGTCTGAAAGTCTAGATTCACTCGCACTCCATGAAACTTTCGCTCCGATCTCCGTACTCTGACGGCTCTGCTTCTCAACAGATCAAAATCACCACGAAGTCTCCTGCTTCAATCTCCGCACATAAACGGTTCCATTCTTCAACAGATCAACGCAACCATGTTGCTATAAACGATGTGTGAATTTTTTAGCAACTAAACCATTCAATCGTGCATAGAAATTGTCAATGTAGAAGCACGATTGAAGACGTCCAATAACAAGAGAGAACTTGTGTATCTCTAATCACTCAATAATATTCTCTTACCATATGTATATCTCTGTAGAAGAAGAAGATGAAATTGTAGAAAACTTGCAGAGAATTCTTAAAGACGTGCCTCCTCTTGATGTAGACTTGGGTATTTATAGACAATGATGATCCAAACCTTAAGTTTGCTCTTTCTCGTAATTTTACATCCAAACCCTATATTCTTGTGAATATCATTTATATACCACGCACTTTGATGTATATAAGTCGTGGACATATCATAAAACCAACCCATGGACAAATCAGACATCGTAGCAAAATTTACCCAAAATCTTGCCGCAGCTACGCTTCAAGAATACTGGGCCTACCTTTCAAGCGTAGGTCCAAGCGTACCTCCAAATGTACCTCCAATCGTAAAAATGTGTTTTCCAGCCACTTTTTGAAACTGAAAGCGTAGGCATTTTTGTTAAAACCACTTTTCTTCGCAACTGCGCCAAAATGACTCTCTTGAACCCACGATAGTTTTTGCTTGAAGTGACAGCTTCGAAAAATGTCATTTTCGCCCTCCGGGAGATATTTTTACTCAATACGCTCATTTTTTCACTTCCCCTGTAATCTTCATTACTTCAATATGCCTTTGTCGAAGCTTGTAGACGTCGATGAAACCAAATCGACCTATCTAACACTCAACATGGTTATTGTCTAGAACATGCCATAAACAAACAATACACAAAAATGTTCTTACAATCTTCCCCTTGGCATTTATGAGACAAAATCATATTTTACAATATAGCCCCACAAATAATAACATAACATCTATACCTATGAACACACACCAACAAACATAGATATAAACTGTCACCTTGCTTTCATGATGAACTACCAAACCTATAACCACAATACTGAACAAACCATTAAACGCACGTGTGAAAAACAAATATAAACCAACATAATGATTATCATAAAATCATACCAATAATACACACATAATGATCATCATTCTCCCCTTGAGAATAAACTCCCCCTTGCTAAATACTTCTCCCTCTTAATCAAACAATCTCTCCCCCTTACTTAATACTTCTCCCCTTTTTTGTCACTGAAATGTCAAGCAAAGAGAGTATATGTCATAGCAACAATGTAGACAGATGCAAGGAAATACTCAAGGAAAAAATACCAAGATACAGAACTCTTATCAGATCATATCCAAATTCTCAGGGTAATAGAAATATCTACTATGCATGACCCTACTACTAATGCATGAATGCAAAATGTCATGAATAAAAATAAAATAAAATATTTTTGTTTTTAGAAATCTATGAGCAAGGCTGTAGAGACTCAAATCAAATCATTAACACATCATATTCTCATATTTAAACTGACCATTATTCACACGGTATAGAAGAAAATCAGCACACATACCTTGTAAACTCAAGAATGCACAAGTCAAGTTTTACAAATATATATATATGAAGATTCTCATGTGCAAACACTAAGGTAAGATGAAAACAATACATACTAAAGCTAATAATTTCCCCACCAACCATTATGATAATTTAATCCAAGATCCAAACTAGAAGACAAAAATAAAAGATATTTTCTCTTTTGTCACATAATTTCCTCATTTTCATCTTTTCAACTTTTTCACCATATCCCTTTTTGTCTTTCTAAGCTCCGAACTTTCCAGCGAGAATTTTTAGTCCCGACCAACTGGGCCCGAGCTTCTTCCATGGGATTTATGCTCATCAATTATCTCTCCTTTTTGGATTAAAGAACTGTTTTTTGTATCTATTTTTTTTTATCATTTAATCATTTCCTCTTCTTTCACCATTACCATTACGTTCATACTCATGTAAAAGATATTTCATGCATAGACCAATCTAGCATAACTCATGAACCTTCAAAACACTTCGGGTTAAATAAAAAAATTAACAGATTCAGACATTATAATCATCACCGAATCAACTAGCACCTAAGATTAAAGTTTTGTAACATAAAATAATCATGTCAAGTGATCATCTAAAAATCTTAGGTCAGACTAATACCTCTACTTCACATATGCATAATGAGACAAGTAAATGTGAAAATAGAGTAAAATATGATAATTTTTGTACTCTAGCCAAGCTCAACAGTCTAAAAAAATTTATTGTCATTTATTCCAAAAATAAAATGCATGCATGAATAAAAATAATACAAATGCATGATTACCTATCAATTCTAGGAAAAAAATGCAATGTGTTCCTAAAATGATAGATAAGAATATATATATTCTAAATAAAGCATACCAATAGATTTCCTAAGACTAACATGTTTTTCAAAATCTAATGATTTTGTAAAGATATCTCCTAACTAAAAATCTGTGGATATGAACTCTAGAGACACTATACCATTTTCAACAAGATCACGAATAAAATGATGTCGAATATCTATATGTTTTGTCCTAGAGTGTTGAGCGTGATTTTTAAAAATATTTATTGCACTCGTGTTATCACAGAATACAGTCATCGTACCTTGAGAAAAACCATAATCCTGCAACATCTGGTGCATCCAAAAAACATGAGTACAACAACTACCAACTACTATATACTCAGCCTCAGCAGTGGAAAGAGAAACATAATTTTACTTCTTGTTATGCCAAACAACTAAGCAACTTCCAATATAAAAACACCATCCACTAGTACTTTTTCTATCATCGACATTACCGGCCCAATCAGCATTAGAAAAAGATGCGATATCAGTATTAGTACCTGATAGATACCACAGTCCATAATTCACTGTCCCTTTAACATACTTGATAATCCTTTTCACAACTGTAATATGAGACTCCTTAGGACTTGCTTGGTAACGTGTGCACAAACCAACACTAAAAGCTATGTCAGGTCGACTAGCAGTCAAGTACAACAAAGTCCTAATCATACTCCTATAAAGTGTAGGTTCAACATCTTTACCATTAGTATCTATGCTAAGCTTGACACTGGTACTCATTGGAGTACGAGCATCCTTAACCTTTTCCAAACCAAATTTCTTTACTAATTCCAAGGCATAACGAGTTTGAGAAACAAAAATCCCATCATTTAATTGCCTAACTTGAAGCCCTAGAAAGAAGTTTAATTCCCCAATCATGCTCATCTCAAATTCATGTTTCATTTGATCTCCAAAATAATGAGCAAGCTTATCAGAAGTGGAACCAAACACAATATCATCAACTTAAATTTGAGCAACAACTATATCACTATCAACTTTTTAAATAAATAGTGTTTTGTCCACTCCCCCTCGAGTAAAACCTATTCCCAATAGGTAATCAGTCAACCTTTCATGCCAAGCTCTAGGAGCTTACTTTAGCCTATGCAAAGCCTTTTTCAGCCTGTAAACATGACCCGGACAATGAGGATCTTCAATTCCTTTGGGTTGCTCCACATATACTTCCTCATGAAGAACACCATTCAAAAATGCATTATTCACATCCATTTGATACAACTTGAATCCAATATGACAAGCAATAACAAACAAAATCCGAATAGATTCAACCCTAGTAACCGGAGCAAAAGTCTCATAAAAATCAATACCCTCCATCTGAGTATATCCTTGAGCAACAAACCAAGCCTTATTCCTAACAACTATACCATTTTCATCCTTTTTATTCTTGAAAATCCACTTGGTACCAATAACGTTTATCTCTTTCGGTCTAGGCACAAGATACCATGCATCATTCTTAACAAACTGCTGAAGTTCTTCTTGCATAACATTTATCCACTCACTATCTTGAAGAGTTTCTTTGACATTTTTAGGTTCCAAGTAATATGTATAACATGCATACGAAACCTCATTCCTAGCCTTTCTCCGTGTCACCATCATCTGATCAACAAATCCTATAACATTATCCAAATAATGGTACAACTTTACCCTTACAAATGGTTCTTTAGAAGGAGTAGTCTGAGCATCACAAGTTTGATCATGCAATTCTATAGGACTAAAACTATCATCATGAACCACATTATCCTTTTTACCAATATCAGAAGAATCATTTCCTAACTGAAAGAACAGCTCATTATCTTCCTCTTCAACTGATGTTGGATGCTCATCAATACATGAGTCATCAACCACTACATTGGCATATTCCATCATCGTTTGAGTTCTAAGGTTAAAAACCATATATGCCCGACTTGTCAATGAATACCCAAAAATATTCCTTCATCACTCTTAGACTCAAATTTCCCAATGGATTCCCGATCTCTAAGAATATAACATTTTGCTCCAAAAATCTTGAAATATTTCAAATTGGGTTTCTTGTCATTCCACAATTCATAGAGAGTTTTTAAAGTGTCAGGCCTAAGATAAACTCTATTTGAGGTATAACACGCTGTGTTCACTGCCTCAGCCCAAAAATACCTAGGAACATTCCTACCCTGTAACATAACATTGGCCATTTCTTGAATAACCCTATTTTTTCTCTCAACTACTCCATTTTGTTAAGGAGTTTTAGGTGCTTAAAATTCATGTTTTATTCTTCTCTCTTCACAAAACACTTCAATTTATGAATTTCCAAACTCTCTTCCATGATCACTCCTTACTTTAGAAATGAAACAATTCTTCTCAGTCTGAATTTTTAAACAAATGTTCTTAAGACTTTCAGGAGCTTCAGACTTTTCACTTAAAAATCCAACCCATGCAAACCTTGAGTAATCATCCACCATGACAAAAATATATTTCTTTCCTCCTTTGCTCATTGTCATAATGAGACCCATTAAATCAATATACAACAGCTCTAAAGATCTAGAAGTACCAATGATATTTGTCTTTTTATGCTGACATCTGATTTGTTTACCTTTCTGACATGATCCACACACAATCCTTTTTGCATAACCAAGCTTAGGGACTCCCTTAACAATTTCACCCTTCGTAATTTTTGTTAATTTACAAAAATTAACATGTCTCATCCGCTGATGCCAGATTTCAATTTCATCAAGTTTAACTCTATTGCATAACAATTCAGAACTAGGAACAATGCAATAGTTATTATCAGTTGAACGCATACCTTTCATCATGCAATTCCCAGAATAGTTAATGATTGAACACTTATCAGGTGAAAATGTGACCTTATGATTGTTATCACATATATGATTTATGCTCAACAAATTTGCTACATAAAGCACATCTTCTAGTTTAGGTAGACCAAGAATCACAACCGTACCTTTTCCTTTAACATTTGACTTATTTTCATCACCAAACATTACTAACCCACCATGACACTCCTCGAGAAATCCAAAAAATGACTTATCTCCAGTCATATGCCTCGAACATCCACTATCCAGATACCAAGAAGTAGATTTGCATACTCTAAGAGCAGTATGAACTACAAGACAGTGTAGCTCACCTTTGTGAATCCATGCCTTCTTCATCTTTGGAACTCCATTCGCCAATCTTGACAAATTCTTCATTTCTTCATTCAGCATTCGAATTTGATCTTGAACATGATCTTCATGTTAAACTCTTTGTTCCTTCACTGACTTCAACACCTTCCCTCGCAGCTTTAAACACCTTGGTCGAATATGACCTTTTATACCACAGTGGTGGCAACATGAACAAACCTTTGAACTCTATCAAGCAACCTCTTATGATATCTAGCAGTAAGAAAAGGCTTGTTTTCAATAGGTCTTATGACATAGGATTGAACACCAGGATTCGAATTTGAATTTTCTTGTGAAGAACTAGACGTTACATGGGAGGCCTTTACAAAGGTGATTTTTGCAACAACATTCGAATTCGGCGTTACTCCAACAAAACCCAAACCATTTGTATTTCCTGCAGGTTTTCCAACACTCAACATATGACTAAGCCTAAGAGATCCACTAGACAACTTCTAAATAGTTAAGTTAGCATCTTTCAGCTCTTTTTCCAAACCATCAATCTTAGTAGATTTCTCAACCACTTCCTTATTGAGATCATCTACTAATTTCAAAACCTGAGTTCTCTCTAGTTCAGATTTTTTCAATTCCTCAACCAACTTGACCTTTTGAGTCTGTAAAATATTTTGAGCTTAAGAACTATTGGCTAATTCATCTTTTAAAGAATGTAACTCTTTGTCCATGTTAAGACTCTTAGTCAATAGTTTCATGTGATTTTTATGAAGTTGTGCAGTCTTATCAAGTAATTTGTCATAAGACTCTTAAAGCGTTTCATCACAATCTTCATCACTCTCACAACCTTCTTCTTCAAACATCGCCAAACTTGAAGTAACTTCTTTAACCTCCTTGCTTTGTGCAGCAAACACAGTGAAATTCTCAGAATCATCACTTACTTTTGATTATGTCGCATCACTAGCTTATCCATTCTCAGAGTCATCATCCAAACTGACAGCTAATCCGTTGGATTTCTTCAGAGTGTTTTCACATTCTGCAACTATATGACCATATCCTTGACATTCAAAACATTGAGGTTTCTTCTTTCTAGGATCAGACTTGTCCTTCCTAGTTTAAGTTTTATTTCTACTTCTAGACTTACCTAACTTATCTCCAAATTGTTTTCCTTGCCCATTCTGTTTAGCCTTAACAAATTTGTTCAACCTCTTAGCAAACATGGTAAAATCACTCAAAATCGACTCACTTTCTTCATCAGATTTAACATGATCCTCCCTAATTGTTTTGACAGTTATATTCTTCTCTTTTATGCCACTAGCCTTCTTAGGGGCATTTTTTAACATCTCCATCTCATAAGATTTAAATTTTCAGCCAATTCTTCAACCTTAATTCTTTAAGACTTATGACCTCTGAGATGGCAGTGACCTTAGATCGAAAACGTTCAGGAAGAGACATAAGGATTTTCATTACTATCGTAGTATCAGGAATAAGCTCACCTAGATTATGACAACCTATCACAATATCAGTTAATCTAGTCTTAAAGTAGGCGAATACCTCATCCTCCTCCATCTTTAGCTGTTCAAATTGAGAATTCAAAATTTGAAGCTTTGATTATTTCACCTTCGACGTTCCTTCATGAGTGACTTGGAGAATGTCCCAAGCTTCTTTAGCAATTACGCACATAACAATCCTCTTGAACTCACTCGGAGTTACATCATTGTATAATGCATTCAATGCCTTCGAGTTCCAATTCGCGTTATTCATCTCGACAACAGTTCACTCGTTTGACGGTTTTGCTTTCACTTCATTAGTCACATCATCTTTCACAGTGGGACGTGAGTATCCTACTTCTACAGCATTCCACGCTCTCTCATCTAAAGATTTTAAAAATGCTCTCATCCTCGCTTTCCAATATATGTAATTCAACCCATCAAACAAAGGGGATCTAGATATGGAACCTCTTTCACGAGGCATCTCCATCGTCTAAGTTCACAATCTAACCCTAGGTAGTTAACCTAAATCGGGGCAACCACGCTCTGATACCAATTGAAATTACCTAGATGATCAATGAAATAAACCTAGAAGGGGGTGAATAGGCTTTTTGTTGATTTTTATGATCAATTAAAACTATTTAGCGGAAATTCAATTTTAACCAGTCACAAACCCTAATTCCCAATTCAAATCTCAAAATAGATCAATCAAACAAATATGAATATAAGTGCAGAAATTAAAATCATAAGAAAACACAAAGATTTTTACGTGAAAAACCTTGGAAAGACTCTAAGTAAAAACCACGGATAGGCTCGGGTATCGATGCACCATGAATTATAGAATTTGTACAGACTATGAAAACAAAACTTACAATCGCTGTAATTCGATGTTCTTCACTCGACGTCTGAAAGTCTAGATTTACTCGCGCTCCACGAAGCTTTTACTCTGATCTTCGTACTCTGACGGCTCTGCTTCTCAACATATCAAAATCACCACGAAGCCTCATGTTTCGATCTCCGCACTCAAACGGCTCCGTTCTTTAAAGAATCAACGCAACCACGTTGCTATAGATGGTGTGTGAATTTGTCACCAACTATACCACTCAATCATGCATATAAATCATTGATGTAGAAGCACGATTGAATACGTCCAATAGCAAGAGAGAACTTGTGTATCTCTAATCACTCAATAATATTCTCTTACCATATGTATCTCTGTAGAAGAAGATGAAGCTGTAGAAAAATTGTAGAGAATTCTTCAAGACGTGCCTCCTCTTGTTGAAGACTTGGGTATTTATAGACAATGATGGTTCAAACCCTAAGTTTGCTCTTTCTCGTAATTTCACATCTAAACCCTATGTCCTGGTGAATATAATGTATATAACACCCACTTTGATGTATATAAGTCGTGGACATATCATAAAACCAGCCCATGGACAAATCAGACATCGTAGCAAAATTTACCCAAAATCTTACCGCAGTTACGCTTCAAGCGTACCTCCAAGCGTAAAAATGTGTTTTACAGCTACTTTTTGAAACTGAAAATGTAGGCTTAAGCGTAGGCATTTTTTTGAAAACCAATTTTCTTCGCAACTAAGCCAAAATGAACCTCTTTAACCCATGATACTTTTTGTTTGAAGTGACTGCTCCAAAAAATATCATTTTCGCCCTCTAGGAGACATTTTTACTCAATACGCTCCTTTTTTTCACTTCCCCTATAATCTTCATTACTTCAATATGTCTTGTCGAAGCTTGTAGACGTCGATGAAACCAAACCGACCTATCTAACACTCGACATGGTTATTGTCTCGAACATGCCATAAACAAACAATACACAAAAATATTCTTACAAACACTTTAATTTTTCTAAACCTACCCGACCTCATAATTCACTCAACATAGTTATTGTCTAGAACATGCCAACAATAAACAATACTAACAAGTGTTTTTACAATCTCCCCCTTGATATTTCTTAGACAAAACCATGTTTTACAAAGATATCCTCACGAATAACAACATAGCATCTATACCTATGAGCACACACCCACAAACATAGACATAGACTATTATCTTGCTCTCTTGCGATCTTCCAATCCTACAACCACGACACTAAACAATATACCGTGAAAAGCAAGTGTGGAAAACAGATATAACCAAATATAATGATCATAAGAATAACATAATAACAATAAATGCATAATGATCATCATAGTATAAAAAACTCATTCTCAATAAGAAAACTCTCCCCCTTAACTAAATATTTCTCCCCCTTTTTGACACTGAAATGCCAAGCAAAGAGAGACCAATATAATCAATCTGGAGAGATGAAGGGAAGTATTCAAATATCACTACAAAATATAGGATTCTACAAGATCATATCCAGATTCTCAGGTAAAAACAAATCTCTACAGTGCATGAACCTATTTCTAATACATGAATGCAAACTATCATGAACGAACATAAAAATCTATTTTTGTTTTAGAAATTTGTGAGCAAGGCAGTAGAGATGATGAGCTTATCATTAACACAATCACATTCTCGAAGTCGACTTACCCATCATACACATGTTTGTAAAGATAATCAGCACTCATACCTTGTAGGCTCAAGAATGTACAAGTCAAGTTTTGTGCATTCTTGAGTCTACAACCATGATGATAACTCAGTTCAAAACCCAAGCTAGAAGTAAAATCTTTAACTTGGACCTTCTTGCTAATTAATAACAATATTTTAGCACAAAGCATACTAGTATTCACATGCTTTCTAAGATGTCCTTATAATGAGGATTCCGTCAATGACTCCCAACCAGGTGGTTTAAGGCACTAGGTGATAAAGCACTCTTCAAACATCACACCTTGAACATTTAAGCACGACCCGAATCCTAGCAGTCTAAAATTAGAGTTAATCAATTCATCCTTTTAACGTGAACACTCAATGTTTCTTGAGGTACTGAGATCCGATTACTTAGTAAAAAAGATCATTGCTCTAGGGGGTTTAAATAAATAATTATATTTAAATTTTTCTCCTTTTTTTTTCAATATTACCCCAATATTCATGAGCATGCAATAAGTATTCAAAAGTACAGATCAATCTAACCTAGCTCATGAACCAACATATCACCTAGGGTTATATGAGAAATATTACAAGTTTCAGCAAGCATTACGATCATCTCCGAAGTAAAACGAGCACCTAAGATTAAGGTTTTGTTTTTAACATAGAATAATCATGCCAAGTGAACATCCGAAATCCTTAGGTTAGGCTAACACCCCTACTTCCCATATGCATAATCAGACAAGGAAATATGAGAATAAAGTGAATTATAACAACCTTCGTACTCTAGCCAAACTCATCATTCCAAAAATTTTATTTTATGATTTTTTTTTCATAATGCATGCATGAATTTATAAACTAAAAATGCATGTTAATGTATCAATTTTAGGAAAAATGATGCAATGTATTCATAGAATGATACATATGGAGATATCTATTAGAAAGAAAACATACTAATAGATTTCATAAGACTTACATGCTTTTGAAAATCTAATGGTTTTGTAAAGATAGATATCAACTGAGAATCTATGGATATAAACTCTAGAGACACTATATAGTCTTCAACAAGATCTCGAATGAAATTATGTCGAATATCTATTTTCTTTGTCCTAGAGTGATGAAAATGATTTTTAGAAATATTTATCGCACTTGTGTTATCACATAACACAATCATTGTGCCTTGTGAAAAATCATAATCCTATAACATCTGGCACATCCACAATACCTGAGTACAACAATTACCAACTGCTATATACTCAGCCTCAACAGTGGAAAATGAAACATAATTTTGCTTTTTACAATGCCAAGCAACTAAGCAATTTTCAACGTAAAAACACTCTCCACTAGTACTTTTTCTATCATCTACATTACCAGTCTAATCAGCATCAGAAAAAGATGCAATATCAGTATTAGAACCTGATGAACACCAAAGTCCATAATTCACTGTCCCTTTAATATATTTGATAATCTTTTTTACCACAGTAATATGAGACTCCTTAGGACTTGTTTGGTAATGTGCACACAAACAAACACTAAAAGTTACGTCAGGTCGACTGGCAGTCAAGTATAACAAACTCCCAATCATACTCCTATAAAGTATAGGATCGACATATTTGTCTTTAGTATCTTTGATAAGCTTGACAGTTGTACTCATAGGAGTACGAACATCCTTAGCCTTTTCCAAACCAAGCTTATTTACTAATTCCAAGGCATAAGGAGTTTGGGAAATAAAAATCTCATCACTTAATTGCCTAATCTGTAGCCCTAGAAAGAAGTTCAATTCACCAATCATGCTCATCTCAAACTCATGTGTCATTTGATCTCCAAAATAATGAGCAAATTGTTCTAAAGTGGAACAAAAACTATATCACCATCATAGATTTGAGCAATAACTATATCACTATCAATTTTTTGAATAAACAGTGTTTTATCCACTTTCCCTTGGGTAAAACCCGTTCCTAATAGGTAGTCGGTCAGTCTCTCGTGTCAAGCTCTAGGAGTTTTGTTTAGCCCATAAAGAGCTTTTTTAATCCTATAAACATGATCAGGATAATAAGGATCGTTAAATCCTTTGGGTTGCTCCACATATAATTCTTCATGAAGAATGTCATTCAAGAATGCACTTTTCACGTCCATTTGATACAACTTGAATCCAAGATGACATGCAATCGCAAATAGAATTCGAATAGATTCAAACCTAGCCACTGGAGCGAATGTTTCATCAAATTATATACCCTCCAACTGAGTATAACCTTGAGAAACAAGCCTAGCCTAACAACTGTACCATTTTCATTCTTCTTATTTTTGAATTTCCATTTGGTACCTATCACATTTATGTCCTTAGGTCTAGGCACAAGATACCACACATCATTCTTAAAAAACCGTTGAAGCTCTTCTTGCATATCATTTATCCATTCACTATCTTGAAGAGCTTCTTTAACATTTTTAGGTTCTAAGAAAGATGTATAGCACGCATATGAGACTTCATTGCCGTTCTACGAGTCACCATCATCTGATCGAATGATCCTATGACTTTATCTAAAGGATGGTTCAACTTAACCCTAGAAGATGGTTTCTTAGTATAAGTAGGTTGTACATCACGAGACTGATCATGGGATTCTATAGGACCAGGAATATCATTATGAACCACGTTTTCCTTTTTAGTAACAACCAAATAATCATTCCTTAAAGAAAAAAACGGCTCACTATCTTCCTCCTCTATAGACATAGTAGACTCATCAATACATGAGTCATCAACCACTACTTTGGCAGATTTCATCATAGTTTGGATTCTAAGGTTAAAAACCCATAAATATTCCCTCATCACTCTTAGACTCGAATTTTCTGATAGACTCACGATCTCTAAGAATATAGCATTTTGCTTTAAATACCCTGAAATATTTCACATTAGGTTTCTTGTCATTCCACAGTTCATAGGGAGTTTTTAAGGTGTCAGGCCTAAGATAGACTCTATTTAAGGTGTAACAAGTTGTGTTCACTGCCTCGATCCAAAAATATCTAGGAACATTCCTACCATGTATCATAATATTCACCATTTCCTGAATAACCCTATTCTTCCTCTCAACCACCCCCATTTTATTGTGGAGTACGTGGTGCTAAAATTTCATACTTTATTCCTCTTTCATAAAAAAAACTTCAATATTTGAATTTTTAAACTTTTTTCCATGATCACTCCTCACTCTAGTAATGGGATAATTATTCCCAATCTGAATTTTTAAACAGATACTCTTAAAAATTTTAGGAGCTTCAGACCTTTTACTCAAAAATCCAACCCATGTAAATCTAGAGTAATCATCTACTATGACAAAAATATACTTCTTCCCTCTTTTGCTCATGGTCCTAGTGGGACCTATTAAGTCAATATGCAACAACTCTAAGGGTCTAGAAGTACCAACAATATTTGTCTTCCTGTGATGACGTCTCACTTGTTTAACCTTTTGACATGGTCCACACACAATCCATTTTCCATAACCAAGCTTAAGGACACCTCTGACAATTTCACGCTTAGTAATTTTTGTTAGATCACGAAAATTAACATATCTTATTCGTTGGTGTCAAATTTCAACTTCATCAAGCTTAACTCTATTGTAAGACAAATCAGAATTAGGGACGATGCAATAGTAGTTATCAGATGAACGTATACCTTACATAATGCAATTTTCAGAATAGACAATAATAGAACATTTATTAGGAGAAAAATTGACATTATGGTTGTTATCGCATATCTAGCTTATACTCAGCAAATTAGCTTTTAGACCCTCAACATAAAGCACATATTCTAGTCTATGTAGAACAGAAGCCACCACAGTACCTTTCCCTAGAACTTTAGACTTCTTTCCATCACCAAAAGTAATTGTTCCAACATGACAATCCTCAAGAAAACTAAACAATGTCTTATCTCCAATCATGTGCCTAGAACATCCACTATCTAGATACTAGAAGCTAGAATCACGTGCTCTAAAAGCAGTATGAACTACAAAGCAATGAAGCTCACATTTCCTAACCCATGCCTTTTTCAGCTTTGAAGCTCTATTTGCCAATTTAGACAAATTCTTTACCTCTTCACTTAACCCTATGATTTGATCTTGAACATTGTCTCCTTGTTGAGTTATTTGTTCCTTCACTGATTTCAAAGTTTTTCCTCTCAGCTTTGAACACAAAGGTCGAATGTGACCTCTTACTCTACAATGGTCATATATAGGAACAACCCTTCAAACTTTATCAGTCGAACTCTTATGATATCTAAAGGTAAACGAATGGTTGTTTTCAACAGGTTTTCTAACATAAGATTGAGTACTAGGATTCCAGTTTGAATTTCCTTGGGAAGAACTAGATGCTCCACAGGAAGCTCTTACAAATGTGATTTTTGAAACGACATTCGAATTACGAGTTACTCCATCAAAACCCAACCCCTTTATATTTCTTACGAATTTTTCCATACTCAACATCTTATCAAGCTTAAGTGTTCCATCAGACCATTTACGAAGAGTTGAGTTAGCATCTTTCAATTCCTTTTCCAAACCCCCAATCTTGGTAGATTTCTCAACTAATTCAGACTTTTGAGTGATTACTTCATTTTTGAGATCATCTGCACTCTTCAATGCTTGATTCATTTCATGTTCAGACTTAGTCAACTCTTCAGACAATTTAGCCTTTGGGTCTGTAGGAGATTTAGGGTTTGAGAACTATTGGCTAATTCATCTCTTAAATAATGTAAATTTTTGTCCATGCTAAGACTTTTAATCAATAGTTTAGTGTGATTTTTGTGAAGTTGTGTGGTCTTATCAAGTAATTTATCATAAGATGCTTGAAGTGAGTCATCACAATCTTCATCACTCTCAGACCCTTCATCTCCTGATGTTGCATTCACTGTAGTAACATTTTCATCCTTCTCAATATGCGATGCAAACACAGTGAAGTTCTTAGACTTATCTCCTTCCTTCGAGTTTATCGTATCACTAGCTGATCCATCATTAGATTCATCATCTCAAGTGACAGTTAAGCCTTTGGACTTTTTCAAAGTGTTTGCACACTCTGCAGCTATGTGACCCTACATTTGACACTCAAAATATTGAGATTTCTTCTTTTTAAGGTCAAACTTGTCATTCCGAGATTGGGTTCTATTCCTATTTCTTGACTCACCTAATTTATCCCTAAATTTTTGTCCTTTGACATTCCTTTTAGTATTAGTATCTTTCACGAATTTGTTAAACCTTTTAGCAAACATGACAATATCATTCAGATTCAACTCACTTTCTCCATCAGACTCGATAGGATCCTCCCTAGTGGTTTTAAAAGCTATGCTCTTCTCTTTTGTGTCGCTAGACTTCTTAATGGAATTTTTTTAACATCTCCATCTCATAATATTTTAGGTTCCCTGCCAATTCTTCAACATCATGATTTTAGATATGACAGTAACCTTAGAACGAAATTGTTCATGTATAGACATAAGAATCTTCTTCACTATGGTCATCTCAAGGATGGGCTCACCTAAATTGTAACTATTAGTTACTATGTTAGTTAATTTCATCTCAAAATCCGCATACACTTCATTCTTTTCCATCCCGAGTTGTTCAAATCGTGAATGTAACAATTGGAGTTTAGATTGTTTAACAATTGAAGTACCTTCATGAGTAACTTGGAGCATATCCCAAGTTTCTTTGGCAATTTCGCACATAGAAATCCTTCTAAACTCACTCGCGGTCACATCATTGAATAGTGCACACAAAGCTTTTGAATTCCAATTTGAACTATTCGATTCAACAGAAGTCCACTCACTTGAAGGTTTTGGTTTTGGTTGATTTGACATCGCATTCATCACAGTAGGAGGTGAATATCCTATCTCTATAACCAACTAAGCTCTCTCATCTAGAGATTTCAAGAACGCTCTCATCCTCGCTTTCTAATAGGTGTAATTCAAGCCATCAAACAAAATGGACCTAGATACGGACCCTCCTTCACGAAGTATATCCATATCCTAAGTTCAGGATCTAGCCCTAGGTAATTAACCTAAATCTAGACAACCCGCTCTAATATCAATTGAAATTACCTAGGAGATAACAAAAAATAGCCTAGAGGTGGGTGAATAGGCTTTTATGGATTTAATAATCAATTAAAATTATTTTGCGGAATTTCAATTTTAATTAGTCACGAAACCATAATTCTCTAATCAGATTAATCAAACAATGATGAAATTAAGTGCGGAAAGTAAATCATGAAATGATACTGAGATTTTTAAGTTGAAAACCCTTGGAAACTCTCCAAGGAAAAAACATGGATACACTCGGGTATCGATGCACTATGAATCAAAGAGTTTGTACAGACTCTATGAAAACAGGACTTACAGCCGCTTTGATTTTCCATTCTCCACTCGACATCTGAAAGTCTTGATCCACTCGTGCTCCACGAAGCTCTCGCTCCGATCTCCGTACTCTGACAGCTCCGCTTCTCAACGGATCAATGAACCACACAGCCTCCTATTTCGATCTTCGTACTCTAACGGCTCCGTTTCTCAACAGATCGATACAATCATGTTACACAAGGTGGTGTGATGATTTTTCAACAACCGGGCGTTCAATTGTGCGTAAGGATCACTTGTATTGAATCACAATTAAAAAAACCCTCACAAACTAGAGAAAACCTTGATATAAAATGGTCAAGCAATCTATTTTTCCCTCTCTCTGCAAACGGATCTGATCTATTATATAATCGCAGAGATCTCACAAAAGCTACCCCAAAATCTGTAGAGAATCATATTTTGAGTAGACTTGTTTTCTTCTTGGAATATGTTTCTTCCATTTGTATAATCATCTTGTAATTAAGAGTGAATTTACCCAATTTTAGTGTAAATATACCTCTTATACACGTGCGGATGTCTTGGAGTGTAACCCAAGTCATTGTAGTTCACAACAAGTAGAATTGTTTCAGTCAAAATTCTGCAGGTCAGTGGCGTACGCCTACCACTACGCCTATGCGTAGGAAATGTTACGCTTATGCGTAGGCATGGAGATACCCATGTGCGCAGGTTTGCGCAAAAATCAACTTTCTAGCCATTTTTTTGTTGCTGTATGCGCTAGTAGGCGTAACAAAAATCATAAAATTCACTTTTTGCATTTTTCCTTTCATTTACACCATTTTCATTCCTCTAACACGTTTCCCAAAGTTTTGGCTTTGAAAAATATATGTTTTGCCCTTTGGAATGCATTTTCGTGGTCCAAACTTGTTTCCCCTTTATTTATCTTGTATTTTTCGCTACTTTAAGCTTGATTTGAGTTTGACGAACCTTATTGATATCTTTGTTTGACTAGTTTAATTTTCCTAAATCTATCCGATCTCATAATTCACTCAACATGATAATTATCTAGAATATACCAACCATAAACAATACTATCAAATATTTTTACAAAAGTAATTTAGGAGTAAATTAGTAATACATTTATCTAGGATTGGATTGGATAGAAATGTGGTCATTGTGGTGTGCTAGTGGGGGCAATTACTCGGCCAAGTGCTTTTCATTAAAAAGGTGAATGGACAATGAAAACAGTATTGTCTTGATCATTCAACTTTTCAAAATTTCTTTTGAATATCCATTTACCACAACCACTTATTGGATGGATGCTATTGACTATATACATTATATATATAATAAATACAAGCACTTGTGTGTGTAAATTAATATACCCTAAATTATAGGTCCATGCTTGTGGAACTTTAAATAATGTTCACACATATTGGATAAAATTTTATTGATGGGATAGTCAAGAACACGTAAAAAGCACTCCCACATGACATGACAAACAACTCCCAGAAAGTGACTTACCCCTTGTGGTAGCCCAAGGGGCATTTTAGTGCCAAAGCAAGTTGCCAACTAGGAACACTAAATATATAATTACACTTTCACCCATATATATAGAGAGAGACACACAAATGTGAGGGAGACCTATATAAAAGGGATCTATGGGAAACTTTGTTTTAGAGGAATCTCGAAGATTTATATATCATTTGAAAAAAGGATATATTGAAGATATTGTATCACCAAATAATTTAGGATAAATTATACTTTCATCTCTGATTTTATTGTAAATTACACCTGCACCCTATATAGTTTTACTAATTACAATTTTTCCCCTTATTAACTGATTGACGTTCATGTCTTGCCACCAAAGAAGGAAAATGACATTTATACCCCTATATTTTAAATCAATTTTTATTTAAAAATATATATTTTGTGTCATTACCTATTTGCCTTTAACCAAAAAACAAACCCTAACCATCTTCCTCTTCCCCTCTCATTCTCTCTCACTACATATACATATACAGATATGGGGCTTCATTTCTCAATCTAGAGAGGGAAAGTGCGATGAAATATCTTTGGATTTTTGTTATTCAAAGATATGGGTCTTCATGTAATCAAGATATGGGTTTTCATTTCATGTAATAAAGGAAGTGACCCAATCATACACACATATATACATTTACAGATACAAACATATATATATATATATGTGTGTGCGTGCGCGCGCTTTTTAGTGAAAGAAAGTGAGTGTGAGTTTGGGAGATTTTAGAGAGAGAACGTGGGCTTGGGGTATTTTAGAGATGATATCAAAATTATTATTACGTAATCAAAGATTCTTTCAAATTGTTATTAGATTTGAAGTGTTGATTAGAAAATTCTAATTTCTAATCCAACACATATATATTGTATAAGATATACTTTTATCTCCTTGTTAATGTAAATTACATTTGCACCCATGTTTCACTAATTATACTTTCATTTCTTAATTTTTATTGAGTTCAATTAAGGATACTAGAACTTGTGAAATGACCTTTATACCCATACCTTTTAATTCATTTTAATTCTAAAATATCCTATATATTAAATTACACTTTTGCCCTCTGACCAAACCTTAACCTAATACTAATATACATAAACACAATATACCTACTACATGTATACATATATATATACTGAAAATCGGAGACCCATTTGTCGATTCACACCATCCGCCACCATCCCCTCCACCTAATCCCCACTCCATCACCAGTCACTGCCTTCCTCACCCACCTAGAGCTAGGGTTTTAAAACCCATTATGATTATTCTTGAACTTTAGTTTTGTGGTTTTGCAATGTGGATTTATAAATCGCAAGTTTGGAGCTAATTATTGAGTCTTGAAAAAATCATTTCACGGAAGGTCTTAAGTTCCAATAGCACTATCTTGTCGCCTTAACCAACCTACTTTTGAAAATGTCAAAGAGAATCAACTCTTACCTGGTTGGGAATCTTGGTCATATATATGTATGTATATATATAGAGAGAGGGGGGGGGGGGATTTTAGACATATATGTTTTTACACATATTTAGGGATAATTTAGTCATTGTACGCATAAAATTAAATGGATTGGGTTTGATCTCACCAGAGGTTAAACTGAAGGCGTCAAAGTGAAACAAATAAGAAATTAAAATGTAATTAGTAAAATAAGAGAGAGTGCGAGTGTAATTTACATTAATAATAAGAGATGAAATATAATTTACCCTATATATTGATTAATATGTCAAAAAGAAGTGTTGATTTGTCTTTTCACATTATTATATAGGGGTAAATATATTTTCACAAATATTTAGGGATAATTTAGTCATTTCAAGTCACAAAAATAGTTACATCAGTGTTGACTGTCTTTGAACTCGCCGAAGGTTGAACGAATGGGGTGTATCTGAAACAAATAAGAGATAAAATTATAATTAACAAAACTAATAGAGTGCAGGTGTAATTTATATTAACAAAAGAGGATGAAAGTATAATTTATCCATTAATTTAAGTCTGCCATTTCGTGATGAAACACATACAACAAATATATTTTTATTTATGAGGTATTTAGGGTAAGTTACTTAAAACTCCCCTCAAGTTTACTCTTTTTTCTTACGATATCCTCTCAATTATGAAATGAGCTTAGAACTCCTAAAGTTTCATAAAATGTTGTACCATGAACTTGCCCTCAAACTTTTTTACCCTTTTACCCTCCAAACTTTTTGTATTTCCACCTTACCTTTAATCCTATCCTAACTATTATATTTCTTAATTCTTTAAATTACAAAAATATTATTTCTTTTAGGTAGAATATTAATTATGTCATTTACTTTTAATGTATTAGACTAAATATACTCTCAAATCTTAAAAAAAAAAATTTGTAAGTTTTAATTATTTTATTTGTAAATCAATTAACTTGTTATTAAATTTTAGTTTGATTTAAATCATAAAACTCAATCCTAATTAATATATTCATAAATAAATCGCAATTTATGAATATATTTTATGAAAAGAAAGTTTCATTTGGCTAAAAAAAAATTAATTAGGATAATGAGTTTTATGATTTAAATCAAATTAAGTTTTATTGGAAAATGATATATATTTTGGAATATATATATAATTCGTCAAAAATATATATTTTTCGAATTGTTTTAAAAAAAATATGAATTGTTTTAAAAAAATATGAATTTTTTTCAAAAAATAAATTTTTTGGGAAAAATATATATTATGTTCCAAAATATGATTTTTTCCGAAAAATAATTTTTTTGAGAAAAATATATATTATTTTCCAAAATATGATTTTTTTTCGAAAATAATATAATTTTTTTCTGAAATATATATTTTTTATATTTTAGAAAATAATGTATATTTTTCATAAAAAAATCATATTTTTTAAAACAATTCAAAAAATATATACTTTTGACGAATCATATATATATATTCCGAAATATATATCATTTTCCAATATATATATATATATTCCAAAATACACATATTTTTTCGAAAAATAATTTTTTTGAAGGTTTGATTTCACTAAACTCTCCTATACTATTGATGGTAATTTTGGTATTATGACTCAAAATCATATTTTGGAACATAATATATATATTTTGAAAAAAATTCATATTTTTGAAAATAATATATATTTTTCTCAATAAAAATTATTTTTCAGAAAATATCATATTTTGGAACATAATATATATTTTTCCCAAAAAAATTATTTTTCTGAAAAAATTCATATTTTTTAAAAAGAATTCGGAAATATATATTTTTCACCAATTATATATATATTCTGAAATATATATCATTTTCCAATATATATATATTTTTCGAAATATATATATTTTGTTCAAAATATATATATTGTTTTCATAAATTGTGATTTATTTATGAATATATTAATTATGATTGAGTTTTATGATTTAAATCGAACTAAAAGTTAATACCAAGTTAATTGATTTACAAATAAAATAATTAGAACTTATAAAAAAAAAATTAACATTTAAGAGTATATTTAGTCTAATACATTAAAGGTAAATGGCATAATTAATATTCTAACTAAAAGAAACAATATTTTTGTAATTTAAATAATTAAGAAATATAATAGTAAGGATAAGATTAAAGGTAAGGTGGAAATACAAAAAGTTTGGAGGGTAAAAGGGTAAAAAATTTGAGGGCAAGCACATGGTACAAGAAAATGAAAGTTGAGGGGATATAGTAGAGAAAGAGAACAATTTACCCAAGTATTTATGAGTACAAAAATAGTGGGGTAATGTTTTTTTTAATAAAATTATTATTTCACACATAAATATATGATTTGATTGAAATCAACCACCAAACCATCATATAATATAATATAGGGTAAAGTGCATTAAAACCCCTGAATTATATTCTTTCTCTCAAGAAACCCCCCTAAACTATAATTTGTGCAACTAACTCCTTAAACTATCACATTTTGTTATAAAATAGCCCATTATCTTCAAACAAATTCATAAATGACCAAAATACCCTTTATTATTCAATTTTACTTAATGCATTTTTCTCTTTATTATAAATTATAAAATAATTGTTACTAGTTTGATGGCAAATCTCCGTTCAAATTTGCATAATTTACACAAAACATTTATTATGAATGAATTAATTAATGTTTTTAAGTTGGTTAAATAAATATTAAGTAAAATTTTAAAAATTAATTAAGTAATTACTCAATTCTATTTATGTATATAACATGATAAAAAAGTATTTATTATTTGAGTTCTTAGTAAATTCATTTTCAATACATCTTATGAAAATAAAAATTATTTTAGCATAAAAAAGTTAGAACTTATAATAACAAGTTTTATTGTTTATATCAAAGTAATTATAATAACATGTTAACTATTTCAAGTATAAAAAAAATTAGAAAAATTAATTCTATTTTATTTTCATTTGATAAAAAAGTATTTATTACTTGAAGCTAAAATTCCGGGTACTATACATCCCAGCTTCCTTCAACCTGCTACTTGGATGTCATAGAAGTGGTCCCCTCTACTTTACAGCAGAAAGTAAAATTTAATGATTTTAGATTGTTTAAATAAAATTAAGTAAGATTTTTAAAATGATTTAGTAATTACTCAACAATATTTATATATATAATACAAAAAATAATAATTTGTGATCTAAGTAATTTATAAATTTTGTATGAATGTATATCTTAGGAAAAGAAGTTTTTTATTTTTATTTTTATTTTTTATATTAGCATCTAAAAATTTCAAGCTTAAGGTAGTAAGTTTTATACATTAAATTAAACTAAATTTAATAACAAGTTTATTGTTTCAAATATAAAATAATTACAACTTATATTTTTCTCTTTTATTTTTGAGAATATATTTCATGCGGATACAATAAAGGTGCATAGTCTAATTTACATTTTAAAAGAGGAAAAAATTAGTGGTAATATTTAAAGAATAGGTAGGTTTATTAAGAAGGGTAGGATAGTCTTTTGCAAGGAAATTGGGGCAATTTGTAACAAAATGATAATTCAGGGGGTAATTTGAAGTTCAGGGGGTTAGTTGCAAAACTATAAAAGTTTAGGGGAGTTTATTGCACTTTACCCTATAATATAATTATTTATCAGCTATATAAGCTACAAAGACTATTAGACTAGCTTTAAAAGAGCAAAATGCTAAGTGGGTTTCAAAGGATATTATTTGCCTCCATTAGTGGCATTAAGAAAAGTAGTAGCGTAGTGGCCTCATCATTAATTTTAGGATAAAATGCATTAAACCCCCTGAACTATTTTCTCTCTCTCAACTAACAAAATTTCTTAAATTATCCCAACTTTTACAATTCACTTCACTCCGTTATAAACACTGTTAGTTAAATTATGATAACTTGCACTCAAATCCCCTGAGGTTTCGGTCAATTGCACTCGCCTCCTGAGATTTCATTTTTCTTGCAATGACACCCCCTGAAAGGGTGAAGACCCCATGAAATGAATCTTGTTTCATTGCTTTAGTATAAAAGACATGTTAGCTAAATTAATGGATCAAACAACTCTTGTGTCTTAAGCTCAATTTGGAAAACTTTTCAAATACTTTGGATACAATGATTTTTGAAATATTATCACATTTCTTTAAATTATTTTTTAAAAATTGTCATTAAAAAACGTAGTGGCCTCATTTTTTAATTTATCCCTAAAACTAATATTGTGACCTTTTACATTAAATAATAATAATACATTTTATTTATGTTATATTTGTTTTTTTGTATTTTAGAATGTGATACATGTATAAAATATTTGTAAGCTCACATAATTTAATTTATTTTGTAAATAAATAATATACAGCTCCTACAATTTAAACAAGTAGTAATACATTTTAATTATAGTTTTTGTTTTATTGTAAGAGGTGATAAATGTATAAAAATGTTACAAATAGTTTATAATTTATTATTCTTTGTGTAAAATTAATTTAAGCCCTTACACTGTAAAATAATAACAAACTTTACTTATTGTATTTTTTATATTTTTATAAAAATATGACAAATGGTTTATTATTTATTAATTTTTTTGTAAAGTTAATTTAAGCCCTTACACTTTAAATAATGTCAAACATTACTTATTATATTTTTTTATATTGTAAAAGGTGATAATGAATCGAAATATTAGACAATCCTTGTGTTTTTATTAGTAATATATAGATAGATAAATAAATATACAGATTTCTGTATTTTAAGTTATATTATTTTTCTTTGCCGAAATATATTTGTCTTATATCTTATGAAATATCCATTAGAGTTACATTTCAATTAATGTATATTAATTAATTAGTTTTATTTTTTTTAAATATGAAAATATTTATAACCCCATGTCGTATATCTTTACTCTATATCTTTTGAAATATTCATTAGATATAGAGTAAAGATATTATTATTTATTATGCATTACTTGAAGTAGAGTTATACTTCAAGTAATGCATATTAATTAATTATTATTATTTTTAAAAGTATTGAAATATTTTCAACCCCTTTTCTTTTACTCTATATCGTTTTAACATACTCCTTAGAGTTGCATTTCAACTAATACATATTAGTTCATTAATTTTTATTTTGAATAAAATATTTGGAAATATTCTCAACCCTTCACATTTTAGAATAGTTATTATATATATATTATATGGTTTTCATCTTGGGGCATGGAGATAATTTCACCACCTAGATATTTGTCTCGTGAAATAAGGGAGATAACACAAAGGCATTCCAGTCATTTCTACCCTTCAGGGGGTGTTATTGCAAGGAAAATGAAATCTCAAGGGGCGAGTGCAATTGACTGAAACCTCAGGGGATCTGAATTCAAATTATCCTAATTTAACCAATGATGTTATAACGGAATGGAGCGAATTGTAAGTTTTTGATAATTCAAGGGGACATCAGTTAGTTCAGGGGGGTTAGTTGAAAGAGAGGAAATAGTCCAGGGGGGTTTAATGCACTTTACCCTATATATATATTCTTATGTTTTCAACCAAACTCACCAAAATTGTTGTTAGAAATTCATGATAATGGAAGTTGTTGGAGATTAATTGTTATAAGAATAAAGTGCATTAAACTCCCGGACTATTTTCTCTCTCTCAACTAATCCCCTAAATTACACTTTTTACACAAAACTCCCTAAACTATCACAACTTTTACAATTTACTCCATTCCGTTATAACACCGTTAGTTAAATTAGAATAATTTGCACTCAGATCCCCTGAAGTTTCGGTCAATTGCACTCGCCCTCTGAGATTTTATTTTCCTTGCAATGACACCCCCTGAAGGGGAGAAATGACCGGAATGCCCTTGTGTTGTCTCCCTTATTTCATGAGACAAATATTTAGGTGGTGAAACTACCTCCATGCCCCAAGATGAAAATCCTATACTGTATATATATCTATAACAACTATTCTAAAATGTTAGTGATTGGGAATATTTCCAAACATTTTTTTCAAAATAAAAATTAATGAATTAATATGTATTAGTTGAAGTGCAACATTATGGAGTATGTCAAAATTATATAGAGTAAAAGAAAAGGGATTGAAAATATTTCAATACTTTTAAAAAATAATAATAATTAATTAATATGCATTACTTGAAGTGTAACTCTAATGAATATTTCAAAAGATATAGAGTACTAAAGATATAAGACAAGGGGTTATAAATATTTTCATATTTTTTTTAAAAAATATTATTTAATTAATATACATTAATTGAAATGTAATTCTAACGGATATTTCATAAGATATAGAGTAAATATATAAGACAAATATATTTCGGTTAAAGTACAAAAATATGTATATATTTATCTATCTATATATTTATCCATCTATCTATATACTACTAATAAAAACACAAAGACTCTCTAATATTTCGATTCATTATCACATTTTATAATATAAAAAATTATAATAAGTAAAAATTGTCATTATTTAAAGTGTAAGGGCTTAAATTAACTTTACAAAACAAATAATAAACCATTTGTCATATTTTTATAAAAATATAAAACATTACAATAAGTAAAGTTTGTTATTATTTCACAGTGTAAGGGCTTAAATTAATTTTACACAAAGAATAACAATAAATATTAAATTAATTTTATCCATGTATCAACTTCTAAAATACAAAAAAAAAATATTATCATAAATAAAATGTATTATTATTATTTAATGTAAAATGTCACAGTATTAGTTTTAGGGAAAAATTAAAAAACGATAACTTTTGGGGCCTATATTAAAAAAATGATAATTTAAGAAAAATAATTTAAAGAAATGTGATAATATTTCAAAAATCATTGTATCCAAAGTACTTGAAAAGTTTTTCAAATTGAGCTTAAGACACGAGGGTTGTTTGGTTTATTAATTTAGCCAACATATCTTTTACACTAAAGCAAGGGTACAAGAGTCATTTCATGGGATCTTCATCCCTTCAGGGGGTATTATTGCAAGGAAAATGAAATATCAGGGGGCGAGTGCAATTGACCAAAACTTCAAGGGATCTGAGTAAAAATTATCCTAATTTTAACTAACGGTGTTATGATGGAATGTGATTAAATACAACACTTAAATAGTTTAGGGTGACAATGCTTAGTTCAGGGGGTTAGTTGAGAAAGAGAAGAAAGAATAGGGGGTTTAAGGCACTTAACCCTTAATTTTATAAATGCTACTACGTTTATTTCACTAGAGCTCATCATTTATTCCCTCATCCCCTTCGTTTGAACATAAAAATTTGAAGTTATAGATTAAAAAATTCTTGTCACTAATCCTTATTTTGTATTTTTTTTAAGGTGCATAACCCTACTTTTTAAAAATTGCAAAATACCCCTTATCTTTAGCTTCAAATTACTATCCTCACATTTGTAAACCTAACAAATTACCCCCTTGAGTTTTTCAAAAATTGCAAAATATCCCGTGCTATTTTTAGCACCAAATCACTACCCTCACTTTTATAGAAGCTAGAAAATTACCCCCCTTGGATATGTTTCTCTCAAAATATTGACCATTTTGCCCTCTTATCTTCTAATAACCTATTTTTAGTATTTTGTTTTTTACTTTTTTTTCTCTTTTAATAATACAATTAATAATTCAAAATTTCACACACACATACTTATTTTAGACTTAAATATGGTATTTAAATCTATTTAATTTTTTATTAATTTAAAATAATACAATAAAACTTAAAATATGACATAAAATTAAAATATGTCTGAAATTCGTTTTCTGTTATTAACAATATCTGAGAAGCTTTTATTATTTGAAAATACTTTCTATGTTGGAAAGTACTTCTCATATACCAAACTTTTAGCTCTAAATCTATTGTGAAATACTCACGCATCAACATTAAGTTTTAGCTCTAAAGCTATTAAGTTTTGTTGTATTATTTTAAAATAGAAAAACTAGCAAGACCTGAGAAACTTTTATCATTTGGAAGTACTTTTTATATTGGAAAGTACTTCTCACATACCAAATTTATAGTTCTAAATCTATTGTGGAATAGTCACGCATCAACATTAAATTTTAGCTCTAAATTTTGATATTCGCTTTTACTATTTTATTTTTAATTGTCCTGTGGTTGATTTCATCTTTTCTCACGTGGACTATAATTATTATATTTTGTCATCAATAATTTGCAATAGTGTCATTACATAATTTATCCAACAAATAAACTACTTAACAATTGTTATACTCCATTCATCCCCTAAGTTTTGTCATATTTTCACTTTCACCCCTTCGAAGTTGAATATTCTCACTTTCACGATTTCGCCCCATGAGACAGACGACCGTTAACATAACTAACGATTTTATGTGCAATTGCGCTTTTCCCCGTGAATATTATATTTAGGTCATTTCATACACTAAGGGCAACATGGTCAATTTACATAGTGGTTAATGGCTAGCATTAGCAAATAAACGACATCTTCTAACGGCATCAACACGGAAGGGGTGAAAGTGGGACAAAATTCGAATTCAAGAGGATGAAAGTAGGAATATGACAAACCTCAGGGATAAAAGTGGGAATAACTACTAACCATCACATCACCTGAACCCACCATAAGTAAAATTGAAAATTCATCCACTACCAATATAAGAAAATGTATTAAAAGTCATTTTCTTTAAAAGTTAGACTATCGAAAAGAGACATATAAATTGGGACAGAAAGAGTATTATTTGTGTAAAACTATTGTTTTCTGTTTTGCACTTTCAGAATGAGTTCATCGCACCACACCACGCTCACAAAGAATTCTCTCCAAATGAGGGGATTCGATTCTGTATTCGTGACTTATAATATTGATTTCAAATTAATATTAACTATAAATTTCAAATTTATTGGATTTTTATGGAATTAAGTGTTATTAGTATTTTCAAATTTGGCATAATCTAGTAGTGTTAAGGCTACAAAAGGAGGAGTACAATGAACACAAAACAGAAAATTACTCCAACCTCTTCATTTATGGGACTGCATTCTTGCCCTCAACCTCTTCTTATAGACCTATTAAATTTTGTTGATTTTAAACCCTCCATTAACTTGCCATTAAGTTAAGAATTACCATTATATGTAAATAGTTTCTCAAGAGGCTAAAAATACCTACTTATATTCGACTTAGATTAAGAATTTTATTCATATGAGAAAACAAGTCGCTAAAGGTAGCAAGCATGCCTAACTTGCAACAACCTTGGATTTTTTTTTCTTTTCTTTCTTTCAAATATATGTTAAGGGTTGTCACCATTATTAGCTTTGCTTTTTTCATGCCTCCAACTGCTTAACTAATTTTTGGAGGAGTCTGTCCAAACCTTAAACTCGAATTTGTGATTGTAGGGGCACAAAATATTCGCCAATTAAGGCGCAATATTTGGAATTTACAAAAGTTAACATGTCAGCGCGACTAAGGCTACAAATACATTGAGTTGTTCGTGAACAGATTCAAACTCATCTCATTAAAGGTTCAGCTTTGTAGGTGGTCTTATATCTCGATCCACATGGCAACACCATATTATCGGAATAGTCCACATAGCTTGGTCAAACGGTCAACATTCAATGGACATGTGGTACACGTCACGTCATCAAATCGATGACTGAGTTAGGAGCAGGACTTAGGCATTTCTGGGATCCGAGAGGGTACTTGGTTTGGTGGATGAACTCTAGGGTTCGTCGGGTTTATTCTCGATCTGACTCGAGAGATAGATTTACCATTTTGACTCTCGCACATTACTTTATGATTAATTGAAAGATTAATATCTTTTAATTAATTTTAGCTCAAATTACAAGAAAATCACGACTTTAAGTTTGAACATTGTTGGAATGTGCTTCGCTCAACACAAAAATGGCACATCCATTGTAATATTAAGCAGAAGTCCACTCAATACGTAAGAAAGAGAGGTGTTATCGATTTAGATAATAATGATCCTGAAATTTTTTTTCAATCGATACCAACAACACCAGGTTCTTCCACTCCTGGTGTATCAAATCCAGAATCGGTAAACCTTGGCGATGATGACCCACCAACTGGAGATACTGATGAAGGTTCACACAATCCCTGCCCCGCTGGACGTAAAGCAATGAAGAATAGTAGGAAAAAAAATGCATCTCTTTTATCAACAGCTACAAATTTGCTCAATGCAATGCAATCTGTAGCATAATCGGGTCATGTGACTAATGAATTTGGAGCCGAAGACCTTCGGATGAGGCTTCAAGCTCGCTTGGAGAAACAACGAGCTAAACAAATGAAGATACAAACGAAAGAAAGGATGACTCAAATGGAGTTTGAAAATCACAAATTGAAGCTTGAAAACAAGAAATTGGAGCTTGAATCGAAGGAAAAGGAATATGAAAGAGACATAATGTTTCCAGATCCAATGAAGGCTCCAACAGAAGCAACAAAATTATGGATCATTGCACAACAAAAGAAAATTAGTTGAAGAAACTAATGATCTGTGATAATTTTATTTATCTAGCGAAAATATATGTAATGTTTTTTATTTAATATAATGTCTTTTGTTTTTTAATTTGATTATGTCATAAAATATATGAATTTTTTTAAAAACATTCTGTAATATATATTATTAATAAATTTAAAAAATTATTACATAACTCTAAAAAGTAATGCCAATTCTCTCTCTTTTTAAAATAAAAAATAAAAAAATACATATAGTCACTTGCCAGCCGCACCATACCGTGGTGTGACTAGCTATATATTGAAGTGGGCCCATATTAATGAGGTGGCTGGCTACAATTTGAAAGTAGCCAGCCGATTTGGCCAGTGCCATGCTGGATGGCCTTATCTCTTATAAATTTGCTTCTGACACAAATATTTATATATCCAATATATATAACTCTTTTGTCTTCAATTAAAGTATCATCTCGATTGCCATATATGTAAATATATAGATAGATATGGTTGAGTTTGGCCCATCTGTTATAACATACTTGTGTCATGTTATCTCTAATCTCGATCTTTTCCTCGTTACGAGCTCTCTCTCGTTTTTTCTCTCTCTCAAATTTTTCATCGTCAAGGTCTCTCCCCCTTCAATCTCTCTATATCGCGATTTCACATCGCCAAGGTCTCTCTATCAAGATCGCCCCCACCAAACACGTCATCTACTCCAACCGATCATCCTCCTACACCTCCTTGGGTCAGTACACCGGGCCTCATCGGACGCCCAACAGACTGTCAACCTCCAACCTGACTAGTCCAAAGGTTATTCGCACCGCCAAACTCTCTCTCGATCCCTCTCTCTCGACCCCTCTCTCCCACATACACACACACACGAATGTAAATGTGGATGACAAATATACTACCAAAAAATATTAAAAAATAAATAATAATTATACATCTGGTCACTTTTACCTGCAGAAGACATATCACACACATATATACATGATATGCTGTTGAGAGTGGGTCCCATGTGTTGCATTCACAGACTTAAGTTACAACACGCACCTTACTTTTTACTTTACTCCAAAGGTTTTGTCCTTTCTCAAGCACTTCTTTCTACTGGTCACAAAATACTCTATATCCACCAAGTCAGTCATCGACTTCATTTATACATTATTTTCTTCAAGGATTATAACTTCAATATTATTACACGGTTACACCTCTTACTCAAGTAGAACTATAAATATTTATTTTCATTTCTCGACGTGATGCGACCTCCGACAATCTTACTCGATTAACGCACCTTCAACTAAATCACACTTTCAAATTTGCTTGAAACAAATTTTCTAGTTGTCATTGACAATTACTTTGTCATTACTTAATCATTCAAAAAAAAAATTATATACATTTTTTAAAAAATTTCTTGATAAAATTTTCTTAGGCTTACCCTCATGTCTATATACATTTTTTTATCAACCCACTTGCTCTCCACAGACATGTCTTTGAGTACCACTTAATCATTTTCTATTTTAAAATTTTATAGTAACTTGCTCTCCCTAGACATGCGTCTCGAGTACAATAATTTTTTGCTCAGAAAATTCTATCGTTCACTCCCTACAGACCAACGTCTCGAACAAAACTTCAAAATTTTACTTATTAGAAAAATTTTAATTGCTTACACTCTACAAAAAATTAGAAAATTAGAAAAAATTTAATTGCTTACACTCTACAGAACTCAAAATTTTACTTCGAATTTTTTTATACACGGACTCAACTTGCAAACGCTTTATACACTACTCACATCCTTAATGTCTCTCGACTCGCTATCACTTGGGGGCTAGTGTCATCAGTTTGCTCGACACAAGCTCGATGTTACTTTTATATATATATATATATATATATATATATATTCAGTTGATTACTCTCTACAAGCGTAACTTAAAATTTTTATTACTATATAATTTTATTCCTAACATATATGCTTAATATGTTTCTTGAAGTGTGATATAATTTCCTGCTTAAAATTCTTATATTTTTTCACTTCTCATAGACTTAACAAGCATGCTACTTGAGTGCATTTTATTTTTTTAACTCAAAATTTAAAATTGTTCCCTCCTCACAGACTCACAACTCGAACCACTAGCTAGCTCTCAGCAAACCTACGTCTCGAGCTCGACTTGACAAGTTTTTTTCTACCTTGACAATTTAAACATTACATTATTGTCTATCCACAACCACTCATCTTATTACTTATGATGAAACTAGTACAAATTTCTATATTTTCATCTTTGCAGTTTTGGCACTCTACATTAAGTTATTATTATGCCCAAGCACCCCTTTACTACACTCAGCGGCGCTCGTGCATAGGGGCTAATGTAGGTGGTCTTATATCTCGATCCGCATGGCAACGCCACATCATCTGAATCGTCCACACAGCTTGGTCAAACGGTCAACATTCAACGGACACGTGGCACACGTCACGTCATCAAATCGAAGACTGAGTTGGGAGCAGGATTCAAGCATTTTTTGGATCCGAGAAGGTACTTAGTTTGATGGATGAGGTTCAGGATTCGTCGGGTTGATTCTTGATCTGACTCTGACTCGAGAGATAGATTTACCATTTTTATTCCCACACATCACTTTATGATTAATTGAAAAATTAATCTCTTTTAATTAATTTTAGCTCAAAGGTGATGTCAAAATGACATCACCAAGTCTTTTCCTTAACCTATAAAAAGAGGCCAAGGGAAGAGGAAAAGGGGACTTGGCTAGACTTCTTCTTTGAGTCATGGGTGTAAAAATCTCTCACCCACTTCACGAAAGGGAGTCATTGGTATTTTGCAAGATCACTGCCGCTTTCATTTCTATCTTGCTCTCGAGTTCGCCTGGATTTCCGCATCTCTCATTCTACCTCTGATTCTATTATGTTAGGAGTTATTTCTAAATTCATTATATTTGTTGTGTGATATCACCATTTAATATAAATTATATTGAACCTCCCTTCAAGCTTGAACTGGTTCGTTAACGAACCAAGCTTGAGATCAATTTCTAAGCTCGTTAGTAAGCCAGCCTAGTCTGAACATCAATGAAATTGTGACTGTATACTCCTATAACATTCGACTGGTGACCATTAGATTGTCGTAGGTCATTTTATCTTATAGTTTAGAAATTTTGAAGCGCACTACGTCAGCAAGTGTAGCATAAACTAATACATGCCAAATGGTCTATGCAACTATTAGATATGAGCGGTCAACTTTTCTCGATGCTTATACATATATCTCGATCTACCACTGTTGTTAATGTGAGAATTATTCTTTGAGAATTCTAAAATATGAAAATTATTTTCTGAAAGTAATAAAAATAGTTCTCTGAAAATTGATATATTTCAGAAAACACTATTCAGAAAACCCAATCAAGCAGATTTTTTTTGTACAGTTATATGATTTTCAATTTTCAAAAAACAAAAACTGCTTTAAAAAATGTAAACCAAGCATGCTCTAAGAGTATGTTTGATTTGTATCTCTGAAAACTGTTCTAAAGAATTTTGAGAACAAAAGACAGTTTTATGAGAACAATCAAAATGAGTTGTCTGAAAATAGACATTATTATAACTGAATTTCGGAAAACTGAACCAAACAGACTTTTTGTCAATTTTCTGAATTTCAGCTTTCAGAAAATAAAAAATTATTTTCAGATCCCAAATAATTTATTACCATTATCTTCTTGTTTTCTTGCAAGGGTGGTGGTGGTTTAAAAGAGGAAGAAGAGGGAGCTGGAAATGAGTTTACATAATCTTCTTCTCTTCCTTAGAATTTTCTCTTTTTGTAAACAATTTCTGGCCAGGAGCCCTTTCCTTTTTGTGGTTTCTTTTCATTCTAATTAAATGTTTACCTACCAGCTGATTTGAAATTATAATAATATTAATAACTCACACTTCACATACATTCAATCAAATAGAATTACCCAGATGACCTCCCTGTATTTGTAGTTTTTTCAATACGTCAAAATATCTCCATGTATTTTTAATAGATTATCATCAACAGCATGTGTGAAAATGATATATTGAAGGATATTGTTTTTATCCTTTTTTTCATCCCCTCTAAGCGGCCACATCACAGCATGTGTCAAAATATCTCAATGTATTTTTAAAAGATTATCATCAAGTGAACTCATGCACTTCCTTCCCCATGCTCTCTCATCCAAACACAATTTAGGTTAAGATTCTCATTTCCTTCCGAACTAAAACCTAAATTATTAGTTTTGTGTCTGCTTTCAGGAGAAAAAATTACTTATTTTAAAAGTTTTACTAAATAAGATGTGGCTTGCTTGACTAGGTCCCCTTCTAGGAATAAAGGTCCCGGGGAGGGTATAGTGTTCAATCAGTTTTGCTAAAGGCGCACCTAGGTTCCAACCCGTGGAGGCACAAGACTAGCATCTATTTAGTGCCAAGTGCGCATCTAACAACATTTGCACCTTTCTTACTAACTATGAATGAGATACCCGCACCTAACCTCTAGAGAACCTACCGACTTATGCAAGGACAAGTGGGGGAACATTTTATTTTTTACATAATAACCCTTAAATTTTGGGATATTTAGCATTCAGCCTCCACTGAATATGTTTTTTTACATTACCTCCCCCTAAAATTAAGGGTATGGAGATTATGCCCCCACTCACGAGAATGTCTAGGTCCATCCCTGAATGCCACTAGGTTATACTTCTATACAATGGTTCGCCAATCCATCTAGACGAATGTAAACTCGAACACACACCCTTGCCTCACAAAATAACACATTTCCATCTATAGCAATAGAAACATAGATTTACTTCAACCAATACCTTCATTCATATTGATTATTGACATATCTTCAGCACATAAACACGGCCAAGCTGACAAATATTAACAGTACCACCAGGTAGATTAACATATATATATATATGTATGAGAACCCAACTTGTACAATCACTTGTGATAACAAGTATTGAAACGAAAAGAAAAGGCAAAAACGTATATGCTTTTCGTTCCAAACGAGAGATAAAAGAAAGACCAGAACATTGAAATAATAACGACCCTTGAACCTATCCATATAACAGAAAGCAGTTAATGTAAATGCTGATTGTAGAGAAGGAAACAATCAAATCAAAACACAACAGCAAACTCAATGCACTACAACAAAACTTACCCAGTGCTACAGCAAAATATAAGAACAAAAAGAGTATCGTATATCATAAATTACCATCCAACCGAAAACAAGACTGCCCTGTGTATGAATGAGCAAGAGACTAAAAAACATTGGTTCATTCACAGCCACCAAACAACCAGGTTCTTCACCAACTGCTCAGAGCTTTTCAAATGGACCAGTTCATTTATTTTTTCATCCTCACATATCTGAATTAATTCCATTTAATCAAGAAGTATTGATCATCCATTTTCTCCAATGAAAGAAGGAATTAAGGACATTTGCAAGAAAGAGGGCAGAAATTCAGCTGCAGTCTCACAAGCAATGCAAGATTAGCTGCTTTAACACCCCATAGTTTCTTACTATTATCTATACATGTTAGATACACATCTACAACATTAGATACACATTATCCTATGCACAGAAAGGTTTATGCATCACAACCATTTAACAACATTAGCTGCAGATTAGTTGGTCAATGTCTTTGGTCCCTTTAGCTTTAAATTTGTATAAACACAAGATAAAGTGCAGTATCTAGTTCTGTTCCCACCAGTAAGGTGCTGATAATATGCGGTACCACCTCTCAAACTACCAAAATCAGTGCTTTGTCATTTTTGAAATTCCAGTTCTTTGGCTAAAACTGTAGCAAAAATCTGATATCACGAATGTAATTTACATACCACTGTTATGAGCTATCTGTATCCAAAAATTGCTTCGCTGAATACAATAAGAACATATAGCAAATGAAGGTTACCGAAATTTAAGCAGTGAGTTGACTTAAGAATAAATGCCTCTAGATCTCTCAAAAACTGTATTAAAATACAGAGGGAAATCACAAGTGCCCAAATTTACATCTGAATCATCCAGAACAGCACCAACGTGTTCAATCTCCCATAGAACCCCATATTCCATGCCTCAGTTACATTTCCAAGAATGCAAAAACCTCTAGACCGGAAAAGACCTCTCCCAAATATACCTAGGCGACTCAATAAGCTCTTTATAGATATTAAAAAAAGTGATTAAATAAGACCTTCCGATCAAGATTAAAACCCCGTAGCTTGGTGGATTGACAAATATCATTCTAACTCAGGTCTTGTTCCAAAACTTTGTGTACTATATTAACAACTTACAATTGTAATCTTTTCATACAAAACTATGCCAGGCCACAAGCCAAAGGTTCCATCAACAACTAATAGTTTGTATGACACTCATACTTACAACTGAACCGACAGTCACTTGATAATATAGACTAATCCAACAATTTTGTGGAAAACCCTTGAAAAAGTGGAGAAAAAAAGGATCACGGAGGGCCAAACACATCCAAACCTGGTCACTGAAAAGCGAGGGGGGAGGATGGATGTTTAGGGGTAGAGGGGTAATACCAGGAATCTGTATCTCCTGTCTTAATAGGAATCCACTCCATTAGTGAACCCTTGCAATCGTCACATTGTCAAAAAATTGACATCCTCTACATTAACTGTTATTGCAGTACCAGTAAAAGATTGGTCCTCGGAGAAGATGGTTGGTGTTGGATGTGATCAAATCAAATCAGTGTCCTAGAAAGCATCATCCAAAGTAGATGGAGATTTTATAAAAATTCACCACAGGTCCACATCGCCAAATACTTATATCCAATAACATGAAAGTGATGTAGTCAAATAGAAACATTTTAGGCAAGGAAATGAATACTTAATGCAGTAACCTACATTGCATCTCTCTCTCATCAGTTCCAAAACCTTTTAAAAGGAACAACGAACATATATGTAAAAGGAATTCCTCTTTGATCTTCAACAGCTAAAATGAATATTGGTAGTTACTCCTTAATACAAATTTTAAATATCTTTTTAGTGTCATCCTAGGAAAGAACTTTCTAACCAAAAAATGAAAATTGTCTAACCCACACTAAAAAAGAAAGGGGGAAAAAGCATTCTCTATGCAACTCATAAATATAACATCATAAATACGAATCTCGTGTAAAATTGGATATGGCTGAAGAGTACGATCCGGCATTGTGCATAACATTATATAATAGCAAAAAATAAGAACAGAGAAGATTCATTCCACAAGCCAATCAATTCAAACTAAGAAAAATGGGGTCTACAATATTACAACAACAACTACATGTAGATTTTCAATGTTCATAGTCCTACATCCTTCCACCTTACAGATCTTTGTCCAAAACCTGGACGAGTTACCCAATCCTCACTAAATCACCACAAGTAAAAGTTGCCCAATCAGACTACAGCTATTACAGGATCCACAGCTCAAAACAAGCCATGCATAATTATCAACAAAAGAAAAGCAAGAAAAGTAAAACTACCTACTCTCAAGATGACATCTTACACTGCTATTATTCTTTAATACATTTTCAGAAGTGAACCTCCTAAGCAAGGAGATAAAAACACCATGGATAATTTCTAGATAAAGGATCAACCAAAGAATACCTCAAACGGTTAACAGCTTTCCATCTACAACTACTAATCCCTCCATCTTGGGCTTGGGAAGGAGAAAAATGAAGGAGATAATGGAAACGCAGTACCAGGAGAAGGTGGTGGTTGAGGGCCAGGACCCAAAATCCCCGACTGAGCCATGGGAGAAAATGAAAAATTTGGTGTCCACGGTGGAGGAAATTGATACCTGGGAGAAAGCATTGGATTAGGCGACCGGGGAGGGAACACATTCAAGAAACCATTAGGAGATGGCAAAAGGAACTGAGAGGTAGGAGAGGGTAAAAGGGAAGGAGGTCCATTCATTCGCGGAGACTGGAGAGGAGGCATGGGCGGATTAGGAAGTAAACCATGTGCAGGTGGTTGAGCATGAAACTGACCGGGTACTTGAGTTTGTGGCTGATATTGAGGTTGATCTTGGGTTGGTGTTGAACCCGAATTTAGAACTGAATTTTGAAGGTAACGCATGTAGGCTGAGATAGGAGATTCAGCTGTATTCCTCCAACCTGAATCACCAGGTGTCAATGGTCGCAACATCGCAGGCGAATGATGACCAAATTGAGCAGGTCTAGAAAAGTTATCATTATACGGTACAACTGCTGGTGGAGCTTGGGCTGGTGCCGGAGGATATATGGGTAGTTGGGGTCTGTTCATTGGTGTTAATGGAGGAGGACGGATCCTCTGCAACCGCAAACTAGACGGTTTGGGCAGGTTTTGGGGAGGTCTAGGCAAAGGTTCACGCAACGGTGAACCTGTCAGCTGCTGAACAACATCCCTAAAATTATTTTTGTCAATGTTGTAAATCTGAGGCTGAGGCTGTTGCCTAGTGTTATTAGCAAAATTGGGTTGGTGCAACAATGAGTCCTTTCTTATATTTTTCCCAATCTTGTTCACACCCAAGTTGTCATTTTGCCTATTCCTTGAATAATTAGAGTCATCCATTCTAACAACCCAAATCCCAATTTTTATTTTTTTTTGTTTTTCTCAAATCACACAAATCAAACCATTCAAAAGCTAAAAAAAGAAGATCCCAAACGCCAAGGGGATCAAAATATGAATGGGATCAAGCTCAAGTAAAGCACCAAATCGAAACCCTAGAAATGAAATCGATATGGGTGAAGAGGCACTTACCCTTTTGTTTGCTGCGTGAGCCCTTCAAACCCAAAACCAATTCAGATTCAGTACCGTAACAAGTTGGAAGTTGAAGCTGCTGTATAGATCTCCAGAAGATTTCAGCTTCTCAAAACCCAAAATCAGTATCACTATTATTCTCTCCGAGATTGGAGATTGAAACGAAACAGAGATTCAAGAGTAGTGAAATCGATTTTCGCTTTCTATCTCTATATGTATGAGTGAGTAAATATGTATATATATATATTATGTATGTGTATAATTGTGAGGATAGGGAATGAGAAGAGAATAATAAGAAAGGAACCGAGAGAGTTAAAGAAGATTACGCCATGACTTGCGTGACGGAGAGATGGGGATGAGGAAATTGTTTCTCTCTACTTTTTTCCTTTTCTACTTCTCTCTCTAGAAAATTTTGAGATTGGGGAGACCACGACGACGACGACAGAGAGAATAGGAGATGTAGAAACGTTCAAACCGCGTCGAACTCTGTTGAATTCAATACCTTAGTGTTAATGACTTACGTCATGAGGGTTTGGGGGAACAAAAATCATTTGGGGGTAATTCGAACATTTTTTTTATTTTAGAAAAAAAAAGTAAAATAAAATATTTATTGAAGTTAACTTTAAAATATATATATATTTATTGAAGTTAGTTTTGGTGTGTTTTTTCACGATGTCCACCATAAATTGCATTAATTTCATTTATATATATATATATTCTTAAATTGTTGAAACAAAAAAGTAATGATAGTAAATACTCTTTTACCAACTTATTTGAGAAACTAAGCGGCTTTATTTACCAAAAAAAACAAAAACAAAAAAAGTTTGTTTGATTAATACCATAATAATTGTTGACATTGCATTTTTTAATGTTAAAAATCAAGGATTGTCCCTTATAAAAACATATCAATAAAAAAAATAGATAATTAATTTTAATTTAGAAACTCATGAAACTAAAAATATATATACAATTTGAGTGATTCATAATAACTTAGGTGTCAATACACACATTTTTATTTTTATTGTTTAGTCCTTTTTATATATATTATATAGGGTTAAGTGCATTAAACCCTCCCTCATCTATTTTCTCTCTCTAAACTAACCCCTTGAACTATAGTTTATCATCCTAAACTATTCAAGTGTTGCATTTAACCCATTATGTCATAACCGTTAATGAAAATTAGGGTAATTAGCATTCAGATTTCCTGCGATTTCGGTCAATTGCACTCGTCCCCTGAGATTTCATTTTTCTTGCAATAACACCCCCTGAAGGGGTGAAGACCCCATGAAATGACTCTTGTGCCCTTACTTTAATGTAAAAGACATGTTGGCTAAATTAATAAACTAAACAACTCTTGTGTCTTAAGCTTAATTTGGAAAACTTTTCATGTACTTTGGATACAATGATTTTTGAAATATTATCACATTTCTTTAAAAAAAAAAATTTTAAATTGTCATTTTTGTAATATAGGCCCCAAAAGTTATTGTTTTTTAATTTTTTCCTAAAACTAATATTGTGACCTTTTACATTAAATAATAGTAATACACTTTATTTATGATTATATTATTATTATTTTTTTATTTTAGAAGGTGATACATGTATAAAATATTTGAGAGCTCGTATAATTTAATTGATTGTGTAAATAAATAATATACAACTCCTACAATTTAAACAAATAGTAATACATTTTAATTATAGTTTTTGTTGTATTGTAAGAGATGATAAATGTATAAAAATGTTACAAATGGTTTATAATTTATTATTCTTTATGTAAAATTAATTTAATCCCTTACACTGTAAAATAATAGCAAATTTTACTTATTGTAACTGTTTACATTTTTATAAAAATATGGCAAATGGTTTATTATTATTTTTCCTTGCCGAAATATATTTGTCTTTAGACAGTCCTTGTGTTTTTATTAGTAGTATATAGATAGATAGATATATATATACATATTTATGTATTTTAAGTTATATTATTTTTCCTTTTCGAAATATATTTGTCTTATATCTTTACTCTGTATCTTATGAAATATCCATTAGAGTTACATTTCAATTAACGTATATTAATTAATTAATTTTTTTAAAAAAAATATGAAAATATTTATAACCCCTCGTCTTATATCTTTACTTTATATCTTTTGAAATATTCATTAGAGTTACACTTCAAGTAATGCATATTAATTAATTATTATTATTTTTTAAAAGTATTGAAATATTTCCAACCATTTTATTTTACTCTATATCGTTTTGACATACTTCTTAGAGTTACACTTCAACTAATACATATTAATTCATTAATTTTTATTTGAAGAAAATGTTTGAAAATATTCTCAACCCCTCACATTTTAGAATAGTTGTTATAGATATATATACATTATAGAGTTTTCATCTTGGGGCATAGAGGTAATTTCATCACCTAGATATTTGTCTCATGAAATAAGGGAGACAACACAAGGGCATTCCGGTTATTTCTCCTCTTCAGTGAGTGTCATTGCAAGGAAAATGAAATCTCAATGAGCGAGTGCAATTGATCGAAACCTCAGGGGATCTGAGTGCAAATTACCTTAATTTTAACTAACGGTGTTATGACAAGAGGGAGTGAATTGTAAAAATCGTGATAGTTTGGAGGGTTTACAGTAAAAAACATAGTTCAGGGGGGTAAGTTAAGAGAGAAAAAATAATTCAGAGGGGTTTAATGCATTTAACCCTATTATATATAAAGCTTACTTCAAAAAATATATATACACATTTTTAAACTAATAGGTGTTATAAACACAATATATATATATTACAGGAGTGTTTTAAGCACTTATCCAAAAAATATAGGTGTCAAAACGCACATTTTAAAACTAATGGGTGTTGTACGCACTATATCCATATTATAATGATGTTTTAACCACTTGTCTCAAAAAAATTGGAGCTAATACACACATTTTGAAACTAATAGGTGTTATACGCACAATATCTATACTAGAGGGGTGTTTATAATTCTAAAAACAATTTTTTTAAAAAAATTAAATTTAAAAAAATAAAACTTACTTAGTACAAATTTTCTAAACATAACCGGTCGGTCCCAAATAGGGCAGCACATGAACCAAGCCGTTCGTGAGTAACCTTGGACTCGACTCGTTAAGAGATCAACTCGTGTTCGTTCGTTAAATAAATGAACCGAGCTTGAGCACATTTCTTAGGTTCGTTTAGTAAATGAGCCGAGCTTACACATTACTGAGCTCGGCTCGCTCGAACTCGCCAAACTCGTCTAAGTGAAATACTAAGATTATATCACAATGTGATGCAGTTGCATCTATAATGTTGTCCAAGAAGACTAATCGGGTCAACTAGTCTTTAGATTTTCTATTACTTGCTTTCTTCCTATATATGTTTTTATTTATTTTAATGTCCTATATTATTTGATAGATGTTTAAGTAGTCATGTGACAAGCATGTGACTTTTTAAGTAATTTAGAGGGGAACCAATTAGTCTTTAGATTTTCTATTACTTGTTTTCTTCATATATGTTTTTATTTATTTTAATGTCTTAAGTTATTTGATAGATTTTTAAGTAGTCATTTGGCAAGCATGTGACTTTTAAATTAATTTAAAATGCTAGAATTTATTAGCTATTAAAATAATCAAGGACTAAGATGATAGAGTTGTTGAACCCTAGTATTAATAGGTTGTTTAGAGACTTTGTACGCAGTATTTTTTTTTTATAACATTAATTCCAGAATTCTGACTGGTCTCTCTCGTGGGTTTTTTTGCCCTAGAACTCAACTATTTGCATTCCACTTCGATTATATTGCTTGTTTCATCTCTTGTTTCTTGCAGGTTATTATTTCTCCTTGAAGTTTTCTTTCTGCTGCAGTTAGCAACTTGCTACTGTTTTGCATCAAATTGGTATCAGAATCGAAACATGAAAGAAACCTAGATATATACCATGGTTGGACGTGGTAGGGGTTGTGGAAGAGGAAATGAAGCCCAACAAACAAAGATGACAGAGATACGGCATATGATTGAAGATCTATCAAGATTAGTGTAAGCTCTTCAACAACAGGAATGTGTAGAAGCCCGTATGGAGGTTCCGGAAGCAACTGCGATCCCTTGGACATACCAGAAGATGTTCAACTTTGAAGATGTTCGGCATATGCCTTAATGGCCGAAAAAAGAGTAATACATCGTGGTGGCAGGAAATTTGTTTCTAGACACCAAGTTGATGCTTGGCAAAAGAATACAACGGTTGTTCAAGGTGCTCAAGGTGTTACTTCTAGTGCCCGAACAGGTGGTAGGAACATTGTGGGTGTTGATAGGAGTGAAAAGGGAAAAGAAATAACAAGATTTGACCCACAAAATAGTGCTGGTGTGAGAAATTTAAAAGGTGGTGGCACGTCACAAGTTTTTCTGCTTCACTTATGGAAAGAAGGGGCATACGTCTTATGCTTGTACACAACGAATAGTGAACCTAGCAGAGTTGGAAGATGGAGAAACAGAGTTATATGAACCAATATATGATGAGTATGAAGGCAAAGAAGAGGTTGTCAATCTATTTCCAGTAAAAGAAAAGTGATGACAACATCTAAAGTCGAGGAAGAAGACTGAAGACGACACAACATATTCCAAACACGAGTCCTTTGTGGTGGAAAGATATGTACCATGATTCTTGATGGGGGAAGTAGTGAAAATATTATTTCAAATGAGACAATAAAAAAACTCAAACTACAAATAGAGAAACATCTGAATCCCTACAATGTTGCATGGTTTTGAAAGGGAAATGAGGTGTTGGTCACTTCACAATGTTTCGTTAAATTCACCATGGGTAGTAATGTCAATGATGAATCTTGGTGTGACATTATTCCTATGGCTCCGTGTCATATTTTATCATGAAGACCATGGTTGTTTGACAAAGACATGATTCATTATACTATAGCCAATACCTACTCTTTTCATAAAGATGGAAAAAAGTTGACTTTGCAACCACTCAAAGAATAAGTCACCTACATTCCAAAACCTGCCAAACTTAATGGGTTTGTGACAACCATAAATTTAAACCTGAGATCAAGGAGTCGAGAGTTGTGTATACATTTGTTGCTAAGAAAGTACAAGAGGATTAGCCTTTAAAATTTGATGAGTAACCAGGTGAAATTCAGCATGTACTTATGAAGTTCCAAAAACTAATTGGTGATGATTTGCTAAAGGTTTACAGCAAATAAGGAGTATTTAGCATGTTATTGATTTAGTGTCTGGTGCAGCGTTACCAAACTTTCCTGTTTATAAGATGCCACTTATGCAACGGGCTAAAATTCAAAGGCAAGTGGAAGACTCGATTACTAAAGGTTTTGTGCGAGAAATCAATAGCCATTTCCCTGTTTCGGCACCGAAAAAAGATGGGCCATGGTGGATGTGTGTTGACAGTCAAGCCATCACCAAAATTAAAGTAAATTATTGGTTTTCGATTCTTAAATTATAAGATATGCTCGATATGTTAGTGGGGTTTAAGGTGTTTTTCAAGATAGACTTGAGAAACGAGTATCCTCAGATTCGTATGAGGAGTGGAGATTAATGGAATACAACCTTCAAAACTCCAAGTGGACTTTACGAGTTGTTGGTAATGTCATTTGGACTATCCAATGCTCCTAGCACATTTATACGAGTTATGACTGAGGTACTTCAACCTTTCTTGGGCTCATTTGTCGTTATTTATTTTGATGACATATTAATATATAGTAAGACAAAAGAAGAGCATTTAATCTGTAAGAACATTTTTATTTTGGCATGTCTAGTCAATAATCATGTTGGATAGATTAGGTGTATTGGTTAAAATTTGAGGATTTAATGGTAAAAAGACCAAGACTTTGAGGATAAGAAAAAAACTTGGAAGACAAGAAAAAGGCTTGGGGATCAATAAATCTTATTCCATAATTGAAGACTCTCTCTCTGTAAATATGAGAAGATATTGAGAAGAGAAGACAAGTTTTGAGAGCTCTGCAATTCTTCCACAGAAAAGATCTTTCTGCAGAGAGAGAGACAAAGAAAGAAAAATATTGGTTGATCATTCATCTTCTATTTCTCTTTAGTTTTTGGAATTATTTAATTGTGCTACATCAGTTGTGATCTTTATGCACAATTGGATGGCTTAGATACTGGAAAATCTACACACCATCTATTGCATTGGGTGTGCTTTGATCCGTGAGGAGCGGAGCCGTCAAAGTATGGAGATTGGAGGAAGAAGCTTCGTGGAGCGCGAGTGAAACAAGACTTTCAGACGTCGAGTGAGGAACGAAAAATCAGAGTTATTGTAAGTCCTAATTTCATAGAGTTTGTACAAACTCTTTGATTCATAGTGCATCGATATCGAGGGTATCCGTGATTTTTTCCTTGGAACGTTTCCAAGATTTTTCCACGTAAAAATCTGTGTGTCGTTCTATTGCTTTAAATTTTGCATCTATATTATTGCTTGATTGATATAAACTGTGAAGAGAAATAGTTTGTGTGGTATAAAGGAATCTGACCTAAAATTCGTACGTGACCAATTGATCGGTGAGAATAGGCGATCAATCGGTGGCGCGCAAGGTACAATCAAATGCATTGTTGACCTAACAAACTCGCGATTGATCAGTAGGAATAGACGATCAATCGGTGGCACGCAAGGTACAATCAAATGCATTGTTGACCTAACAAACTCACAATTGATCGGTGACACAATGCGATTGATTGGTGTTTGCAATAATAATCTGACTTCACCTTTTTGGTATCAATCGTACCCATAGTATCACAATATTGATTTTAGGAAATCAATAATTTGTTTTTCCTTAGGAAAATATTATTAATTTTTTTTATTAAAACAAAAATATGTTTAATAAAAAATTATTTTTTTTATTAAGACAAAAATATTTTAATTAAAAAATTATTATTTTTATTAAAAATATATTTTCAATAAAAAATTATTTTATCTCTAATTAATATTATTATACTAGAAAAAGTTTTTTAATGATCTATTTATTCTGATTAAAATTAAATATTTCACAAATAATTTTAATTGGCCATTAAACATATAAAAAATCTATTCACCCCCCTCTTCTAGGCTTATTTATGTTATCTCCTAGGTAATTTCATAATCCATCTTCGCCAAGTTATGGAGATCCTCCGCAGAGAGAAGTTGTATGTAAACTTGAAGAAATATTCTTTTTTGCAAAGTTGTGTTTCTTAGGTTTATTATTTCGACCAATGGTTTGCAAGCTGATTTCGAGAAAGTTATGGCTATTAATGAGTGGCTAGTATCCTAATCAATGGTTGATGTTCGCAGTTTTCATGGATTTGTCTCATTTTATAGGAGGTTTATTCGCAATATCAGCTCGATTATGAGTTAAATTATTGAATGCTTAAAAACAAGTGTTTTTGAGTGGTCAAAATCAGCACAAAGAACATTTGAACATATTAAAAGATTGATGATGGAAGCTTCAGTACTCACACTACTGGATTTTGAGAAGCTATTCACTATTGAGTGTGATGCATCGCATCTAAAATATGGGTTATTTTGAGTCAATAAGGAAGGCTAGTGGAATTCTTCAGTGAAAAGTTTTTGGGGGCTAAATTTCATTAGTCCACTTATGACTTGGAATTTTATGCGTTGGTTCAAGCAATCCAACATTGGGAACACTACCTAGCCTATAAAGAGTTTGTGGTTTATTCTGATCATCAAGCTCTAAGGTACTAGAACTCTCAAAAGAAGTTGAATGCTCGACATGCCATGTGAAGTTCTTACTTGCAAGAGTTCAATTTTTTACTCAAGTAAAAAAGTGGCGAGCCTATAAAGGTGGCAAATTCTTTGAGTCAAAGAAATATGTTGCTAACAGTGATAAATGCTCAAGTTATTGGGTTTGAGGAGCTGAAAAATCAATATGATGAAGATCCGTATTTCAGTTATGTTATTGCTAAACTCCAAGATTATGCTGGTTAGAAGATGCTGCCATTTAGAATGCATAATGGATATTTATTTAAAGGAAACTTGTTGTGCATTCTAGAGGGTTATGTGAGAAAATTATTAGGGAGCTTCATGGAAATGGAATAGGAGGACATTTTTGTAGATACAAAATACTAGCAATGGTGTCTGATTGTTATTATTGACCTGGGATGTACAAGGATGTGAATAGGATGGCGTGAAGGTGTCAAATTTGTCATTTTGGAAAGGAAACTTCACAAAACACAGGGTTATACACGCCTTTACCCGTAGCTGAAGCTCTTTAGGTTCATATTAGCATGAATTTTGTTTTGGGACTTCCGAAGACTGCAAGTGGTCATGATAGTATTTTTTTTGTGGTGGACTCTTTCTCCAAAATGGCACATTTCATTCTATATTCTAAGATTGCAGATGCCACACACGTAACTGAGTTATTCTTCAAAGAAGAGGTAAGACTACATGGCGTGCCAACTTCCATTATTTCGGATAGGGAAGTAGAGTTCACTACACACTTTTGGAGGACTGTTCGAAAAAAGTTTGGGACTAAACTAAAGTACTCCAGTACATGCCACCCGCAAACAGATGGACAGACTAAAGTAGTAAATCGTGATTTGGGCAATATGTTGAGATGCCTTGTTGGAAACAATGTGAAAATGTGGGATTTGATAATTCTATAAGCTGAATTTGCATACAATAATTTCATGAACAAATCTACAAAGAAGATATCTTTTAAGGCTTCTTATGGACTAAAACCTCATCATATTCTTGATCTAGTGCCGCCACCACATGAGGCGAAAGCGAGTGATAATGGAGAAGCATTTGCATATCCCATCAAAAGGGTGCACGACGAAATAAGGACAACAATCAAGGCTAGTAATCAAACCCATTCAACAACAATCAACACCGGAATGTTAAATTTTTTGAGGAAGGTGACATGGTTTTGGTGCATTTGAGGCGAGAAAGATTTCCGAAAAGCACATGCCATAAGTTAAAGTCAAAGAAGTTTGGACCATGCAAGGTGCTGAAGAAAATTAGCTCAAATGCATATATGATAGAGCTGCCACCTGACCTCCAAATATGTCCGATTTTCAATGTGTATGACATTTATATGTTTGAAGGATTTGATGGGGAACTAGCTTCAATAGGACGCAACTTGAGCATTTTCCAAAAGGGCAACCTAATATTGTCGAAGATGTATTGGATGTTAAAGAGATGAAGTCAAGGAGGGGTAACAAGTATAAGTGATTTCTAATGAAATGGTTAGGTAAACAAACTTGTGACAGTACATGGATCACCAAGGAATAACTAAAACGAGTTGATCCAGAGATATATGCTGAAGTTGTGGATGTTTTCTCGCCAGATTCGAGTTTTTCCCAACTGAGTGGAGTTGAAGCATGTGCATCTACAAGGTTGTCTAAGAAGACTAATCGGGTCAACTAGTCTTTAGATTTTCTATTACTTGATTTCTTCCTATGTATTTTTATTTATTTTGATATCTTATGTTATTTGATGGATGTTTATGTAGTCATGTGACAATCATGTGACTTTTTAAGTAATTTAGAGGAGGTCAACTAGTCTTTAGATTTTTTATTACTTGTTTTCTTCCTATATGTTTTTATTTATTTTAGTGTCTTATATTATTTGATAGATGTTTAAGTAGTCACGTGACAAGCATGTGACTTTTTAAGTAATTTAGAGGTATAGGATTTATTAACTATTAAAATAAACTTTGGACTTTTCTTAATTTTATAAATCATCTTACCATTCAAAAAAGAAGTAGTCTTTAGATTTTCTAGGGTCGCGAGTTTTTAACCCCCTATAGTATGCATATCGTGTGTATAACCCCCTGTGGTTCTTTAAGATCCTATTATTTGAAAATGTGTGCGTATTGCCCCCCTATTGTGAAGTAAATTATCTAAAATACCCTTAGTATATGTTTTTTAAAAACTAAAATAAAATTACAAAAATAAAAAACAAAAAACAGAGAATATGTCTATAAAAAATATATTTAAGAAAATCATTAAGAAACAAATTACAAATTTTTTTTCCAAAAATATTAAAAAATTTTGAAAAAATAAGCCTATATATATTTTTTTCCTTATTTATCGTTTGATTAAAAAAATTAAGCATGTTTATTTCAAATTTTTTATTACTTTATCATTTAATTAATTAATTATTATTATTATTATTTCATTTATTCATTTTATTTATTTTATTTTATTTCATTTATCAATTATTTATTTATTTTTATTAATTTATTTTTTTATTTACTACATGTTCATTTTATTTTTTTTGTAATCATTTTATATATTTTTTATTTATTATTAATTCAATATTTGTTATTTTTATTAGGTTAGAAGGGGTATTTTAGGGAAAAATATTGATTGATGGAGGAAGTACATTGAATGTAATTTCAGAATCAGGAGTAGCGAGAATGGAACTGAAGGCAGAACCACATCCGACTCCTTTATGGGGGTAAGTTGCAACATTTTAGAATCAGGATGGATTTATACACACATTTTAAAATAATTGGGAGTTTTGTGCACATAATATTAAACCTTTGAAGGTATTTCGGAGATAACCAAATTTTCTATTACTTGTTTTCTTCCTATATGTTTTTATTTATTTTAATGTCTTATTATTTGATAGATGTTTAAGTAGTCATGTGACATTTTAAGTAATTTAGAGGACTATGATTTATTAGCTATTAAAATAATCAAAGGCTGAGATGGTAGGGCTGTTGAACCCTAATATTAATAGTTTGTTTAGAGACTTTTGTACCCATTATTTTTCTGATAACATTAATTCCATAATTCTGATTGAGCTCTCTCTTGGGTCTTTTCGCCCTAGAAGTCAACTATTTGTGTTCCATTTGGATTATATTGCTTGTTCCATCTCTTGTTTCTTGTTGGAATTTACTTTTTCTTGAAGTTTTCTCTCAGCTGCAGTTAGCAATTTGCAACTGTTTTGCATCACAATCCCTATGTAGAGGTGTTAGATTTGAAAAACTTTACTAAAAGAATTTATGAAAATTATATGACTTATGCAATCATTTCATACAAATTACTTTTAAAACATTTGTACTCATAGAAAAAATAATATATAAAAAAAGACATAAACCATATCCAAAGAACATGGTAATCGAAAAATAAAAATATATTAAAAACAAACATGCAACAACTTAATTTAGGTCATTATTGGCAAAGTTAATATATATTGCTACTGAACCAAACTGAGCAACTCGGTTTTGACTCATTAAAACAAGTGCTCGCCTCGGACTTGTTCGTTTCATAAATGAATCGAGCTTAAACATAATTTGCAGGCTCGTTTGGTAAATAAACCGAATTTGAACATTCAAAATTAGGCTCTATTCATTTGCAACCCTAGTCCCAAACAAGCAATGAGGCGGGTTTGAGGGCAAAAAAGTTAACCCGAAAAGGGATGGTGATCTCCACCCACATCCCTAAACCTCTTGAAGTTTGTTGAAATTCCATCTACACTCTTTTGATTTATAAAAAATTCATCCAAGTTAGTCACGACCATCATTTTTTTCAATGAAATAGTGTGAAATTATTTTAGAGGACTACTACACACAACGCAACTGTGACTTGACAACATCTCTGATTGAGTAGGATACACTACCGTAATTAAGTTCATTAATCAGTTTTTGATCTAATATTACCATATTTAAAGGACTTCACGTAAATTTTTAAACATTTTGGTTTCTGTTAGTCGAGAGATAAACTAATCATTTATAGGAGGTATTTCAACTTGGTAGTCTTTCTGACTTTCTTTCTTCCACACGAAATCAAGCACTTTAATCATTTTAAAGATTTGTTTATGTTTGATGTGTATGAGAGAAAATGTAGTACACTAAAAATAGTCCAATCAAATCTCCTTCAGATTTTTATGCAAATTGCAATTGGACTTTCAGGATTTAACGGTAAATGGATGTCAAAATATAGTTCATATATAATTAGGTGTTTTTTTTTTTTTAAATACGGGTTGAACACAAAATAAAAAACAATTTATATGGGGTGAGAGAGGCTCGAACTCTCGACCTCAGGATAACTCAAAAGCTATGAGACCTACGCGCTAGCCAACTGCGCCACCAACCCTTTCAGTTGAAATACTCTACTTCTCCATATCTAGCAAATATTATCAAATAACTAATTAAACAGGAAAAAATATTAAATTACATGTGTTACATATATATATATATATACACACACACGCGTGTAATGTAAAGGTGAACAATACTTGTCTCAGGCTTTATGAATAGAAAATTTCTTCAACAGTTGACGCTTTTATGTGTTTGGATCAATAGTTAACACCAATAAAGCATGGATACGGGACACGGACACGAAGACACGATAAATTTCAAAAAATTATGACACGACACGGCCTCGATACGTTTATAATAAATTATAATTTTTTTTATATATACATATTATATTACACAAAAACTTCATTTATCACTTAAACAATGAGAATCAAATAAACGTATAAATAAAAATAAACAAATAAGTTAAATGAAATATTTGACATGTTCAAAATTCTTCATTCTACTACTATCCAAGGAATCAAATGTATCTTCTCCAACATCCATCATCTTAGTCTCTCTCTCTCGTTATATTGTGAGAATTTTCTTCATTGAAGACAAAGATTGGAATGTATAAATACCAAATTTTCGGCTCTTTGTGATGTTTTCTTCTTCAAATAGTGAATAAATGAATATGTGCTATAATTCCTCTCATAAGATGATGATGAACAAATATATTCAAGTATCTTCAAAGCCAAATATTGAATTAGAGGTGTTGAAGTTACATAAGTGATCCATTAAATTATCGGTTCCATAAGACCTCTATCTTTCATTGGATCAACCGACCTACCACGTGTCCGACACGCGGACACGCGCGTATCCTCCGAGTATCCAATTTTAAAAAGTCAGGACATATTTTTGGTGTGTTGGACACGTATTTTTGGCATGTCCGCGTGTATGACACGGGTACGGCGACCTTAGACGAAGTGTCCATGCTTCATAGGTTAACACTTAAGTCCATTCTAGTGACAAATTTGCTAAAAATAAAAAATACATGTTGAGATCATCTTGGTGTTCAAGCACATAAATATATTGATTCAGTGTATTTGGCTGAACTATTTTAGCTTATATTCTCTATGGATTGAACTCCCAATTTTGATATATATATATACACGTAAAGATTAGGAATATATATATATATATATATATATATATATATATATATATATATAGTTAGGGTTTCCACACCCTCTGTTTGAAGCCGTGTGTACCTGCAAATTAGAAAACGCACATAAACACACCAAACAATTGACATAAAGATTTATACGTGGTTTGGCCAAATCAGACTACGCCCACGGAGAGCACCGTTACACTATAATCAATAAAAGGATTACAAGGGGATGATCCGCAGATCATACACACGCACACACACAATGTATACTTACGTCTGTATCACCAGAATAATATAAGCTTATATTATTCCTAACTCTCACCAAGAAGAATACTAGTATGTATCTATTATTTCTCTATCGTGTGCACACAATACAATAGGGTTGACCCCTGTATTTATAGGATAGCCTGGAGTGGGGGACAAGTCAATCAAATCAATTAGGATTCTGATCTCCTACCATAACTATGTTTACTTGGTGGCTAAGTTTAGCTTTCCCTACAAGGAAAGGCCCAAATATAACAATCTCTCACTTGACGACTTTCCATCCAACAATCAACTCTATCAATGATCAATGCAATACGGTGCCCTCATTTCTGTCTTTAAGCTTGAAGACCCACTGAAGTTGCGCACAACTTTAGTTCCTCTGTTGTTACCACTTTGGTTAATATAATCATGCTGATAGTTTCCACTGCATGAGCAATATCTAGCCTTCTACAGAACCTGCGACTTCTATTGCGTCTAGCCACTATGTCTTGCAACCACTGTCGCTTCTGACTTCTCCTTGCAAGCTTTGTCACGTATGAATTCTTTTTCACTTTCACTGAGAGAATTTACGGTTGCTGCATATAACACTCCTCCTTTAGGTCACATTGGAGGAAAACAGATTTGCCATCTAACAACTCTAGATGCAAAACTTATGTTTCAACAATGCTTGAATGAATGATATTCAGTTTCACAACGGAAGAATGGATAGCTTTCTTCCCTATCGGCAGCTCGATTAGCTTCCATGTATTGATGGGGATAAGGGACTTCTTCTCATCTTCCATCGCAAGCTCCCACTGGCTCGCATCTATTGCACTGCATGCTTCATCATCACATTTTGATTCATCTCCATCTGTAAGCAACAAATAATTCAGGTATCTCCGATTCGGCACATGCGGCTGTGAAATCCTCCTAAACACGGAATTAGGAGTTGGAGTCTGCGGTGTATCATCCAATTGAGAATTGCCGTCTGCAATCTGTTCTTCTGACTGAGGACTCTCACTGTTTAGAACATCTTCCATCTCAACATACACAGGATCACTCTGTGCTTTACCGCTCCATACCTCTTCTGGTATTCTTTGTTCCAATGGTACTGATGGACCATGATTCATAAGATACGTTGTTGTACTGACTACTTCTACCCAGAATTGTTCCGGAAACCCTGCCTAAATGCGCATGTTTCTGGCTATCTCAGTCACTTTCCAGTTCATACATTCTGCTACGTCATTCTGCTATAACGTACTTGGAACAATTTTCTCTAATATGATATTGTTCTTATAACAAAAGTACTTGAACCCGGAGTCTTCGTTCTCTCCACCAAAGTCGGATCTTAGTTTCTTTACCTTCAACCATGTCTCGTTCTCTATCATAGTTTTCCATTTCTTGAACACATTGTACACCTCAGATTTATGTTTCAAGAAGTAAACCCATATCCTCATTGAATGGTCATAAATGAAAGTCACGAAGTAGGACATTTTGCCAAGAGATGAGACAGTTGCTGGCCCCCAGACATCCATGTGAACTAGCTCAATCTTCTCCACTGTGAGACTTCTGTTATTGCTCTTGAAACTAACCATTTTCTTCTTACACTCACAAAAGTCGATGTCAATCGATTTCACCGGTAGTTTTCCCTTCGAGAGAATAACCGCGAGCTCCTTTTCACTCATGTGCCCTAGCCTCTGGTGCCACAAATTGTGATCCTCATTGCCTTCTACAACTGCAATCATTGTGCTAAAATTGGTGGTTGTGTAGAGCGTACCTTCTTTCTTTTTTCGTGCTATAGTCATAGCCCCCCTGGAAACTTTCCATTTATCTTCATTGAAAGTGGTTACATAACCTTCACTCACCAATTAGCCTACTGAGATCAGGTTCTTCCTCAAGTCTGGAATGTGTCTCACATCCCTTAGCTTCCATATCGATCCGTTGAGTCTGATATGTACTTCACCCTTGCCAATAACACTGGAGGGCTGATTGTCACCTAGGTGAACCTCGCCAAGGTTACTAGGTGCATAGTTCTCAAAGAGCTCTCGACTTGAGGTGGCATGAAATGATGTTCTAGAGTCCAAGACCCAAAACTCTGTCTTGATATCTGATGTCCGTCAAAATGTACTAAAAATATGTGTTAAAAACAACTCCTTAATGACAGCCAGGTTTTACACTACGCAAGCACACGTATCGATTATAGAACAACAATGGCTTGAGTAAAGGATATTGATCCCACAAAGACTGAGATTGTTCACTTTAGCAATTTAAAAATAATGAATTATATTTTCTGAAGAACGGTTTGTTTTGGTGGTCAAAGACCAAATTATCTATTTAACTAAAATTATCTAGAAAGCAAAGTAATTTGGTTGTGATTCAGATAAGAGAGAAAACTAGGATTTTCATCGCTCCACCACTAACCGCATAATATAGTTCATCAATCAGACAATTGTAAGAGGGCAATCCATAACTGTGATTCAGGTCGTACCGCAAATAACTAAATACAATCCCAAAAAGAATTACCATCAACCAGATTATGACAACCCGTCTCATGACTGACTTAACTAGTACATGTCAATTATATTTTTTTAATCTACTCCTAATGTATGAAAATAAACTAAAGCATGTCTATATTAAATCACCAAGGCACGACCTGTGTCAACCAAGGGCTTTGATACATGTCAATTATTAGACATTTTGACCCCTTAACTCACTATTTTTACATTATTTCATTCCATTATTTGGTATTTTTACTGTGGTTGCGTGTTAATGCATGTTTCAGGAGTTTAATGAAGAAATGGAGCTAACTTTGGTGAATTAACTGAAGAGTATGTTTTTTCTATCCAAGAGGAGAGATAAAGAGGTAGTACGAGACAAAAATGGCTCCCGAAGGGCAAAAACGACATTTACAGAAGCCGTCATCTTCAGCAAAAAGTATCATGGATTCAAGACGGTCGTTTTGGTGCATTCACGAAGAAAAGTAATTTTTCGCAAAATACCTACGCTTTTGCATACGCTTCCAATTTCAAAAAGTGACTTGAAATCACATTTCTACGTTTGGACCTACGCTTGGAGGTATTCTTGGGACCTACGCTTAAAGCGTAGGACCCTAACGCTTGAAGCGTAAGTGCAATAACATTTTGGTGATTTTTCGTAGATTTTTCCTCTTTCACCCTCGACTTAATTGGAAGACGTGTCTGCGACTCCAGACCTCTATATACATGTATATACACACACACACACACATATATATATATTTATGAGAAGTTAGTGTTTACCCAAGGATTTTCACCATGGGTAAACATGACATTTTGATGATAACAAACCATTGAATATGGTGAATTTAATGTCTACTTGAGTTATGTTTAGTACGTTGAATAATCAAGAACAACTCAAGAGAGCTTGCGAATTCATGTAAAAATTAAGCAAAGATGTTTATACCTCAAAAGACATTAGAGACAATGATGGAGACATCAACCCAAAGCTTAAAGAAATTGAAGATCAAAGAATTGGGTAAAATAGTCATGGGTGAGTGCTAGATTAAATGTAAAGTTATTTTTGAAATAACTTATTTGAAAGCTCTACTCTTAACAAATTAGCATATAGGACCATGCATATCATTTACATCATTCATGAGTCCTTGAACCATTAGTATTAGACTATGAACATCATTGATGATACATTCATATATATAGTCTTTGCTATAGTTGAGTTAGTTCAAGCTTTCATAAGCTATGAAAGAACTCAACAAATAGGTTGTCCTAAAACCTAAACTAATTTCATATAACTTGAAATGGATTCTAGACATGTATTAAAGCTTTGAACAAAATTGTTTCAATCATGAAAAACTTTTATCAAATATTGAGAATTTATTTAAATGAAAATATTATTTTATAATCTCAATATTGTTTTTAGGAATTTCAAGGACCTTAATAAGTCTCTAAGACATCCTAGGAATGTCTCTAAGTCATTTCAGAAATATCCCAAAAGATTTCCCGAAAAACCGTTATGTGGTTTAAGAGATTGAAATGAACCGTCATATTCAAATGACCACATAATAATAATAAAAATGGGTTAAATGGAGTGATCAAAAGCCTAAAATAAAGATCTTGATGTCCTATTTCCAAAAAGCTAAAGAACGCATCAATCCAATGAACATAACTCGAGTTATGACCAAAAGAGTGAAACTGGACAAAACAGATCTGAAATGAACTGTCAGTCAACCGACACTAAATGGTCAGTCGATCGAACCCACCAAAGGCTTTTGGGAAATTTTTTTGATATTTTTTCAGTCAACCGACGAAGCAAGTCAATGTCCGACTCGGCATGGAACGACTTCTAACGGTTATTTTTTTATTTAAACTTCTCTTAAACTACCCAAAACACCCCCAAACGGCTAAAATTGTTTCCTACTCTATATATATGCCATATATGAGCCAAAAGAGGGTTGAAGAAGAGAGGGATAGGATTTGTATTGAAATCTACCATTTGTGCTTCATTTTTTAATTCATATTTGGGTAGAAAACTCTCCTATATGAATCACACCATTGTGCATCACTCATATCATCTTCTTGTGATTCATTCTTCCACATATTTAGTTGAGCTTTTAATTTGATTATCTCATTTATGACTCTAAGTATGTGAGGAAGTGAACTTTGAATTTCATATCTATCTATTGAGAGAAAATGTTGTACACTCAAATTCCATTCTTATTCTTTGGGAGTGAAAGACCAAGAAGTTGTCTTGGCATGGGATGGGCTTGTTGAAGCCTTGTAAAGGTTTTTCTCTACCTTAAAAAGAGAGGAATAGGTTGGCTCTGCACCCTCAAGTGTGAGCAAAGGTCGCTCTTCACCTAGAAGCAAGAGTGTTCGAAGGTTGGCTCTCCACCCGCAAGAGTGAGCAAGGTTGGCTTTTCACCCGGAAGAAGGAGCATGTAAGGGTTTATTTTTCACCCGCAAGAAAAACACGATAGTGGAATCCTTGAGAGGTTTTCTCAAGGCATGGATGTAGACCAAAGCTTTGGTTGAACCATGTAAAAACTCGGTGTCTTGGTTTGCATTTTTTCTATTCCTTAACTCCTTACTTTACAAGCAATTTCATTTCAATCTTGAGCTTTATTTATCAATGCTTGGAAATTGTGTGTGCTTAAATATTCATGAGGGGATTGGGAAAATGCTTGGTTGTAGTAAATTACAATGTGAACTTGTTTATAACTTAGATTATAAATTCTCTACATACTCATTAGTTTGCTATAATCTAGTTGCACACCAAGTGTTTAATATAATGTATCTTCACCAAACCATAACATAAAATCAATTGTCATTTATAATCTTGAGCCTTATATATATAAATGCTATGAAATTGCTTGTGTTTGTGTATTAACGAAGTGGTTAGAAAATGCATAGTTGAAGTGAATAAAATTGTGAACTTGGTTAGATAAGGTGTAGATTATAACTTATATACTCTCTTATTTATCTATAATATAAGTGTTCACCAAGTGTTTGATAAAATGCATCTTCCACAAACCATAGCATTGAAATTCCATATGTACACCAAGTGTTTGACAAAATGCATATTCAACACAACCTTCTCTGTAAGAGTTTATGTATACTCTTAATATTTAATCACTTTGTAAAAACTCTACAAATATATTTTTCATTACAAATAACACTTTATACATTAAGTCTATATATGATAAGAGTGTTTTACATGTTTAGTTGAATAACATATTCACTTAGTGCTTGAATTGTTTCATATGCTACTTGAATCCATAATACATGTATTATCATTATGAGATAAGTGCTTCAACATGTTTGGTTGAATTGTTTACTTGGTTAATAGAACAATTCACCTTTACTTGAATCAATGATGCATGTATTCAATTGTATAAATTACTAATGCATGATTACAAGTATGAAATGTGAAAGTCACTTAAGAGATTATATAAACCACTAAGTTTTTTACTAGAGTCTTGTGATGCTTATATTTCTCTAAATAAAGTCAAACCGAAAAAGTCTTAAAATTTGTCATTAACCCTATTCACCCCCCTCTAGGTATCAATATGTGGCCAACAGTTAGGGTTTATATGAGTTTAAGAGTGAAAAGACTGAAAATAGCCTCTCTATACCATTGCCTATATATACAAAAAGAAAAGTTCTGATTTGGAGATTTAGAGGGTTGGTTATGAAAAGGGCCTCTCTTTCATTGTTTTTAATTGTAAAGAGGGGAAACTGTTGACCATACTGTGATGATTGTAGTAGTTAAGAGACAGTATTGATTTGCAATATAAAATTCTATATTTGTTCTAAATTCTTGTCTTAGATGGAATGAATATATTATTTTGCACAACTATAATTATTTAATGTGAGCAGGACTTGGATGCTTAATTATGGTTTTCTACACAATGGTAGTAATGAAACTTGAAACTCTAGGTTGACATAGGTCGTGCCTTGGCAATTTAATATAGATATGCTTTAGTTTATTTTTATGTAGTAAGAGTAGATTAGAGTAATATAATTGACATGTACTAGTTAGGTCAGTCATGAGACGGGTTGTCGCGATCTGGTTGATGGTACTCCTTTTTGTGGTCGTATTTAGCTATTTGCGGTACGACCTGATTCACAGTTATGGATGACCCTCTTACAATTGATACATTGATGAACTATATTATGCGATTAGTGGTGGAGTGATGAAAACCCTAGTTTTCTCTCTCATTTGAATCACAAACCAATTTACTTTACTTTTTAGTTAATTTAGTTAAAATAGATAATTTAGTCTTTGACACTCCAAAGCAAACAATTTTCAGAAATATAATTCAGTGTTTTTGGATTGCGAAAGTGAACAATCACAGTCTCTGTGGGATCGATATCCCTTACTCAAGCCATTTCTATACTATAATTGATACGTGCGCCTGCGTAGGGTAAAACCTAGAGTCGTTAAGGTGTTGTTTTGAACCACATATTTTTATACACTTGATGTCGCATCAAGTTTTTGGCGCCGTTACCGGGGACTGAGCATTGTTCAATAGCTTTAGTAGTTTATTTCCATTGCGTTATTGTAGTTGTAGCTAAAGTTTAAATTTTTGTGTGACTAACAGGTACTCTAAGTGTAAAAGGGAAAAACGGAGCTTTTAAAGTTGCGTCTGGAACTTTTGTGAGTTTTAGTTACCCAGATTTTCGCATATTAATTCTTGTTTTATTTTCTGTAATTTAGAAGTAGTTAATTTAGTTAATTTTTATTTTATTTTAAAAATAAATAAAAATAATAATAAAATAATTTTGAAAAAAAAAATATAGTTGTTTGAGTAACGTATGACCGATAGACCGACCCGTTCTAATTTAAGCATTGCGTTAGTAGAGTACGATCCTAAGATCGAAAAGTCTCTCCATTGTTTACGTTGATCTATTGAAGAGCGTCATCGTCAGCAAGAAGAAGCAATGGCTGACCAAAGGGCCTACCAACAAAGGGCACCAGAGACATCACTGAAAGGATATTACGCGCTCGATGCGTACGATTCCTATGTTGATTTTCCAGAAGAAGAAGGAGCGAAGAACTTTAAGATCAAGACAAGCATAAGCAATATGTTTCCAATATTTTTAGGCCTTAGGATAGAGGACCCATACCAGCACATCAATGATTTCCTAGAGGTAGCCTATACTATTAGGTTTGACAATTTACCCAAAAATGACTTACGAGTGAGATTATTCCCCTGGTAATTGAAAGAGATAGCTAAAATATGGTACATCAAATTAGCAAAAGAAATTAAAATTGATTGGGAAGCCCTTAAGAGAGAATTCATAGAAAAGTATTATCCCATAGGAAAGACCTCAAAAGCACAAGATGCAATAAAAAACTTTAGGCAATTACCTGGTGAACATTTTCATGATGTATGAGAACGGTATAATGAAATTTTGTATAAGTGTCCCCACCATAGGTTTTCTGAATAAGATATTGCTAAAAATTTCTACATGGGACTTGGAGAGGCACATAAGACTTTGATAGATGCAGCCACACAAAGTTAGTTTATCTTGAAACCAGCTAAAGAACTTTTGGAGATATTTGATAATATCAGTGAAAACACAATTCAATATCAATCTAAGTTGAGGTCTAGAGGTGGACAACAAGATATGAGATCTGAAAAATCGTATGTTATAGAGCATGATGATGTGAGATAATGGCCATTGATGCCAACGCATCGTGGAACTATTCCAATAATGCTCTTTTCACCAATTCATACACCTCCAATGCCAGAAATCACCCACTCCTATCTAACAAATCTACCAATGTAGATAATCCACCACCAAAGTTCCAACAAGGGCAATCATCCAATCAACAGACAAGATTCACAGAAAAACAACAGTCATATAACCTATAACCAAGGTTCACTGAAAGACAACAATCATATAACCAACAACCATGGTTCCAATAGAGTCAACAATCATTTAACTCACAACCAAAAATCATGGGTAGAAATTATCAGTCCAATTACTGACCCAGAACACCCAATAATTCCCAAGCTCTTCAGTCATTCAATAATTCCCAAGATCTTCAGCCATTCAATAACAATCAAGCTGTGCAGCCATATAATTACCAAACCCAGCCTTCAAGAAGCCAAAATCCTCCACCCGATTTCTAGACTAATAGGTTAAAGCAAGTTATACTGGATATTCATAACAAGCTAGGTATTCATACCCAATCATTGGCACAACTACATATGCAGATGGGCTAAATGGCTAATGAGAGGAATGTGAGAGAGCCAGGGAGATTACCTAGTCAACCAGTCACTAACCCAAGGCCACAACAAGCATTGGAGCTCGGATCATTTGTCAATGAACCTAATAAAATGGTTCAGGGAATCACGACTCTGAGAAGTGGAGAGTCGAGTTGAGGCGGAACATGAAGAGAGGTTGCAAAGAAGAAAAGAGGCAGAACAAGAACAAAGGAAAGAAGCTAAAGAAGAGCAGAGGAAAGAAATTGAAAGGAAAGAGGTAGAAAGAGTGCAAAAATATTAACCATCAGTAGGAGACGATGTCGATCAGACATTACATGAGGAGCCAGACAGGGCAAGTTACGAGGAGGCAGCGCCATTTCCTCAACGTCTTAAAGAGCCAGCTCAGTACGGAAGTTGAATGAATATGATATGTTGGAAACATTCCGACAAATCAAGATCAATTTACCTCTCTTAGATGTAATCGCCCAAATACCGCCTTACACTATGTTTTTTAGGGATCTTTGTACCCAAAAGCGAAAGAGCAGAGAGAAGAATCCAACAAAAATATTATTAACTGAGCAAGTGAGTTCATTGTTTTTAAGTGATACTCCACCTAAAAGGAAAGATCCTGGTGCTCCCACTATTTCATGTGTCATCGGTGACCATGGAATTAGTAGAGCTCTTCTTGATCTAGGTGCGAGTATTAACTTGCTTCCTTATTCAGTCTACCAACAGCTAGGGTTAGGTCAGCTCAGCCCCACTGAGGTCATACTTCAATTTGTTGATCGATCAATCAAACAGGCAAGATGAGTGCTTGAAAATGTCATTGTTTAAGTGGACAAGTTTTATTTTTCGATTGATTTTATAGTTTTGGCTACAGAACCTATCCCTGACTCGAAGAAGCACATTTCAGTAAAACTGGGAAGACCATTCTTAGCTACGGCAAATGCATACATCAATTGCATAATCGGAGCCATGGATTTGACCTATAGAAATATGAAGGTCAGGATGAATCTGTTCGAAGGAAGCCATCAATTCTCTGAATTTGGGAAATATTTTCAGATTAATGAGTGCGATGAACTGGATGATATTATAACAGATTTTTCAACTCAAATCCTGGAGAAGGATGAGCTAGAGTCATTTATGACTAGAGAATGGCCAGATGAGGAAGTTAATGATTGGGAGACATACTAGAGGCTGTAAAATGAAGAGCCGGATGTGATGGAGACTGCTTTATATACTCAACCATGGCGGGAGTGGGTCCGCTCCCAATACTTTCAAATATTCCACCAATTCTTTCCTTAACTACTCCTCTTACCTTGAAACTGAAGGAATTGCCTAAAAAAATGAAATATGTCTTCTTAGGACCTTGTGAGACTCTTCCTATGATTATATCTTCAAAATTGACAGAAAAACAGGAATCGAGTTTAGTTATGGTTCTGAGTGAGAACAAAGAGGCAATAGGATGGAGCGTTGCTGATTTAAAAGACATAGATGCCTCAATTTGCATGCATCGCATACATCTTGAGGAGAATGCAAAACCATCAAGGGAAATACAAAGAAGGCTGAATCCAAATATGAAAGATGTGGTGATGAAGGAAGTAGTGAAATTACTGGATGTGGGTATTATTTACCCCATTTCTGATAGTACATGGGTAAGTCCAACTCAGGTGGTGCCAAAGAAGTCGGGCATCACAGTGGTGCCAAATTCAAAAGGTGAGCTAATTCCACAACGCATGACCACAGGGTGGCGTGTGTGTATTGATTACAGAAAGCTCAACCTGAACACCAGGAAAGATTATTTTTCGTTACCATTTATTGAACAAATCTTGGAGAGGTTAGCTGGTCAGAGCTACTAATGCTTTCTGGATGGATATTCCGGCTACAATCAGGTGGCGATTGATCCTGCTGATCAGGAGAAAATCACATTTACTTGTCCATATGACATGTTTACTTATTGACGGATGTCGTTTAGTTTGTGTAATGAGCCAACAACATTCTAACGGTGTATGATGTCTATCTTCTCTGACATGGTAGAGAAATTTTTTGAAGTATTCATGGATGACTTCTCAGTTTTTGGGGAAACCTTTATAGACTGTTTAAAACATCTAGAACTGGTACTTAAAAGATGCAAGGAGACAAATATTATCCTAAGTTGGGAAAAAAGCCATTTTATAGTTCAAGAGGGGATAATAGTAGGCCATATTGTATCTAAACAAGGGATAGAGGTAGATAAAGGAAAATTTGAATTAATTTCAAAACTGCCTCCCGCATCATCTGTTAAGCAGATACGTTCTTTTCTGGGCCACGCCGGGTTTTACCGAAGGCTTATTAAAGATTTCAGCAAAATAGCTCGACCGTTATGCAACTTATTAGCTAAGGATGCTACTTTTGTATTTAACGATAGTGCCTTCATGCTATTGAGGAATTGCGTACTCAACTTTCATTAGCCCCGATTATTCATCCGCCAGATTGGTCTCTGCCATTTGAGCTCATGTGTGATGCTTCTAACTATGACATAGGAGTTGTGTTGGGTCAGAGAAAATATAAGCTTCCGTATGCTATTTATTATACCAGCAGGACTCTGAATGAAACTCAGATAAACTACACAACTACCGAGAAAAAGTTGTTGACAGTTGTCTACGCCTTGGGATAAATTCCGATCATATCTATTGGGCACCAAGGATGTTGTTTACTCAGATCATCTCATTCTGAGGCATGTGCTGACAAAGAAAGACTCTAAGCCCCGACTGATTCAATGGATTTTGCTGCTACAAGAATTCGACCTGGAAATCAAAAGATAAAAAGGGTTCAAAGAATGTTGTTGCGGATCATTTGTCAAGGATTATTGTCGAATCGACAAAGGAAATTACTCATCTTAAGGATTCTTTCCCGGATGAACATCTGTTCAATGTGGCGGAACAAATACCGTGGTATGCTGACATTGTCAATTATAAAGCCACAGGTCGAATCCCAAAATGATGGTCTAAGAATGAGAAAGACCGATTCTTCAAACAAGTCAAATTTTATATCTGGGATAATCTGCGTTTGTACAAGTATTACTCTGATTAGATTATCAGAAAATGCATCCCTGAGAGTAAGGTGCAAAACATACAGACATTTTGTCACACGTTGGAGTGTGGAGGGCATTTCGGAGCTCAGAAGACAGCCCATAAGGTGTCGCAAAGTGGATTTTACTAACCTTCCATATTCAAAGATGCTTTCGAGTTTTGCAAGACATGTCTACGATGTCAAAAGCTTGGATCCATATCTCGATGAGATATGATGCCTTTAACCCCGATTCTAATTATAGAATTATTTGATGTGTGGGGTATTGATTTTATGGGACCATTTCCGAAAGCAGGTAAGAATGAGTATATACTTATGGGGGTTGATTATGTTTCAAAATGGGTAGAAGCTATAGCCACCAAACGTGCTAACCATGACGTGGTGGAAAATTTGTAAAGTCGAACATTTTCTCACGATTTGGTATGCCAAAAGGATTGATCAGTGATGGTGGAAGCCATTTTGACAACCAGCTTTTTCTTACTCTATGCAAGAAGTACGGTGTCACTCATAAAATTGGTACCCCATATCACCCCCAATCACAAGGGCAAGTGAAGGTTTCTAATAGGGAGATTAAAAATATTTTGGAAAAAACTGTGCGTCCGGATTTGAAGGATTGGCCTCGAAGGTTAAATGATGCACTTTGGGCGTATAGAACTGCGTTTAAAACACCAATTGGTACGTCGCCATATCATCTTGTGTATGGTAAAACATGTCATCTCCCTGTAAAGCTGGAACACCGAGCATATTGGGCTATTTGAATATTGAATTTAGATATAACCAAAGTCGGTGCGCAATGAAAAATCCAACTTCAAGAGCTTGAGGAGTTGCGAAATAATGCGTATGAAAATTCTAGGATTTACAAGGCCCGAACAAAAGCGTTTCATGATAAACATATTAGAAAGAAATTTTTTGAGCCCAGCCAAAAAGTCTGGCTGTTTAATTCGAGACTTAAGTTGTTTCCTGACAAGCTTCAATCAAAATGGGATGGGCCATACAAGATTACCAAGGTTTTCCCCCATGGAAGTGTGGAGATTGATGATCCTGACATTGGAAAGAAGTTTGTAGTGAATGAAAAGAGATTAAAGCATTATATAGAGGTGCAACCAGCTGAGTGTGTGGTAGAAACGATCGATCTAACTGAACCACCACCAGAGTTGGATAAGCTTGATCCGGAGTATTTAGAAGTAGCAATGTCGTACCAATGATGTTAAACATTGGTTCTAGGTAAAAAAGAGTAGTTTTGAAGCCTAGTTTGTATCTGTAGACGGTAATTTAGTTATTTTGGTATTTAAGATCAAGTCTGTAAAATCTAGTCGTGAGACCATCATCATTTAAGTAAAGAGTGTCAATGAAGCCTAGGAAGCATTTAAAATGTGTGGAGTTGAAGACGAGACGAGACGATGATAAAATAACACAATTAGTTTTTGGGGCCAGGGACCTAAGCGTCAAGCGTAGGTCAAGCTACGCTAGAAGCGTAGCTACGGGCCTATTATAAACAGACCCGTCGTCAGTTTTTCCCCCCATTCTCCATCCAAACTCATCTCTCTCCCTCAATTCTCCACCATTCTTCAAGAGGTTTGATACTACCGTTTAACCATCCGATTCCACATCATTCTTTTCCAGCGGATCGTTAGATTAGTTGATGATTTGTCCGGATTCACGTGAAGAACTTGAAAAGTCTCTGAAACTCAATTTTTGGAAAATCATCGTTTCTTTCGATTCGGTGAGTTTTGTTCCATTATTTTGATTTCATATGACTTATTTACCTATTCTAAACTAGTATTGATGAATGAGTCCGATCAAAATCGTGTTTTGATCCATTTTCTAAAAAGTTGAATTGTTCAACTTCATAAGCGGATTAAATATCAAAATTTTGGGACGACGGCTTGTTTAATTGTCATATTGGATATATTTATATATAGTTTGAGTTTGATTCGGTGTCCGGTTCATTATCGCTTGTTTTTTTGAAAATTCCCTATTATAGGCATGGCACTGACTAAGGTGTCAGTGAGATGGGTGGCTCAGGCTGCAATTGCGGCTGATCCACCGGTGCGACAGAGATCGAGATCGTTATTTCCTGCATCATCCCCGATTCAACGTCAGAGTACATGCTCCAGGAGACCACAATATGTCGACTCGGCATCTTCGTCTGTTGAGGAAAATGTGCTAGAGAGTTCCACACAGGGACGCGACATCCTATTGCCACATGGTCGCCTAGTGGTTGAGCCAGTTGCTCCACGAGCACCATCACCGCCACTTATGTCGGAGCAGCAGGCTAAGGAGATAGAGGAGGATACAAAGGGTGATGACGTTGAGCAGGAGGAGGATGCCGCTCAGAACGATGATCGAGCAAATGAGAGGGTATCGGAGCCACCTTTGGAGGATGACCCCAGAGTTTTGACTACATATTTATCTGTGCCCCAGACAACATTAGAAGAGGATTTACTAGACTGGGCGATCCGGAATGAGTATTTTCAGGAGTGGACATACTTATTACAGATATTCGAGGATTTACAGCCAATACCTTCCTGGACGATTGGCCGATTAAGGGCTCAACGTCTACTGTCTATTCTTGCCCTAGTTACTCCGCATATTTGCGAGGATATGATCCGGGAGTTCTGCCTACACATGCGCCATTTCAGTAGGGGGTTGAGACTACTGACAGTGGTCCAAGGTACTGAGATTGAGATTACTCCCCAGACTATTGTTGAGGCGTGGGGTATTTCGGACTAGTGTCCACCCGAGCTAGTTGTTGTGTTCCCACCTATGCCCAAGATACTCCCATATATTTCTGAGATTATTGCACTTCAGACTACGGGGCAGTGGGCTAATACACATCGGAATGACACGAAGAAGGCGAACTATCATCATATGCTATGGTTCTGGGATGTGATAGTTCGATCTCAAATTCTTCCGCACAACCACGTGACCATGTGCTATGTGCCATTTCTGGCCCTCCATTACGTATTCGAGTTTTGGTGGTGGATTTTTATCCCACGTATTTTGTGGGAAGGCCTATATACACATTATATTCATCTGCACAAGGAGACCAAGGTTAGCCAGCGTGGATTTCATATTCGATTCCCGTGCTTGGTGATGAAGATTATAATGAATGCCAGGATCAAGATGGATGCGGGTGAGCATAATAGATTCCGAGAGGGTACCCCGTATGCTAGAGGGATGTGGACTGGTGTTTGGACCCGGTTACATGGAGATGCTATTATGAGGCAGAGACTGGGGTTTGGCATATTACCAGGTGCACAGGCTGATGATGCTGGTCAGGCTGATGCAGGTATGGCTCAAGAGGCTGAGGCTGCTGATGATGCGGAAATGCCATAGATACCGGCTGTTGAGGAGGAGGTTGTGTTACTAGAGGTACTTCTGGGTGGTACTGTTACTCTATCTCAGGCATAGTTTCATGCTCTGATTGCACGGATGCAGGGGATAAAGCGGACTTTGGTAGAGGAGAGACATGCCCGACGGAGATATCAGAGGTGGTCAGCATATAGGTGTGCAGATTCCACCTACCTCACCGACCTCTGATGATGAGGCTTAGCTTAGTTTTAGTTAGGTTTTTGTTTTAGACTTATTTTTGTTTCATTTTTTTTACATTAGAGATAAATTGTTGAGCATATAGTTTCATATAGGGCTTGATATGAATGCTTGAATGATTATCTTCTAAATGTTTTTGATATTTTCATAGTGTATAAATTTGAAGTTTTGCTAATCAATCATATTGAGTTAGATATATTCCCGAATTTTTATGCGTATTTTACATGTGCTGATAGTTTGAATTCTTTCAATAATTTAAAATGCACTATGCAAACATTTGTGCATTTAAGTTTGAGGGTGTATATGTGTTGGATTGATGAGTATATTTAAAAAAAAATTTATCTAGGCCAAGCCTACGCTTGAAGCGTAGGGTACCATGAGGAGGATTTTGAAAAATTGAAAATTTTACCTATTTAAGGGGTGTTTTAAGTTATTTTTAGGATTTTTTTATAGATTTTTGTCGACTTTTTAGAGTAATCCTAATCTGACAAGGAGACGGAATGCAAATACAAGTTGGAGTTGGATTAGTTATTGTTTCCCCTTTCCTAGTCAGTTAAGGGTTTTAAATCATTTTCCTCTTCTGATTCTACTACATCCATCTATAAATGCATCCATAGAGTAGACACAATTCACAATTCTCAAGGAGTGAACATTATAGTAGATATTCTTCTTCTGTTGTTATTCTATTCTGTCTATCTCAAGGGGGGTTAGTATGGATAATGCTAATGAAAATTATTCTGACCCAAAGGAATTCATAGAAGGAACAGAGCCATATGTGGATATGAAGAGCTCGAATGAATGAGCTACGAGTTGGAATGGAAGCTGAACTACACCGAAATCGTTTCTATAGTGTAGGTTGCAATTTGAAGAGATGTTTCATCCGGAGAGGATGAACCGAGTATTAATTGCACCCGGAAGGAAAATCCTGAAACAACGAGGATTGAAAAGTTTAGAAAAACCGGCGGGTGAAAAGGTGTATCCGGGCTTGGTCCGAAAATTATATGAAAATATGACAATTTCGGGACCGCCAGGATTTGAGGTTATGAAGGCTAAAGTGACTCAGTGAGGTGCTCTTATTGTGATTGGAAGAAGAAGTATTGCTGATGCGTGGAATATACCAATCGATACTTCGGCAAACTTACAAGGAATATTGAAGGACCATCCTCAAGTATGGCCACATACGGATGAGGAGATGGTTCGAGAATTATGTGCAGTATCAGATCCAAGAGATAGGACGTGTGATAATTGGTGGTTGAAATCGGATCTGCTTTATTTGGATTATGTCATTTCGGCTCAACTTCGGCCCAATAATCGGACTAGTACAAGAGATCACACTATGCTTAGAACTTTGTATGCCCTAACTCATGGGTATGAAGTGTGTGTTCCAACATTGATTATGACCGAGATGTCGATTACCCGAGCAATTGTGAATAGAGAATGAGCAGGTGCCGATAAATTTGAACATTATATTCCATACCCGTTTTTATTATCGAAGAACATTGTTGAGCAGTTAGGTCCTAGGATAGAAGAGTTGGATGAGATGCGGTGGACAATTATGAAGATATATCCGGAGGAAGATTTGGAAAAGTTGAAAAAGACTGCAGACTGCCGGATATGGTTGAAAACCGCCATGTCAAGTGATGAAGAAGGGGAGGAAGATTACGGTTTAGATTAAGGTTTAGGATTTTTTTTTATGTTTTATTTATTTTTTAGGGATGGTAGACCCTTAAGGCCACGTCTTTTTTTATTTTATTTCATTATAGGATTGTAGGCCCTTAAGGCCAAATCATTTTTTTTATTATTATTATGTTTGTTCTAAAAAATATATATATCTTTGATTCCTTGATTCCTTGAAAACATGTGTTAATTTCTGGATGTTTATGATGAAATTTCTTTTCCCTTGCTATGATTGGGTATTTGTGCTTTGTTGATGTTATCTACAGGTGATCCATATCAAGTTTGGGGGAGGGGATTCGTGTTTTGCTTTGGAATCCAGAATTGAGCTTCAAGGGTAACTGTATTTGTTCTCCTATATTATTTTTGACCATGAGGACATGGTATGATTTAAGTTTGGGGATGAGAATATAGAATTACAAAGAATGAAAATTTTCGAAAAAAAAAATCAAAAGGTTTTGATCAGTTCTTTGTTTTCACACATGAATGTTTTGCATTACAGTTTGATTGAGTTTTTTTATATGATGCATGAGTAATATGTAATGTGTTATTCTCATTCATGAGAGTAATGATTAGATCAAGTTAGTGAAGTGATGTGATTTTACATGGGTGAGTGAATGAGTGAAATTTAATTTAAGAAATATGACTTTGACCTATGTTTACAAGCACACATTCACTATGAGAATTATGTTGATTTTTGACTATGTAGTTGAAAACTAATTTTGCAACAATAAAAGGAGAGATAGGGAGTTGTTATGGTTGAAATGGAGAAAATTGAAAAAATATACATTAAAAAATATATATATGTGCAAAAAACAGTTCTTTAATCTGAGTAACCGGGCCTTGGTACCACCAATATCATTATTCGCGTTTAAAGAGGAGAAGACTGATGACCATAAATCCCATGGAAGAAACTCGGGCCCAGTTGGTCGGGACTAAAAATCCCCGCTGTAAAGTCCGGAGCATAGAAAGACAAAAAGGGATGAAAAGTTTGATTAATGAAGTAGGAGAAGAGAAACTGAAATATCATAGTTGAGTGTTCACAAAATCACGAAAGGTTGTCTGGATTTAAAGTAGAAAGTAGCGAAATCATTCACTATTAGTGGGAACCATTCATGACACGAAACTTGATATAATTATTGTTCGGTAGTGAGTGGGAGTATTTGCATTCATGTTATTTTTTGCATTGTATCATGACTTAATTAATTTGTGTGTGAATTCATGATTGCGTGATTAATAGAGAACTGAGATGTTTATAGGTACCATCACTGGAAACCTTCACGAGACTTCACTCGTTCACTAGGGGTAACCTAGGGGTTTAAAAGGCTTACACGTGCTAAGTGAAATCATCGACCCTCACAAAAGCAAGGGATTATGTTAGATTAGTTGGAATAGTTAGATTAAGAAGATCATCACAAGAAAAGTTCCCTGACTTTATTACTAAGGGACTAGCAATATGTAAGTTTGGGAGTGTAATAGGTGTCAAATATTAGACATTTGGGTTAACTTCATTTACACCCCCCTGAGGTTTGTTTTATCTTCACTTTGACCCCTCAGGTTTGCATATCTTCATTTACACCCCCTATTGTTCAATATTCTCATCACTTAGACCCCCTGAATGATGACATCAGCCTGAATTTTTTTTAAAATCCCTAAACTACCATCAATGTCTTATCCTTATTCTGTTTGAAAACAAGGATAGTGCTTTTATCAATTAGACCCCCTCCCATCATTTAATAATTTAATTTGTATTAAAATTTCAAAATATATATAAAATTCGAAAAAAGATATATTAAAATTTGAAAAATATTATAAATTCGAAAATAAATATAAAATTAAAAAATATATATAAATTTTGAAATTATTTATTTTTTTTCAAAAAAAACATATTAAATTTCAAAAATAAATATAAAAATCGCAAAAAACATAAAAAATTTGAAACAAATATATAAAATTTTAAAAAAAAACATATAAAATTCAAAAATATATATTAAATTTCGAAAAAAATTATAAAATTGAAAATAAATATAAAATAAAAAATATATATAAATTTTGAATTTTTTTTTAAAAAACATATTAAATTCAAGACAAATATATAAAATTAAAAAAACCATATAAAATTATAATAATATATATTAAATTTCAAAAATAATTATAAAATTCGAAAAAAATATAAAAAATTATAAAATTTGAAAATAAATATAAAATTCAAAAATATATATATTAAATTTCAAAAAAAAACTAAATTCGAAAAAAATGTAAAATTAAAAAAATATTTAAAATTTATTTAATTCTATCTCTCTCTCTCACACACATTCTGCACAGACGCACACACAAATATATATATATACACACATATATATATAGATCTATACATATATATATATATACACACACACATATATATATAGATCTCCCCGTCGGCGCCGACCCCCTCCCACCACCACCTCCCCCTATTTCGACCGATGGGTCGAAAATATGTGTGTGTATATATATATATGTATAGATCTATATATATATATATGTGTGTGTATATATATATGTGTGTGCGTCTGTGTGTGTGTGTGTGTGTGCGCGCGTCTAAGAGAGAGAGAGAGAATTAAATAAATTTAAATTGAATAAATGTTGGGGTGTTTGGTTTGAGGGTTAGATTGATTCTAAGGGGGTGTTTGGTTTAGGGTTTAAATTGATTTAGGGATTAAATTGATTTAAGGGGTGTTTGGTATAAGGGTATTTTAGACATTTCACACCATGATGGGGTATAAATGAAGATATGCAAACCTAAGGGAGTCAAAGTGATGATAGGACAAACCACAGGGGGTGTAAATGAAGTTAACCCTAGACATTTTATCCCCTTAACTCACTATTGTTACGTTATTTCATTCCATTATTTGGTATTTTTATTGCGTTTGCATGTTAAGGCATGTTTCAGGAGCTTAATGAAGAAATGGAGCTAACTTCGGTGAATTAACTGAAGAGTATGTTCTTTATATCTAAGAGGAGAGTCAAAGAGGCAGTCCGAGACAAAAATAGCTCCCAGAGGGAAAAAACAGCATTTCCAGAAGCCGTCATCTTCAGCAAAAAGTATCGTGGGTTCAAGACGGTTGTTTTGGTGCATTCACAGAGAAAAGTGATTTTTCACAAAATACCTACGTTTTTGCCTATGCTTCCAGTTTAAAAAAGTGTCTGGAAATCACAGTTTTACGCTTGGAGGTACGCTTGGCACCTACGCTTGAAGCGTAAGTGCGGCAACGTTTTGGTGATTTTTCATGGATTTTTCCTGTTTCACCCTCGGCTTTATTAGAAGACGTGCCTACGACTCCAGACCTCTATATACATGTATATACACACATATATATGAGAAGTTAGGGTTTACATGAGTTTCTATACCATTGCATATATATACAAAGAAAAGAGTTCTGATTTGGAGATTCAGAGGGTTGGTTTTGGGGAGACGTTCATTCAAAGAGGTTCATTCATTCAGACTTGCTGTTGTTGAGAGCTATATTCAAACCTAGAGATCCGGAGAAGAAGACTATGGAGATCATTTTTACATCAACAATGCAGTCACCATCTTCCATGGCCAACTAACTCGGTATCTAGGGTTTTCTAGCAAAACCCTAGCCAAGTAATGTAGTTCTTTCATTATCTTTAATTGTAAAGAAGGTAAACTGTTGACCATACTGTGATGATTGTAGTAGTTAAAAGACCATAATGATTTGCAATATAAAATTCTATATTTGTTCTAAATTCTTATCTTAGATGGAATGAATATATTATTTTACACAATTATAATTATTCAATATGAGCAAGAACTCGGATGCTTAATTATGGTTTTCTACACAATGGTGGTAATGAAACTTGAAACCCTAGGTTGACACAGGTCGTGCCTTGGCGATTTAATATAGATATGTTTTTGTTTATTTTCATGTAGTAGGAGTAGATTAGAGTAATATAATTGGTATGTACTAGTTAGGTCAATCATGAGACGGGTTGTCGCGATCCGGTTAATGGTACTCCTTTTTGAGGTCGTATTTAGCTATTTGCGGTACAACCTGATTCACAGTTATGAATCGCCATCTTACAATTGATACATTGATGAACTATATTATGCGTTTAGTGGTGGAGTGATGAAAGCTCTAGTTTTCTCTCTCATTTGAATCACAAACCAATTTACTTTGTTTAGGGTCTCTCTTTCATTGTTTTTAATTGTAAAGAGGGGAACTGTTGACCATACTGTGATGATTGTAATAGTTAAGAGACAGTATTGATTTGCAATATAAAATTCTATATTTGTTCTAAATTCTTGTCTTAGATGGAATGAATATATTATTTTGCACAACTATAATTATTCAATGTGAGCAGGACTTGGATGCTTAATTATGGTTTTCTACACAATGGTGGTAATGAAACTTAAAACTCTAGGTTGACACAGGTCGTGCCTTGGCAATTTAATATAGATATGCTTTAGTTTATTTTCATGTAGTAAGAGTAGATTAGAGTAATATAATTGACATGTACTGGTTAGGTCAGTCATGAGACGGGTTGTCGCGATCTGGTTGATGGTACTCCTTTTTGTGGTCATATTTAGCTATTTGCGGTACGACCTGATTCACAGTTATGGATGACCCTTTTACAATTGAAACCCTAATGGTCGCCCTTTTTGGTAATTTCACCCTAAAACTAATACAAACCCTAAGTTATGATATATATGTGTGTGTATACATCTATGTAAAGGTCTGAATTTGCAGATGTATTGTGGAGTTGAAACAAGGACTAAACAGGCAAAACCCTACAGAAAATCTCCAAACTTTACCGCACATACGCTTCAAGCGTAGCTGACCTATGCTTAAAGCGTAGGATCCTACGCTCCAATCATAGGAAGGAAGCATAGCTTAGCTTCTTCAAGCATAGGTAGGAAGCATAAAAGTACAATTTCTGGCCACTTTTTTATTCTGAAAGCGTAGGATCAAGCGTAAGGATTTTGGTGAAAATCTATTTTCTCCGCAACTGAGCCAGAATGACCATCTTGAACTCATGATACTTTTTGCTTGAAGTGACGACTTTGGGAAATGACGTTTTTGCCCTTCGGGAGCCATTTTTGCTTAGAAACACCTCTTTGACTCTTCTCTTGGATAGAAACGAACATGAACTTTGGTTAATTCACCGAAGTTAGATTTGTTTCTTCATTAAGCTCCTGAAACATGCTTAAACACACAAACGACATAAAAATACCAAATAATGAAATGTAGAGACGTAACTATAATGAGTTAAGGGGTCAAAACTTTCCAACATTTAACACCTATCACTCTCAAAAGAGCATATCAAAGCATCATCATCTGAGACAAAATTCACTTCAGTCTTGTCACCAACTACCTTCTGCAGGGATCTGCACTGGCCTCTATAATGACCAAGTTTGCCACAATTCCAACACTTAATGGAATTTTGAGTCTCCTGTCTCGACTTGGAACGACCACGTCCATTATTTCCACATTTCCTTATGTTCGAACCTCTGCCTCTTGTGTCAACATTCAATGTTGAGCCACTATTAGAAGAGTCTGACGTTTGTCTTCTAATCTATTTTGTGAGTACCATACTCACTACATAATCATATTGTAATGGTTTTATCCCTGAAGAGCTACTGTTGCGGCCACTGTGGCGCTCCAACTTTTTGGTAATTGGCTTAACACTAAAGCCGTTTTCATTTTGCCAGTGATTGGCATATCTATCGATTCCAACTGTTCAACAATTTCATTAAGAATATTGAGATGTTCACTGACCTTCCCATTCTCGGACATCTTCAGATTTACCAATCTAGTGATGAGATGTACCATATTTGCTCCAGACGGCTATTCGTACATGCTCGAAAGAGCATCCATGAGAGACTTTGTTGTCTTCTCATTCTTGATGTTGAAAACAACGGACTATGACAATGTCAGTCTAATCGTACCGAGAGCCTTTCGATCCAGGATTTTCTAATCCTCTTCTTTCATCGATTCTGGTTTCTTCCTTTCTAATGGTAAGTACAAATTTTTCTGGAATAACACATCCTAAATTTGCATCTTCCAATAAGCAAAGTTTATACCGTCAAACTTGTCGATCATTGCTGCATTTTCTTCTCCCATAGCTCTCACTTAGCCTTTTCGCAATGTTTGGAGTCGAATCTGGCAAAATCGATTGTATAGTTACATCTGGAACGTTCCAAAACCTTAAGAATGCCTTTGACCGCGTTAAAAACGAGTCAAAAATGACTCCAAACGGGTCAAAACAAATTTTAGCACAAAAGGACAAAACTAATGACGTGGCAGTTTGACTTTGCTGACATGGTGTTGACTGCTAATGTGGCAGTTGACTTGCTGACGTGGTAGTGACGTCACCTGCTGACGTCAGCGTCTTCTCCGGCGAGGTGCGTCACGGACTGGATTCTCCGGCGACCGGCGCGTGAAAATTCGGCAGTAACTACTATCCGCGCATGGAGCTTTCCGTTGATATATAATACGCCTAGTATGGATCAACGATTTTCCATGAAATAGCCCCAAAATGAAACTGTTGCGCGTGGAGCCAAAAAACTGGGCAGAATCTTCCACCGGCACGTGGAGGCTTCAGTGGCTACGCGGCCGACGCGGTTCACTTTGTATCGTCAAGGCAAATCTCCTGGTGTGGTCAATTTGTGATTTTGGGCACTTTGGAAGTTTGAGTTTTGACCAGAAAGTTTGGGCTTCTTCTTTGCTCCAACATGGGGTTTGATACCACTTGTTAGGGTTTCCACACCTTCTGTTAGAAGCCTTGTGTACTTGCAAATCAGAAAGCGCACACAAACACATACAAACAATCGACACAAAGATTTATACATGATTCGGCCAAATCAGCCTACGTCCATGGAGAACACCGTTACATTGTAATCAATGAGAGGATTACAAGGGGATGATCTGCATATTATACACACGCACATACACACATTGTATACTCACGCTTGTATCACCGGAATAATATAACTCTATATTATTCTTAACTCTCACCAAGAAGAATATTAGTATGTATCTCTTCTCTCTCTCTATCTTGTGCACACAATACGATAAGGCTGACCCCTGTATTTATAGGAGAGTCTGGAAGACAAGTTAATCAAATCAATTAGGAGTCTGATCTTCTACCATAACTGTGTTTATTTGGTGGCTAAGTTTAACTTTCCCTACCAAAAAATGAGTGACCCAAATATAACATATATATATATATATATATATATATATATATATATATTTATATATATTTGTTATGAGTTATATCAAAGCATTTAAACGACTGCCAAATCAGCCCAGACCACGAACCATTTAAACCATAAGGCCCACAATTTACAATCATTTGGTTTCCTTCAAATAAGCCCGTGCTTTTAACCAGGACTAGGACTAGGACTAGCTCATCTTTTAGAAAATCATTTTGGCAAGAAAAAACTGTTATTTTCTCATATTGTCTTCAATCTATACCACCACTATCGATTCACAATTCAATCCATTCAAAAGATTGACAATTTTGCTTCTTAGGTGCCCAACATATACAATATACACCCTACATTGACCATGCAATGTCCATAATATCTTAACATACAAAGGGAATTAATTCATCTGATTGTATATAAATTTAATATTGCCCTCTATATATACAATTAATATACACCATTAGGAAAGCAAAGATCTCTCTAACTTGAAGTCTTTGAACCCACTATCATAAAGAAGAAAAACTATAAAACATGAAGACTATGCCAATTGAAGAGAATGCAAATTAGTAGCATGAGGAATCCATATACAAACACAAGGAAGGCATGTCTAATCCATGTTTACAATCCCAAACACATGGATCAAACTCCAACCAAAATACATATATAATTTCATTTGCGACAACACTACAAGATTAGAAAAAACAAAAAATGAAGGAAAGTACTTGCGGCATTGCCCAATGTACACAAATATATATATATATATATATATATATATATAGCCTCCACTCCCTTTTCTTATACTTCCCCATCTCTTCTTTGCATTAGATCCTCAAAGCTCCAATCCCTTCTCATCCCACAGCTCCTCACCAACCGGGGTGCGCTGCTATCAAACGGAATAGACGATGTAGTATGCACGCGGTGATGACCCTTCTTCCCCCTCTTCGTCCCAACCCTACCGTTCTCTTTCCTCATCTTGTTGTAAGGCCTAGGGTTTCCCAAGTTACCGGACCAGCTTCTCTCGACCTTCCCCTTCGTCCAACATAGACTAAAATTCGACTTGTCATTCGGGTAAAGCTCTCTCTCGGAGTCTACCCTCTGTAGGCTTTGACATGCCAAGCAATTGAGGTTCATGATGGTGATGTGAACAAAGGTGGTGGTGGTGGTGATGAAAAGTGGTACCCTTTGGCTTGGTTGAGGGAAGAAGAGGTTAAGAAGGATGAGAGGAGGGTGTGGGAGGGAGAGAGAGTTTATTCATTAGCAAGGTTTCAAGTCCTTACATGATGGGTAGGGTAAGGGAGATTTAGTGAGCATATATTTGGATATAATGCATGCTTATGTGTTTACAGTTGTTTGTTTTACTTTATCAATTTGTTTTTCTATATTTAAATTTGTTTTAGATTATGTGAGGGACATGGTTGGTTTTAGTCTGTTTTGTCGGAAATACTAGCTGTGTTTTGTTGATAATAACCATTCTTTGTTATCCATTTGACTATAGAGATCCTAAAATAAAGCTAGTCCACATCTATTTTGGAGATACTATAATATTTTTGTTTTTGTTTTTGTTTTTGTTTTGATTTTTGTTGAAATGTGCGAACTATTGTTTTATTCCTTATCTTGAGAGTCACTTTTCAACCTTGTAAGGCCTTCTGGACAGATGCTAAATATATATAATTTGAATTTCTAGTTAAAAGAAAGTAACCAAAAAGAAAAAGTACAAACAAGCAAACAGAAAAAAGCAGGGTGAAAATTTGAATATAGCATTATCAATTTTGTATAATACCCAAAAACTTTAGATTCTTTAAAATACTTTAAAGAAAATATATTAACAAAAATTTGTCCAGAAACTTCAAACAAAATTTAGAAATTATGCAGTGCCTTTTCATTTTATTTTTTTGAGAGAATTTACAACTGTTTTGGACACAAAAGACAATAAGGGCACAAACTAGAAATAAATAGCGAAAATGCGAGAATCAGAAATCATTCTTAAGAGCTGCATAAACTTGAATCAATGTTAGTAGATTTTGAGAAAGAATAGAACCAACATATAAGTAAAATTACAGTAAAATAATATAAAGTAGAACCATTCTAAGAACATGAATTTGAATCCCATGCAAGGGTATCCTAGAAATTACGCGAAATGAAAATAAAAAATAAAATGAAACTCGGAGTCAAATCCATTACATAATGATCGCAACCATCTACGATCATCTCGGAATAAATTTTTACTGGAACAATTTAAATCTTTTTATTTTATTTATATTGGTTTAAGAGCTTTTTTTCGAATAAATAAAGCTACAGCCTGTAGACTATGAAAGTATGATTATCATCTTTTATATTTTCATTAGCTAAAACTTATACATTATTGTTCATTTCTATCACTACAATCACACCAAAATGGACCTTACCTGCAATGTTAACAATCGTCACCTCATCATGTCCACACAACTCATCTGAATTTGACTCTAGTGGGTCGATGATGTGAAATTTTGTTGATATGCCAGTGTACGATTCTATGATTCTATGCCCATTTTATGGGATTCTAGCTATCAATGTCATTTTAATACGATTGGGATTGCTTTGGGTACTTGTAGAATCAACCTAAAATCGTGATTTTGAGGAAAAAAAAAAAACATTTATTAAATCACAGTGTCCCTATTGTCATACCCTCCGTGTTCGATGGATTTGATGGACGTTAGCTGTGAATATGCAATGTTAACACTCAAATATGTTATACTAGTTAAGACTTTGGCTTGTTTATTGTGACCCTAATTTGACTTTTTATTGTGGTAGGAGGAAATCCTAATATATTCATCCAAAAATTATGAATTACTATATAAATTGATTGATGAATGTATACCATTGAATTAATATAGACCCCCACTTAATGAGCTCAGTGAGACTGAGCACCCTCAATTGGTGGATCGAGACTATCATGTTAGCTCTCCACTTAATAACAAGATCTAAACATGCAGATCTACTTTACTCTGTCCACTATATATCACTTATGTATCGATCAATTGTGTCTGGGTCCAAATAAATATATATATATATATATATTAAATGCAGCTAACAAATGCATTTAAAATAGTATATCATACCCCAACTTGATGGCTGCTTTTCAAAAATAAATAAATAAAATAAACTATTTTAAAAAGAAATGGGAAGGAAGGGACGAATCTGGTAGCTCATGGGCTTTTTTATTGTTAAATAAATTAATTAATTGCATGTGCAAAACATGATATGTTTCTGTGAATTTATTATTTTTTATATAGGTGTTGAGGTGTCATTTTACCAACAATTTGTCTCAATCTTTCAATCTGTATGAATTAGAATATCCAAGGTGGTCCCCCACCATGGAGGTGATTGTTTCACTAATTTATTTATTTTCGCAATTGTTTCACTATTTAATAATACAAATTAACTCTAATATGAGACTTAATGATTTACAAAACAATATGATAATATCACAATATCGTCTTTCAGAAATGCGATTAGCATCGAGTAACAAAATGTTGGAAAAATTGTAAATGAGAAATTAGTCATCTTAATTACTAAGGGGTGTGACTATATGACAGTTAGAATACCTTTAACTAAAGAGTGTAACAATAAGTCACAATCCTTGGTAATCTATAAATATGACTCAACACTTCATTTTCTAGATGCTTCAGAGGACATTATCCTCTTCTTATTCCTCTCTCTCTTTCTGCATACATATACATATTTTAGAATAGTGTTGTTCGAGTGCACGACATAGATTAATTGAGTTCGCTGGCTTCTGAAGATTGGAGTGTTACTTCTCCAGAGGTGAAATCCGTTCTATCTTGGGAGACAGTTGTTCATCAACCTTGAGCACCGGAGAGGGAGCAAATATGTCTTAAGGAAACTGTGGTATCACACAGGGCTCGAATTTTATTTATCTTCTTGCATTCTCATATTCGGGTCAGTTTCTTTTTTATGTAATTGTAATTTATATATATATATATATATACAGTTTATGCATGTCAAATTTATATATATAAACAATACGCTAATATTGATAACAATCTTAAGGCAATATTTCGTTTTGTTGATTGTATTTGTGCACTGTTTCATATTCTATACTGATTATACGTACATATATATATATATATATATATATTCGGTGTATATATATAATTATATTATGCTTGTGTGTATATATATAATCTGTTTGGTTTCTTATATTCCACTGTTTATATATATATATATATATATATATATATATATATATATATATATAGTATTGAACTTGTTGAATTCTGGTACATATATTTATATATATTATTCTGCTTTGCTGATTTCGTTGGTTAATATATATATACTGAAGAGTCTTATATAGAATCAATGTCTAACAATCTTAAGACAGATTCGTTGGTTTTGCATTAAGAGCCATGAGAATCCTATTTGGTTTTAAACTACTTATATGTGGTAATCAGAGCCATACATGAACTCTAATGCATAGACATATTTGTATAATTGTTTAATTACAAAATAACTTGGGTATACATCACTGATAAGTTGTCAAAAGTTTTTAACCAACGTGTTCATAACTTGTGTATGTTTTCTGTAGTGAAATACTATGGTGTTTGATTGCTATCCGTGTCTGTGTTTATGTGAAACACTAATGCTAACCAATATATATATATATATAATTGTTTGGTGTTAGTTTCAACTAGTATGTACCCTAATTACCTGAACAGATAGTTGGAGTTAAAGTTTGAGTTTTACATGCATTATATTACTGATTGGCATTGAATAAAACTACTCTTTCACTCAAGAATAAATGAATACCATAAATATAAATTGGCGTCGGTTGGCACTATTGAGTATATATGGGTGGCTGCATGTATTAAAATTGGTCTGAACCTATTTTTCATAATACTTTTCAATTTTGGGTAAGTGAAGCATATATCTAATTAATTACATGAAATTCGATGGAATTGGTCGGTTAAGTATGAAGTGATAGGAATTCATTCCAACTTTGTGAGGATTGAGTAGAATGAGATGATTGAAAATCATGATAGAATGCATGTCTTGTCTGTTAATTCTAACGTCCTCAATTCATCATGCATGTCCATGTACAAATATGCATGTAGTGAAATTCTATCCATTATGAAATACGGAGTATGAGATATATATATATATATATGTACTGTTGAGTTATATGAATATGCTTAAATATATATGTATATAAATATGATGTAATCAATACATGATTACACTAGACATTCAAAGTGATTGTTTAAGTTATAAACATAATAGAAACGAGTCTCATTATTACCGTTTATGGTCGGTAACAAATATGATATTTCGAAGTCTTGTTTCTTTAAATTCATTATTTGTATTGAATGTCTATAGTCCATATTATTATGATATTGCTTGATGTTTGAAAAAGTAATAGATAATCTGTATATAAATAAATTGTAAGGTGACTATTCCATATCAGGCTCGCCGTATCAAACAAACCACATGTGAAGTGCCGTATGCAAACAAACCACATGTGATGTCAAGGCATGCGTGAAGACTTTCTTGCCATACATGCGCAAATTGTGCTTGTCTTGTTTATCGTTGCTCTGCCTATATATATATATAGCAGTGTATGGTTTTGAAAATCACAAGCACAAGACAGAGAGAAGAGAGACAGAGTGATACACGAGAGGGTTGTAAGGTTGAAAACCACAGAGAGAGTCTGTGATGTTGTGAGTGAGAGTGTAGAGTTGAGAGTAGAGTGATTGTATACTCCTCCATTCTCAGTTTCGTTTCGAACCGAAGATAGTAAATCTCTCTCAAAGTGGACGTACCCATATTTTTTGGGAACCACTATATATTTGGTGTCCATTGTGTGTGTGTGTTTGCATTTGATCTTGGTTTGGACCCAACAAAGTGGTATCAGAGCCATTAAAGCTCAACATAGTCGAAACTTCTAGCTCTATTTTGAACCATACCAGAGATCAAATCACCACACCACCCCTAGTTTCGGACAACCGTCAACAAAGGAATCATTTCCCGTTGAAAACACCCTCAAACACCACCATACGCGCCTCCATGCGCCACCCCACAATTGGCGCGTCAGTAGCCTCGGTCTCACGCCGCCACGCGTCTTCTTCCTCCAGCGCGTGTGAGGACCACACGCACCACGCCCCCCCACGCGCCTCTAAGATCAGACGCACATGAGGACCACGCGCTGACACGTCATTGATGATGTCAGCAAGGTTGCCACGTCACTGATGACGTCACAGCATGCCACGTGTCAGCCCACCATTCAACCACGTCACTCGCCACGTGTCACCACTGACACCTTGCCACGTGTACTGCCACGTGTCACTACCAACTGCTGCCACATCATCACCAACTTGCAAAATTACAATTTTGCCCCTCAACGTTGTTTTGACCATTCCGGACTCATCCTAAGTCGGAATTGAGCTCAGTCAGAGGCAATCTTAAGGTTTTTGACCGTTCCGGACGCAACGGTACACTCCATTTTGCGTGATTCCACTCCGAATATATCAAACAAGCCAGGAGGGCTTAAAGATTCCGTTTCAATGGACGATTCAGGATCCGAAGCGATGATCAGATTGACCGCAGCCAACTATTCATTGTGGAAGTCAAAGATGGATGATCTTTTGTATATTAAAGATCTGTGGAAGCCGATCAAAAGGACCGATGATGCACCTGATGGCAAACCGAAGGACATGACTGACGGAGACTAGACGGTACTCAACCGAAAATGTGCCGCCCAAATCAGACAATGGATCGACAAAAGCATTTACCAAAATTTTGCCAACGACAATGATGTTTAGGCTCTTTGGCAAAAATTGGAGAAGATGTACGCACGAAAGACATCTCAGAACAAGGTAAATCTTTTGAGCCGTATGGTAAACCTTAAATACAAAGACGGAAAAAGTGTGTCAGAACACATGAGCGAATTCCAGGGGCTATTGGATCAATTCAACTCTATGAAAATGGTTTTAGAAGATGAGATGCAGGCAGTATTCCTATTACACTCCCTTCCGAAAAGTTAGGATACGCTAGTTGCCTCTGTAAGCAACTCAGCTCCAGACGGAATAATTAATATGGAAATGGCGAAATATAGAATGTTGAACGAGGAAGAAAGAAGAAAGGAAGAAGGATATAATCCGGATTCATAAGCTCTTGTCACTAAAAGACGAGAAAGAAAAGAATGGCGCGGTAGAAGCAAAAGTAGAAACCATCGTAATCAGCCACAGCATCGTGGGCGATCAAAGTCTACTTTCAGAAGAGATAAAACCTGTCATCACTGCGGCAAGCCAGGCCATTTTATCAGAGAATGCAGGAAGCATAAAGCCGAATAGTCTGGACAACATACCAGAAATAGAGGTGACGAAAGTACCTCAGAAGCAGCAGCAACAGCCGGCGAAGGGCTCGTCATCGTTCAAGATGATGATTGTGTCAACTTCACATCCGAAGATTCAACCTGGGTTATTGACTCAGGTGCTTCCTGTCACGTCACTTCAAGGAAGGATATGTTCACATCCTACACCATTGGTGACTTCGGACTTATGAAGATGGGGAACCAAGGAGCATCCAAAATTACCGGCAGAGGTGATATTCTTTTGGAAAGCAGCAATGGATGCAAACTACTCCTCAAAGATGTGAGACATGTTCCAGATATTCGTCTCAACCTGATCTCCACCGACAAGCTCGATGATGAAGGCTACAACAGTCACTTTGGAGATGGTAAGTGGAAGCTCACCAAAAACAATCTTGTGGTGGCCAGAGGAAAGAAGACCAGCTCTCTCTACACAACTCAAGCAAAACTGTGCAGAGTTGAGGTGAATACGATGGAGAAAGAAATCCCCACCGAGTTATGGCACAAAAGACTCGGTCATATGAGTGAGAAATGACTCAAGATCCTTTCCAGAAAAGAACTCTTACCTGGAATGAAAGGTACTTCATTACACACATTTGTCGACTGCATCATAGGGAAACAACATAGAGTTACCTTCCGCAGTTCCCCTCCATCTAGAAAACCAGACATTCTAGATCTCGTACACACGGATGTTTGCACCATGCAAACCATAACTCATGGAGGTGCCCTCTATTTTGTCACATTCATTGATGATCATTCCAGGAAGTTATGGACCTTTGCCTTGAAAACTAAAGACCAGGTGCCGGAAGTGTTCAAGCAGCTTCATGTAAAGGTTGAAAGAGAAGCTGGGAAAAGGCTGAAGTGCGTATGTGCAGACAATGGTGGCGAGTACAGAGGACCATTCGAGGAGTATTATAGACGCTTCGGCATCAGACTCGAAAAATCAGTGCCGAAAACTCCTCAACATAACGGCCTTGCAGAAAGAATGAACAGAACCATCTGCGAAAGGATCAGGTGCATGTTATCTAATGCCAAGTTGTCAACTCCTTTCTGGGGTGAAGCAATGAGAACAGTAGTTGACTTAATCAACCTATCTCCCTCAGTTCCATTAAACGGTGATGTTCCAGAGAAAGTATGGAGAGGGAAAGATGTTTCCTATAAACACTTGAAGGTGTTTGGCTGCAGAGCATTTGTCCACATCCCCAGAGATGAAAGATCCAAGCTTGACGGAAAGGCCAAACAGTGCATCTTCCTGGGATATGCCCACGAAGAGTTTGGTTACAGACTCTGGGATCCTATAAACAAAAAGGTCATCAGAAGCAGAAATGTGGTATTTTTCGAAGATCAGACCATTGAAGATCTTGAAAAACAGAAGAAATTAGATCCACCTGAAGAGTTACCAGCTAATCTAGACCCAGTTCCCTCACCGAGAGCACAAAATGATGGGGGAGTTATTCAAGGAGATCCAGCTGATGATGGTGCAGAACCAGAACCAGAACCAGTTACAGAAAAAAATCTGGTTGATACTCAAACAAGGAGATCTTCCAGAGAGCGACAACCGAATCGCAAATATTCCTCCGCAGAGTACGTGATGCTTAGTGACGGGGGAGAACCAGAGAGCTATCAGGAAGCTGTTGCAGACAGTAAAAATGCGGAGTGGATGAAAGCCATGCAGGAAGAGATAAAATCATTGCATGAGAACTACACATATGACTTGGTCAAGCTACCGCATGGAAGGAAAGCTCTCAGGAAAAAATGGGTATTCAAACTGAAGTCTAAAGAAAATAATCCACAACCAAGGTACAAGGCAAGACTGGTTGTGAAGGGATTCGGTCAGAAGAAGGGAATTGATTTTGAAGAAATATTTTCACCTGTGGTGAAAATGTCCTCCATCCGAGTTGTTCTTGGCTTGGCAGCCAGCTTAAACCTGGAGATCGAACAACTGGATGTAAAGACCGTATTTCTACATGGTGATATGGATGAAGAAATCTACATGGAGCAACCTGAAGGATTCAGAACCAGAGGAAAAGAAAATCTTGTGTGCAGATTGAGGAAAAGTCTCTATGGGCTCAAACAAGCACCAAGACAGTGGTACAAAAATTTCGATTCATTCATGGACCAGAATGGGTACAACAGAACCACTGCAGATCATTGTGTATTTGTTAAGAAATTTCCTGATGGAGATTTTATCATCCTCTTGCTATATGTCGATGATATCTTGATCATTGGCCATGACAGCAGCAAGATCAGCAAGTTGAAGAAGGAATTGAGCAAGTCATTTGCTATGAAGGAGTTGGGACCGGCAAAACAAATCTTGGGAATACAGATCTCTCGAGACAGACAGAAACACAAGCTCTGGTTATCTCAAGAAAGGTATATCGGCAAAGTCCTTGAAAGATTCAACATGAGCAAAGCAAACCGCTCAGTGCTCCACTTGCAAGCCACTTCAAGTTGAATATGAAGCAGTATCCTTCAAGTGAGACAGAAAAAGCAAAAATGAAGAAAGTGCCTTATGCTTCAGCAGTTGGCAGTTTAATGTACGCCATGGTATGCACAAGTCCTGATATTGCTCATGCAGTTGGAGTTGTCAGTCGGTATCTGTCAAATCCTGGAAAGGACCATTGGGCAGCGGTAAAATGGATTCTCATGTATCTTAGAGGAACTACCAATATTTTTTTATGCTTTGGTAGTGGTAAACCTTTATTGGAAGGTTTCATAGACGCAGACATGGCCGGAGACAGTGACTCCAGAAAATCCACATCAGGATACCTAATCACTTTTGCAGGGGGAGCAGTTTCATGGCAATCCCGATTACAAAAGTGTGTTGCCTTATCCACCACAGAAGTTGAATACATTGCAGTAACAGAATGATGCAAAGAGATCTTATGGATGAAGAAGTTTCTTCAAGAATTGGGACAAGAGCAGGAAAAGTATGTCATATACTGTGACAGTCAGAGTGTTATTCATCTTAGCAAAAATTCCACCTTCCACTCAAGGTCCAAACACATCGACGTCAAGTATCACTGGATCCGTGACGTGCTCGAAGATAAACTTCTACAGCTAGAGAAGATTCACACAGATGATAATGGATCAGATATGATGACCAAGAGCCTATCCAGAGAAAAGCTAGAAGTTTGCAGAGAAGAAGCTGGTTTAACACCATCCCCAAATTTGCAGTGAGGGGGAGATCAACTGAAGACGTTCTCCTCAGATTGATATGGAATAGGGAGAATTGTAAGGTGACTATTCCATATCAGGCTCGTCATATCAAACAAACCACATGTGAAGTGCCATATGCAAACAAACCACATGTGATGTCAAGGCATGCGTGAAGACTTTCTTGCCATGCATGCGCAAACTGTGCTTGTCTTGTTTATCGTTGCTCTGCCTATATATATATATATAGCAGTGTATGGTTTTGAAAATCACAAGCACAAGACAGAGAGAAGAGAGACAGAGGGATACACGAGAGGGTTGTAAGGTTGAAAACCACAAAGAGAGTCTGTGATGTTGTGAGTGAGAGTGTAGAGTTGAGAGTAGAGTGATTGTATACTCCTCCATTCTCGGTTTTGTTTCGAACCGAAGATAGTAAATCTCTCTCAAAGTGGACGTACCCATATTTTTGGGTACGTCCACTTTATATTTGGTGTCCATTATGTGTGTGTGTTTGCATTTGATCTTGGTTTGGACCCAACATAAATTAGATTCCCTGTTTATTTAAAGCACTTCTGTTGTTGCATAAATAAACACGATTGTATATGATAGATGGATGTTTCAACCATATACGATTAATCGCAGAGATTCCATCCAACCACTGATTCAGATATTTGGTTGGTTGTGATTATGAAACATAAAGTGACCTAATTAAAATGTGATAATGAAACGATGTCACATCGTCTAATTACTGTCATATATGTGTTGTATGCGTTGATATATATATATATACATATATATGTAACATATTATTAAATATATATATATATATATATATATATATATTTGCATATATATAAACGGGGAAGATTGGATAATTAACCATTAATTATATATGTGTATATATACGAATTAGTGACGGTTAGTTAAATCCAACCGTGGTAATGGTTCACTTCATGATCTGTTATTTCCGTACTGGTTGAGAAAGACCTTTTTTTATTTTGAATCTTAGTAATTTCATGTGTATATTGGTATTTTGAATTAACCCACACAACCCAAGAGACATGTCTCTAGGATGATAAATTACGAAGAAACATGTCACTTGATTTAAAACCAAAAGACACGTTTGTGGTGGGTTAATTATGAACAAATATGCCACTTGGGTTTAAACTAGGAGATACGTCTGTTGAGATAGTGATGTATCGTTTGAAGTGTTGTGAAATTTTGTATCTATCATATCTTGAATTAACAAGTGACATAACCATATTGCTATGTACGTATTTACATCATTGCATGTATCCTAAAAGTGGTGAAACACACTTTCACGTATATGATCTGTGTGAACATTATTGAGAATCACATGAATTGCGGATAAACAGTGACGTTTTATTGTGTGAAAAGTCACTTTTACTATTATTTGATATTATATGTACCATGCATGTTTATAGTTAATAAATATTGTTTATTTACTATGCATGTTCACAGTTAAAATATTGTTTATTTGGTAATTGTATATACCATATACATTTTTTAAGTTAAATATATTTATACATTAATCCAAAAGTGTTGATATTATTTGGATATCATGAGATTGATATTATGTTTGGGATATCATTAGATTGTTCTAATGAAAATTTTTAGATTATATTACTTTATTCCTCCCAAGCATGTATTATAATGCATATAAATTTATTATTGGTAGGGTGTTATATAACATTTTGTTCATGTGATACCCATATTGAAGTATAGTGCTTTGTTTATTAACAATAGCATTTCAAGACTATACTTGTGATGAAATGAATATGTGAAATCATATTATTTTACATGATAATGTTTTAGAATTACACATGTAAATTCTAAATGCAAGTATATATATATATATATACATTTATATGTGGAATATAAAGAATATATGCATGAAATCATATTTTTCATGATTTGGTTGAAGTTTATTACCTCCTATAAATTGAAGAATATTTTATCGTGTGGGGTAGTGTGTAACATATTGAAGTTACAATTATATGTTACCAATGCGATGTATGTATGAGTTATAGGCTAAAAGCCTACGTGATTGGTAACAAAAATGCTAATTTAAAGTCATGGCAAAATAGTTACACAATTTGAGAATATTGTTTACAGATAAACATGAAGTTTATTATGCTAGAGACGAATGATATTTTATGTTTAGATTTTGAGAATATTCTAAAGTATAATATTTTGCTTTAGAATGATTCATTTGAATTCTAAATGTGTATATAAATTTTTATATATATATATTACCCCTATAAATTTGAGAATACTTTGTTTGTGTGGGGGTAATGTGTAACTTCTTAGTTACAATTAAAGTTACCAATATAATTCACCGTCAAATTATAGGCAAGCGGCCTAAGTGATTGGTAACTAAAAAGTTGATATTGAGCCTTGGCATAAGGATTGCACAACTTATGAATGTTGGTGCAAAATTAGCATAATATTTATGCTATAAATTGCAAAAGTTTGAGATATTATAAGATTAGTTAGATTGGACTCTAAGAGGATGTAAATATTACATCAATAATTTATTGAGTTGGTAATACTAACAAAGTTGGCAAAGAAATTGATTGGCTGAAATTATGAGGAAATATAAAGTTGTGGCCACAACTAGAGCCATCTCATTCTTTGTATTGTGCTGGTAATATTATACAGTAATGTATAAAAGACATGTCAATGTAAGTTGGTTTGACAAAGGAAAATTTCAAATAATAAGTGATGAAAAATTTGACAATTAAGTCAAATGGGGACAAAATAAATGAATGTGAGAAATGTGCTTATGTCAAGAGAGGTCATATGAGATATGTTCTTTCTCTTGGAAGTGCAGTTGTGGCTTGGAAGTCCTCAAAGCAAACATGTATTATTCGGTCCACAATGGAATCTGAATTCATTGCATTGGACAAAGCTAGAGAAGAAGCAGAATGACTTCGTAACTTTTTAGAGGACATTCCAAACTGGCAGAAACGAGTGTCAGCTATTTGTATACATTGTGACAGTAAATCTACGATTGGTAGGGCTCAAAATCACATGTATAATGGTAAGTCTAGACATATCCGTCGTAGACATAATACCATGAAACAATTGTTCTCAAATGGTATAATATCCATTGACTATGTAAAGTCTAAGGATAATATAGCGGATCCGTTAACTAAAGGTTTGACAAGAGAGAAAGTGGAAAGATCATCGAGGGGAATGGGCTTGAAGCCTCTAGGTTAAAAGGCACCATAATGGCAACCCAACCTAGTTGACTGGAGATCCCAAGATCTAGGTTCAAAGGGACAACCGAATTGTGCGTGACTTAGTTAAAAGCACTGTGGAGATTAAATTAAACTCCTTCCCATTCCTTTGATGAGACAGTGCATATTTTAGGGTAAGCTATACTTTTAATGATGTCAATGACTTGGACAAATCCAAGTGAGGAAGAATTCCTAATAGAATCACCTATGTGAGTATAAGGGGCCGCTTCTAGGAGGATTTTTTTAAGGCGGAATTCTCTGACAAATACTCATGAAACCAAGTGGTGTTCAAGGCCAAAATGGACATAAACATGAGAACCAACTGTGTTTAAAGGGGAACTGTGTCAAGTCTATTGTCTTGGTTTACACAAACAGCTGACAGTTCAAGGCATCACGTCTACTGCTTAACTAGTAAATTCGATAGTCTTTCACAAGGGAAAGTTCAAGGCTCTAAGGCTACTTATCCTGATACAGTAACATTTCATTGTACTCGAACTAGTTTTTGCATATTCATTTGCATTTTGAAATGATAATTTCCATTCATGTGGGGGATTGTTGGAAAAATTGTGAATGAGAAATTAGTTACCTTAATTACTAAGGGGTGTGACTATATGACAGTTAGAATACCTTTAACTAAAGGGTGTGACTGTTAAGTCACAATCCTTGGTAGTCTATAAATATGACTCCACACTTCATTTTCTAGATGCTTCAGAGGACATTATCCTCTTCTTCTTCCTCTCTCTCTTTCTGCATACATATACATATTTTAGAATAGTGTTGTTCGAGTGCACGACATAGATTAATTGAGTTCGCTGGCTTCTGAAGATTGGAGTGTTACTTCTCCAGAGGTGAAATCCGTTCTATCTTGGGAGACAGTTGTTCATTAACCTTGAGCACCGGAGAGGAAACAAATCTGTCTCAAGAAAACTGTGGTATCACACAGGGCTTGGATTTTATTTATCTTCTTGCATTCTCATATTCGGGTCAGTTTCCTTTTTATGTAATTGTAATTTATATATATATATATATATATATATATATATATATATATATACAGTTTATGCATGTCAGATTTATTTATATAAACAGTACGTTAATATTGATAACACAAAACAATTAATTAAGACGAAGGTAACGAGATCATCTCCTGTGGCATAAAATGTTCTTATGCATTAAATTAGTGTAAATTACATTTTATTTTTTTTAACAATTACACTTGTTATTCAAATGGTTAATTAATGCAACAACTTACTTCATATTGCTTAATTTTATGTTGTATAATGTGTGACATGTAGAAATGATGACTCAAAAGAGGAAGTTTCTCCAGTTCACCATATCTAATGTCAAGAAACGCGGCTACCGACGGATCAAGCGTTAAGCTTGTCGGCACCGACAACTCACACAAGTCAATCTTAGCTGCTGTAAATTGGAGTTAGGCTTTGGCTCTTTCCTCTCATCTACACCTATATATATAGGTGTGTATATGTAGCATATTCATCAGCTCTACAACATCATTTGTATGACAGAGTGATATCAGAAGAGATAGTTGTGAAGGAGTGAATTCTGTATTCTGTAATATTCACCTGAATAGTGAGTTGCCCCTTTATGGACATATCCAATTTGGGGAACCACGTATATATTTGTGTCTCTATCTTGTGTGTGTGTGTGTTTTGGTTTGATCTTGGGCACAACAATTGGTATCAAAACCAGTTTTGGTTCAAAATAGAGCCAAAAACATAGACGACTTTGAAGGTTAAAATTCGTGCTCATCAAGTAGCCAAATCACAAAACAAAACATACCACGAGCCGACCCATCACCAGAGGAATTGACGCCCATGGAAATCAGGCTGAACCACCGCAGCACGCGCTACCAAATTTTAGGCGCGTTTGAGTCCTCGGCAGCACGAGCCCCACGCGTCATCAACCTCCAGCGCACGCAAGCTTCACGCGCAACACATGCCTTCACACGCCTTCTCCGGCTATGGCGTATTTTTATGGCGACGTTTGCGGTGCCAACAATTATTTTCGGCAATCTGACGTCATCTGGCACATGGCATAATCAGAGCTTGACATGTATCGCCAATCAAAAACTAACGCGTGTCACCTATCAACGCTGCCACGTGGCCCAATCGGCAACTGACACGTGTCAATACCATAAGCTGACACATGTCATCACCAGAAACTGCCACATGGCGCATTCAGAAACTGCCACGTGCCACCCTATCAACTTGCCACGTCATCATTTTTTGTAATTTCCAGTTTGCACTATGTCACTATTTTGGTGATTCTGGGCCCGTTTTAAGTCTGATTTGAGCAAACGAAAGGTTGATCTTAGTTAATTCAACCGTTTTGGATCCAACCGCAGGCTCCGTTTTTCCATATCAGCACTCTAAAATTGGAAATACCTGCTTTGATTATTATTCTCATGTTTGGTGAGTTCTAGTCATCAATTCTCTACTATCTGGTGTTTCATATGGCTGAAACAAAGGAGACCAAGCAATACGAGGTTAGAAATACTGCCGAGGCAAGTGGTTCTATCCGGAGAACCTTATTTTCAAATGCAAAGTTTGAGGTGGAGAAATTTGACGACACCAATAACTTTGGCATGTGGCAATGCGAAGTTCTAGATCTATTGTTCCGAGAAGGATCCCAGATTGCCTTGGAAGCCAGGCCCAAGGATATCTCGGATGAAGATTGAAAATTCGTAAATCGTCAAGCTTGCGGCACAATCCGATTGTGCTTAGCCAAGGACCAGATGTATTTTGTCATGAAGGAGAATATGGTCGCAGATCTGTGCAAAAAGATGGAGGACAAGTACATGACGAAAAGCATAGAGAACTGTCTTTATCTGAAGAATGAGCTTTTTCGATTCCAGTATAAGAAAGGTACCCCTATAATTTAACATTTAGATAATTTTAAAAAAATTATTGCCGACTTACAAAATTTAGACGTTGAAATTATTAATGAAGATAAGGCTTTGTTGTTACTTAATTCCTTGCCTTAAAACTATGATCCTTTAACCACAACTCTTCTTTATGGAAAGATGAGATTAAATTCATAGATGTTTCTAACACTTTGGTGAATAATGAGTACCAGAAGAAAGATCAACATGATCACAGAGACAGTACACCCGAAACGTTGACTGTAGCCAGAGGCATGATGGACAACAGAAAGTTTGGCAAATCCAATTGAAGGGGTAAATCCCGATCAAAGTCTAGAGGAGAATCATCAAGAAAACATCTTTCAAAAGACAAATGTGCCTATTGTCACCAGAAAAGGCACTAGAAGAAATATTGTCCAAACAAGGATAAGTCACATGTGAATGTTGCACAAAAAAATGATGTCAAAGATGAATCAACGTTCACAGTTTCATCATCAAACACTCAGTCTGATAGATGGATTCTTGATTCAAGATGTTCCAATCATATGTGTCCTAACAAGCATTGGTTCTCAAGCTTCGAAGAGCTTGATGGAGGAGTTGTGCTTATGGGAAATGACAATACCTGTCAAACAAAAGGGATCGGGATAATACGTTTGAAGATGCACGATGGTACAATCAGAAGACTTACTGATGTCATGTACATTCCAGATCTGAAAAATAACCTCATTTCACTAGGGGTCTTAGACTCCAACAGTTACAAGGTAGCCATGGAAAATGGAGTCCTGAAGGTTGTACGCGGTGCATTTGTGGCAATGAAGGGTACTCTACAACGAAACCTATATTTCCTGAATGGGTGTACAGTGTCCGGAAGAGCAACTGTAGGAAGCAGTTCTAAAAATAAGACATCTGATCTTACCCGTCTCTGGCACATGCACTTAGGGCATGCGGGAGAGAAGGCTTTGCAAGGCTTGGTAAAGCAAGGACTACTGAAAGTTGCCAAAAGTGGAAAACTTGATTTCTGTGAGCATTGTGTATTGGGCAAACAGACAAAAGTCAAGTTCGGCACAACAATTCATTATACGAAGGCAAAATTGGACTATGTTCACATCGACGTCTGGGGACTGTCCAAAAATGCTTCATTGGGAGGTAAACGTTGGTATGTAACTTTTATTAATGATTATTCTCAATATGTCTAGGTATACACCATGAAGCATAAGGATAAAGTCCTGGATATCTTTCTTAAATGTAAGAAAATGATCAAGACCCAGACATGCAGGAAACTCAAGAGGCTCAGATCTGATAATGACGGCGAATACAAATCAGATATTTTCCTATAAGTCTGGCAGAACGAAGGAATATTCAGACATTTACAGTTCCTAAAAAGCCTCAACAAAATGGAGTAACAGAGCAGATGAATCGCAATTTGGTTGAGAAATTTCGATGCATGTTATCTCAATCTAAGCTGAGCAAGGCATTTTGGGCAGAGGCTTTGTCATACGCCACTCATATTGTCAACAAACTTTCTACAACTGCACTTGATGGGAAAACTCCCAAGGAGGTATGGTCTGGATATCCTGTTTCTGATTATGATTCCTTACATATATTTGGGTGTCCAACATACTTTCATGTTAAAGAATCCAAACTGGATCCTAGAGCCAAGAAAGCTATCTTCCTGGGTCATTGTGAAAGAGTTAAAGGATTCTGATTATGGTGCACTGAGTCAAAGAATATCATCTTAGGTTGAGATGTTACCTTCGATGAGTCTGTCATGCTGAGATAGACAACTCCAGATAAATAAAATGAAAATCTGAATCTTCAGCAACAGGTGGAGTTTGAGACTCAAGAAGAGATTGTTCCAATAATTGATCATCCTGAAGATGAATCTGATAATCAAGATGAGAACTCAGTTAAGGTGAAGGTTCCATCTCCAGTACCGGTGATCATTCAGTAGCCAGAATCTATCACCACTAGCATATCCAGAAGGGCGATTCGGAAACCAACCTGATACATTGACATGGTGGCATACGCATTTCCAGTGATAGACGATGATCGTACAAAGAAGCAGTGCAGAGTACTGATAGTGCCAAATGGAAGGATACAATGGATGACGAGATGAAGTCACTTCACCAGAATCAGACTTGGAAATTAGTCCAACTTCCAAAGGAAAGAAAGCTATAGGATGCAAATGGGTTTATGCCAAGAAGGAATGTGCTCCCGGCTTAAACAATATCATATATAAAGCCAGACTTTTAGCAAAAGGCTATGCTCAGAGGGAAGGAATAGACTACAATGAGGTATTCTCACTTGTTAAACATTCCTCCATTCGGATACTATTGGCTTTAGTAGCATAATTTAATCTAAAGTTAGCTCAACTCGATGTCAAAACTGCTTTTCTCCATGGTACTTTGAATGAGGAGATCTACATGTCTCAACCAAATGGGTTCAAAGTTCCAGGACATGAAAATTGGGCTTGCAAGTTGAGCAAGTCACTGTATGGCTTGAAGTAGTCTCTGCGACAGTGGTACAAGCGATTTGACTACTTCATGAAAAATACAGAAGTACACCCGCAGCCAGTTTGATCATTGTGTATACCTTCGTAAACTCCAAGATGGTACGTTTGACTATTTGTTCTTATATGTGGATGATATTTTAATTACATCTAAGAGCAAAGTGGAGATCGACAGACTCAAGGCTCAATTAAGCTCAGAGTTCGAAATGAAGGATCTTGGAGAAGCCAAGAAAATTCTCGGGATAGAAATCAAGCGAAACAGATTGAAAGGCATGGTTTGTTTAACTCGGACTCAGTATTTGAATAAAGTACTTTAGACATTTGGCATTGATGGCAACACCAAACCTGTGAGCACACCGCTGGCCTCATATTTCAAACTGAGTGCAATGATGTCACCAATCACAAAAGAGGCAAATGGATCATGTTCCATATGCAAATGCAGTTGGTGCTCTGATGTATGCGATGGTGTGTACCAGACCAAATATTTCACATACAGTAAGTATGGTGAGCCGTTACATGCACAATCCAGGCAAAGGTCATTGGCAAGCAGTGAAGTGGATTCTACGATACATTCATGGTACTAGGATATTGGCTTAAAGTTCGAGAGAGACAAGACTTTTGGTAAGCATCTAGTCGGATATGTGGATTCAGACTATACTGGAGATCTTGATAAGCATCGATCTACTACTGGTTATGTTTTCACTATGGCAGGAGGACCAGTATGTTGGAGATCAACATTGCAGTCAACAGTGACTTTGTCTACAATAAAGGCAAAGTATATGGTTGTAACAGAAGCTTTCAAGGAAGCAATTTGGCTTCAAGAGTTAACCAAAGACTTGGGTATTGTTCAGAAACACGTGAAAGTTTGTGACTATTTTTTTGGTAGTAAATACATAAGTTTTCATGACCATATAATTTGGTTGCTAATATTGCTCATTTAGGACCATATAATTTGGTTGTCAATATGTAATATATATTAATATCATCCAAAATATGTTCACAATACAACTCAAAATTAGACAACCTATACTCCAACTGCAACTTAAAACTATATATGCCCAAAGCATATATATAACAAAAAGATGGACATTTACAAAAATATATCTACCATATTCTTACAAAATACACTCCAGTCCAATCTACCCAATATCAAATATGCCAAAAGCATGCCCAAAACAAAAACTGTGACATTCACTAGTTACATCCAAAACAAGTCCATCACAAAAAAACATGGCATGTCTGATGGATATTAGTGGCATACTTGATAGTGCAGCAAAAGATGGTGATGAAGTGGCTGGAGAATGTGTTGAAATTTCCTAGAATTTGGTTCAATCTGCATAAAGTAACAATAAACCATTAAACTGGATTTACATGCATAAGCAATAATGTATACTAATTCATAGAGAACATAACTAAAGTCATTACAACAATACAAACATACTAACTGGTTTCTTACAAATAGAGCAAAAAAAAAAACAAAAAACCCAAAAACAAAGCAATGAATAGTGAAGGGTGTATATTGGGTAGCCATTAACAACAACTATGCACAAGTAGATCGTGCTTCTGAAAAATCAAGCAATAATTTAGCGACAAGTAATTAAATTCCATCTTGACATTCTTAGTATTGCGGCAAGCAAGATGTGCCAAGTATCTCTCCTTTGCAGGGAGACTCCAATTGCTTAAATCTACTTTATTTTCTGTCCAAGTGTATTGGTCATCTAATTTTATTTTGCCCAAGGCTGTGATGAAAGATCTTAAAGCCCTCATGAGGAAATGCCTTTGGTCTGGTACCAAAATGGTTAGTAGTGGTACTCAGGTTGCTTGGGTGAATCTTTGTGTTCCTCTTATTGAAGGGGGTTTGGGTGTTAAGAGTTTAGTTGATTGGAATATTGCTGCTATGATACATGACTTGGTTACTTTCTGTATTCAAATAATTGCTGGTGGCATTGGATATTTCTCTGCAGTTGTTGATTTAGAATCCTCTTGCCTTATGAGACTTGATCATTGGGATTTGCTTGAGGCTTTTCATCTGATGATTGGTTCTGCTGGGTTGGTTTCAACTTTCTTGCCTTTTATTAATGATTTCTCTCAGGATTCTGTTAGTTTGTGCTTTATGCAGATTATTCCTTTCTGGTTTTACGGTTGGGATGTCTACAGAGGTGCTTTTGACAAGATCAGTTTTGGGCTGAAGTTGGATAATTGTGTTCTGAACACTATCTGTGAAGCTACTTATGCAATTTATGCTTGGATTGGCTGGGTTATTAGTGCTCACCTCTGCTTAGGGGTGTTCAGGAACCGAACCGGAACCGGAATCGAACCGGAACCGGCGATTCGGTTCGGTTCCATAGGGGTTCGGTTCCGGTTCCGGCCCCGCGGAACCGAACCGGAACCGGTTTTTTTTTTTTTTAATATAAATTTTTTATTATTAACCAAAAAAACTAGCAATAAACCTCCATTAATTTCAATAACAATACAAATCCAAGCTACTTTTTTTATTCCACTAATTATATATTTGGTTTTGGGTTTGCTTTAATTCAAATACTCTAGTTTATAATTATCTTATTTTATAAAATTGAGATTTTTTTTTAAAAAAAAAATAAATATAGAAGGAACCGGAACCGGAACCAGAACCGAAAAGGGAAGGAACTAAACCGAAAAATCGGTTCGGTGCCGGTTCTGTTCCGGTTCGATGCCTTCCCCTTTCGATTCCGGTTTCGGTTCCGGTTTTTTGAGAACCGAAAAAATCGGTTCGGTTCCGGTTCCAGAATCTGGAACCGGAACCGGTCCTGAACAGCCCTACCTCTGCTGTTGTTATTAGAATCTAATTCATATTGCTTGGGATAGTTATGCTAGAAATCAGGCAACATTAGAGAAAAATGTGCCATAGGGGCTTTAGCAGTTGATTATGTAGACCAATGCTAGACATCCTTGACTACGTACCCATTCAGATTGTTTTGAAGTGGGATCTACATTTAATTTTTCTCACTTTTCTCATGGGGATTAATTTGAGCTTTATGCAGATTACTCCTTGCTTGGGATGTCTACAATGGTTTTTTTTTATAGGATCACTTCTGGGCTGAAGTTGTCTGATGCTTATTCTCAGGATATTTGTGATCTGAAGACTATCTGCGACACTTCTTATGCTATTTTTGCTTTTGTTAGGTTCAGTTTTGGGTTTTTGTTAGCTTCTAGAATTGGCTTTTATTCTTCTTTAATTTGAGTGGCTGTAGCAAGTAATTCCTAAGCATTCCTATTTACTTTGGATGGTTATCTTGAATAAACTTACCTGAGAAAAAAATAATAAAAAACAAGAAAAACTATTTCAATTATACACAAAATACTCACTTAAGTTGCGAGGCTGGCATCACAGTTGAGTTTGTCCATAATGACTTTATACATTTTTTTCATTTTCTTGCATTGTTCCACAGCCTTCGTAGCCTCTTTTTTAGCATCCGGAGCCTCTCTATTAGCCTTTTCAGTCTCCATTTCTAAAAGAGCATTCTTCTCCATAGCATCCCGTTTAAGAGCTTCAATTTCAGACTCCAATATGATGTTTCTTTTGTTAGCCACTAACACTTGTTCGCGTAAGCTAAAATTAGAGGATGAAACAACCATGCCATATCTGAGGCCACCCATATAAGTTGAAGTTGTACCAAAAAAATGATTTACAATTTGATGTTCGATCATCGGAGTATCACTGTCTTCGACTAATTGAGTAGTATCATCCCCCACAGATTGAGACTTAGACTTTTCACCAATGCACACACTTGTCACCCGTCGAAATAATTAAAAATCATACTTAAATGACAATCCAAACCTAGAAAAAAAAAAAATCACATGAGTGTAAAAGTAAGAAAATAAAACATAAAGGACTAAGAGAAACATGGTGTACAACTATGGGATTACTTTTTGTCTTTTTTTTTTTGTTTACCTTTTCCATCTTCGGATTGATAAATGACAAAATAAAGAAAGTCTTAGAGCTATTGTGTTTAATTTCAATCTACCTATACCTGATTTATTGGCTCTGTAGATCTATTGTTCCACATGAAGTCATTGCTCACCATAATATTACTATAAAACAAGAGAGTATGAGACAAAATATTCCCAATTGCCCACTATTTTTGACACTATATAGTTTCCTACTGTAACACAACTTCACTCACGGAAAATAAAAATAAGAAAATAGAGTTAACTTCTTGAAAATGCTTATAATGTTTTTCGTTGATTTGTGTATTTTATTTTTACTATAATCTGTTCGAAAAAACATAATTTGGTTTTCAATTAAAACAAAAATCTACTACCCACTGTTAATGTTTAATATTGCAGAGTTCAATTATTTCACTTCTTTAGAAAACAGAGTCTAATTCAATTTTAGTTTCAGTGTATACTGATTACCTGAATATGCTTTGGAACTGGCACAAAAGAGACTAATGAGTTCTATGTTTGTACATACAAAATGTCTCCCTTATTAGGAGTTGTTTGGTGCTGACATATATACATAGTAGAGTCGTAAAGTGTTACTACACCTCCACTGATATCTCCTCTATTGATGGTTTTTCTCTTTTACTCCACACACACGCATATATAACTATACACACACACACACATATCTAGGCCTAAATCCCATAGAACACTAAATTAATTATCAAAAAGAGGGATTTTCAAACAACAAAAGCTACAATCAACAATAAGGATGGATTTAATCCAATTAAAAAGATTGTAGAATGTATATCTCAACCTAAGGCTATGACAATAGAATTATATAAATTTAAATTACTAAAATCTAATTTAGTCATAATTTATATTACAATGATTCTTTTCCTCCAAAATATTAGAGAAATAAATTAAACATATATATATTTTTTGAAAATTAAAAATATCAAAAATATATATTTCTTTATTTTTGTGTCACATTATTCTTTAAAAAATAAATTGATGAGATAAAACTCGAATTTCTTACTAATATTTTTTAATTTTTTTCAACATCAATAAGGGTGTATGGCTCCTAAATTATTTGTTATGCAAAAAAGGTCTATAAAATTATTCACGATAAATAAATAATAATGAGTAATTCAACCCACTTTATTATGTAGACATCAAGAAGATAGGGATGATTACAACTTCATGGAATCAGCCGAGAGAGTAACTAATGTATAGTATTCTGTAAATGTAATGATAAATGACCAACTAAAGTGTAATTTTACAGAACTATAGTATTCACTATAAATATTATTAGTTTATGACTCACCATTATATTTATCTCAGTGGCAAGTAACGGCTTATACAAAACTATATCGACCTCAGTATAAATTAATAATAAGTTAAAACAGTTGTTAGAATAATTTCATGATTTGTATAAATACTTCTCATTCTTTTATCATACATGAAGTATTTGAGGTAATATTGAATTTAGATCAACAAGATCAATTGTTTCTTAAATGGAATGTTCTCAAGTCTCTATACACCACTGTATTATTTTTCTTTTGTTTATCTAAAATTTTCTATATTTTTTAAAATAATGATTAGACTAAGAATACAACTTATTTTTTTAATAAAAAAAATGAGAATATGAAAGTTTTCACTTAGTTTAGATATATACCTTCTAATAATAGAAATTTAGATGTAAAAGCATTGATTTTGTCTAATCATTCATTGAGAAATTCAATCTATTCAATCTCGAAATTCGTATTTTCTAATAAAAAAATAACTTTGTATATTTTCAAAAAAAATTAGTTAATTCACGGTTATACTCAACAAAATACCATCTATATATAATATTATATCATTTTGTTGTTAGTAATAATCTTTAGTCGAAAATAATAGGGCATTTGCGACTACTTTGGCTGTGACTATATTTCATTATAGTCGCAAAAGTCTCATTCTATTGCAATTAAATTTTACTATAGTCGTAAATACCATAACTTTTAATACCATTTCATTTTATTTGCAAAAGACTCATTCTATTGCGACCATAGTTCATACAGTCGTAAATACACAGACTAATTGCGACTAAATTTGACTTTAGTCATAAATATCGTAACTTTTTTCGACCATCTCATTTTAGTTGCAAATAACATTTTTATTTTAGTCGCAAATACCCATAACAAATTGCGACCACTGCATTTAGTCGTAAATACTCAAAGCAATTGCAACTATAGTGTATTTGGTCGTAAATACCGAGAGCAATTCCAACTAAATTTTACTTTAGTCGTAAATATCTTAAACTTTGAACAATCTTTGGTTTCTACAAATTCATGATTAAGGCTAATTAGTCTAGGAGTGAATTGATAATCACTCAATTACAATTAGCTCAAGCATCTTTAAATTCTAGTAAGAAGAATGAGCTTAAGGTTATTCCTGAACCTGAAAAGAATGATTACTTATGTCTTCTTGATCATGTTACTTTTCAAAAATGGTATATTTCCATTAATATTGTCATTAATGAGGAATTTGTGTTATCTGATATGATGGCATTAGTTGATAGTGGTGCAGATAGGAACTGTATTCAAGAAGGATTAATTCCTGCCCAATATTTTGAAAAGATCACTCAAGGTCTTACTAGTGCTAGTGGAGGTAAAATGAAAATGAATTATAAACTTAATAAAGTTTATATTTGTAATGAAGGATTTTGCTTACCTACTACTTTTTATTAATTAAAAATATGAACTTGCCAGTTATACTGGGAACTCATTTTCTTACTACCTTGATGCCTATAGATAAAATTGATTCTACAAGTATTTATAAACTGCTGAGAATAATATGCCACAAATTGTTGGTTTTATTACTTGTGGTTTTACTGGTATTCTTAAAGGATGGTGGGACTATATTTTGACTCTTGCATAAAAGAATGAGATTACTCATGCATTTAAAATAGTTAAAAATGAGGTTAATCAAGATGTTTAGGTTACTGATGCTGCTTATACCTTAGCTCTAACTATTATTCACCATTTCGTTGGCAAAGAAGGCGTTAATCATGAGTGTGGCAGTGAAATGCTTCAGAATTTAAAATGTCCTACTTTAACCCATTTTAGATGGTATAAGGATGTTTTCTTAGCTCGTGTTACTTAACGAACTGATGCTAATAGTGAGCATTGGAAAGCTAAGTTTATTGAAGGTCTTCCTACATTCTTTGTTGAAAAGGTTAAGAAGAAATTAAGGAATAAACATAATGGTATGTCTATTCCTTATGATAGTTACAATTATGGTGACTTGATTAATTTAGTTATCCATGAAGGTCTTGCTCTATGTAATGATCTTAAGTTAAGACATCAGTTGAAATCTCAACGCTTATCTGGTCGTAAAGAATTAAGTGAGTTTTGTGGCCAATTCTGTTATCATACTAATGAGTATCCTAATAAAAGGAAGCATTAGGTTTCTAAGGAAGAAAAACCTTTTAGGAAGAAACGTTATCATAAGGGTAAACGTAAGAAGGAAAGTACTAATCATGAGTACAAGCATAGAACTAACGCTAAGCATAAGGGTAAGAGTTCTCTGACTACTGCTAAATATTATAAATGCGGTAGAATTGGTCATTATGCCAATAAATGTAAGATAAAGGCTAAATTGGAGAGTCTTGAAATTGATAATGATTTAAAATTACAATTGAGTAAGTTGTTTTTAAACTCTAGTGATTCTGAGCATAATAATTCTTCTGAATCTAACGATGAAATTATGTTATTGTCAACTTATTCATCTTCTTCTGAAGATAATCCAACATGTACTAATACATGTTCTTGTGATAATAATCAAGGTTCTTCCAATTATTGGAAAGCTATTGTTGAAATGAATGGATTAAGTCTAAATGTGTTGACCAGTCAGCAACAATCTTTTGTTGACTTATTAGATCAAATTCAGGATCCCCAAATGAAACTTAAAATGATTGAGCTTTGTTACTAGCAACAGGCAAAAGATGATAAGGAAACTGTGAAAATTCCTGATCAATCTTTTACTATGAAGGAAGTTTTCAATAGGTTAGGAGCTTCTGCATCCCAACGACCTGTTAATATTAATGACATTAGACAAGAAGTTAATATTTTGAAAACTAAAGTTCAACAACTTTACAAGGGTTTTATGTTGTGTTTAAATTTATAACATAGCCCCTTAATAAAAATATTAATAGCCTCAAAGAAAATATTTTCTTTAAGGAAAAGCAAATAAATTATTTGTAAAAGGAAATTATGTCCTTAAATATTAATCAAAGATTACTGAATAATGATTCATATTGAAATTCAATCAATTCAGAATCAATTTATTTCTAAAGTTTGTAGTGATATGCCTAATGCTTTTTGGGATAGAAAGAAACATATTGTTTCTCTTCCCTATGAGGATAGTTTTGATGAGAAAAATATTCCTATAAAAGTTCGACTTAGTCAAATGAAAATGGATTATTTATAGCTTTGAAAAAAAAAAGATCCAACATTTAATGGATAAAAATTTAATTTCTGAAAGCAAATCTCCTTGAAGTTGTACTGCTTTCTATGTTAATAAAAATTCTGAGAAGGAACGAGGTGTTCCAAGATTAGTAATTAATTACAAACCACTCAATGATGCTTTAAGATGGATTATGTATCACATTCCTAATAAAAAGGATTTACTTGATCATCTTAATATTGCGGTTATATTTTCTAAGTTTGATTTGAAATCTGGATTTTGGTAGATTCAAATTAATCCAAAAGATAGATATAAAACTATTTTTGTTGTACCTTTTGGACATTATGAATGGAACGTAATGCCATTTGGTTTAAAAAATACACCTTCAGAATTTCAAAATATCATGAATGATATTTTTAATCCTTATTCTAAATTTGCTATTGTCTAAATTGATGACATTCTTATTTTCTCTAACTCAATTGAGCAACATATTAAACATCTTAAAATCTTAAAAGATGTTTTGAAACGAAGTGGTTTAGTCATTTCTGCTCCAAAAATGAAACTTTTTCAAACCAAAGTTAGATTTTTGGGACATCATATTCATGAAGGAAAAATAATTCCTATTAAGAGAAGTATTGAATTTGCTTCTAAATTTTCTGATTAAATTACTGAGAAAACTCAATTATAGAGATTTTTAGGTAGTTTAAATTATATTTCTGATTATTATCAGAACTTTGCTGATGATACTGCAATTCTTTATACAAGGCTTAGGAAAAATCCTTCTCCTTAGACTAAAGCTCACACTGAAGCAGTTAGGAAGATTAAGTTAAAAGTTAAACAATTACCTTATCTTTCTTTAGCTAATCCTGATTGGTTCAAAATTGTTGAAACTGATGCATCCAATAAAGGATATGGATGTATTCTTAAACAAAATAATCATTCAACAAATAAAGAGGAATTAGTTCATTTTACCTCTAGAACTTGGGAAAATGCACAAATTAATTATGCTATCATTAAACAGGAAATTCTTGCTATTGTTATCTTCTTAATCAGCATTTTCTTATTATAGTCGATTGTAGTGTTGCTAAACAAGTACTAAAGAAAGATATTAAGAATATTGCATCCAAGCAAATTTTTGTAAGATGGTAAGCTAATTTGTCTGCATTTGATTTTTATATTGAATTTATCAAAGGAGAATCAAACTCCTTGTCTGATTTCTTAACTCGTGAATTTTGCAAGGTTAAATGAGTAGCCCTTCAAAGGGATCCCAAGGCAATACGACCAAGGGTAAAAATAAGCAAAATTTGCAACTTAGTAATGAGATAAATTATCCTCACTTACAAGCTCATAGCTTGAAACTAGATAAGGGAAATACCCCTCAATCTGCTAAAGAGGCTTTAATGAAAGATCCTCCTCCATTTTTGCCTAATCGAAAGGCAGTTCAAAAAATTCTTACCTTAGAACCACAAGACATCCAATGGATGAAAGATCCAAGAGAAGTTAAAAAGAGATATATTGGTGATGTGCATAATTATGTTGCTCCTTTCAATAAAGAAAGGTTTATTTATGAAATGATTCTCCAAGAGACTCATTCTGTGATAATTACTCACACCTTTGAAAAACCTATTGATAGGTTAAAAATTCCAATTGCTTATAGCAAGGCCGTAATTAAACGGATTCTCAAACCCACTGACTTGGGGTCTTGATCCTTCTAAACCTAGAACTTTTACTAAGTCTGGGTATTCTTATTCCTACAATTACTGGGATTATAAGGAAACATGGAATCATGTATTTCTTTATCAAAATTCCAAAGCCAAACATACTTGGTTCTTTAAGATTTGTTCTGATTCTTTAAAATCCAGTTATCCAAATTGGTTCAACTACTGGTGGAATTACTATGGTCCTGATATTGATGTTCTCCCTAAGAAGATCTTGCACCAATGGAGCTGTTTGTCTGCATTCCATCCTCAATTAAGAGGAAGAGATGATATTCCAGTGGGATATTCCACTGTTTTATCTTTTGCTGAATTTGGCATCCCATGGATTTCCAAATGGGAGCTCCAATGTGGGCATGATTCTATGAAGATTCCAATCCTCTAAAGAGTATTCTCTTACAGATGGTGGCCTTCAGTTTCTATTAAGGAACTTGAAAAGAAAATTGAGGCTAAGACTAGTCTTTATGAAGACAACATTAATAAAGCTCAACCTGTAATTAAACACGTTATTGAATCCAACCCTTTTGAAGAAATTAAGTCTTCTTTCAGTCAAAAATTTCCTGAACTTGGTGACTCCAAATTAAGGGTCAAATGTATTGATTTTATGAAAAATCAATTTATGAATTCATTTGTTCCTTCATCATCCCAATCCCAGAAAGACGATGCATCAATGGCTAGTGTTGATGAAAACACATATGCATGCTTATCCGGCGAAACCCAGGATCTAAATGATGATATGGAGGATCCAGATACCATTGATGAAGCTTTTGCGAATTATTGGGATGCTCTTATCCAAACAGTTGCATCCAATACATCAAAAGGCCAATACATCAAAAGGGGTATCTTCCAAATGATGTCAAGACAGCTAGGTGAAAGACGTAATTGCTTACGTTTTGTGAAGATAATTGAGGTCTTTTAAGATAATATTATCTTTGAACCACGTGTCAATTTGCAGTGGTGCATCTGTTTCATGATTCCTCTCCACTCACTACCCTTTTTTGGAAAAGTTGCGGGAATTGTGGATCTAGGTCTAGTAAAGAAGATGCAGAGTCTTGTCGATGGGGCCCAGAAGTGTACCCAAGGATTCTTTTCCTTTTTTGCTTTTGTTTTCCTTTCCTCTATAAAAGAGAGGTTCTTTGTTTTTGTAAGGTAGAATTTTCTTTACACTCTTCTTCAGAGTTGTATTTGTTTTCTCTCTCAATCCTTCAGTCTGTAAAATATATGTTTGAATATCTATTGGAATAAAGATTGCAGCTTTTATAAGTCTTCTTCTCCTTCTCTCTTTCTCTCTCCAGACTTTGGTATCAAAGCCATGTTTGAGTAGATTTTGCTGATAATTTATGATCTGTTTAGTATGATATTATTTTAGTTAAACTTTGTTCTTTAAATGCATGTTTAAACTATTATCATTAATTTATTATAAGGTTATGGGTCATCATAAAGTCGTGTGTTTAGAATTTAGGTCATTTTGCATTAGATTGCGCCCAGGACCGCCGTTTCCCGTAAATTGTTGACAGTTGAGTAACCATCGTAATAAATGAATCATGATAGTTTAAGCAATCATTTAATTTATAAAGTATGATTGTTATAATATTATTACTATACTTTTCATATATTATCACTTCTATTCATCATGAGTAGTTCTAGTTCTAGTTCAATTAAGAACCAGGAATTAATTAATTTCGATCATAATGAAAAGGAAATGAATGACTGAACAATTCCTCATGTCAAGCCTAGTACCATTTATAAAAGTGGTATGTTTCAATTTAGAAGTATTATGGCAATTAAAATCATGAAACAAAATACCAAAGCAAATTGCGACCACAATACATTTAGTCGTAAATACCCACAACAATTGCAACCATAGTGTATTTGGTCGTAAATACCCAGTGCAATTGCGACTAAATTTTACTTTAGTCGTAAATACCTTACCTTTTTCAACCATTTTGTTTTAGTCATAAATAATATAGTATTTGCGACCTTTTAAGGCCGATCGCAAATAATTTGGTCGCTAAATGACCTAGACGTACCCAATTTGAGAAATTACGTATATATTTGTGTCTCTATCTTGTGTGTGTGTTTTGGTTTGATCTTGGGCACAACATGACCGTGTGACCAATTTAATGTATTGTGACTCCAAAATAAATTAAGACTTCACTAATAAGGAAAAAGAAAGAGACAAGGAATGTTCTTCAAAAGAGCTCTATGAAGGAATTATCCAAAATAAATTAAGACTGTTTGATTTGAATTTCTGAAAATAGTTTTATGTTTTCTGGAAAGTGAAAATCAGAAAATTGTGCAAAAAATGTGTTTGGTTGAGTTTTCTGAAAACTATTTTCAGAAAATTCAGTTATAAAAATATCTATTTTCATAATACTCTTTTTATTTTTCTCAAAATGCAATTTTCAGTTTTCATATCTCAAAAAATAATTCAGAGATTCAACCAAACAGATTCCAATAATAAGTTTGTTAAAAACTAGAGGGCCAAACTATTTCAAAATTTGGGGTGTTGTCTCATAAGTTTCTAGATTCCAATTTATATTTGTACATATCAGTAATTCTTAAATTCTTAAGACAAATTGTTGGGAAGAAAAAATTTCCTGGAGTTCTAAGTCGATATCGTTCTTTGAAAAGTTAATAATTTGAACTTTTTATGCTAACTTAATGAGTTAAAGTAAACATTTACCAATAATTGACAATTTTAATAGACTAAATTAGTACATAATTAGAGATTTTTGAAAGATTTATATATATATTAACTTTCTAGATAATAAAGGAAGAACATGTACTGAACTCCACCGGCTGACTCTTTGTTGAGTAGATGTTCTTAAAACTGGGAATCACATAAGAAAATTTTAAAGAGAGTTCCTTAAGTTGATAAAGGAATTTGCAAAAATATATATCTATATATATATATATATGAATTAATATTTTCCATTGCATTATATGTGTGACAAGTATATCGAAAGGAAAATTGAAATTGTGGCAATTTTTCTGATAGTATAACTAGAATAATGTAATAATATTATGGTTGTTGCAATCTTGTAGACTCATTTGTAACAATTTAAAGAACAATACAAAATGTTTGTTGAATTTTGTAGAACATCCGGTTGCTTTTGAGTTTGAATTAGCAGCCACAATCGTACACATTTCACACATTATTGTTTAACCTGCGTTGCTCTATAAATAAGGGTGATTAATATTTAGTTTCTCTATTCAATAAATATTCTTATTTTTCTCCTTCCACTATTCAATACAGTTTTTTATTTATATTCTTCCACTTATTCTCTTCGTTTCTTTGAGATGTGTTTTGATAAAAATATTTGTGTGGTATAAAGAGATGTTTAATATCATTCCACCGCTGGTCACAGTACTCCATTCAAAATTGAAGATTTTACTATATTTTTTATTCAACGCCATTCTATTCGATCAACAAAGAAATTAAAAATATATAAAGAATATTTCATTATTTCATCACTGCCGATGTTGTTCGGCTATAACTTTTCATCTACAAGTTTTTTCTATTCCCTTTTTCAATTTTTTTATTTGTCCAATTAAAATAATTATTAATTTGCAATAGGTATTTTTAAAATCCCAAATTTCTTAAGATTGACAGTTTGAGAATAAATTCAACATATATGCTTCTCAAAACTTATAAACTTATTTTATAAAATTGAAATTTTTTATTTGACTGTTTAAATATTTTAAAACAAATACTTGAGCAATTATCATTATTATAGCAATTATCACACACTATGCTTATTTTATTTGTATAGACACATCTACTTAACATTATATAGCTTCAATTGGAAAAAAAATGGAAAAATACTCATCTATAAAAAGGCATCAGCCTTTTTTGGCTCTTTCATTTTTTGTGTTTCATTTTTGTGAAATGGGTACAAATTTAAAAATAAAGAAGTAGGATTATATACCAATCTCTATTCGCCAATTCTCTCAGCATTGGGAGCAAAAAATAAGTACAAATTCGACTTTCCAAAATAAAACTTACGGCTTTGTCCATGATGAAGAAAAACAATCCACTCCATTTAGATAACATATGTTTAATGCAATGGACTATGAATGTGAGTTGTCCATCACTATTTGCGCGCGTAGTTTAAAAGAAGAGTGTTGTGTCATCACCTGTAATGCAATTGAATATCAGTTGGCCCAATAAAAAACGATCAGATGTCATTTAATTCCGGTGAGATACTCGATGGAAGGGGATGATTAAGATCAAATAAAAGTAAATATAAATGTCTAAAATTTAGCGAATCTAATTGTAGGGGTTGTTATGGTGATACTTGTATATATTAATACAATGGTTATATAATATGAGTGAGTCAAATGGATATCAAAACTTAATGAAAGTAAGTGAGCATTTTTTTCAGGTGCTTTGAAACACCTTTCTGTTATTTTTTCCTCATAAAGACCCTCCTAGGGATGCAAAAAAAGCCCGTCTTAGTGGAAAACCACCCTTCCAGCCCAGTTTTATATGTTTTTAATAAATAAATTATGTAAATGAGGGCGGTTATGTGAATGTGTTTGAAAATCCAATTTTGAGCGCCCCGATTATATTATTTATTTAATAATACTCTTCGAGATGTACTTCATCGTTCTTCCCATTAGAACTTAACCTGATAGAGATGGACTTAATAAAGCGCGGAGTAGCGGGGCATAGCGGATTGCCCTATTGAGTAATGGGAAAGGAGCTAAAAGTCATTTTTTATTTTATTTTATTACCGCCTTATTTCAAAACTAGGGCATAAACCGGTTGGCCGCGGGAATGACTACAGGAAGGAGAGCTCGATGAGTCCAGGAAGCTCTTACCCTAATCTTGAAACTGTCCATCGGTCAATTGATCTTTTTAGTGGGGACAAGGGGGAGAGTTGTCCTATTTTATAATCGCGAACTAGACCCAAAGTGCCAAAACTGCTTATCCCAAAGAAATATTAGGTATCAAAAAAAAGCCTTTATATACAAAACTGCTTATCCCAAAGAAATATTAGGTATCGAAAAACGGCCTTTATATACACACTCTCTCGCACTAACATACATACTTGTTGGCTTCACCCACGAATCATGCTCGGAAATGTCCCAACTTATCCTCTCTTTTTTCTTTTATATTGTAAACTACACATAGCCAACAAATGCAGAACTTATAGGAAAATCCATTTGCCTCTATGAAACAATTGTCCAATACAACACAAACAGAATAAATCAAAGCAAACTGAATCTAATTTCCTTGATCTCCACTTAAGGCTAATGTCAACCAACCAAACTCAAGAAGAAACAGAATAGAAAAATATATACACGTTGCATACTTAGTGCAAAAGTTTTATGCAGTAGAACAGGCAATTTATTATGACCTCCAATTGATATTCATAGAAGAACCCCAGAAATTCATCAGGGAAAATACAAGTTATATACAGGCAAAGTAGACAACAGAACCTAAACAAAATTAAGGGAAAAAAAATAATTCTTACTACACTAAATTAAAACAAAAACAAATTTTACACACCCCTATAGTACACATTTTGCAAACAGCCTAGAGGGAGCCTCAAAATGTCCCAAAGCCTTGCAATTCTACGAGTTCTTGCAGTGTTTGCATCGATCAAATACTTATGCCAATTTGGACAATAACACCAGCCTAAGCTGTTCTTGAGTGTAACATCGACTACCCATTTTGACAGTAGCTTGTTGGATCATCAAGTCATTCACCACAGACACACTAGCATGGTGCACATCAAGGTCGAGCTCCTCGAGAGCACACATGAGCCTCGCTGCCGGGTGGTTCTTCTTACTACACTGGATTCGAATCATCGCGTCCCAACCAATGATCCTCACATCGATCTCCATATCTATCAACTTGCTTCCTTTGTGATTCGAAATCTTGAGCTCTTGATCAGGTGGAGAAATAGCGGGAGCTAAGCCCTCCCGCGATTCCTTACTAGCCAATTCCTTCTTCAATGACTCCACTTGACCCCACATTTCCTTCTTATCACACTCCACGGTTTGAAGCTTCGATTTCAGCTCGTTAATGTAAGCAATGGCGTCACCGAGGAGCGAAGCTTTGTCCATTTTCGAGACGTTAGGGACCACGGCTCGAAGAGCGTAGAACCTTTGGTTGAGCTTCTCCCTCCTCTGCCTCTCGGCCTCAACATGATTCAAAGGCTCCTCTCGCCCATTCGCGGGTTTTCTACCCCGCTTCCTAGGCCTCTTTTCGGGGTCTATCACTCTACTACTATCTGCAGGACGAACCACGGAGGCCTCAAGATCCGAGTGGTCCGAATCGCCACCACCGGCGCTAGACCTCACCACGGTGGAAGAGGGCAAAACCACCCCCGAAGTAAACGAAAGCATTCCCTCTTCATTGCTCCCCCGGGACGTTGGAGACCTTTTCTTACTACTATCCTCCACAATCCCAATATGTGAATGACCCAAAAAGCTATTTCCATTTCTCTTACTTTCCCCAAAATTCAATATTTCCCCTGACTCAGGCTTGCACAAATGGGAATTCAAATTCCCATTTTTTGGGTTTATTTCATTTCTAGGGTTTATCCCATCGAAGTCCAATTCGGAGAAATTCAATTCCCTAGTGAAAAAACTCTGTGTTTGAGATTGCAATTGATGACTATGACAGTGAACTTGAACTAAACTAGGGTTTTCAGACAAAGTACTTGAACTAGGGTTTTCGAACCCGTATGGCTTCGACATGGGAATTGAAGTAGAGGGTGTGGTGTTGGCCGACGACGACGGGTCGCTGATGTAAATTGCCGACGGATCGGTGTCGCCACCGTGCTCCGCTGCCACCGGCCACGAATTCGAGCCCGAACCCATTTCGAGTCGCGCGAAATTGAACCAAACCCTAGCTTTGTTCATCAGATCCGACGACTGGAACAGCAATTCCGTCGAACCCAACTCCACAACACCGTTCGCGGCCGGTATACACACCATGGTCTGCAACCCGAACAGCCTCCCCTGTCTCGCGCGCTCGCACGGCGAGCCGGCGAGTCGGTCACCGCCGGCGACCCAAATCGGAGCCGAATTGAAGAAAGCCTGACCCGGAAGCCCAGACCCGGAAGCAAACGACTGGGTCATCGAGACGAGATAGAACCACTCTGTATCGGAGACCTCTTCGTCGACGGCCTCGTCTGGCGAAGCAGAGGCGCCGGCGATGAGGGAATTCAGCTCCCGGAGCACCTTTTTTCGGTGCTCCTGCTCCACCGGAGACGAAAACGACACCGTTTTAGGCTTTGGGTCTCCCTTGTAGTACCCATCGCCCCAACCCAGAACCGGCGAAGCAGAGTAGTCGAGAACAGAGGATTGCCAGAAGATAGCGTAGGTCCAGCTTTCGCGCGCTCCTTCAATTAAACCCTGGAGACGCTGTTGAACGCTCTCTTGATTGAATTGCGAAACGGACGGCGTTGATTGATTCACGGGTTTGGGGAGATCGGAGGTGGTGTTGGTGGAGGTCGAAACAGAGGATGATGGCCAAAACGACGTCAGATCGGAGGCGTTGAAGGAATCCATCATCGACCCATTATCGTCCGTCCATAAATTCATTCTGGGTAGTCGATAGTCCGTCATTACATATACAATATTACTATATTGTCCACTGTGTGTAAGTGTGTGTTTTTAGTGAGAGAAAGTGAGTGAGGGTTTGGGGGTTTTAGAGAGAAAAAGTGGGGGAGGAATGGATGGGAAGGAATGGGAGAGGGGAGGGTGGGATTAAATGAAATGTGTGTGGGATGTTTGAATTTGGGTTTGAGATTTATTTGGGGCGAATTTGAGCTGAATTTGGGAGAGAGTGAGCTAGTGGACAGAACAGAGGCAGTTTCCGCGAAGGGTGGGCGATTTGATCGCCGAGGTTTTCGTCAAAAGCCGGCGATTCTAGTAGTAGTACAATTGTGTTTTACGAGGGTTAATATTGTACTTTGCTAATTAGAGTAACTAGATGTAGTTCACGTGTGTTACACCTGTCCTGTGTTTTACTAGGTTTTTATTTTGCAGAAAGTAAAAGAATATATAAGTTGGGTTTTAGTTTGTTATATCTGTTTGAATAAATGTACCTCTTCTCTCCTATGCACTTTATTCAAAATATATATATATCTGTAATGGTTGAAATATTTGGCCCAATTATAGATGGGCCACTGGGCTGATGGCCCGACGACGGATGGGCCAGAGACCGATGGGCCGGAAGGCAGATGGGCTGAAAACAAGCAGGCCGAAAACATCAATGGGCCCATGGAAAATTCTAGAAGCTAAAGTGTGGTCCACAAGGCAAGAAGTAATCCAATTACAGTATGAAGAGTCCAAATAAGGTTAGGGTTTATCAAATCCCTTGATTTAAGGGGTTGATAAACCTGGGTACATGGGCTTGACCCATTTATCACAACTTGTATAAATAGAGGACTTTGATTAATGAGAAAGGATGAAAAGTTTTAATCAAATATCTATTGTGTAACTTTTCTGCATTTACACAATTGGCGCCGTCTGTGGGAAACCCTATTATTGAAATCTTTTTTTTTCAATAAGCTTCACGCCCTCTACAAAAAGCTAAGATTCATACCACCAATGGCGATTACACGATCACAACAGACCGATTTGCCTCCAAACGGAGGCCAACAACCAGAAGATCCGATCAGAAGAGCCCTTGAGGAAAGAACCGCCGAGTTAGAAAGACAGAACGTCGAACTGGCAGTAAAACTGGCTCAACTGCAGAACCTACAGGAGACCCATGATGACGAACAATCCGACCAGCACGAACGATCCGTGGGCCGCCAGACAGACAAAGAAGACCTACCCGCTAGAGCCCACGACGGTCGTGAAGAACAGGCCGAGTCATCCTTACAGGTTCTTGGGGTACGCAACCCCGAGGAGGTCCTGACCATGAAAAAACTGGAAGAAATCATGTCAAGATTCCAGCGAGACGTGCTCAGGGACCTGAAAGTACAGACCCCAATCGATCTGGCATCCGAGGCATCCATAGACGCCGTTCAGACACCATTCACCGTCTCGATCACCAGCGTGCCCTATCCGGAAAGGTTCAGATTACCGAAGTTCACCATGTTCGATGGTACAAAAGATCCAACCGAACACATCTATCACGTCCATACCAAGATGAATGTTTACAACGAAAACGAGGCCTTACTCTGCAAAGTTTTCCCCACCAGCCTGACCGAAGCAGCCCTCCTGTGGTTCAGAAAGCAACCGCCCCGATCGATCGGTAGTTGGCTCAGACTCTGCGAGTTATTTATCGCACAGTACTTTGGCAATAAAAGGCAGAAGAAGACTATCTCCAGTCTGTTCACCATGATCCAAGAAAAGGGCGAATCCCTGAAAAGTTTTGTCTCACGGTTCAATGTGGAGATATCTTCAATTGACAACTGCGATCAACATTCAGCCGTCGAAGCCTTCAGAATGGCCCTGATCCCTGGAACCAAGTTCCATCAGTCCCTAGTCAAGAGGCCGCCGGCCGATATTGGAGAGCTCAACTCTAGGGCACAGGGGCACCTCCGAATAGAAGAGGAGTTGGTCATACGACAAAGAAGGACCGCCTTTGCAACAGTAGAGGCCAGAGTGTCCGAACCTTCCAGGATAAAGGATCGGGCACCAGACCGGAAGAGACCGAGCGCACCTCCTGCTCCTTCCCCGGCCCCAGAGAAATGACCAAGGTTTGAGGAGAAGGTCACCCCCTTAAAAGTAACCTTGGCAAAGCTGTACCAGGAAACAAAGAGCAAAGGAATCTACCGGTCACCACCTCCCATCAGACAGCCGATGGACCAAAGGGATATGTCGAGGCACTGCGCCTTCCATGGCGAATACGGGCACCACGCTAATGAGTGCAGAAGCCTCAGGAGACAGGTGGAAGCCATGATTGCCAAAGGAGAATTGACCGAGTATGTTGCCAAAAAAGGAGCCCGATCAGATCAAGCGACGCATGCCCCTACCAAGGGGGCTTTGGTACAACCCGTGCGGGTCATTCACATGGTCCATGGAGGGCCCAGTCGGTCAGAAGCGGAAGAAACTCGTAGATCGTAGATGCGGCAAGCCCAGAAGTTACGAAGGGTTGGAGAAGTCACCAAGTTTCGAAGCCCGAAGGAGGATGCCCGGATTATTTTCACCTCTGCGGATATGCAGAATATTCAGACACCTCATGATGACCCCCTGGTTATCTTCCTCATGGTCTCCAACTGCCTGATCAAGTGGGTAATGGTCGATCCAGGAAGCAGCGCCAACATTATCACCAAATGGGCCTTTGAGAAATTGGAAATGAGCCCCCAGGAAATAGTCCCATCCAGAAGCCCGATAGCAGGATTCGATGGAAAGAGAGTGGAACCGGTAGGGGAAATCCAGCTACCAGTAACGGCAACAAGGCGCACACTCCGAGAGACTTTTGTGGTGGTGGATGTCAAACATTCCTATAATCTCCTCGTGGGAAGAGGATGGATCCATCGTATGCACGGAGTCCCTTCTACCATGCATCAGGTCATGCGGTGTATCGACCCGAACGGAGTTGACGTAATCGATATCAGGGGAGATCAGGTAGCAGCAAAGGAGTGTTACGCAGTGACGATGAAAAGTCTAAAAAGGAGTACGGAACCGGAACAAAAGTCGCAGTCCAAGACAGTACTTGATGCCAAATAGCAATTACAGGAGGGCGGTTCAGGATCACCGGTAGCAGTTGAACCACTACTGGAAGTTCAAATTTGTCACGATCGCCCTGAAAGGTTTACCTATGTTGGTTCAGGCCTCAATCCACAGGAAAAAGAGGAAATGGAATCCCTTCTCCAATCCAATGCTGACATATTTGCGTGGAGCCATATGGACATGACCGGTATTGATCCATCAGTAGCCCTGCATTCTCTCAATGTGGATCCGAACGCAAAGCCCATTAGACAGAAACAGAGACGAATGGGGGCCCATCGAAATCAGATCATAGCTGAAGAAGTCGATCGGCTTCTGCAAGCAGGATTCATTAAGGAGGTTCAGTATCCTTCCTGGTTGGCAAACGTGGTGGTGGTCCAGAAGAAAAACGGCAAGTGGAGGGTATGTGTTGACTTCACTGATCTGAATAAAGCATGCCCAAAAGACTGTTTCCCTTTACCAAAGATCGACCAGATGGTAGATGCCACCGCAGGATTCGAACGCCTGAGTTTTCTGGACGCATACTCTGGCTATAACCAGATCCGAATGGATCCGGAGGACCAGGAAAAGACTGCATTCATCACTGAGTCAGGTACATTTTGTTATACAGTTATGCCTTTCGGACTAAAGAATGCAGGTGCTACCTATCAGAGGTTGGTCAGAAGGGTGTTCCAAGGGATGATGGGATCCACCATCGAAGCCTACATCGATGACACAGTGGTCAAAAGCAAGGTAAAAGGAGACCATCTAGCCGACCTACAGCAGGTATTCAATACCCTCCGGAAGTACAATATGAAGCTCAATCCAGCCAAATGTTCCTTCGGAGTATCCTCAGGCCAGTTTTTGGGACACATAGTTGATCGGACGGGAATACAAGCTAGCCCTGCGCAAGTCAAAGCTCTCGTAGAAACAGCTGAGCCAAAGTCCCGGAAAGAAATCCAGGTGCTAACCGGCAGAATAGCAGCCCTAAGTCGTTTCATCTCTCGGCTAACCGATCGGTGTAGGCCGTTCTTTCAGGCAATAAAAGCGGCACAAGGAGAAGTCTGGGGGCCAGAGCAAGCGGAGGCCCTACACAAACTCAAAAGTTACATGGCAAAGCCCCCGATTCTGGCAACCCCCGAAGCCGATGAGCCGCTGCACCTGTATCTGGCCATTTCAGTAACATCTACCAGCGCCGCCCTGGTCAAGGAGGGCAAAGGGTACCAGACACCAGTTTTCTACACCAGCAAATCCCTTGCTGATGCAGAAACCCGTTATTCAAAGCAGGAGAAGCTGGTATTATCGCTGATCAATGTTAAACGACGTCTACGACATTATTTTGAAGCACACCCGATCATAGTACCTACTGTAACTCCGATCAGATCCATAATGGCGAAACCTGAGTTATCTGGGAGAATATCAAAATGGGCGATTGAACTGGGGATTTTTGACATAACCTATGTCCCCCGAACGGCCATCAAAGGACAAGCAGTAGCTGATTTCCTGTTAGAAACAGAAACTGCTGACTCCACAGAAGAAGGTGAACCTGGATTATGGTTCGTGTTCGTAGACGGATCATCCAACATCAACGGAGCAGGGGTCGGGGTAGTACTCGTAACACCGGATGGTACTAAAATCCAACAATCCGTTAGACTGGAATTTCCAGCTTCTAACAACGAAGCAGAGTATGAAGCCATCCTTGCAGGAATTCGGTTAGCCCGAAGCCTTCAGGTCCAGAAAGCAGAGGTGCGAAGTGACTCCCAGCTAGTCGTGCGACAGTTACATGGAGAGTATGAAACCCGAGAGCCGAAGATGGAAGCCTACAAGAATCTAGTTCTAAGAGAGGCTGAAGAGTTCCAGCAAATAAACTTTGAACAGATTCCCAGAGGGGATAATTCTGCAGCAGATCATCTGGCTAACCAAGCCTCCGCCACAAAAGAAAGTATGACTCGCACTGTACCAATGGACTTCATTGCCCGATCCAGCTTGGAACCCCCCGAAGAAGTAATGGTTATCCCATGGGAACCAAGTTGGATGGATCCGATAGTAGATTATCTGAGATTTGGTACACTGCCTGAATCAAAATCAGAAGCCCGGAAGATAAGAATGAAGGCAGCCAGATATGCCTTATACAACGGCCAACTATACCGAAAGTCTTTTTCCGGACCATACTTGAGATGTCTGACCCCCTCAGAGGCATCGGCAGTCATGGAAGAGATCCATGCAGGAGCTTGTGGCAATCACTCTGGAGGAAGGTCCCTAGCTCATAAAATCCTCACCCAGGGGTATTTCTGGCCCTACTTGGCAAGGGACGCTGAAATTTATGTCAGACACTGCAAAAAATGTCAGTTTCATGGAGATGCCATTCACCCACCGCCGGAGTTCTTAAACCCAACTATTATTCCTCACCCTTTCGCCCGATGGGGCATGGACATCGTAGGTCCTCTCCCTCAGGCAATACGATGTACCACACATGTTCTCCTGGCCACCGATTATTTTACCAAATGGGTGGAAGCGGAGGCATACCCCGCCATAACAGGCAGCCATGTTATAAAATTCATCTGGAGCCACATCATCTGTAGGTTCGGCCTACCCCGAACCATAATGATGGACAATGGCACCAACCTGGACAACAGAAGGGTTCAAGCATTCTTATCAAAGCATGGGATCAATCAAAACACTTCTTCCGTCGGCTACCCGCAGGGAAATGGGCAAGCCGAAAGGACGAATAGAACAATTTTTGACACACTGAGAAAAAAACTTGAAGACGCAAAAGGGGCTTGGTTGGAGAAATTGCCTGAGGTGTTGTGGTCTTATCGGACTACTCCGAGACAGCCAACTGGAGAAACCCCTTTCGCCATGGCTTATGGGGCCGAAACAGTTATCCCGACCGAGCTAAAAGTACCTACTTTAAGGAGTCAAGCCTGGGAAGAAGGTCCAAACAATCAGCACCTAGCCCATGATCTAGATCTCCTGGAAGAAAAATGGGAAGCCGCCGGGATAAGGCTGGCTGCCTATCAGCAGCAGGTCAGAGCACGTTTCAATCAGAAAGTCAAAAAAAGAGAATTCCAAGTAGGCGATATGGTGCTCAGAAGGAAGATTGGTATTGTAGGTAAATTACGAGAGACATGGGAAAGACCTTACACAGTGGTTGAGGTTATCGGACGCGGTGCTTATCGGGTTCGGAAGAACGAAACAGGCCGCCTCGAGTCCAACTCTCAGAATGCTTATCGGTTAAAGAGGTATTATCCTTAGATAGTTGTTTTTCTTGTTAAGAAATAAAACTGTGTCTTTCTATGACACCTTTGTTACGAAGCATCTGTGCCCGATATCGGTACCTCTGCTTCATGATTTTCAAATTCATCTCAATAAAAATAAATTCTACTTTTGTGCAAGGCTCTAGGATTATAAAATTTCCTAAGTGTTTGAGTTCAAACCTGATTTGAACAAACCAGAGGATGAAACCAAGCCTCAGGGCCCAAATGCCCGAAGGCTTCACAATTTGCTAAAATTTCCTAAGTGTTTGAGTTCAAACCTGATTTGAACAAACCAGAGGATGAAACCAAGCCTCTGGGGCCAAATGCCCGAAGGCTTCACAATTTGCTAAAATTTCCTAAGTGTTTGAGTTCAAACCTGATTTGAACAAACCAGAGGATACCAAGCCTCAGGGGCCAAATGCCCGAAGGCTTCACAATTTGCTAAAATTTCCTAAGTGTTTGAGTTCAAACCTGATTTGAACAAACCAGAGGATGAAACCAAGCCTCAGGGGCCAAATGCCCGAAGGCTTTACAATTTGCTAAAAATTTCCTAAGTGTTTGAGTTCAAACCTGATTTGAACTAACTAGAGGATGAAATCAAGTCTCAGGGGTTCATTGCCCGAAGGCGTTGTGACTCATTGAAAATTCCTAAATGTGTGAATTTAGAATAAATAATAAATAGCCTCAGGAGCCATATGTCCGAAGACTCGATTGTTTCATAAAAGCTAAGTACGAAACGATAAAAACCCACACAAAGGACGAATAATTACTGGAAAAAAGGGATAAAAGTTCTTGTTCATTAAAAATGGAGGAAGTTACAAGAAATTAGCCCATTGGGGGAAACAAAAACATATAAAATTGCCCTGGCTACTGTTCGGGAGGATGGTATTCTTTCCCCTTCAGGAGGGCAGCAAAGCGCTCCTCGTTCTCAGAGGCAGGAGGGTTTTCATAAGGAAAGGGTATTCCCATATGGGCATCGAATGCCTCTGCGGTCTTGAATTCCCGGGATTCCAGAGGGATATGCTCCATTTCATGCCTACATCTCCAGGCCCTGACCGCTCGGAGGTCACATATGACACTGTATCTTTTGAACATGTCAAGCCCTCCCAGACGGCACACCTCTACCTTTTCCCGCTCCAGGGAAAGAAGCCTTTCTGATTCTGCCAAGAGTTTATCAGATTCAGCTTTTTCAGCTGCCATCTGCCTAGCAACCTCTTTCGCTTTTTCCAGCTCGGCAGCCAGAACCGGCTTTTCGGCAATCAGGGTTTGCTTTTCCGCCTCACCGGTTTCTAGAAGAGTCTTCTGTTCAGAAACGGTCTGGCGAAGACCATCCGCCTCCTTGACCAGAGAAACCCGGTGGATCTCATTCTGCTTTATTTGGGCCTTCATACCGGCCATCTCTCTGACATCAGTCTCAAGGAGGCTGTTGTAGGCCTGAATGCCGTAGAGAAGCTACACAATAAAAATTGGATTATTACACAAATAGCGGTCAACAAACGAAATAGAAAACACAAACTGATGATTGAAGTCTTTTACCTCCATAACCATTATCGAAGTCTTCTTAGCCAGATCAGTCCTGGTGATTTTTGACTGAGCCGCCCTATCAGCTGGTGTCCAGATCCCTTTGGCCATAGCCCGAAGAGCTTTCGGATGGTTAAAGGTGATTTGATCAGCACAAACTGGAGTTCCATCTGGCAGCAGAAACTTAGGCTCCCAAGGGATCAGAGCTTGGGATGATTCAGGGGCAGCAGGAGCCTTGCTTGAAGAAACATTCTCGGCTTGTGCCCTGGCCCTTTTAGTACCCACTCCACCAGTTGTACTGGATCGGGTCCTCACAGTCGGAGCATTGACAGGAGGCGGAGGAGGAACCAATGGGTTCTGCGCTAGTGGCGCTGGCGGGCTCTGAACAGGAGGAGGCACCGAAGTCGAAGGCGGTGCTGTTGACAATGGCACAGCATCAACAAGCGTAATCCCTTCGGGAACTTGAGGGATTCTGGCGGACATAGGTTTGTCAGGCAAGTCCATCCTGTCAACACCAGCGCCTAAGTTAGAGATCGATTTAAGATTGTCCAGGGTCAGCAGGTCAGTAGCCGATCGGGTCTTGCCCCAAACATGGGTTTTCAAGAGGCCTATCCGCTGTTTTATAAAGGTAAGGGGAAGATCCTTGTCCTCATAACCTAAATATTTGAAGGCATAGTCCCCCCGGTGAAGGTCACAATGGTCACAGAGGCAAGAAGCCTTATGAAGGGGGCGGTAGACAGGCAGGCGAATGAGACCGAACTTGTTGGGGATCGGGAAAATACGAGAAAAAGGGTATGACCACTTGCCACTCACTACTACCATTCGTTCTTTCCATCCCTTGTCCGATTTTTCAGTATCGGTACAGATGCTGCGGCCGTGAAAGGGGAAAAGGTTGTATCTACCTCTACTCGCTCTGGCATTTTGGAAAAAATAACAAAGGAGGAGGTCGGCCAGCCCTAAGTTCAGATCCATATCCCTATTGTACAACAGTAGCATGGATATGATCCTAATGTTGTTCGGGTTCAGTTGAAGAGGGTGCAACCCAAGCATGAAAAATACATAGTGAAAAAAGGGATGAAGAGGAAACCTTAGAACCCTAAGATGAGATGCCGATAGCAGAATGCTACCGGGGGCTAGGCCCTGGCTCTGGGTAAAGTCTAGGTAACCAGGATAGGGGGACACATCAACGTCCTGGGGAACATGGGTCTCAGCCCGAAGGTGTTTGACGTCCACTTCAGGTCGGGTCCTCTTAAGTGGGGCCACTACGAATGGTTCAGAAGGCTTGGATTTCGCAGGACCGGTCGTTGAGGAACCCGGAAGGTTAGTTCTTTTGAGAGTGGTCTTTCTGGTTCCTTTAGAAACAGGCTGGGGAGTGTCACTGCTAGTAGAATCGGTACCTGAGGCAGAAGGTAAAGCTACTTCCTCTACCGACCGGGTATCGTCACTATCGGACATAACGTTAAGAAATGTAGAAGAGACAGAAGGAGGTAAAGGTGATAAATTAAAGAAAGAAGAAAGGAATAAAACCGATCGACTTACTTAGTTGGCAAGGGAAGATTTACAAAAGCTCTGAGTAACAGCAGGTTTCTATGGTATCTGAGATGAGCAACGGAATGAACGGCGGCAATGACAAAGAAACGAATCCCAGTAATGAAGAGCTAAAAAAGGCAGAGACAAGAATATAGAGTTACAAAGTATGAAATGTGATGAGAAGTGAAGAAAAAGGGGGTTTTTATAGAAGGAGAGAAGGAAGCCAAAAAGGCTGCACGAAGTCCGAAAGGCACGCCAAAGCCGTCATGGTGCGAGATTTAAGGGAGTAATGGCCTCACGTTTTAGCATATCATTAAGTAGACAATGATGACATGACAACTCATCATCTTCATTTCCCATAAAAGCTATTAGTGTATATATACATAGGTATTTACATTTATTAGGTCATGGGCTTTAGAAAGAATGTCAAGCCCATAACCTCAGGGGCCTGTGTAATGGTTGAAATATTTGGCCCAATTATAAATGGGCCACTGGGCTGATGGGCCGACGACGGATGGGCCAGAGACCAATGGGCCGGAAGGCGGATGGGCTGAAAACAAGCAGGCCGAAAACAACAATGGGCCCATGGAAAATTCTAGAAGCTAAAGTGTGGTCCACAAGGCAAGAAGTAATCCAATTACAGTATGAAGAGTCCATATAAGGTTAGGGTTTATCAAATCCCTTGATTTAAGGGGTTGATAAACCTGGGTACATGGGCTTGACCCATTTATCACAACTTGTATAAATAGAGGACTTTGATTAATGAGAAAGGATGAAAAGTTTTAATCAAATATCTATTGTGTAACTTTTCTGCATTTACAATATCTTATACTTTTTATATTTAAAAATCATAAAATTTGATATTTGTAATTTTTTTCAAAGGGTAATTTACACAAAATTTGTGAGATTTCAGGATTTAATCACCAAATCCCCTGCAATTCGCTAAACCCTTGACATTTTAAATTTTAATCACATACTCCCTCCAGCAAATTTTCAGGCCAAAATGAATTAAATGTCTCTCATATAAATTACAGTTTCACCTCTTTTTTCTGGACATATAAAACTTTCCCCCCTCTTGTTTGGATAATTACACTTTCCCCCTCTATAAAACAAATATGTATAAAATTCAAAAATATATTTAAAATTTGAAAAAATATATATATATATAATTCGAAACAAATATATAAAATTTGAAAAAAAATATAAAATTAGAAAAACTATATAAAATTCGGAATATATATAAAAATTCAAATATATATATAATTCGAAAAAAATATATAAAATTCATAAATAATATATTAAATTTCGTAAAAATATATAAATTCCAAAAAATATATATTAAATTTTGAAAATATTTATATAATTCAAAAAATATATATAAATTTTGAAAAACATATATAAATTTACCCCAAAAAAAGTAGAATGGAAAGAAAAATAAAATGATGATACTAGTATCCAAGAAGAGACAAGCAATCAGTCCACCATCTTACCTTATCCCACTTTTTTTTGTCCAACTTTCGCATCTTTACCTCTTTTTCCTTTAATTTTTTGTCCATTTAAAACAATACAATCAAAAATAAAGATTTAAGTATACAAAATGACATGGGTCCCCATTCAACCTCACATGTTTGGTCCAAACCATACACCCTGTCACGTGTCACTCACATGATAACTTAAAAAAATAAAATTTATTTTTTGAAATATATATATTCCAAATTTATATATATTATGAACTTTATATATTTTTTTCAAACTTTATATATATTTTTTGAATTATATATATATTTGAATTATATATATATATTTGAAATTTAATATATTATCTATGAATTTTATATATTGTTTTAGAATTTTATATATTTGTTTCAAATTATATATATTTTTTGAATTTATATATTTTTTCTGAATTTTATATAGTTTTTCTAATTCTATATTATTTTTTTTCAAATTTTATATATTTGTTTTGAATTTTATATATATATTTCAAAATTTATATATTTTTTTGAATTATATATATATTTTAAAATTTAATATATATTTTTTATGAATTTTATATATATATTTTTTAAAATTTATATATTTGTTTCGAATTATATATATATATATATATTCAAATTTAAAAATATTTTTTGAATTTTATATATATTTTTTTATAGATGAAGGAAAGTGTAATATGTCCAAATAAGAGGGGTGAAACTGTAATTTTATGTGAGGGGTATTTAAGTTATTTTGACATAAAAATTAACTGAATGAGGATATTTGTAGTTTCTTCAAAACTAATTTCGTCAAATATTTTACGAGTTAATTTAAAATTTTAATTTGTAGTTTTTTCAAAATTAAATCTAGTCAAATATTTTATCAGTTAATTTAAAATTTGAAGTAATGATGTGAAACTAACACTCAACTCAGATATTTGTAATTTTTTCAAAATTAAATCTGGTCAAATATTTTATCAGTTAATTTAAAATTTTAAGTAATTATGTGAAACTAGCAATTAACCCACAACATTATAATCTAATTTTCGCATTTGAATTTTAAAAGATTAGAAAATGATGTAGATCAAACTAAAACTCTTGACTTTTGAGATTAGGAGTAATGAATCTGATGATTGTTAAGGAGCAACGCTGATTGTGTTCATGTATTCTTGGAAACCCACATGGATACTTAAAATTAAAAAATATTGTTGCTTATTTTTCTTGAAGAATATTTTTAGGTCAAAATAAAATTTTCATTTTAAATTTATTTTTAAGGATTATTTTTATTTACACAATGAGATTTGTCCTAACATCAATTACACTCTGTCAAAATTCATATATACCCATTGTGAATAAAATTTATTATAAAATATCTTAAATACTCTTAAGTTAAATAAATTTAAATTAAATTAATTTCAAGATAGTCCACATTTTGTGCCAAAACAACTCTATTCTCATATTCCAATAATCCAAAAAGACCTATCATCCTCAAACCTACCCTAATATTTAACTCCATCCCCACCATCAACGCCGCCACCACCTTCAGTAGCCGCCATCAACACCCCCGCCATGCACCACCATCACTATCACCAAACTAAAACTCCTCGGCAGATACCTTGTGTTTTCTTTGTAATTTGAGTTCAATGTGGTGTTACAATTCAATGCTGAAAATGTCTCCTACTTTGAAGTTTTGTTCTAAATGTATTAGAAACATCAAATTTCTATGAATTTGAGTATGGAGCTGTGAAATTTTGTTAGGTCTTGATGTGATTAGGTGGTTCAAATTACAGGAAATACCCCACCCCCACCCCGCCGCCCCCATTCCCCCACCAATTTCTCGTGACTCATTTCTATTTTGTAATTAGTTTTTTTTTTTTTCTTTTTTATGTTGTCATTGCAAGTGAAAGCTTTGGGGAAACAAGTAGGATGGTTGGGTCACATCACATGACCAGATTTAAGTGCAAGTAGAATTATAAAATTCTATTTAATTATTAATAGATATTTATATTTATTTATTCTTTATTTTTTAAAGAATGATATATTTATAGTATAATGAAATTAGAATTTTAATATTTTAATTTAAAAATATAAATTTAAACTTTTAAAAAAAGAGAGAAATAATTTTTTTATAAATATATGTCAAATTATTTAACAAATTATAGAATTATTTTAAATATCTTTTAATTTTTAGTTTTAGAATTTTAGGATTTGTAGGGGGTCAAATTGATAAAATATGGAATCCTTGTTTCCAACCATCATCTAATTTAACATTAAGGGTAGTTTAGGTATTAAATTAAATTTTTAGGGTAATGTTATTGTAAATGATGTGTGTAAATAGAAATAAGGGGTGTAAATGAATTTTGGCAAGCCTGAGGGGGTGTAAATAAAATTAACCATATTTTTAATTATAAATTGAATTGAAATAATAAAAAATAAAAGTATCTTGCTAGAGCTTTTTCTCCCTAGAAAATCATGAACTTTTCACATTTAATCACTCAACGAATTACTAAAAATCATCCTAACTCTTTGTATGAGAGGAGTCCTGAGTGCATTACTAAAAATAGTGTAAAAAATGAATTTCATTCATTGTCTTTGTTATATGTATTCGGATTTTCCTCCCAATAGTAAGCTGGATTATCAATATTGTAAATTTGTTTACACTTTAACCAACGTTAATATATGCTATTTTGTGGTGAGTCATTCAATGTTGATCACACATTATGTTTCTGTCGAGCTATAATTTTTCCTATTCAGAATTGTATTAATGACTCCAAGATTATCTTCAGCGTTAAGTCACATAAAATTGTGCGAATCCAATGTGAAAAAATATATACATATTTCGCAATATTTGAAAGGATTGAAAAAATTTCCTCAAAAAACTAGAACTTTTAAACTCAAATGGAAAGTTTTGGAAACTCACAGATATACATTAATTGCATGTTTTTCTTCTTTAAAAAAAAGATAGAATATAGAAAGTTTATATAAAAGATATAAAGAAAAAGATAATAATGTTAATAAGGACAATAATAATAGATCTTGAAAAGATTATCTCATAAAATGTTATATTATAGGGATATAGCATAAATTATGAAAAAATACATTAAGTAAAGAGTATTAAATAAGAAATTTTTCTAATTTAACATATTACTTAATTATTTTTGGTTTACTTCACCATCTTAAATTAAATATTTATTAACTTAGCCTTCGCTTGAATTGAATGATTTGGAAGGATTTGAAAAGGAAAAAAATTGTAAGGGTATTAATTTGTGTGGTTGAATTGACACTTTCAAGAAAAATAAATAAAGATTTGTATAAAGAATAGTCTATGCTTCAAATTTCCTCATTTGCTATCTTTCTGAAATTGAATTAAAAAAATTAAATTAAAAAAGAATAGCAGGATAACAAGGCTATGTGTGTCTCGTGTTTTACTTCGAAACTCATCTCACTTTTGCATTTTGGAGGTGAACACAAATTTAAGAGTGCCAAAATTCATAATAAAAATTGATAAAATCTTACAATTTTAACCCTCAAATTAAAATTCAATCTCCAGTTTGAGCCTTATCAATTTGTCATAGAATAATGTTGAGCTTTTCAAAAGATAAAATTAAACAAATTAAGCATATATAATATTCCCTCAGTCGCAATTTAAGTGTTCACTTTTTATCTTTTATCAATCTCAAAATAAGTGTCTTATTTAAAAAATTAAAACATTTTATCATGTCACTTTGCCCATTTATACTTCATGCATTAAAATTATAAATTATTTAAATAATAAATTATCACATCACTATGATGAAATCATGGATAAAAATAATATTTCAGTCACTACGGATACACCATCTTACAAAGTTGGATTTCCTGAAAAAGAACTTATAAATTCTAAATTAGGTAGTATAATAGTTGCTCTTAAAGAAATATTTGGTTAAAAGCCCATTAAGATAAGGGTTAATTTTAGTAAATCTCCCTGTGATTTCAGAAAAGATCACTTTACCTTTCTCCTATACACAAAATTATCATGCACTTATCAAATTGTATCAGCTTGCCCCCTTTCTTATGATTTTGGACCAAAATACCCCTAGAATTTAATGAAAAATGATTTCAAATTAAAAAATATATATATAAAATTCAAAAAATATATATAAAATTCGTAAAAAAATATATAAAATTTGAAATATATATATATAATTTGAAAAAAACATAAATTTTGAAAAAAAACATATAAAATTCGAAAACAAAAATATAAATTAGAAAAAATATATAAAATTCGAAAACAAAAATATAAATTAGAAATATATATATATATAATTCAAAAATATATAAAATTTATAAAACAATATATAAACTATGAAAAAACAAGTAAGAATATGTAAAAACAAGAGAATATATTAAGGTTACAAGAGAATACAAGTAAGAATATACAATTTTTGAATTTTATATATTTATTTTGAATTTTATATATTTTTTACGAATTATATATATATATTTCCAATTATATATGTTTTTTTCAAATTTTATTTTATTTTTTCGAATTTTATATGTTTTTTTGAATTTTAAATCATTTTTCAAATTTTAAATCATTTTTACAAATTTTATATATATTGTTTCGAATTTGATATTGTTTTTTCAAATTTTATATATTGTTATATGAATTTTATATATTTTTACGAATTATATATATATTTATGTTTTTTATATATATCTTTCTAATTTTATATGTTTGTTTTTGAATTTTATATATATTTTTAATTTTATATGTTTTTTTGAATGTTAAATTATTTTTCATTAAATCTTAGGGGTATTTTGGTCCAAAATTATAGAGAAATGGGCAAACTGATATAATTTGATAAGTGTAGGGGGTTTCTGTATAGAAAGGAGGCAAATGTATTTTTTTAAAAACATAAGGGGTTTACTGAAATTTTTATGAATAAATTATACTGACCTCCCCTGAAGTTTGGACAAATCTCACCTCAAATGGACCGTTTGAGATTATTATAAATACCTCATCTCAAATCCGATCCCTAAGCTCAACCTCCTTAATCAAAAATAAAAAATTAAAGAAAAAGACATTGTTAATATAAAAAAACAATAAAAACCTTATATATACTAATCGATTAATATATATATATATATATATATATATATATATATTTTGAGGTTAGAGTACACTTTTCATATTAAATTTAAACAATTGCTTTTCTTCTAAATGAGATGTCAGCGTAACAAACCTCAAACGTTCCATTTATGTAAAAATTATCCAAATCTAATGGGATGTGAGTGTAATTTGTCTTATTTTTAATCTTGATTTGCATAATTAAAAAGTACTTATAAGCTGGTTGGATAACTTACCAAAATGATGCATGAATATAATAAGTCGTTATAAACAGCATGAGCACCACGTGCTCATTCAGTTCATTGTCATGACATCATAAGAAGTGGACCAGAATTCAATTCCTAAACGGGTTTCCAAGAAACAGCCGCCACTAGGAGAACCAAATAATCGCCCAATATATTCCACAAATCGCCGGTCTATTCAACTCCCGTAGTGTCATCTTTTTTAGTAATTGTTTGTACTCTAGTATATATAATATATTTATATATATATATATATCAATATATGCAGAATAGATATATTCAGTTTTCCACTCATTATTGGAAGGTTTTTACCTTTCTGAGAATAAATGTCATTAGAATTTTCGTGATTTTCTACTTTGGATTTATTTATATTTTTTTCTATATTCTTTTGTATGAAGAATATAGTTTAAAAGGTTTATATTAGAAGAACTTAACCACAATATATATACAATTTCAACTTTTAATTTTTAAATATTCTTTCTATGTATATTTTTTATGAAGAACATAAGTTAAAAACTTTACTGTAAGCAAAACGGTAGATATACATATAGATATACTGCAGTTTTTATTATTTTTCAATACTATTAATTCGATTTTATTTTCATAATATATGTATTTGTTCCTATAAAGTGTGAAGATGAAAAATACAAATAAAAAAATAAATAGGAACTTAAAAGTGTATTCTCTCTATTATATTTCTTCATGTTTCCTCTTTCGAACAAATAGGGACTGCTTTTTAAAGAGTTGAGCTATTCTGTTTTTTTTTGTTTTTTCGCTCGTTTTTAAACCAAATAAGATACAGTGTGGTTTGAATATTTGATATATCAATAAAGCATTTTAATTACTAGTTGATTCAGAATTTATTCAATCAACTGCATTTGTTAATACAATCGGAATACCAACGTAAATTATATGTTTTGGAATTTCATGATATTTTAATTCCACACATGTAATTTCAATATATATTATTTAGATATATCTTGGAATTCAATTTAGATTTCAATCTCAAACTAAATTAAAATGTAAAAGATAATAGGAGTTATTTATATTGACACCCTCTCAGGTTTGAAAAAATTACACCTAGATGCAATATTTGGAGAGTGTGTCAATCAACTATATTTATTAATACAATCTGACAATATTTGGAGAGTGTGTCAATCAACTATATTTGTTAATACAATCTGAATACCAACGTAAACTATACGTCTAGAAATTTCATGATATTTCAATTACACACATGTAATTTTAAATATATATTATTTGGATATGTTTTGAAATACAATTTAGATTTCAATCCCAAATCAAATAAAAATACAAAAGATAATAGGAGTTATTTATATTGACACCCTCTGAGGTTTGAAAAAATTACACCTAGATACAATATTTGGAAAGTGTGTTTCAATTACTCTTGAAATTTGAAAAAGTTAACACCCCCTAATTACATGAAATGTTAACAATACCATTAAATAAAATTAATAAAAGAACTATAAAAATATTAGGTGCGTAAAATATCCATCATCCCATTTCAAATTTCTTCAAAATAAAATATTGTAAATGAAAGATGATTTGTCCTGCCGTTCTCTCCTAGATTCTCTAAATTATAAAATCAACAAAAAGGTCGAACTACTACTTCTATTGTATAATCTAATTAAATATCGAGCACGTTTTGCTTGATAATATATTTCAAATAACGATTAATTATTTTAATTTGTGTGCTTGAAGCACGCTCCATAGAGTCATTAGTCATAGACTGCTTTTTAAATTTAACAATGAAAAATTAGCACTCACTTGTTTATTTAGGGTTTGCTGTTTCCGCATCACCTCTACCAATATATTTAAATATATTGTTGTACTCACAAATGCGACATGGACGGTAATAATGTTGTGATTCCTTTTATCTTTATCTTAAAATAAGTGTTTATATTTGATTTTAAAATTTTTTTTTTGAATATTTTGTGATTCCAATTTTGCCCTTTAAAAATATAATATATTTTTAAATTTTAATGAGTTTCATTATTTTTTTGAAGTTAATGAATAGTGACAAGATGGAAAATTATAAAATTATATTATATTGAGATTCGAAACTGGACACTTATTTTAAAATTGATAAAATTATGAATACTTATTTTGGAACGAGTATTAATTTATATAAAATCGATATGAGAGTTGAAGTCCAAAATAATAGGATCAAATTTCATCTATTCCAATTTCAAAGTACCAATATGATGTGAAACCATATTGGACGATAATTGGAATTGAAGTTCATCCAATTCGAATTCAAAACTCACTTTTATAACGATAATATTATGTTATCACACTAATGCTCTTTCCTAATTCATGAGTTTGAGATTTAGGGTCGGTTTGGCAATCCGGTCTTGGTCTTGGTTTTGGTCTTGGTCTTTGATTTCAAGACCAAGACCATGTTTGGTTGGCCGGTTTTAAACTTGGTTTTGGACACCCTAAAACCAACTACTAAAACTTGATTTTGGCCCATCATTTTTACTTTTCTCTCTCTATATATATATATATAAACCAAGACCAAAACCAAGTTCCCATACGTACCTAGATCCCAAAATGGTCAGCAGCCTACAGAGAAAACTTCAACTCGTGACCAAAATGACAAGTGGTCACACATCTCAATGTTATTGAATTCAGTTGCAGTAAACTTCCGAGAAACAAAATAAAATAAATAAAAGGGACATTTGCAATAAGAGCACATGCGAAAAACGCGAAAGTGCTTTGTTAGAAAGGAAAGTATTATCCCATACATGCACCTGGCATATACATATATATATATATATTCTATATATGGTTTATTTATTGAAAGAAACACTTTGAACAGCCAGTGTACGTTCTCGTCTTGGCGGCACAAACAACGAATGTGAGTTATTTTTACGCGTTTAAAAAATTAGAAGTATAATTTTTTTATAAAAAACTCATTAAATATATTAATATTAAAAAAGTCTTCATCTCGGTCGTGTGAAAAATTATTATTGTTGAGTGAGTGCGGTAAAACAACCTCCATTTACGTATAGTCATGTGAAATTGTTACTGTTGTGCGAGTGCGGCAATCACAAGAGCTTTAAATGTAATTGTCAAAAATTTTCTCGCTTAAATAAGAATAATAGTTTGATTTATATTAGACTTTAGTTTCATTAACTTAAAAAAAAAATTGATTATTTTTTTTCTTTGAATCTATAATAATAGTAATTAAAATATAAAATTTTGGGGCCCAAAATTATTAAATTGGATTTCGATTTAGTATGAATTGCATTGTTAAACAAATTAATTATTTTTTTTATAAAAAAAAATATATAATAAAAATATATATATATTAACAAAATGAGGCCCTTAGAATATAAAAAAATATATATAATAAAAATATATATATATTAACAAAATGAGGCCCTTAGAATTGACCTGGAAAATTAATTATATTTTTTTAAAGATTATAGAAGTATTATTGTATTTTTTAAAAATTAAAATAAAATATCGGAGCTAGGGCAACAGGTCGCCTACCCTCAGGGGCAGGCCTTAGATAGTCTAATCATATAGATGGATAAGTGATTATTTTTGTATTTTGTTGAAGAGAAGGGGAAAAGTGGGGAAGCAATTTCATACCTTACATTTTTTATAGGTCCAATTCTGCAGAAAGCTAGTTAAATGGTAATTTTTATCTTTGTGGATTACAAAACTTTTGAGAGACACAAGCCGTTTGATATCCATTGCTCAAAACTGTTTTTGAAAATTTTAAAAATAAAAAGTTATTGTTTGAAATCAAAAAATGAGAGGTCTCTAAAAATAAATATTATTATAATTGAATTTTTTAAAAATAATTTCTATGAAACTCAACCAAATAAAATTCTTGTACACTTTCATAATTTTTTATTTTTACAAAATAAAAAAACATTTTAAAAAATACCCACCAATTAAGCACGTCATCATTGTCACTCTCTTACATATAGGGGCAGAGTCATGCTTTACCTAGTGGGGGCATGGCCCTGCCAAAATTTTAAATTTGTTTTTTAGCCTAATATTTTATATATTTATAAAAATTGCATATGGTCCTTGTCAATTTTTTCAAAAAACCTTTGGTAGCCTAGAAGTATAAATTTTATTAATAAATTTATAAAAAATTATATTTTCACCCTTAATTTTAAAAAACTCTTCTAATAACCTAAAAAAGATATAAATTCTACTAATAAATTTATAAAAATTTACATGGCCCCTAGACAAGTTTTTTTTGGCTCTGCCATGCTTATATAGCCTCTAGTTTGATAAAAGATAAGTCTAATAAGTCCCTCTCGCAACGAAGCAGCACCACAATCATTACTTGGATTTTGTATAGCTCGATTACGAGAAAAAAAAAAATTATATAGTTAAAGCAAATTCGAGTGATGAAATGGAGGGGCAATTAATGTAGAATAATTTTGTACATGATTTTTGTTATCCTAACATTTTTTTTAAAGGTATCAATACAGTTATACAATACCTATTTTGAAGCAAACATTATCAGAATTTATTTATTCCCTTGTTGCGATGAGATAGTGTTGACACTTCGTGTCGGTAGATCGTATTCGTGTCGAGTTGAAATTGTGTCGTGTCAAAAAAAATCTGATTAATATATGTGTCAAATATGCTCAACTCTAACCCAATCCACAGATTATTCATGTCGACCTATGTAATTTATTTAGCCTATTTATTATAATATATTAAATTAAATTTGACACAATCCAACACAAAACGAAATATTTAACTTATTATCAGTAAAATTAAATTGAATTTGACACGATTCAGTAATAATTTATTGATATATTTCAACACATGACCAATTAGAGAAGAGAAAAATATAAAAATAAATATAATCGTGTCAAACATGTTGTGTTCGAGTTACTCGTGTCATGTTCGGGTTGACCCTTTGTAAGTGTCAAATTTCACTCACATCCAAGATATCCATATTCAAGCTCAAAATGGCCATATTTATACATTTTTGTGTTTGTGGATCATGGCCTAAGTTCATGGGGTCATGACCCACTCTCTTAATAACTACCCACTCTCCTTATGTAGTGGGTTGTTACTCCCTTTTTAAGGGAATGGCTTAATGTTGATGGTCCCACTTATATTTGGTGGGCTCAAATACATGGGCTGCTCACTATCTACATTTTACATGAGCTCAACACACTTGGGCCTAATAAAATGGACCTGGGCCTATAATTTTCACTATTTACACTAGCCTCATTCGGGTCAGGCATACGGTTCGTGGGCTCGGCCCGAATTTAATTGAAGTGATTGATGCCAGTCGTTTTTGATGACGTCAGTGTCATTATTATGGAGAGGTGTGGTTTCAAAGTTCATAATGGCAGCCGCCGGTTCGTTGTATTCGAGGCATAGGGAATCGACGCACCTCTTCAGCCTTAATGGTGTCTGTTGGTATGCCGTGTGTATATAAACCCTTGTGTGGTCTCATTTTCATTCTTTATCACTTTTAAATCTTGTAAGCAATCTTTAGCAGTGTTCAAGCTTTGACCGCCGATTGTACTTTGGTTACCGGAGGCTCTTCTTTCTTCTCGCCAGTTATCTGTGTAAGTTGTCATTCTCATCATGTCTGATAGTAGCGCCACAAGATCTACCGAGGAGATGACCCATCAAGAATATGGGGGATCTGCGGTTCCCAGCCCCCCTTCTGCAAATCCATCTTCTTCATCCTCTCCTCCTTCTTTGTCCATACCAAGTCGTCCGGACCTATCTGGCTTGGGAGCAACTGTTTCGGAGATAAACAACCAGGCAGATATTGCTGATACTGTTCTGATTGGGACTCCTGTAATATCCAACCCGGTTGGGACCGATGCTCCTGGAGGTGCTCCCGTTGGATCCTCCACTGAACCAGCCCCTTTCTTGGCAGACCCACTTGAAGCTCACAAAAGGAAATCTGTGAACCTTAAAAGTCTGAGGAGGGACTGTAAGATCCCAAAAGAGGTGATCTTGATGGAGTACGATCCTTCTTTCGACTTCAGATTGGGCGACGGAGTGGGTCCGGACGAGGTGTTGTTGTCGGCCCTTCAGATAAAGATGCTTCGATTTCCTCTTCATCCTCTTTTTCATTTTATCTTCTTCACCCTAGGAATAGCCCCTCTGCAAGTCAATCCAAACTTCTTCAGGATAATTTCCATGTTAATCCTGATCAACAGAAAGAAAAAGCTTTCCTTGGGTCTGGCAGATCTTCTGCTTAGCTACAAGATTGTGGGTCTGAAAGATTGTGAGGGGAGGTACAACTTCTACCCATTCAAGGGTCGGGCGATCTGCCAGGGGACTGAGAAAACAGAGAAGTACTGGAAGGAGAAGATGGTTTTGGTAAAAGGGGCTTGGTTTTACCCCTATTCTAGGAGATGGCCGATCCCCTGTGTTTTCAAGCATCTAGCCCTTCTTCCTTTTTCATTTATCCATAAGGAATCCTGCCTCTGTTCCGGATGCGACCAGCTCAGGGCGGATTTTGTTTATAAGTCTTTAGGTTATAGGGATACAAATATAGTGGCTCAGGATGTAGAAGCCCGTATTTCTTTATTAAAGTCTAAGGTCTGGTCGGACCGTATGTCATGCGCTGACCTGCTTACTCCTGCCAATTTGCAGGGTATATCCAGGTTAGGAGCCAAGTACAAGATCATTATGGATCCGATCAGACCAGTGATTGAGGATGATGATGATGACATGGAGGAGATGGCTGCTCCTTCGGCTGATCAAGGACAAGTGCCTCTGGAATCTAATCCTCAGGCTGCGAATGTCAATCCGGCGGGCGATGCTTCTGGGTCTGCACTTGTGCAGACCACCATCCCTGCACTGCTTCAACCTTCTTCCGCCCGAACCAGACCGGCGGGGGAAGAAAGGCCTAGTAAGAAGATGAAGCATAAGGGTAAGGAGAAGAGTTCTGCTTCTTCTGACCAATCAACATCCAGCCTTACTTCTATGTCTGCCATGATAACTCGGGCGCAGGCACTCTGGACGCCGGAGGAGCTCGAGGCACAGAGGCATGCTGAACCTGACCGCCTTATGCGTAAAACTCTGGGGTTGTTATTGGGGGTATGTATTTGCTTGATTCCATGTCTTATTCCTACATTTGTATACATTACTGACCCATTTTGCCTTGCATTTTTCTTCTTAGGCTCTCTTCAGTGTTAATGTGTTATGCCTCGCCCACGAGGAGGGTCTGAAGGAGCTTGAACGCCTGAGAGCTGATCTAGCTGAGAAGGACGATCAGGAGAAAGAGCTGAAAGCTCAGCTAGGAGACCTCCCATCCAGGGTTGCTCAATTGGAAGAAGAGCTAGCTCAAGCAAAAGAGCAAAATGCCAAGCTGTCCAGTGAGAAGGAGAAGCTGGCATCCGACCATGAAGCTCTTCAGCACCAATTCGGCATCTCTCAGTCAGCCCTGGAGATGTGTAAGAAAGGAGGGCTTGACATGCATCAACACTATTCACAGATGAATAGAATTGTAGCTGGTGAATTCTGGAGGAAGGGCTTTGTTGTTGGAGAGAAGGATCCAGCAAGGAGGAAAATCAAAGACCCTGATGCCATGGATAAGGTGTTAGGGGTGCAGAGGCCATATTCCAGCCCCGAGCCTAGTCATGCTCAGAATCTTTTCACAGAATTCCTTAAGGGATATCTCCCTGCTGACCCTCTCAACCCTTCCATAGAATTCTCCCCTCCGACCACACATGTGGATTCCTTAGGAAAGGATTTTAGTGGTTCTGGCCATGCTTAGGTTACTCCATATTCCTTTTGTAGTGCTGTATTTTGTAATAGGCCTTTCAGGCAGTTTTGTAATACTGAACAACAATTTTTGTTTATTTAATGGAATATGCACTTTTATATGGTACGAATCAGGCATATAAGCCTCTGTCATCTCATTTTTTTTGAGTCAGGCTTATAAGCCTCTATCATCTCATTACTTTGGTGTTATTTTTAACTCATTCCTCTGAAAGAGTGAGTCAGGCTTGTGAGCATCTGTCATCTCTTTATTATTTAAACTTATTCCTCTGAAAGAGTGAGTCAGGCTTGTGAACCTCTGTCATCTCATTACTTAGGAAAATTTCTTAATTCCTCTGGGAGTGAATCAGGCTTATCAGCCTCTGTCATTTCACCACTTAGGAAAATTTCTTAATTCCTCTGAAAGAGTGAGTCAGGCTTGTGAGCCTCTGTCATCTCATTACTTAGGAAAATTTCTTAATTCATCTGGGAATGAATCAGGCTTATCAGCCTCTGTCATTTCACCACTTAGGAAAATTTCTTAATTCCTCTGAAAGAGTGAGTCAGGCTTGTGAGCCTCTGTCATCTCATTACTTAGGAAAATTTCTTAATTCCTCTGGGAATGAATCAGGCTTATCAGCCTCTGTCATTTCACCACTTAGGAAAATTTCTTAATTCCTCTGAAAGAGTGAGTCAGGCTTATCAGCCTCTGTCATTTCACCACTTAGGAAATATTGTAATTTCAGGCTATTTGTTTGCAAGAAGGATGACCATCTTTTATTATAACCGAGAAATTACAAAGATTAAAACATCTGACTGAATCAGGATAACAAACATGGAAATTTTAAAGCTATCTATAAAGCTAGGCTCAGACGCCTCTGTTTAATTATTCTAAAAATGAAATAAATATCAAGGATAGTACCTCTTTAGTCGTGAGGCATTCTGTGAATTGGGTACCATATTGCCGTCATTATTCATGAGGCGGTAAGCCCCTCGTCCAATGACCTCTGTGACTGTGTATGGTCCTTCCCAATTTTCCCTGAGCTTTCCGATTAGCCCGATTTTCTTTCGCAATACCATATCGCCCACCTGGAATTCTCGTCTTTTGAATTTTTTGTTAAAGGTGTTCCTGACCCTCTGGTGGTAGGCTGCTAGCCTGATGGCAGCTTGTTCTCTTTTTTCTTCGATCAGATCGAGTCCATCAACCAGCTGTTGGTCGTTCAGTTCTTCCTGATACAGCTCTGTTCTGGCTGTTGGCACTATCTGCTCCGTTGGAATGACTGCTTCTGTCCCATACGCCATTGAGAATGGTGTTTCTCCTGTAGGGATTCTTGATGTTGTTCTGTAAGACCATAATACTTCTGGAAGCTTGTCTGGCCACACTCCCTTGTGCTCTTCTAGCTTCTTCTTCAGGGTATTCAGTATGGTTCTGTTGGATCTTTCAGCCTAGCCGTTTCCTTGAGGGTATGCGACCGATGAGGTTCTCAACTGGATCCCATGTTCATTACAGAATTGTCTGGTCCACTGATTATCCATATTTAATCCATTGTCGATCACTATCACCCTCGGCACTCCGAACCTACAGATGATATTGTTCCATATGAATTTTATTACGTGCCTGTGAGTGATGGTGAAGTAAGATTCTGCCTCGACCCACTTTGTGAAATAATCAGTTGCTATCAGTGCTTGATTTACTGATCTGAGAGCCATGGGAAGTGGTCCAACTGCATCAATCCCCCATTGCGCAAATGGGTGTGGGTTGAATATGGGGTTAAGTAGTTCTGGTGGCGGATGGATGAAGTCTCCATGGAACTGACACTTTTTGCATCTTCTGACAAAGGCCTCAGTATCATAGGAAAGATAAGGCCAAAAATATCCTTGGCTTAGTACCTTATGGGCCAAAGCTCGTCCCCCTGAGTGATTTCCGCATGAGCCTTCATGGATTTCCTTCATTACAGCCGATGCCTCCGAAGGTGTGAGGCACCGAAGGTAGGGTCCACCAAAAGATCTTCTATATAACTGGCCATGTAGTAAGGCATATCGAGCCGACTTCATGCGAATTTTCCGAGCCTCTGCTTTGTCATCAGGAAGTGTACCATTTCTGAGGTATTCTGCTATGGGGTCCATCCAGCTCGGCTCCCAAGGTATTGCGCACACCACATCTGTCTGATGGATGCTTGGGACATCAAGATAGTCGATCGGGGCGATTTTGGTCAGGTCTTGATCATTGACTGAAGTCATGTTGGCCAATCGATCCGCATTTTCATTTTCCTCCCTTGGGATCTGACTGAGGGAATACTGTTCCAGTCTGTCTAGCTCCATCTGAGCCAACTTCTTATAGGGCTGCAGCTTTTCTCCTGCGTCGATCTCGTCTTGAACTTGTTTCACCACCAGCTGTGAGTCACTGAAAATACGGAGCTTCTTAATAAAGAGGCTCTGAGCTAGTCGCAACCCAGCTAGGAGTGCCTCGTACTCAGCTTCGTTATTGGTGGCGGGAAACTCCAGGCGCACTGACTGCTGGATTCGGGTCCCATCTGGTGTTATAATTTCGAGCCCAATTCCCGAGCCAGCTGAACCAACTGATCCGTCTACATAGAGCGTCCATTCGGGTTCGTCTGGATCTTGGAGGATTGACTCTGGCTCTGCTTCTAGGAGGAAATCAGCTAAGGCTTGACCTTTGATAGCTGTTCGTGGCACATACGTGATGTCAAATGTCCCGAGTTCCAACGCCCATCTGGTTATTCTTCCTGTCAGATCGGGTTTGGACATGATGGATCTCATCGGCAGGGTGGTTGGCACAACGATTGGATGAGTTTCAAAATAATGCCTCAGTCGTCTCTTTGCGTTGATTAGAGAAAGAACAGCTCGCTCCGCCATGGTGTATCTGGTTTCCGCATCAGATAGGGATTTGCTGCTGAAGAAAACTGGTTTCTGGCACTTTTTGTCATCTTTTACTAGTGCTGCGCTGGTTGAGGTTGTTGACATGGCAAGGTACAGATGCAATGGTTCTCCTGGATTTGGTGAGGCAAGGATCGGTGGACTTTGAAGATAATGCTTCAACTTCTGGAGGGCCTCTGCCTGTTCTGGCCCCCATATGCTACCTTTCCCGCCTTTAATTGCCTGAAAAAATGGTCTGCATCGGTCTGTCAGTCGGGATACGAACCTGCTTAGTGCGGCTACCCTTCCTGTTAGAATTTGGACCTCCTTTTGTGTTTTTGGCTCTTCGCAGCTTATCAGAGTCTTGACTTGCAACGGGCTGGCTTCGATTCCTCTTCGGTTGACTATATGTCCGAGGAACTGTCCAGATGAGACTCCGAAAGAACACTTGGCTGGATTGAGCTTCATCTTGTACCTTCGGAGTGCATCGAACACTTCTTCCAAGTGCTTGAGATGGTCGCCTTTCCTCCTGCTCTTTACCACCGTATCATCTATGTAGGCTTCAACCGTTTTGCCCATCTGACCTTTGAATATCCTTCTGACAAGTCTTTGATAGGTGGCACCTGCATTTTTAAGTCCAAAAGGCATTACTCTGTAGCAGTACGTACCTTCTTCGGTAATAAAGGCTGTTTTCTCCTCATCAGCCTGACTCATCGGGATCTGGTTATAGCCGGAGTATGCATCAAGAAAAGAGAGTCTTTCATATCCGGAGGTAGCATCTACCATCTGATCAATTTTTGGCAGAGGGAAGCAATCCTTCGGGCAAGCCTTGTTTAAGTTGGTGAAGTCCACGCAGACTCTCCATTTTCCGTTCTTCTTTCTGACTACTACCACGTTTGACAACCATGATGGGTACTTCACTTCCCTTATGAATCCAGCTTCTAGCAGTTTTCCCACTTCCTCGGATATGATCTGGTTTCTTTCTATCCCGAACCTCCTTTGCTTCTGCCTTACAGGTCTGACGTTTGGATCAACATTCAGGTTATGCTGAGCGATCAAAGGATCAATGCCCGGCATGTCGAGATGAGACCAGGCGAACACGTCTGAATTTGATTGGAGGAAATGAATCAGTCTATCCTTTTCTTCTTTCTGGAGACATGATCCGATGAACGTGACTCTGGTGTGATCCGTCTGACAAACTTTCACCTCTTCTAGGGATTCCGTTGTTGACTGAGTGTCCTGACCCTCCGAGGTAGGGTCTGACTGTAATTGCTATTTCTCGTTGTACAGGGACTCTTCTGGTGCTTCCAACACTTGTTTACTTCTCTGGTTCAGGTCCTTCATGCATACCGAGTAGCACTCATTCGCTGCTACCTGGTCTCCAGAAATATCTGTCACATCCACTCCATTCGGGTCAAGACAACGCAGGACCTGATGGAGTGTCGAAGGAACACCTTGCATCCGATGGATCCACCCTCGTCCCATCAGTAGATTGTACGATGGCTTGACGTCCACTACTACGAAAGTTTCTCTCAGGGTTCGGCGTGCTGCTGATACTGACAAATGGACTACGCCTATTGGCTCTACGCGTCGTCCGTCAAAGCCGGCCAGAGGAATCCGAGCCGGTTGAAGCTGTGATACATCAATTCCGATTTTATCGAAGGCCCATTTTGTCATGATATTGGTGCTGCTTCCCGGGTCAATCATTACGCGTTTGATCAGGCAATTAGCTACCAGAAGAGTGATTACCAGAGGATCTTCGTGAGGCATCTGAATATTCCGCATGTCAGCCTTTGAGAACATGATCATTGATTCTCCCTGTAGGAGGGTTGTCTGGCAAACTTCGCCGACTCGCCTGAGTTTGTGTGATTTTCTTAGCTTCGATCTTCTGCTTCCTTCGGCCTCCAACGCCTCTTCACCCCCCTGGATCATGTGGATAACCCTCATCGGTTGCCCTGATGTAGTGTTGTTCGGCTGTGTCCTGTGTGGTTTGTCTGGTCTCGGCTGATCCTTCATTACATAATCTGCAAGCTCTCCTTTGGCGATCATTGCCTCTACCTGTCTTCGGAGATTTCTGCAGTCATTTGTATGATGACCATACTCGCTGTGAAAGGCACAGTGCTTGGTCATGTCCCTCAGCTCCATCGGTTGTCTGATCGGTGGAGGTGGTCTGAAAATCCCATTGTTTTTGTTTTCTTGGAAGAGCTTTCCAAGGCTGGTTTTGAGCGGAGTGGTTCTTTCTTCCGTCCGTTGACGCTTGTCTGAATTTCTGGATGATGGGGTTTGCCGAGATGGATCTTGTCATTGAGGCCTCTGATCCTTCATCCTTTCTTTGGATTTTGCCTCTACCGTTACCAGAGAGGCTCTTCTGTGTCTGACTGCTTCCTCCTCTTCTATTCTGAGATACCCTTGTGCTCTGGAGTTGAGCTCACCGATGTTGATAGGGGGTCGTTTTACTAGTGAAGAGTGGAATTTTGTGCCAGGGATGACCGCCATACGGAACGCCTCTACCGCTGACAATTGATCGCAGTCATCGATAGAAGACATTTCGACGTTGAATCTGGATAAAAAGCTCTTGAGGCTCTCCCTTTTTTCCTGGGTCATGGTGAAGAGGCTTGATATCGTCTTCCTCTGCCTTCGGTTGCTGAAGTATTGACCAATAAAGCGTCTGCAGAGATCATTCCAACTGCTGATGGATCCAGGAGTCTGCTTCCTGAACCACAGAAGTGGTGCCTCCGTCAAACTGGTTGAAAAGACTTTGCACAAGAGTGCTTGGTTCCTTCCATAAACAGTCATCTTGGTCTGCACTTGGTAGATGTGATCAAGTGGATCTTTTGTACCGTCATATAGTGTAAAAGTTGGCAGCACAAACTTCTTCAGGAATTCTGCTGCTTCAATTTCTTCTGTGAATGGAGACTGAGTCACATCCGTTGTCGCGTGGATCGCCAGATCGTTAGGGGTCTGCATTTTTAAATCTTTCATTACTTCTCTCTGGATTTTGGCAGCCATTTCGTGCAGGTCGTTTTGGGTCGGGGCCTGCGTCCTTGGCATTCCCCCTGTCGCGGGATGAGAGGACTCTTCTTCTTCCCTCGGGACTTTATCTTTTCTGGCAGCATATGCATCTTCTTCGTGACGAGAGTTGAAGGGATCTGGCTCATCTGCGCACTCTGCTGGATCGGAATTTTGGAGAGGAAATGAGCCCTGAGTCACTCGATAGAGCAATTTGGCATTCTGCTGCTCTAGGACCGCGTTTCTCTGTTCCACAGCCTCCAACCTCCTCATGACTTCCTCGAACCTGATCTCATTGTTTGTTGACCGTGTGGACACTATTTTCTTTGTAAAAGTAAAATTTGTTGCAAGTGGAAAAAATATTATTTTTCCCACAGACGGCGCCAAATGTAAGTGTCAAATTTCACTCACATCCAAGATATCCATATTCAAGCTCAAAATGGCCATATTTATACATTTTTGTGTTTGTGGATCATGGCCTAAGTTCATGGGGTCATGACCCACTCTCTTAATAACTACCCACTCTCCTTATGTAGTGGGTTGTTACTCCCTTTTTAAGGGAATGGCTTAATGTTGATGGTCCCACTTATATTTGGTGGGCTTGGGCTGCTCACTATCTACATTTTACATGGGCTCAACACACTTGGGCCTAATAAAATGGACCTGGGCCTATAATTTTCACTATTTACACCCTTATATTTTCGTCTCATATTCGAATAGACCCTTATACAATTTTAACTCTTTTATGATCAATTTTAATATTTTTAATTCATATCGTATTACCGTATCGTATCTCATTTTATCAGTCATGCCATAAGGGCAGCTTACTAAGGAAGGAATATGTAGACACCGCATAATTAATGACTCTATCAGGTCCTGTTTGGTTCGCGGTCCGGTCTCATAATGACTTTTTTGGGACCGGACACTGTTTGGCAACATGGTTCCAAAAAAACAAGGACCACTTTGGACCAAAAGGGGTAATTTGAGACAATAAAAAATGATGGTCTCAATTGATCTTATATACAATTGTCTTAACACATGGGACCATAAAATTTGAAAAATATATATAAAATTAAAAAATATATATAATTTGAAAATAATATATAAAATTAAAAAAATAATAAATTTTTTTTGAAATAATGTATAAATTTTGAAATATATATATATATAAAATTCAAAATTAATATATAAAATGCAAAAAATATATTTAAAATTTGGGAAAATAAAAAAATTCCAAAATAATAGAAAAAATAAAAAATAATGTATAAAATTCGAAAATAATATATAAAATTTGAAAAATAATATAATTTTTTTAAAAATGTATTAAATTCAAAAATATATATATAAAAATCAAAATGAATATATAAAATTTTAAATATATATATAATTAAAAATAATAATATATAATTTAAAAAATAATATATTTTTCATACTTAATATATTTTTTGAATTTTATATATTATTTTTTTATTTTTTTTATTATTTTTGATAAGTTCACAAAATCACTATTTTAAATGTCAAAAATAAATCTTTAATTCACCATTTTATTGCATAAATGTTCTTATATATATCTTTTTATTTCTTATAGGTTTGAATTGGAAAAGATGAAGAAAATATATTAAAGTGAAGAAAGGAATGCACATGGATGAAAGATGAAGAATATAATGCACATGAAGAAAGAAGAAAATGACTTGGAAATCATCAATATTCAAAGAAAAAGAAAATAAAAGTAGATCTAACTTCACTTTACAAGATGTCATTATATTCCAATTTTCTCTATAAATAGGAGAGTAGTTGGAAATTGTAAAGGGGAGATGGTAGAGAGTGAAAAATTGTAGAGAGAATTTAGTCTTGTATCAAGTTTTTATTTTGTTGTAATCTTTTTCTTAGTTAATGAAAATTTATTCTATCATCATGTTTTATTCCTATATCATTATGCTAGCTTAAACATCTTCTCAAGGGAGTGATGAAGCCACATTGGGTAAGATATACATAATTTTATTTTATTTCTTATTGTTTAATTCTCTTCCCGAATTAATTCTTTCAAATGACAAAACGTACAATAGAGGTTGAAAATAGAGGAAGGATTCTCCGTGATTACCAATCAATGGAAATACGGGGAATGCCTACCACTATTTTTATTTATTTATTTTTAAACCAAAACATTAGAGGGAGGATTTTCCGTGATTACCAATTAATGGAAATACGGGGAATGCCTACCAATATCTATGTTTATGTTTAATAGGTTGGAGGAGAATTTGCAATAGAAATATATAATATTATTTATATAGACCCGGATGGTGGATTCTCTTCCCTTGAGATTTCTTCCATCATTTGATAATTATCTAGTTATATTAGTTTACTATTCAAAAATTCAAGAATTGTTTTAAGTAATTTATTTTTATCTCGAAAAATATAGTTTTGGATCCTAGTCTCAAACCGATTTATAAGTTGAGAGTGGTTCGACCATACTTATTGCTATACTATTTTAAGTAAAGTATTTGTAGGTATTATAAATTTTGTTGACCGGAGTTTGGTGAAACAACGACAAAAGAAACATCAATTAAACGACCGTCAATTTTCCAAACATAAGACCAAACAGCTTGAATAAGACCATAAGACCAGATAACTTTACCAAACAGATTTTCAGAATACCACTCAGATAAAATCATACTAGACTAAACCAGGTAAAATCAAATAAAATCAGACCGGTCAGTGTACTGAAGAGTGTCCTACTCGGTGTCTTTGAGACTTTGACACTCCAAAATTGGAATAGCAACGCGTAGACTGACGAGTGAGGAGTGAATATATATATATATATATATATATATATATATATATATTGGCACCTTTAACAAGATTTGGATATATTATTGTCAAGCCCCGATCATGGGGCTGTGTGGGTCCTACTTACAGGGCTGGTTGTTAGCACGTGATTCATACCTCAATTATTAACACACAATGGTAGCCCTACTCACTCACACAGTGTCACAGACTAGTCACACGTGTTTTCTATAACCAAATTCTTTTAAAACTGCAATGTCTCAAAAATGTTATGAGCCCTTCAGAAGCCTGTTTTTTGCTGTTTTTTATTTTTTGGGCATGAAAAGAGAACAAAATTTGTTTGGGTAATTATTCTTCCTAATATGTTCCCTTGCACAGTGAAAAAATAAGTGAAGAATTTGGGCTAATTTTGAGAATAACAAAAAGCTGTTTTAGGTTCTTCTTCTCAAATAAAAATAATAATAATAAAAATATACCAAAACCTCAAAATCGTTTCTTCAACCTCCAAACTCTAACTCTCATCATCACCAATCGTCATCCCACCACCACAAATCATTACAAATCGACACCATCCACCACCAACCTCCACCTCCACGACCCATAACCACCACCCACCACCTCCGTGACCAAATTGACCCCTAACCACCACCCCCACCACCCTCGTCCACCACCGCATCTCCTTGAAGAACCCCATCGCCGTTCTCAAACTCAACCCCGATGACTCCCTCATAGCAGTCGCTGCCGGTAAATTGCTCCAAATTGGAGTCATAATTCAAATTCGACGAGATTGTTTTGTGTGAAGAAATTGAATGGATTAGGGCATATAGATATATGCTCTGTTTGCAGAAACGTGTGTGTGAGAATAAACATAACATCCCAAACAAGTTATTTCTTATTCTTTTGGGTGAAAAAATAAGAGCAAAAACATATTCTTGTTCTTGTTCTAATTTCTAAAAATAAGAACAAAAACACTTGGTTCCCAAACGGGCCTTATACCTCAGTTACTACTCACTATAGTAGATAGAAAAGTAAAAAAAAAAGAGGGTAAATTACCGTTACACTCCTCGAGATATGATATATTATACCCACACTCCCTATCATTATAATAATTATAGCTAGACCCCCTCAAATTTATAAGTTATAACTTATAACAAATACTTATTAGTCATCACTTTTTTCATAGGTGAAATGTTAAAAATATGCAAAGACATTTAAACACATAAAAAATAAATATGGGTAAATAAATCAGTTCACAGTTAGAGGAGATAAAACTGTAATTATCCTAATAATAGAGAGTGCAAGTGTAATATATCATATTTTAAAGGGATGTAACTGTAATTTATCTTAATATATATTTTTAAATAATACATACTCTTTTGTCCCAAAATAAGTGTCCACTTTTACTTTTTTCTCCGTCCTAAAATAAGTGTCTGATTTGAAAAGTCAAAACACTTTATCATATCACTTTACTAATTTACCCTTCATACATTAAAATTATAAATTATTTACATAATAAACCATCACTATGGTGGGACCAATAATAAAATTGTTATTTCATTTATTACCAATATAATATCTTAAAAAATTAATTTTTTCAAAAAAAATCTTATAAATTGAGACATAGGGAATAGAAACATGGTCTCCTTATGACTCAATTTAAAAATCTTCACTATTTAGAGTGATCTAATTTGGCACATGTACTTAAGAGTTTAGATTATGTATTGTATCAAAATCGGGTGGTGAACTTTTATCCCCTATGATATGTATATAGTGTGTTCAATTCTTCTATGGTTTACTTTATTCTAAATATTTTAATATATTACGAATTGCTCCCATTCTAAAGTGAAGTAGAATTATAGGGGAGTTAAACGCACTATATGTTTATAGAGGGTTTAAAGTTCGAATCATTATGGGGGCAATTCGCACATTTATTTTTTTATTTTAAAAAAATATTAATTTATTTGAGAAACTAGGTGGGTTTATTTACCAAAAACAAAAAACAAAAATAGGTTTGTTTAATTAATGTTGACATCATATTTTTGAATTTTTAATATGAAAAATAGGATTGCCCCTTATAAAAACATATGAATACAAAATAGATAATTAATTTCATTTTAGAAATTCATGAAACTAAAAATATATATATACAATTTAAGTGTTTCATAATAACTTGGGTGTTAATACACATTTTTATTTGTATGGCTTATGCCTTTTTTTATAATTATATATAAAGTTTAATTCTTCAAAAATAAAATATACACATTTTTAAATTAATGAGTATTAAAAGCACAATATCTATATTACATTGGTGTTTTAAGTATTTGACCAAAAAAAATTGGTGTCAAAACATACATTTTAAAAATAATAAGTGTTATACGCACCATATCTATATTATAAGAGTATTTTAAGCATTTGTCCCAAAAAATTAAGTGTAAATATACATATTTTGAAACTAATGATATTATATATACAGTATCTATATTATAAAAGTATTTTGAGTACTTAACCCTATCAAAATTAGGTCAAAGCCTTTATTTGGTGTCATGTTAAGTGAATGTTTGGGCATCTCCACTCCAAAGAGTCTCAATTAAGATTTTGCAAGTAAGGTGGTCCAACCACAATGGAGACGTAACAAGCTCAGGTGGGAGAAATTTTTTAAAGGGCTCTTCTTCCGCATCGGTCCGGAAAAGAAAATGATTAAATATGAATTGATTGAATGTTAGGCTCATTCAATATTTTAAATTTATAAATCCAACCACAAATCATTTGATTTGTCATCTTCACGATAACAAAGCTAGTCAGATTCGTTCCCTCGTGTGAATCCGATGAAAACTTTGTCTAATAACTTTATATCAAAAAAATATATCTGCATATGGAATCAACACCTAAAATAGAAAAGACTAAGAATGAGATTCTAAGTTAAATGGACATTATTGTGAATTTGGTAAATCCTAGTTTGCTTAAAACAACAAAAACAAAAACATCTGTTCAGGTTGTCAATAAATAAGGAAAAATTACTATCAAGGTATAAAGGATCTTTTGCTTCTTTTTCTTCCTTTCAAAACTTAAAACACCTCATTTAGAATGATAAAAGGCAAAATAAAGAAAGGCTGAAAATTATTTAATTTTAGTAGACCTTAAACCTTAAACCTCAATCTACATATAGCTTATATATTTGTGCTTTCGTAGATCAATTATTCCCCGTAAAGTACGTCATTGCTTATGGTATATATATATATATATATATAATATGTAACATTCCATATTTCCCATCACTGTGGAGGAAGTGCAAAGTGGCTCACAATATATGCTAGTGCCTAGTGGAAAGTGAATATTAGACATAATGACAAGGAGGGTGATAAAGTGACAGGTGAACAACCGATGCAATGTATTTTTGACCATATAAGATGCAATGTATCTATAACCTGAATTTAAAAATGTCAATTCTTGTGGGACATGTATATAATTTATAGTTTACGTTTAGAAACCATTTTGTTGCTTCAATAATTCATTAAACTTCATATATAATCCGAGTATATATGAGAGAAAACATATCTCTCTCTTTTTATGTAAAGATAAATCTCGGAGACGACAGAAGAAATTGTTAAATAATTCAATGTATCGTGTGTTTCAATCTAATACACATTTATGTAATCAAACTTCATTTTCATTAAAATTATTCCTTTTCACATTGTGTCATTAAAAAGAATCACACACAAAAGAAATGAAAAAAGAAGGAAAAAACTGACCCGAGGGAATTTCAATTCCGTCTCTCTCAAATCGATTATCGAGTTCATAATTATTAAAATAAGCTAAAATCATATATATACATATATATATATCGAAAATGTTATCTTGCATGAGTCTGCTCACTTTTTATATTGATCTTTATTAACATAAATAAAGAAATTAATATTTAAAATTTAAGAATTATATCTAATGGTTAATATAAAAAATAAATATACTTATTTTGCTTTCCAGAAGAGCAAGAAATCATTACTCTACATATATATTTATATTTGTTTTTGCTATAGTGACACACGAATGGACTGATTCTGAATGGGCATTTATCTAAACCCATTTGGACATTTAAATATGGGCCTCTATTCTAAGTTTTATATGGACCTCCCAAGCTATATAGGGCCTATAGATAGAAGGTACATAACAAAATGTGTACAAGTAATACTAAATGGGTTGGACTTGGTTGTGACAAAAAACATAGCCCATCCCAACCTATTATTTGTGTAGCAACCAAGTTGGTGGTTCTGAGTTGCAACAAAGTATATATGTAACTGTTGACAAGTTGTTGGAATAAGCTACTAGCTTGAAGACTCACGTGCCCACGATTTTTCATGGATAATGATTCTAAAAGGTGATGTCTTTCATGGATTAACATGAAAGAGTCCACGTGCATAAGTGTCTCAAGAATGGACAAGTCCAATGAAGCAGGAGAATATACATATCAGCGTGGTAATTGAGGTCACAAATGGATATGATTGTAGTTTAAATTTAATATTGTTTATTTTAATTTAAATTTAGATAGTGTAGTTATCTTTACATTTTTTTAAAAAATAATTATTATAATATCCTATAAATAAGAACACGGAGAGGATCCTCTGTTGGACTCCATGGCCCTTAATCAAGGGTCACAAATGGGATATGTGTCCCACTAATTCTATCACTATCCCCCACTATTATTTTATTTTCTCTCTAACCATTTTCTTCCTTACAAATATATATATACCTTTCAAAATTTATACTTTCTCTCTCTCTACCACTTTTCCTCTCTATAAATAATATAAAATGAAATTTATATATTAATATTTTAATCAAAATTATATAACTCTACAAATAAATATAAAATGGAAGTTATATATTAATATTTTAATCAAAATTATATAACTACAAATAAATATAAAATGGAATTTATATATTAATATTTTAATCAAAATTATACAACTCTACAAATAAATATAAAATGAAAGTTGTATATTAATTTTTAATCAAAATTATATAACTCTATAAATAAATATAAAATGGAAGTTATATATTAGTATTTTAATCAAGTTATATAACTCTACAAATAAATATAAAATGGAAGTTATATATTAATATTTCAATCAAAATTATATCACTCTACAAATAAATATAAAATGGAAGTTATATATTAATAATTTAATCAAAATTATATCACTCTACAAATAAATATAAAATGAAAGTTATATATTAATAATTTAATCAAAATTATATCACTCTACAAATAAATATAAAATGAAAGTTATATATTAATATTTTAATCAAAATTATATCACTCTACAAATAAATAGAGAGAGAGAGAGTTTTAAAAGGTATATATATATATATATATATTTGTAAGGAGGGAAAGAATAAAAAAATAGTGATTGGATTAGTGGGACATGTGTCCCATTTTTGGCCCTTGAATTAGGGTCGTGGAAGGCAGTAGAGGATCCTCTTCCGGAGAGGATCCATATCTTATAAATAATGACATTTATGCAACATTACAAAATGTCCCACCAATCAAACAATTCATTTACATTGTCAATTCAATTCCTCATTTATTTCAATTTCTTGTTATTTCAATTTCTCAACTTTCCTTTAGTTTAATTCAGCTCTCAAAGCTCCCTTTAATTCCAAGTTCTTCATTTATTCTAAATTCATTACTTTCTATTTAAACATGTCTCTTGTTTGTATGAAATGTATGTTCTTCGATGTTTCACTATCAATCATTGCAAGTCCTCTTTATTGAGGCATAGATAAGTACTTAAAGTGATATGTAAGCCGAAAGGAGGCTTTCGTTGCTTTCCAACTACCTTTGGAATTTAGGTCAAGATTCATGGCACGCCCATATTAAATCGCATAACCGGATGACCTAGTCGATTTGAGAGAATACAGTAACATGGTCCTAGTAGCTTCATTGTTGTGCTCAAAACAACATTCTCATCATATCTTTAGAAAGGGTATAAAATAAACAGGTACAAAATTAAGTTATGAAGCCTATGGCTTGGGTTGAAATGAATGGAAAGCACACTTGTATTAAGGGCATGTTTGGATAGGTGGTTTTGGGTCTGGTTTTGGTTTTGGTCTTTGATTTCAAAACCAAATCATGTTTGGTTGGTGGGTTTTGGACTTAGTTTTGGGCTTTTTAAAACCAACCACTAAAATCATGGTTATGGCTTACCAATTTTGACTTTTTTTTCTCTCTCTCTATATATATATATGGCCGAAAATATGAATTATTTTGAAAAAAATAATATATAATATTTGGAATAAAATTATTTTTTGGGAAAAATAATTTTATTCCAAATATAATTAATATATAATATTATTTTTCGAAAAAAAATATTTTTTTTCGGAAAAAAAATTATTTTTCCCTATTTTATATCCTTTTTTTTCTAAATTTTTAAATTTTTTCAGTATATAATAAAATTATTCAGAATTTTATATATTTTTTGAATTATATATATATTTTCGAATTTAAGATATATTATTTGAATTTTATATATAATTTTCACATTTTTAAATATTTTTTTCGATTATATATATATTTTTTGGAATAAAAAAAATAAAAATGTCAAATGTTTTCGGGAATTTTAAGTATTTTTTAATTATATATATATTTTTATTTTAATATTTTTTTCCAATTATATATATATATTTTTCATATTTATATATTTTTAATACATATTAGTATATATATATAATTATACCAAGACCAATACCAAAATCAACTCCTTATCAAACATTATATATAGGTTTTAGATTTACCTAAAATTACAAGACCACCAAAACCAAAATCACAAGGCCAAGGCCAAAACCAAGATCAAAACCAAATTTCCAAACGGGCCTGGAGACACACTTCTAACTTGCGTCGATTCGAAAAAATCAGTCAAATTATTTGTCCACACTTGGTTATCAATAGAGTGCAAGCCCAATATAGTCAAGAGTTTGAACCCAAATTTGATTGTTTTTTATTCAAGTTCTAGGTAATGCCACTGTTGTTGAACCATTTGTTTCAGATTTTTCAATCCTGAAACTTGTTTAATTACTGGGCCAATAAAAGTAAAGCTCGAATCAGTTTAAACATGGGCTTGGCATCGAACGGTGTTGTTTAGACTGGGTTTAGTCCGTTTGCTATGTCCTGCCCAATTGACAGCTTACAAACAAGGCTGTCAGAATCGGATTTTGGACGGTCGTAGAATTGGAAGTAGAATATTAAGATTCTACCAAATTATCATAAAAATAATTTAATTTAACTCCTTAAACAGTAATATCTCTATAATACAATAAAAAATATTCAAAATAATTTATATAAATAAAAACATCACTTTAAAGTCGTAGCAATGTGCAAATACTTGAATTATCTCACATTGGTGCTTGGGTAAAATCTTTAAAACTAATTTAAAAAATTAAATTTAAATTAAAACACTATTTCTAGAAGTCTAAACAAATTTCATTTTAATGTTCCAACTTCCACCAATATATGATGCTAACCCAAAATAATAAACAAAATAAAAGTTATTAGTAAACAACAAAATTACAAAAGTTACTAAAACATATAAATAAACAAAGAAAATAATTACAATTCATATAATAAAATTACAAATTTAAACTAATGACTAGTACTGTAGTACATGAGCCATGGTTTCACACCAAAGGGTTCAAAATTCCAGTATACTGTGTTCTTCAACCATGACCAACTTTAATTCGATGCAGGACCTAAAAATTACCAATAATTTCATTTTATTCCTCCTTGTTTTCTACATTTTTTGGTTGCAATCTCTAATTCCTTAGTCTTCAATTCAGAGTTGGTCACTCTAATATACCCTACAAACTTTTGAAGACTTTATATATATATATATATATCACACAAAGAGAGATCATGCATTGTCTTTGAAAATCTGTTGCGGCATCACAATATACAAATTAAAAGGCCAAAAACACACATTTGGGCCGTGTGACTTGTGTCTTTAAAACTGTTGGGCTTTGAAGTATTTTTAGATGCAGGCCCAACCCAAATCACCTATAAAAACTCAACAAGAAGCATAAATACCAAGGTAGTCAAAATCGGGATTCTAGGTAGAATCGTTTTGGAGTCCGTAGAATCGTAAGATTCTAACAATTCGTATTATTTTTTTAAAAAAAATATTAATAATTAAATATTTAATTTAAAAGTCTAAATCATATTAGAATTTTAAAAAATTTGTAATATATTGGTCCTTCAAATATTTTCTCATAAATTTAGGTCATATATTGAGATATTTGACTAAATCATAAAGTTTTTGGGCATTTCATATGAAGGGCGAAACCGTCAAATCATTATAAAAACATAGTAGAATCATAAGATTTTACCAGATATAATTGGAATTCTGACTACCTTGATAAATATTAGAATCGTACGATTTTACATGGCCTTGAAAAAGGATATTATTCACGAGTATTGGCTATGGGAACGAAGATTTGAACACTTGACTCCAAAGCTTAAAATGTCAATAACAAGAAGAACATAGTGTTAGGTAATTATACAATAACTGAAAAAAGTTCATAAAGGTTGTGTTAATTGCAAGCATTACTTAGACAAAAGGAATGGAGAGTATCAAAAGCCCTAATGACCCAGCGGTAGATATCCTTACTTCCAAGGGTTCGAGCCTCACTGAAAATAATGTATGTGAATTTCTTACCTTTAAAAAAAAAAAAAAAGGAATGGAGAGCTAAAAAGCAACTAGGGTTTGTTTATACCAATGCATGCATGCCAATCAAAACCATAAAGTCATTGAGGTAACAAGTATTTATTATTTATGTTGATGAATTTTCAAGAATTACATGAATTTATATTTTGAGACAAAAATCAAATGTATACATGTACGAATGTTTCGAACCAAATCTTACCCCGTTAATATTTTATAGATACAAAAATTCAATCGTAATCCAACAAACCAAATCTAATCGGGTAGGAATCGAGCCTCACTAATTAAATCTTGTATGTCGAATCAACCACTGATTCTCACATAATTTGTTTACTCGACTGAATTAAATTATAAAACAACTTTTATTATCGATTCCAAATTAAAATGATAATATAAATAGATTAATTCTCACCTTCCACTTGGTTCTAATTTAATTTCATTACTTGAATTGATTATTATATTTTACTGCCACTTATAGAATAAAAACATGTTTTTCCTCACCCAATATTAATAATTTACCATTTTATTTAGGGCCAGGTGCGAAAAATCCCCTGTAGTATGCATATAGTCCATATAAACCCCTATGGTCTTTTGATATCCTATTATTAAAAAATATGTGCGTTTTGCCCCCATTGTGACATGAATTGTCTGAAATACTCTTAGAATAAGTTTTTTTTTTTTAAAACAAATTAAAATAAAATTACAAAAACAAAAAAACAAAATATATATTTATAAAAAATATATTTAAAAAAATAATCAACAAAATAATTACATTTTTTTTCAAAAATATTAAAATTATTTTGAAAAAAAAATAAGACTTATTTTTTTAAATTTTTTTATTTATATTTATATAACATTTTGATTAAAAAAATTAATACAATTTATATATATTTTTAAATATATATAATAAAATTAGAAAAAAAAACAAAAAACTGAAAATATGTTTATAAAAAATATATTTAATAAAATTATCAAAAAAAAATTACAATTTTACTTTCAAAAATATTAAATTTTTTTGAAAAAAGGTATATCTTTTAAAAACTTTTAAAATCATTTTATTTATTTTAATTTATTACTATATTTTTATTATAGATTTTTTATTATTAATTCAATATTTATTATTTTTATTAAAAATAAAAGGAATATTTTAGGAATTTCATATCATTTTGGGGATAAATTGCACATTTTTAAAACATACTGAATTTATAAACATATTTTGTAACAATTGAATTTTTTTCCCACATAGTATAAAACTACATGGGTTTTTTTCGCAAATAACCCTTTAATTTATAATAGAATCCGTACTGACTTTCAAAGTATATTACTACTATAATACAGATCCAAATTACATGAAAATAATACAGAGCATATGTATGTGTAAATGTAACCATAAAGACAATAACCCAACAACAGCCAATATTACGCAATAATCCGAAGATCCAACGGCTATAAATCAATCCACGTGTAATTAAACATTAACCAAACAGTTTTCGGTTTCGCATAAAATCTCTCTTTCGTCTTCGTCTCTTCCCTAGAGGAGGTCCCTTTGCTTCCAATTTCTCTTTCTCTTTCTCCTCCTCTTGGACTCCCCCCCCCTCTCTCTCTCTCTATATATATATATATATAATTGTATACACACACACACATCTACATACATATCTCTACCATGGCCTCCGACAGCTTCACAGACAAGAACCTCGTGTTCAAAAAGCTCAAATCCAAGTCAGAAAACAAGGTCACTCTCAATTTTCTCTTCAATTTATATGGCGATTTTGTTTTTCACGGGTCGAATTTTGTTCACATCGTTGAGATCTGATCCGGATCTAGGTTTTTTTTTTTTTTTTTTTTTTTTTTTTTTTTGTGGATTTGGGTTACCGTGTGTGTCTATATATATATATATATATATGTAGGTATGTATATTTGAATTTGTTGGTTTTTCAGATCTGTTTTGATTGCAATGCGAGGAATCCCACTTGGGCCTCAGTCACGTACGGGATCTTTCTCTGCATCGATTGTTCCGCTGTTCATCGCGGTCTCGGTGTTCACGTCAGTTTTGTCAGGTGATTTCAGTTGCAAATTTTTTTTTTTTTGTGTTGAGATAATGCGTTATGTAAGCTGATTTGTGTATTACCAATTAGGGTTCCTGATTTTAGTACAATTTCTGGGTTAACTGTGCAATTTTTATATCCTTGAACTGCTGCTATATATATGTATATATATGGGTATATATGTTATATATTACTTCTTTGAATTCAAACAGATCACAGTTGAGTGGAAAGGTTTAGTTGAGTTGTTGGGTGTAGAATGTAAAATATGAAAGCTTTCTTTTTTGGAATAGCTGGTGAAGGTCCAAGTATTGCACAAAAGAATTGTGTAGATTGATTTGTCTTCTTCTATGTAAACCAAAAAAATGAGGATAGATTTTGGGGATCTATAGTAAAGGTCCTGCGGAAAGTTTCATTTTCAACTGCCCTTGCTATCTTGTGCTTTCTAATGACCATAACCGGCCTCAAGGGTCGATATAAATCTGCTATTTCGAAAACTTCCTCTGTCAGCGGCTAGAACGGATATTGGGACTCCGTTCATTGATCCTTGCTACCTGTTGAAATGTCCAATTCTTTGTTTGGTGTCTTATTTTAGACAAATGTAAGGGTTTTTAGTGATGACTAGCTCCTTAAACTCTTATACATATGTAAATGGGAGAGAATAGGTCTTGGAAACACTCTGAAGGTAACTTCATAGAATTTTCAAAAATTTCCATATAGGGTTCAACCAGTAAAACCAAATCTGAACGAAAGATAACACAAATTTATGTGGAAAACCCTAGAGGGAAAGATAAGTGTACCCTAGGTCAGGCAAAAACAATATTTACGAAGAGAAAACTTTACGTATTAAACTATATGTATTTGTTGGATAAGCGGAAAAAAAAAGATTTTTTGATAGGCATTAAACTCTTATCCTAGAATCATTGAGTTACATATAAACCAGAGTGATGCCAAATACTTTGATAGACTCATTGATTTTGAGAGCAAATTTATTTCCTTCAGCTAGCCCTTTACCTCTTTACCGTTTGGTGAGTAATTTTGCTGGTGTTGAACTCCATTGATGCTTTTGAGGTAGATTACTTAACACTCCAATACTTCACTCAGAGTCATGGTTAGGCAAATTGGTCAGTTCGCAGCGGAAACTCGAGAAACCAATGCCAACACTCACAGGAACGGGATAGTTCTTAATCCATAAAATATTGTTATGGTAAAGAACCGTTTGGTTCTTCTCAGAGCTGATTCAGCCGTGAATGAAACACGTAATGTTTGAGGACCTGTTTTAGCCCATGTGTAGTTACCATATGTTAGTTTTATAGTACTCCTTCCCACTTCTGCTTCATTAACTTCCGGACATAGATGTCTCTTACTCCCATCATTCAACAGCTGCTATATTACTCCTTGCCCACTTCTTTCAGTTATGATGTTGCACATATTCATTACTTATGTACCCACAATTCACTCTATTTTGAATCCAATCTATTGTATTTCATGGTCAAATTTAGATCAATGAAATTATGTGAATATGGATAGGTTAGGCAATCGTTTGGCATGTAGGGCTGTTTCCTCTGTTTACTTGCCGGAAAATTAAAAAAATTGTGAGCGAAGGAAGCTTAATGAGGTTCATCCGCTAGTACTCTGTAAAGTCTTATTCTCTGAATCTTTAATCATATGTATTTATTTTTTTATTAAATGATGTGTTTTATAAAATTTGAGAATACCATTATTTGTAAACATTTTTAATAATGACATTGACTCAAAAATCTTTTACAAGGGTACAACCTTAATTCATGAAAAGGTTATTATGTTGGCTAAAAGATCTTTTTTTTTAGTCTCTGAGGTCAAAAGACTATGATAACTGATTTCATTACTTCATGTAGATACGGCCCCGATTGCATTGCACCCAGTGCAACTGCGATCCTTGCTCATGATACATGCAAAAACAATGATGAAAAAAATCAAAAGTTGGCACTAGATTGTTTATATGGTCCAATGGATACTTGAATGCTCACACTATGCACAGATGTATGTTATAAAATTCAAACCCTGAATATATAAAATTTGAACATAATGGGGTTTGCTTTTGAAACAGAGGAATTTTTTTGCCATAAGGTTAACCCATCTATCCACCCAGTCAATTTAACCCACAAAATTGATCTATTGAGCCCCCTATTCTATTGTTCCATACTGCTTGTATAGGATTTAATTTGCAGTTGTAGTGGCATACGTTGATCACAAAACACAGGAAAAGCACACCTCTATATAACACTAAGCAATATAATTTCCGATCCCTCCCTTTTTTGAAAATAATTAAGCATGGGTAACAAATTTTTTTCTTCTTCTTGGTTTTGGCATCTCGTAATTTTAGATGTCGTCTACCTCGTCAAATGATTTCCAGTTTTGTAATATTCATGGTCCATATACTCGGGTTTTAGCTATTATTTTTCCTAAAACTACTTCAATTTAGAGTTTTTCTGTACACATTCTTTTACTTTTACCAATCAAAATACATCAAGCGCAACTGCTATACGACATGGTACCTCTTTAATTTCCGAAACTTGTCCTTTATTTATAGTTTAGTGAACCAAAATGTCATTGGCAAATACTATACAACATGATACATCATTCGGTACTTTGGCAATTTTTTGTATAATTACCACATCTACATCATATAAAATATTTGCTTTTATTAAAATTGATCATGTTATCAAAACAAATACTGCCTCCATTGTACATTAATAGTCCATTTTCTCAACTTTAGCTATCCCAAGATAGTTGTCCAGGTTTGAATACCAATGCAATAGAATTTTTCTACATTCCCAAATTAGCCTTCTTACATGGAAAAAAGTACTCTATAATCGATCTTACTAAAGAAAAGACGACAAAAGGGGTAAAGATGGAAATTAATGTGAAATGTAACCAAAATCCAATCCCTTAAAAAGTCAGAAAGTCAAATATGGAGGGAGTATATATTCTCTCCCTAGGACCTTGTTTCTAAATGTATAATATTCACTACTCTCCTAAAATGTAAATAGCCGTCATCATTGACCTACATAGATTAAATGTAAATTTATTTTTCAGGCATTGTTTGTGTTTGGTCTTAACTGTTAATCTTTCTATCCCGATGTTTAATTTGTGATGTCGTTAGCTGAACAACTTCCAATTTGTGTAACTCTGATGATTTTTTTTATATTATATTTAGGCATTAAAATACTTTTTAATGACACATCACCCATTTTTCAGTTACTACACTTCCACTAGGATCTTTTTAGTTTGATATTTATGTATTTTTCAGTTACTAAAATACCTGATTTTTCCCTTGTAGATCTACAAATCTAGACTCATGGACCCCAGAGCAGTTAAAGATGATGAGCTTTGGGGGAAACAACCGTGCTCAAGTTTTCTTCAAGCAGCATGGATGGACTGATGGGGGCAAGATTGAGGCAAAGTATACCTCAAGAGCTGCTGAATTATATAGGCAACTACTCTCGAAAGAAGTGGCTAAAAGTTCTGTGGAAGAGATACCTTTGCCATCGTCTCCGGTTGTTTCTCAATCACCAAAAACTGTTGAAGAATTTCCAGATTTCAAAATAAATGAAGCTCCCAAAGAAAGTTCTTCATTGAAGACTGAAACTTCTGATGTCATCGCTACACCTAAAGCTACCCATACAGTAGTTACCTCTTCTATTAGAAAGCCTCTTGGTGCAAAGAAAACTGGAAAGACTGGAGGGCTTGGTGCACGGAAACTTACTACTAAGGTAGACCCTTGTTTTATTTTTTTGAAAGGTTAGGTAGACCCTTGTTATAATGTCTATGGACCTATTGATTGTTACAGAAACTGTTCATAGTGATGGTTCAAAAGCCCATCACACATATCAGAATGACGAGTAGTCATTTTTGTGATATTTTATTCCTAAATTTTATCATATGATGTTTTTACCAAATATTGGATGCTTTTGTTTGATGCAGTCAAGTGAAAATCTCTATGAGCAAAAGCCTGAAGAAATACCTATACCAGTTTCCACACCGATTGATAGCACCCCTGCTGTTGGTTCCTCTTTTGCATCACGTTTCGAGTACACAGATGATGTCCAAACTGCTGAAACGAGTTCTGGAGGGACACATGTGCTGAACCATGTAGCCCCACCGAAGTCCTCAAGTTTCTTTGCAGAATTTGGGATGGACAGTGGTTTTCCAAAGAAATCAAGCGCCAATTCCTCGAAAGTGCAAGTAAGATTTATGACTTTGCATTTTTGAGACTGTAGATAGTTCAATTAGTCTGCTGATCCATATTGGGGTTGCAACAGAGGAGGCATGGTGCAGGATCCTCCTTTACCTCCTGTAACCCTGTTTAAATAAATGTTAATCTGCCCACCCCGTTTGTAGGAATCTGCCCACCAAAAGTAAAAATAAAATTCCTCCCCTGAAATCTTTTGGTAATTTTTTTTCAGAGAATGTTGGTGCACCATTTTGTAATCAGTTATAATAATATAATTTGATACTAATTGTTAGAAATACATTATCTTAAGAAAAAAAGTGAGAGATATCGCCATCTGCTTGGACTCAAACCAGCTTGATACAGAGAGAGAAGGTGGGTAAAATTTCCATCCCCAAGGTTAATATCAAACAACAGCTTGATACTTGTTGCAGATATTGTCTTATTTTCTGTAATATTCAGGGGGTAGAAATTGATGGCGTTTTAATGGTCTCGAGCCTCTCTTCATTGGGAAGCTAAGTTTGTTATTCACAGTAATTCTAGATTCCCTAGTTTGAAAATGTTGTTTTGTAGGCTATAATACCCAAAATGTAGAAACAGCCAGACTCGTAATGTCAAACCCATTTGTGAGTAGCTAAAATGGTTTTCCACACTTGGTTGTAAGCTTCTGAATTGGTGCAAGAGCTAATGTTTAGATGCCTGGGGGTTTGAAGCAATTAGATATCAGGCGAGCCCTGAGAGTTCTGGAGAATTTTTATTTCCCCTGGTCTCCTCCATCTGGGTCAGTTCAAAACTTAAGATTACTGCCTATTGGCTAGTGAAGTTGGTTAAAATATTTCATGTTGCCCAATATTACTTATTAGTCGATATCTTATGTATCCTAATAAGCTTCTGATTCAGGTCACATTGATGGAGTAAATATATGGTGCTATCTCTCTTGTCTAATTAACACCCATTCCATGGTGTTTATTAAATGTAGGCCTTGTCTACTGATTTTTGTCAATTATATTCGATAGGAGTGACTAGAAGAAATAAGAACAACTCATCCATGTGGCTGAAATGAGGGTGTTAAGATGGATGATAAAAGTGACTAAGAGTGATTGAAAATAATCGAAGTGTGAGGAGGGAATTAGCAACATCACTTATTAGTGATAAAAAAGAGAGTAAATCAGGTGGTGTTGGCATATAAAACATGAACAGATAGATGCAAAAGGGAAGATAAGTTTGTCTAGATGAACACGGGCTAAATTTATTAGAAATGATGCTAAGAACTCAAATATATCGGAGGAATTGGACCTATAAAAAATAGGGTTAGTCCCACTGACACCCCATGAGACAGATGATCATTAGAATTACTAACTTTTTTGAGAATTTTTGAAAACATTAATAAAAATTCTTTTTTGTTTAAGACCTTTATACCCCTCAGACCTTTTACACTTCTCTCAAAAATCCTAGATCTAACTTTTTAAACTAATAAAAATTGCCATTCTAAAAATACAAAAATACCCTTAAATTCCCAAACCCTAATCTCTTCCCCCTCTCTCTCTCAAAATTCCCAAACCCTAGCTCTTTGAAATCCTAGTGGTGGGTGAAAATGATGAAGAATTTAAATCGGTTATATGTAAGATATAAATACATACATACATACATATATATATACATATGCATCTCTAAGGAACTTTCAAATGTTTCCTTTTTGTTGAATGTGTCATCTTTAACTATAAAACGATCAAAATCTATAGTACTTACTTTTGCTACCAGTACTCCCCAAATTCAAATGACAGTAGCATATATGTCTACACTCACTGGACACTAAATTTCAACTATAAATTAATTGGATCCACGCAATTTAGCGTTATATATATAAAAAATTGATATTTTCTAATTTATTGATAACAATGAATAATAAATTATAGGATAGAAAGCGATAAAAAACCTTAAATTTTAACTCTCTCTAAAATTAACAGAAAAATGAAAAATAGGATAAATTTACTCCAATCGTCTCCAATCAATAACTAGCAATTTTTTTTTTTAATATTAAACAAATTTCTTACCAACAAACCCCAATATCTTTCACATCTCTCTCTCAAAATCCCCAAACCCTAGCTCTCTGAAACCCTAACCATCCTCTAATGGCGATCGCATTGTCCTCTGCTCCGAGCTTATCTCCCCCTTCTGTTGCACTCGCCCCGAGTCGACTTGCTTCATTCGCTTTCTCACGATCCGATCTCACCTACCAGGCACCGCCCTCTGCTTCTTCACTGGCAGCCCCCTTCTTAGGCGACCCTCTCCCTCCAACCTCTGCAAATCGCCCAAAATTGGTGCAAAATGCTTTGCAACACTGCTTTTTCAATCACCACTACAACAATATTTTTCGTTGCCAGCCACCACCACCACTATCGCCACCGCCTTCTCTGTCTCCGTCTTCGCGGCGGCTAGTAGTAGTAGATCAGTCTGATTCAACAAACCCTCGTCTACAGATACATTATTTAGTTTAAATTAAAAATAAAAAAATACTCTAATTTTAAAATTAAGCAAGGATATATATATAGATATATTATTAATTTAAATTAGAAGTTAAAAAAAATTCTCTAATTTTGAAACTAAGTTAAAGATATATATAGATATATAATTTAGTTCATATTAAAAAATTTAAAAATATTATAAAATTTTCTAATTTAAAATGTCAAGGATATATAAATTAATTATCTAATTGAAATTAAAAATTAAACAAAATTAAAAGGATTTGTAATTTTAAAATTATGTCAAAAGTTGGTTGGAAATTTCAAGAAGTCAATGGGGGTATATATAGATATATAAGCCAAAGGGCATTAAGGTAAATCAACATATTAAAGTTAGGGACAAAAAATAATAAAAATATAACATATAAGGCTATATTGGTCATTTTATACCATATGAGGGCATTATGAACTATTTACAGAGTGGTTAGTGGCTGACATCACCAAACTAACGGCATAACCAAACGGCGTGAACACGGAAGGGGTCATTGTGGGACAAAATTCAAATGCAAGAGGGTCAGTGTGGGAATATTGATAGTCGAGGGGGTCCGTGTGGGAATTCACTATTTGCAAGGGGGTGTCAGTGGGAATAACCCTAAAAATAAAACTTATAGATGCAAAAGGGAAGATAAGTTCGTATAGACGTTAAGAGATAAACTTATAGGAAATGATGCTAAGAACTCAAATATATAGGAGAAATGGTTTGTAATAGGAAATGGAAAATAAGACCATGCTCGAATACAGCTGTATTAGAACAACAGAAGAAAATAAGCCGATATAATATAAATACCCTTTGAGAAATAATCAAACACTCCTTTCTATGAAATATTGTGCCGCAAGTTAGTGACCAAACATGTTGAATACTAGATGAATTTTGATTGCCGCACCATCACTGTATACTATTTTTTATTTAGTTGTCTTGCAGAAAAATTTGCTAGTGATTTTTTATTTTTAAAAAGCATATCCTGTTTAATGTGCCCCCCCCCCCCCCGAAACACATTGCTGGCTCTTTTCTCCCCCCCCCTTCCTGGTACACATTGCTTTTCTCTCCAGTGTATGAAAGTACTAGACCTATTACCTATATGAATTTCTAATGCTTGTCCCTGTCTAATGTTTTTCTTTTACATTTATATTATCAGATACAGGAAACTGATGAAGCAAGGAAGAAGTTCACTAATGCGAAATCTATTTCATCAGCCCAGTTTTTTGGGGATCAGAGCAAAGCAGGAGATATGGAGACTCAAGTTACATTGCAGAAGTTCTCAGTATGTAGCTGCTCTTATCATATTTGTTGGAAAATCTTAAGATGCACTTATGTCAAGTCATACTTTGTCAATATAGTTTATTTTTTTATTTTTTTATATATATATATGTTCTCAGATATCATTCTGTCTATTGGCCACTATTTGATGCTCTCCTCTCATAATGTTTTTCTGAACTTTACCTGCCGGATTGATGTTTAGTGAATATATAGGATCAGGATTGATGTTTAGTGAATATATAGGATCAGTAAAGTACCTACATGCAAATAACTTTTTTTTGCATACTCAAATGAGCACTTACTTTTTTTTCCTTTTTGAGATCATTGTTACTTTTAAGGGGAGATGGAGTTGGCTGATGATTATTCCTGCACTTTTTTTGTCACAACTTTAAGAAGGAACAGGATGTTGAAGTTATCATGATAAAAAGAGACGTGTTTGTACTAGTTAAATTAGTGAAACTGTAAAGATAGTTTTCTTCATTTGCTCTTATTTGTAATTTTATATTTTATAAATTCCCTTACCTTAAGCTTTTGATCATGGTAAAAGATATTGCACGTATAGTTGTTTAGTAATTTAGTCTCTATAAACTCTCTGTTAGGTTCAAAATGGTTCTTATTATCTTCTCATCCTGTTCATTTCAGGAATTATTTTTTGTGAAAGACTTCAATTTAAAGCGGTTTTTATCTATGAACTACAGTATTGGGAGTTAATTTTTCAATGTATTCATGCACTCACTGTTTCTCCCTCATATGTATAGGAATATTTGTTCAGTTCTTTGTACTATTCTAAATCTAATTTCTCCTTTTCTTGTTTTTTAGGGTTCAACAGCTATCTCTAGTGCCGATCTCTTTGGTCATGATGGAGATAATTCATCCATTGATCTCACGGCAAGCGACCTCATTAACAGACTCTCTTTCCAGGTATGATTTGCAACCTTTTGTTGTAATGATTTGTACTGCTTGTGGTGTTGGTCATTGTTTACTCCTTCAAAAAGTTTAGAATTATTTTCACTTCGATGCAAGTGTTATGGTTTTGTGAAGCGATTTAGGGTTCATCATTAGTAAAAATTTCTCACTTTTTGTTGTTCCCAATGATTTGTACTGCCTGTGGTGTTGGTCATTATTTACTCCCTCAAAAAGTTTAGAATTATTTTCACTTCAATGTAAATGTTTTTGGTTTTGAAAAGCGATTTAGGGTTCCTCATGAGTAAATTACTCTCTTTCAGGCACAACAGGACATCTCCTCTCTTAAGAATATTGCAGGAGAGACTGGGAAGAAACTAGGTTCCCTAGCATCCACTTTGTTAGCTGATCTTCAGGACAGAGTCCTCTGATGATGCAGCGATTGTGCCGAAAATTGTCAGAAGAGTTTGTAACAGTAGCTGTCAGTATTTTGTCATGTGGGATGTACAAGGGGTTCATAAAAATTCTTTGATAAAGACGAAAATAATAATAAAAAAAATGTTGGAACTGTTTAGGTTTTTTTTGAGCTGGTGGTGTTTTATTGTAGCAGAGGAACTATTTGATGATAGATTATGCTTGTGTTTCTTTTATTTTATAATAGACCTTTCAAGTTTGTGGATTCATCCATTTTCTGACATCCTCTGTTGGAACTTTGAACAAAGAGCAAGAAAAATGATATAAACTTTTGTTTTTTTTTTTCCTGAAGTAGATTGTCTGCTTGAAGAATTGGTGTTCTAACTCTTTCTGTTGTTCTTTCATAGTTTTTTTACTTGTAATTTATTTTCTCTATATATATATATATATATGATGATGAACCATATAGTTACAATCCAATCAATTTCAGGGTTAATATGACAGATGAGCGTTGCATAACTGTATTGCATGTGTGCTATGTTGATGATGCGAGAGGAAGGAGAAAGACAATTGTACTGAATACACGACAATTTTCAAAAAGTAATTTAAAGTAATTTAAAGAAAAAGTCAAAAAGTAATTTAAAGAAAAAGTTAATGAAAAAAATAATTACAAAAAAATCAAATTTGAATAATATAATTATAAATTTGACAAGTAATTATAAAAGTTATACGTGAAAATAAAATAAAATTTACATGATAAAATAAAAGCTTCACCGGATAAGATAAAAGTTATACAACATGAAATAAAAATTTTATACTCCAAATCAAAGTTTCACATTGGTTAAAAAGTTTTATCCGGTGAAATATAAATTTTACACTAAAATCATATGATAAAAGACATTATGGACCAAAGTGATATATATATATATATTTGTAATTATTTTTGTTCATTATATTTTCTTTGAATTCCTTTTTGAAATTGTTGTTTCTATGATATAAGCTAAGCTCCAAAAGTTATCATTTTTAAAAAATTTCCTATTAAATTCTCAGGTACATGGGTGTTGCAGAAATGTATTGCATGTCTTACTAAAGTCCATAATTTTTAGAAATAGCTGATAAAATTTGAGGTGGATAGTATTTTAAGAACACATGTCAACTGCAGTTTCATTTTCAGTGGAAAACAAAGACATGTCTTTCCCACATGAGATTGTGTTTTATGTCCATAAATTTTTCATCCCCACCAACCATCTCCTCCACTGCCCACCCACCATCGTCGGCCACCGCCTTCACCACTCACCTCCACCAATCATTGCTTCCACATTTTGTCGTGGGCGACCATTATTATTAACATAAACAAAAATTTGTAGAAAAACATAATTTTATGTATTTTTTTTAAAGATTAAGAATACTTACATACACTGTCTTCACTGATGTTCGAACTCTTGACCTTATTTATAAAAAGGTCAAAAATATAAATAGTTATCAAATGATACATAATTTTGTTCATAAATAAAAGTAACAAATAAACACTACTTATGTTTATCATAAACTATAAATAACAAATATAAATAGTTACCAAACAAGCCCTAAGTATTCAAAAAAATAAAGTTTAATTAATAAAATTCCACCCATGTCCTAAAACAGAAAAAGATAAATCGGAGAGTGCGTGTTGGTTGAAAGAACACGTGTCATTGCTTTAATAGGTCTTATACTACACCGTCAACAACTTGTGTGAGTATATCAAAATTAATTCCAATATCAGAATAAGGTTAAATATCCATAATTAATTATATTTTTGAAATTTGAGTAAGATTCGAGCAATCTTATTTATTGTAGAGTAATAAATGACATAATCTGTGAGAAAACAAGATTTAATAAAGTAAATTACTTTTTTTCAAATATTCCATTTAAATGACAATGCAAAATGCCTTTACCTTTTACTCTCAAAATTTCAAATAATATGCATTCTCTTGTCTTATAGAGTAATTGTTTTATGAGGAATGTTATATGTTTTAAAATGATTTTAATATGGTAGTATAAATATAAAAAAGAGATTACGTTTTATGGCATCCTCATCCATTGAAAGTTATAGACGTAAAAGAAAAATAAAGTAAATAATTTGTTAGCTTGATTTATATTTGGAATAGAGAAAATGTTATTTTTTTTAGCTTTCTTTGATGAGATTCAATTTTTTTATGTTGGAAATTATATAAATATGAAAAAAGGTAAAGAGAGAATGCTAAATTCTAATCTTGACATATTTACCCACTACATGGTATTGAATTTTTAGGGGAAAAAAATCCATAGCTAAAATGGTGGCTAGGGAATTGAAATTTAGGAAACAAGATAGAAATTTTAATCGGTAGTTTTGGTGGTGAATTTTAATATTTTAGGTCATTTATGAATTTCACAAACAACTATTGATGGTTTTTTTTATCAAGAAAAAGATTTTTAAAAAAATAAATACAAAATATTTTTGTTTCATGCATTATTTTTATGTAATATTGTTGCCTATGATCAGTCAAAATTTACCCCAATAGTAAAATGGATAAAAAGGTAATTTTTTTTTTCTTTCTAATTCTTGTTAACATATAAAATTATATTTCACTAAGCATTTTAAATTCTACTCCAAATCAAAATATAATTTGATTCCAAACACAGTATATAAGCAAATAGTGGGTCTCACTTCTCTCTCTCGCTTCCTTGTTTGGGTCCGAAGCCTAAAACTGAAAGGGCGCTTCCATTTTCCCTCCTTTTTCAAAACTCCAAAGTCAACTGAAACCTTCGATTCATATTTCGATTTTCCCTCTTTTTTCTTCCCCAAATCCTCAAATCTTTCACCAAATCTCTTTTTCCTCCAATACCCACTTTCTCAAATTTCAATTCCCCCCAAAATTTGCCCCAATTTCACTCCTTTCAAAAGCCCTAATTTCATCATCCCCAAATCCAGTTTCTCTCTCTACACCGCTTCTCTCTCCAATCCAATGGAAACCCAGCTCACAAAAACTCCAGAAACTGAATCTCCACCCTCAGATTCAGTTGATCTCCAGCAAATCACTGATGGGTCTGCTTCACCACCCACTCTGCCTCCTAACCAAACCCTAGATGATCTGCTTCACTCATCATCAGTTCATTTGGAACCAACTTTTGAAATTTTATCACCTTCTGGTGATGATAAGTCTGATTCGGAGTTGTTTCTCGATGTGGAGTCACAGAAAGGTGAAGAAGATGAAGATGAACCAGACTTACTTCATTCTTCGCCGGTCAGTACTTTTCCGGTGTACACTTCACACTGGTCTAGTTGGTCTTTTACGCCTCATGACACCAAGCCTGTGTCGTCAAATTGGTCTGAGCCGTGTCCTTCAGCAGAAGATACTACTGAGCCCTTGGCCTTGCCTTGGATTGAAGAAACTGAAACCAAGCCTCTGGTTCAAGTTTTGTCTAGTGAAATTAAGCCATCTATGGTGGTATGCTTTTCTTAATCCTTATATAAATGTTGAATTTTTGTGTAATTGGTTTATATATATGTATGTCTGTATGTATATATATTGAATTTTAGATTGTGGGTATTTGCAGGGTGCAGGGCTTGAAAATTTAGGCAACACTTGCTTCCTCAATGCAGTGTTGCAATGCTTTACGCACACTGTGCCACTAGTTCAAGGGCTTCGTTCATGCAATCATACAATGCCCTGTGAAAGTATGATTCTATGCTTCTATTGTGCTTTTTTCATTTTGTTGTATAAATAGTAACACGTTTTAGTTAGGGTTTTGGTTAACAAATGTGAGTTTTTCTTTTTTAATTTGTTTATTGAGATTTGGGTTCATGGTTTTGGGTAGCTTAGTTGAAAATTGATTTTGGAAGTTGCAGTTGCAGGTAATAGTGAGGGGTTTTGTGTAATTTGTACTCTGCGTCACCACATGGAACTTTCACTATCTTCTACTGGTGGAATTGTCTTGCCACTGAAACTCGTCGATAATTTGAGCTGTATCCTCTTTGAGCGCTCTTTATAATTATGTGACCTTTTTATCTTATACAGTATTGATATGTTTTGTGTATCTTTAAATTGTGATAAAACTGGGTCTAAGGTAGTTCCTGTTTTTGTGCTTGTTTGTTTTTCTTCTGTTTTTAGGAGTATGCGTTTACATGGTTTTCCTTTTGTGATGAGCCAAATTGAACTATTTAGAACTTCTGGTGGATTTATTACTAGATGGATTTGGTTGTGCCTTGTTTTGGTATTATGTGCTTTTTAAATATCGAGAACGCTTGAGAGTTGTGATGTGCTAGATGGTTGACAAACAATTTGTCCAAATTTGGTGTCACTGTGTTTCTTGACCTTTAAATTACCAGATTTTTCGTCTAACTTTCGGAGATTCCAACAAGAAGATGCTCATGAGTTCCTGCAGTGCTTGTTGGATAGACTTGACAGCTGTATTCAGTTGAATACAAATGATAAAACTTCATCTTCACATGATGACAACTTTGTGAAGCAGGTTTTTGGTGGTCAGCTCATCAGCAAAGTACGAAATTGATATTGAAACACTTTTTTGAACATTTCTTTCAATGTTGGTGTTCTAAATTCGTTTTTGGCAAGTTTAAATTAACGTGATTTTCTATTTTCTATTGACCAGTTAGGGTTTTTGAATTTCAGCTACGATGTGGTAATTGTGGTCACTGTTCTGATACTTATGAACCCCTGATTGACCTAAGCTTGGAAATTGAGGATGTGGATGCCCTTCCAAATGCTCTGGAATCATTCACCAAGGTGGAAAAGATCGAAGATCCAGAGACAAAGTTTACATGTGAAAACTGCAAGGAAGAAGTGTCAGTAGAGAAGCAGCTTATGCTGGACCAGGCCCCGTCAGTTGCTGCATTCCATCTAAAGAGGTTCAAGAATAATGGGTCTTATGTTGAAAAGATTGACAAGCATGTGCAGTTTCCGTTGGAGTTGGATTTGCTGCCATACATTAATGGCAATCAGAGTGATAATGTGAGTTTCTGTGTATCGTTATTTATTAATTTTCAGCCTCAATATTTTATAAACAAGTCGTGTATATTGTAACTTCATGCAGCCAATGCCTTAATACTGGCTGATTTGACTGCCCATGTATAAAGATTGAGGCAAACTAGCTAATGATCCAATTCAAAAATTATGACTCTCTTGTTATTTGCCTGAGTCTTTGAGCTAATGATATATAGTCAAGTGTTAAATTCAATAGTAAAATTATTTGGTCTTGAAGTTTTTGACAAGTTGATTGATAGTGTGAGTTATTAGGAAATTCGCATTTCTCGTTGCCTATACCGGTATAGCCAGTTGTAGTGCTGACAATGTATGAGCTTGAATATCTTTGGTTATGTTCATGTTGGTGGGCAGATACTAATATCTCATTCTCTCATAGGTGAACTTGAAATATGATCTATATGCAATTGTTAAGCATATTGGATTCTCATCTACTTCCGGGCATTACTATTGCTTCATTCGCTCCAGTCCAGACACATGGCACAAGTTAGATGATTCTAAGGTAAATCTTTTGTCAATATATATTTGAGTATTGCAATTCAGATGTTCTTTGTGAATTTGAGACTGCATTTTTTAGTGTATATGCAAAACTTTTGGCCCTTAAACAAGAACAAAAATCAAACAGAAAAGAAAGAAGGAAAGGGACAAATAAAATGAAAAGGACTTTCGTCATCTACTGGTGATTTGGCTACTTGGATTTTATTTTTCTAGCCTGCTTAGGTTAGGCCACATGTTATCATATTTTTCCTTACTCTAGCCTTACAAAGTTTCATTACTTTTCATACGGATCATGTCATTTTTCCTAACCGGATCACCTAGTGGTCATCTTTGCAAGTACCCAAGTCATCTTAGTTGATTTTATTTTATTTTCTCCAATATGTGGCAGTTCAACACTATCACGAATTTGCTATTATATCATTTCTAGTCATGACACTCATCGATCTACCATTATATCCTTTTCCCCATTACATTATGCATATGCTGTTTCTAGTTGCCCAACCTTGACCAAGGCACTGTCAACAGTTTCTGTCTTATCCTAAATAGTCTGTCATAGCTAATTACTGTAAAATTTTCTAAGCTGCTGATTTTTTGGACTTCAATATTTTTGTTTTTTTTGGTTTTGGCTCAAGTACCAGAGTGTCTTCCTCAGTTATCTGAAATGATTCAAACTTTTTTCTAATGTTATGATCTTAAATTATGATAATGTGATCCTAGTAAAGTTGGAAATTTTGTTCTCTGCATTCTATAGGAGGATTTAGGTTTTGATACCGATTAAGTGCAACAAAAATTTGTAGTCTTTTCCCTAGTTTTTTTTTCTTTTTTCTTTTCCATTTTTAACAATTTATTTATTTTGCCTAATAATAACATCCTGACTTGGAGAAAAGATATTAATGTGTTGACTGGCTTCTTGAAGGTTACAAGGGTTCGAGAAGATTATGTGCTTTCTCAAGAGGCCTACATTCTTTTCTATGCCAAACAAGGGACACCCTGGATTTCAACTTTCATGGAAACAGAAAAGCCCTTCTTTGATCCACAGATATTCAACACTTCACCCAAGTCAGTGTTAGATAATGTGGATCACAATTGCACAACGTCGCCTAGTGCAGCAAATAGCCATAATCATGAAGCCAATGAAACCAGATATACTACAAGCGGAATTCATATAGAGTCTGTCAGTGAATCCGGACATGAAGGTATTGCAGTAGATGACTCTGACACTCACGGAATGCACACTCCAGTATCAGTCGGGATTCATAGTGCTTCTGGTGAGACCTCTGGTGCTGAGAAAACACGTACCCTCTCCCCTCTAGATGAAAATAATTTCACTAAGAAGTCCAATGAAATGAAGCACAATGTCATCAGTCCTCAAACGCCGCAAAGGTCTCCAAGTCCTGAAATATATGCAGAAGAGCCTCCAGGTAAATTCGTGTACCATATCTCAAGTCCGTTCCAAGATAACAAAATGGTAATGAGAACTAACTTTAAATGGAATAACATTTGCAGAAGCGAGTTATTCTATCCCAATTAGTCATCTGAATTTAAAGCAGAAGACATCTTGCAAAAAACCATTAAACAAGGATCTGGAGGATCCGGAGAGAAAGGAGGCTTATAGAATGCTGAGAAACATGAGCGGTTCAAGGAAAGTACAGTTGCTAGCGGCCATGAAGGGGTCTTATAGTGAGGGTTCTCTAAACAAGAAGCGCAGAAGAACAGGGTTGTCTCATTAAAGAGGTGTGTTTGTTGTAATCCCAATCTCAGTTTCTTTCGTGCAACTTGTGGCTGCTGGAGATTTTGCTCAACAGGTGCGAAATTTAGCTGAAAATATTTGGTCATCGTGTGTCTTACGAAGTAGATTTTACTGGATATTTTATTTAACAGAAAATTTTATTTTGCTCTTGAACAAACAACATTTTGTGCTACCGAGCTGCAACCATCTAATGTGGTTCGTAGTTTCAACTAGCCATGTTTGTTTATAATTCCGGTTGATGTAAAGGTTAAAGGGTGCATTAGATTGTTCTAGTGCTAATCTTGTAATGAAGAGAGGTGTTTAGATCATGAACCAGACTGAAATTTTCTATGTGCAACTAATGCAGCAGGAAAGAAAAATTAGGTTTTGGATGAAACTATTTGCATGACAAAATTGTATGATGCATGCGGTAACGTTCTAAAGTGACCTAATTTTTGTATTCTCTTTGTCTCATATTAGTTGTTCACTTTCTTAACTTTACTGGCCTTCAAATACTTGTCGAGTTTCAAATCCCAATACAAAATTGTACAAGCTTCTTCCAAAGCATACGACTTTTTGGTGGAAACGGGAAGATGGTCCGATGATACTTTATCTGATGATTGTATAAGTAAGTTGTAGGATAGGTTATAAGCATACGACTTTCTAGTGGAAATGGGAAGATGGTCAGATGATACTTTATCGGATGATTGAATAAGTAAGACGTAGGATAGGTTATAGAACAGAAAAAAGAATGATAAATAAAAAAATTCTTGATTAGGTCATGAATCTAATTTTTAATATAATCTTATATTTTCTTAAATTATTTTTTTTCATTAACTTCAGAAATCAATGATTCCATTAAAAATTATAATTATACTATATTATTAAAGCGCAAAATTTTGAAATGCGTGCAAAGGGATCTTCCACATGAATCGGATAAACCCATGTCTTTCTCAACCAGATCAATCCATTTGAATTAAAAAAATAAAATAAAAAAGCTCATAGAGACTTCTTAATCTTTAATTTAAGCTCTTGTTCTGGAGTTTTTTTCAATTGGATTATTTATCTTTTGGGATAAACGAAAGCTACTAGCATACGTATTTTGAAATACAAGTAGTATCTAGCTTTCACCCGAAAGCAACCTAATGTCTCAACCATGAACCTAAATAACCATTCATGCGAAGAGAACCAGGTAAGAAGTTGCTTTTCATAGGTGCTAATGGATTCAAATGAACCGAGTTGTTCATGAGCACATTGGGCTCAGCCGAAAGTTGTTTTTAAGCAAATGAGCGGAGTTTGATTTCGATTTTCAGATTCTTTTAATAAATGAGCCGAGTCTAAGTAATGGTGGACTTAGTTTGTTTATGTCCGAGAACATGACCTCGTATAAAATTCATATACATTAAAATTCTTATACATAATTAAACACTTAAATTGAGTTCTTTATCTAATAATATTTCAAGTATTACTTTTATTTTTCATTTGATTGTAAATAATTTTTAACATATAATAGAAATATAAAGGATAAATTACTCTGACCTCCCTTGAGGTTTTGTATAATTACTTTCATATTAAAGTTTATGTAAATTTACTCTGACCTCCCCTGTAAGATTAATATTACACTAATATTTTTGTGCATTTACTAAAGTAGACATAACTTTAGTGTTTTAAACTGAGTAATTTATGTTAAAATAACCTAACCAATTTGCATGAGAAGGGATAATGATGTTTTGAGTGGTGTCAAATGAGGGATATTTAAATGATAGGAGGTCATTAGACATGAAAATGATAAATTACTTCAGTTTGAAACACTTAGGTTAAGGGTACTTTACAATATGCACAAAAATGTTAATGTAATGTTAATCTTGTAGGGGAGGTCAGAGTAAATTGACACAAAATTTAATTTGAGAGTAATTATATAAAACCTTAGGGGAGGTCAGAGTAATTTACCCAAATATAAAAGTATTGAACGAGCGTGGTGAGTTTGAAGACAAGCCTTGAACCAATTAATTAATTTTTTCTTAAACGTGTTGAGTTTTTCAGATTTATGAGGAGGCAAGCCTGATTTTGTCACGAATTCGAGCCGAGCATATAAACAAACCGAATCCAAACCACTCAAAACTCTGACTCCGATCCTTTGTAGCCCTAAGCATCTACTTTACTTTCAGGTGTCGCATAGATTTGAACTTGGTAAATTAATATGCTTATTTCAATGTAGCTTGTAACCTTTGCTTAGTGTAGTTGTTCACTTAAAATAATGTATCAAACTTGTACTAGCTAAGGTTATCAATAGTTGAACTAGTGATCTATTAAGAATGTAACAAGAGGTCATTTTACATTGTATGCTTCAAGTTCAAGAATTTGTAATTGGTTGTATTTTTTAGTTTTTTTTTTTTGATAATCGGTGTAGGTCATTTTCTACATCAGGCCCACCATACAAAATCAGCACTGGATCAACATACATTAATAAGCCTAAATAGAAAACAAGGCCCAAAATATAAAGCCCATTTCAGGATAAAAGCTATTAAAAGATGACCGTTTCAATATGCACAATCAAAACTAATATAGGCTTTATTATGACAGTTTTACAAAATATTAAACTTGTATTTAATGTAGATATATTGTCTTTAGTATGTCTTAAAATCCATTTATGAGGGTAGGACTAAGTTCATGTATAAAAGGAGTGAAAAAGAAAATGAAAAGGATCCAAAATTGCTCCCATTCTTACTGATTCTTGAAATCTTCATTGTTATCTTGCCATTTATCTATTACTTTGCTTCTGTTTAAATGATAAAAGTCGAAATTCGTTCGGCAATTGCGAACGGGTTTACACTTTTTGGCACCGTCTGTGGGCACCGAAGGTTATAGACATAAGCTACTAGATTAATGGCGGGAGAAACTACAACGCAATTAGGAGACACAATTGTTATTCTTTAACGTCTGGAGGCCCTTGAAAAAGAAAATCAGGAACTAAGACAAAGGTTGGATCAGTCCGAACATCCAGAATTGCCTGTAGCAGGACGTCGTAATAACCCCGGTGTTGAAGAGGAGGACAATCATCATGAAACAAGTTCAGTATATCGTACAACAGATCATACTCGTACCCAGCCACTCGCAGATGAGACGAAGTCAACAATCGGGCAGTTCCACTCGATATGGTGACCAGGCTTTAGAAGATCGTAGACGAACAAGTAAAAGATCTCAGAACACAATCACCAGCTGATCTAGCCATCGAGATGACATCGAAAATTATTAAGTCCCCGTTCAGCACTGAAATACAACAAGCAAGAAGGCCAGATAAATTCCGAATGCCAAAATTCATTATGTTTGATGGGACGCGGGACCCAATTGAACATCTATTTCATATGGAGCAGATGATGACTCTTGACATGGCTGATGATACGCTGATGTGCAAAGCTTTTTCCACAAGCTTAATGGGCCCGACCCTGTTGGTGGTTCGATCGATTCTTTCCAAACTCTGATGGAAAAGTTTCTAGCCCAGTACTTTGGCAACTGGAAGCAGAAGAGGACCATCTCTAATCTATTCACGAAGAGGCAAGCAAAAGGCGAAACATTAAAGAATTTCCTATCCATATTCAATTTGGAAATGGGAATGATACCCAGTTGTGATCAACCAGCAGCAGTGGAAGCTTTCAAGGTGGCTATCGAACAAGGGACCAGCTTTCATAGATCCTTAGTGAAGTCAACACTCCTCAACATGGGCCAGCTGAATTCACGGGCACAGGGATATCTGAGATTGGAGGAAGATGAACAAGAAAGGGGTCATCGTTCGGCTTTGGTCAGTGTGGAAAGCAAGACAAAAGAAAGGATAATCAAGAAGGCGGATAATGCGAGCAACCAACGATCAGCTCCGTATAAGCAACAGGATAGGAGACCAAGGTATGACATACCAGAAACTCCGCTCCGAACAACCTTAGCGAAGTTGTATAACGAGAATAAGGCAAAAGGTATCTTTCGCCCACCATTTCCGCTGAGAACGCCACCAGAACAACAGGACCGATCGAGGCACTATGCTTTCCACAATGACTTTGGCCATTTAACCAATGAGTGCATATATTTGAGGAGGCAAGTTGAGACCTTGATAGCCAAAGGAGATTTGAAGGAGTACGTGGACAATGGAATGAAAAATTTTAATCGCCCGAAGCCCAATAAAATTGTGGGCGGACAGTCGGTCAAAATCATTGACACGATCCATGGAAAACCAGAGAACGATGAGGAAAGCCGTTCGGTTCAGCGTTCATGAATGCGTAATGCCAACAAGATCCGAAGGGTTGGGGAGGTGAATGTAATTCGGAACTACCCAACGCCTACAATATCATTTACCCAGGAGGACTTAAGACGTGTACAACTACCACATGAAGATCCACTAGTAATTTCGATCATAATTTCAAGCTCTTTAGTTAAAAGGGTGTTAGTTGATCCAGGTAGCAGCACGAACATCTTGACCAAATCAGCCTTTGAGAAAATCGGCATCAGCACGGAGTTGATCAAACCGACCGCCAGTCCATTGGCCGGTTTCGATGGAAAGAGAATTTGCCCGATCGGAGTGCTGAATTTACCTGTAACAGCCGCAAAACGAACATTAACAGAAAAATTCATGCTGGTGGACGTACAACCTTCTAACAATCTGATTATGGGAAGAGGTTAGATTCACCGAATGTAAGGAGTTCCTTCTACTCTGCATCAGGTGATGCGGTGTGTTGATCCTTCAGGGAAAGGATTTGTTGACATTCAAGGCGATCAAGTGGTGGCGAAAGAGTGCTACGCCATTGTCACCAAAATTTTGAAGGGTGAAAGTTCCGAACGAAACTTATAGCAATTACCGAACCTCCATGATCAGACTGACGATGATGAGAAGACCGAAGAAGACACCATCACAATAGATCTGATCGTCGGGAGCAAAAGAAGGACCACCCGAATAGGAAGATGACTGAATTCTGATGAAATGAACAACTTGATTTCTATGCTGAGATCAAATATTGATGTTTTCGCTTGGGAGCACAACGACATGCCCGGGGTTGATCCAACAACCATGATGCATACTTTAAATGTTTATTCCGACGTTCAACCCGTACGGCAACGACCCAGAAGGATCGGAATCGAATGAGGAAAGTTTGTAGCTGAAGAGGTTAGCCGATTACTAGAAGCTGGTTTTATCAGAGAAGTTCATTATCTTGATTGGTTGTCTAACGTTGTCGTCGTACAAAAGAAGAATGAGAAGTTTCGAATGTGTGTGGATTTCACCAACCTAAATAAAGCTTGCCTGAAGGACAATTTTCCATTACCTAAGATTGATCGCATGATCGACGCAACAACAGGGTTCGAACGGCTCACTTTCCTGGATGCATATTCGGGTTACAATCAAATCCCAATGAACCCAAAGGATGAGGACAAAATGGCGTTAATCACTGAACGAGGGACCTATTGTTACAAGGTCATGCCGTTCGGTCTCAAAAATGCAGGTGCAACTTACTAGCGACTGATCGACAAGATTTTTAAGACCCAGATTGGCGACATAGTGGAGGCTTACATTGATGACAGGTTGTTAAAAGCCAACGTAAGGATGATCACCTCAAGCACTTGGAGGATGTGTTCGCATCCTTGCGATCGCATAAAATGAAGCTGAATCCGGAGAAATGCACTTTTGGTGTGTCTTCCGGACAATTCTTGGGACATGTAGTTAACAAAGATGGAATCAAAGCAAGTCCCGCACAAGTTCAAGCATTGCTCGATATGAAGGCACCTCAGTCCCCAAAGGAAATCCAGGTGCTTACAGGGAGATTAGCAGCTCTAAGCCGGTTCATCTCCAAATTATCAGATAGATGCAAGCCGTTCTTCGATGTGCTGAAGTCTAAGAAGACGATGGTTTGGGGAGAGAAACAACAAGATTCGTTATATCAATTGAAGCACTATATGGCGAAACCACCAATCCTGATGGCACCCAAAGATCAAGAGTCCTTATTTCTCTATCTAGCAATTTCTTCGAACGCTGTCAGTTCAGCGTTAGTACGAGATGATGGGAGCAAGCAACACCCAATTTATTATGCAAGCAAAACATTGTTGGATGTTGAGAAAAGGTATTCGAAGACAAATAAGATAATCTTAGCTTTGGTTCAGGCCAAACGAAAGTTACGACATTATTTCGATTCCCATCTGATCAAAATTCCAACAACATTTCCGATCAAAACGATTTTATCCAAACCTGACTTTTCTAGACGAACGACAAAGTGGTCAATAGAATTGAGTATGTTCAACATTACCTATGAACCATGAACGTCCATAAAAGGTCAAGCTGGAGCAGATTTCCTTCTTGAATATGAAGCAACCAAAGATGAGTTCTACAGTGAAAATCCAAGGTGGGAGCTGTATGTGGATGGATCGGTAAATAACCCGGGGGCAGGTGTTGGGATCGAGCTAATATCCCCGGAAGGCACCAAGTTGCAGTAATCAATAAAATTGTGTTTTGAAAGTTCAAATAATGAAGCTGAATATTGTAAATGCACAAAATTGCACAACACAAGAGAGAATACTCTTATTAATTTTTGATTTTCTTTATATACATTATCCTAATGGGCTTTAGGCCCATTGGGGCAATAAGGCTTGGATTACATCATCCTTACATCACTACTTTAGTTTACAAAAGAAATTTAACAATCAAATGGGCCTGACTACTGGGCTTTACAAGAATCTTACTGGGCCATCAGCCCGATGGGCCTGGTACTTGATTGACTCAATCGGGCTCGGACATTTCCACCCTTACACAAGCCCACTTCTTTTTGATGGGCTGTCGGGCGATCAGGCCCATTAAAAAGAAGGAAGGGCGGAAAAATGAATACATCACCCCTGTCGGGGTGATGTGGCTCACTCAATTAATGCGATACTTGTATAATCATTGCAATATTCGAAACCTGCAATCTGGATGGCCTCGATTGGTGAGAAAGGAGGCTGATGAGGCGCACGTGAAGCGAGGTGACGCTTCGCTTCCCGAGCGCACGACTTTTCAGGCGTCTCTGAGACTCTTATAAATATTGACTATAATGTTGAAGATTCATCCCGTTTCATAACTTGGAAATCTCAGAAAACTCTCTGCACCTGAGATCTTTACTTATCATTGCCAGAGTCTACCTCCTCTCCCAGGAAAGCGTCCGAACCCTTTTCGGGATTCATCTTAGAGTAAGTTATTTCTTTTCATCTTCGTGTCTTTCTTTTCAAGATGTCTGATAGCGATGATACCCGGTCGGGTAGCGACCGTGTACCCTCCTCTGTAGACCCGGATGCCTCCCTTAGTTCACCCTCAGTGGAGGTGGCTAAGACAATTGTGTCTAGTCCACCGGAAATTAACCAGAATACCGCAGCAGCTGGGGATCTGGCTGCAGGGGGCTCGGGAGATCAATTTTATGCCGACCCCCTTCCTCCTATGAATAGGGTAGAGACGGTATTAAAAAAGTAAGGGTCAAATGCGGGGTACCGGATGGGGTGATTATTAAAAACTACACTAAAAAGTATGATTTCAGGAAGGGTGAGGGGGTTTTGGACCACCAGATTCAGTTGTCGGCCTTTCACCTTCAGGTCCTTAGGTTCCCGATCCAGCCCTTTTTCCTTTATGCCTTAGCTACCCTGGGTCTGGCCCCGCTTCAGGTGGGGCCTAACTTCTTCAGGGTCTTGGCTATGATCTTGATAATCAATCGGGATCTGAGCCTAGATCTTGGACTGGCGGAACTTCTATTCTGTTACAAAATACAGGCCCAGAAGGACTGCAGAGGCCAGTACAATCTTTTTCCTTTGAGTGGGAGGAAGATTTGTGATGGCACTGAAAAGTCCAACAAAGGGTGGAAGGAAAGAATGGTATTGGTGAGCGGGAATTGGAGGCTCCCAAGCTCGTTAAGATTCAAAGTCCCTAAGGAGTTTGACCGACCACTATTCCCTTCATTCAAGCCATTCCATAGGGGGTCATGCTACTGCGATCAGTGTAATGATAAGTTAGGCCTCCATGTGCTTGAGTTTCTGAGAGCACCTGATGAATTTAAAACTTCAAATTATATCAGAACCCGTTTTGAAATGCTTAAATCAAAAATTTGGGGATAGCCCTTGAGGATGTGTAATAGTTTCCTGATGGGTTCTACTTTGCAGGCCCTGTCAACAGAAATGCTGAGAATCCCGCAGGCAGTGTTAAAAAAGAAGGCCAAGCGAGCAATCGGCCCTCAAGTGGTAACTCCAACACCGGGTGAGGATCAAGGCGGGCAGGGGTCACAAAGTGCTCCAACTCCCCCATCCGGGCCCATTCTTCTGCCACCGGTGGAGAACATCTCGGTAACTCCACCTTCACCGATGGGAAACGTTCAAACCAATCAGACTTCTCCTTTAAGATCAGATGAGGTTGTTCGACCTTCAGGGGATGTTCCCACTCCTGAATTTCGGTTGGTCGAAGGGGAATCGAGCTTGACGGGGACACGACATCCCCAGTCAGAGGAAAATCTACCCAACCGGTCTGTCAGGCCCCATACAACCACAAGGTCGTCTCCCATCGTACTAGATGACAGTGGGGTTGCGACTGAAGTGGAGCGACCCGTTCCATGGGCGTCGAAGATTACACTTCCGGGCGATGACTTTCTGGTTGCAGGGCACGCGACCATTGACAATAATGTTGCCCTTCGGTCAATGGGTTCCCAGATCTGGACACCCATTGACCGAAAGAGGTTGAGAACGATTGATCGGGAGGAGCTGGCCCTGACAGGTCCAGAAATAGCTATGAAGGTACTACCTCAACCTACAACTTCCTCAATCGTACTTTATTTATTTCTTTATCAGGATAACACTTCTCCTTTTGGCAGATGCTCTATCTGACCCAGGCCTATAATGCATAAATGGAGGAGGACACCAAGTTGCTCCAGAAGTCCAACGAGCTTCTGAGGCTGAAGGAGGACTCCCGGATGAAGGTTGCCACCCAGCTGTCCATATCCAATGAAAAGTTGGATGAGCAAACCCAGAGGGCTATCGCTGCAGAGCAGCAGCTTCGGGCTGCTCAAGACAAGATTAAATAAATGAAGGCAGTCCGGCGGGCCCTTTTTGCTGAAACGGAGGCCTTAAAGGCTGAGAATACGAGCCTGAAAGCTAACAATGAGAGCTTGACGACCTCCAATTCAAAGCTCTTATAGGAGAGGGCAGAGATCGAGAACCTCCTTGCCGTGGAGAGGTCGGTGGTGGAGATGTGCCACCGGGGTGGAAACGAAATGTACAAGCATTTCTGTGAAACTTCTCAGTACCGAATCGGGTTCGGTTGGAGGTCATGTTTCAATGATATGCAGAAACCCGTCGAAGAAAGGACTTTCGCCTCGGTGGAGGAACTGGACGAGAGTTTGGGCATTGCTTCTCCGTACGCCGATCCAGTTGGTGGTCCAGATGACGTTCGTTTTTGCGAGTTCCTCACCAAGCCTCTCCCAGGGACAAGCATCACTGCCCCCTCTGATCCTCCTGTTCTTGATGGGATCATTGTTCCAGTGAATCCCAATGAGTCGGGCACCAGTGTTGGCCCTTAGGATTTTTGTGTTTATAAGACATATTGTAAGCCTTGGCCACTGGGGCCCATTTTGAATGAAGGACCACAGTTTTTGTCCGCTTAGTTTATTTTTGCCAATTTTGTGATAAATTTAGTATCAGTGTTTCGTCTTCGGGCACTTCATGCCATGCGACAAATAATGCAACACTTGACTTGCTTTTGAAACTATGGTCTCTTCAGGATCTGTGCTGTGTCTTTCGGGCACTTTAGGCTATGCGAAAGGCAATGCAACACTTGGTTTGTCTTTGGAACTTTGATCTCTTTAGGATCTGTGCTGTGTCTTCGGGCACTTCAGGCCATGCGAAGGACAATGCAACACTTAGTTTGTTTTTGGAACTTTGATCTCTTCAGGATCTGTGTTGTGTCTTCGGGCACTTCAGGCCATGCGAAGGACAATGCAACACTTAGTTTGTTTTTGGAACTTTGATCTCTTCAGGATCTGTGTTGTGTCTTCGGGCACTTCAGGCCATGCGAAGGATAATGCAACACTTAGTTTGTTTTTGGAACTTTGATCTCTTTAGGATCTGTGTTGTGTCTTCGGGCACTTCAGGCCATGCGAAGGACAATGCAACACTTAGTTTTTTTTTCGAACTTTGAATACACAACACATATTTTTATGATTTATTTTGCCATAATAACGATTTTTACTGATCAGGTACTATAGCCTTTTTACAAAAAGATCAAAGTAAAAATAAGACTTGGCATATTAAGGGTAGTACCTCTTCAAGCGAGAGGCGTTCTGGGAGTTTGGTTCCATTCCGCCATCAATATTCCTTCAGACTCGGTATGCTCTGCGACCGATGACTTCGGTGATGGTGTACGGGCCCTCCCAAGGCTCTCTGAGCTTGCCTACGAGCCCGATTTTGTGCCTAAGGACCATGTCCCCGACCTGGAACTCTCTTCTTTTGACTCTTTGATTGAAGTGGTTCCGGACTTGCTGTTGGTAGGCGGCCAGCCTGATCCCGGCAGCCTCTCTTCTTTCATCCAGAAGATCAAGATTCTGAGCCAAGTGCTGGTTACTTGGTCCATCAATCCAGGCTTCGCTCTGGAGGGTTGAAACCCTGATCTCTGTCGGAATCACAGCTTCAGCACCGTACGCCATGGCAAATGGGGTCTCTCCAGTGGGTTGTCTGGAAGTCGTTCTGTACGACCATAGAACTTCAGGCAGTTTCTCCAGCCAGGCCCCTTTTGCTTATTCAAGTTTTTTGGCCAGGGTGTTGAATATAGTTCGATTTGTCCTTTCCGCCTGCCCGTTCCCTTGCGGGTAGCCGGCGGAAGACGTGTTCTGGTTGATACCATGTTCGGCAAAGAATGCCCCAACCCCTTTGTTGTCCAAATTTGTTCCGTTATCCATCATGATCGTCCTCGGTAGCCCGAATCTGCATATTATGTTGGTCCATATGAATTTGATGACGTGGCTACCTTTGACGGTGGGATAGACTACGACTTCCACCCATTTGGTGAAATAGTCAGTTGCCAGAAGGACATACGCATTTGACCGGATCGCTTTCGGGAGGGGTCCCACTATATCCATTCCCCATCGGGCGAATGGGTGTGGTACTATAGTGGGATGCAAAAACTCAGGTGGCCGATGGATAGCATCCCTGTGCATTTGACAAGGCTTGCACCTTCGGACGTGCTCTTCGGCATCCCGTGATAGGTAGGGCCAGAAGTACCCTTGAGATAGTATCTTATGGGCAAGGGATCTGCCGCCGGAGTGGTTTCCACAAGCCCCACTGTGAACTTCCTGCATCACTGCTCTAGATTCTGACGGTGTAATACATCTCAGGTAAGGACTGGAAAAAGACTTTCGGTAGAGTTGCCCGTTGATGATCGAGTACCGGGCTGAATTCCTCCTGATCTTGTAAGCTTCAGCTTTGTTTTCGGGAAGAGTTCCATTTCGCAGGTAATCCATCAGGGGATCCATCCAGCTGGGCTCCCATGGGATAAACATTACTCGTTCGGGCTCCTGAATACTGGGCCTCTGAATAAAATCCACCAGTGCAACCCGGGTCAGGTCTTCTCCGGCCGAGGATGCCTGATTGGCCAGGTGGTCAGCTTCAGAGTTTTCGCTCCTGGGGATTTGGGTGAAGGTTATCCTTTGAAAACTTTCTGCCTCTCTCAAAACGAGTGCCCGATACGACTCCATTTTCGGATCCTTCGTTTCGTACTCTCCGTTGATCTGACGGACAACCAGCTGAGAATCACTGTGTACTACTAAGGACTGAATCTGGAGGCTTAGGGCTATCCTCAATCCGGATACGACGGCCTCATACTCTGCCTCATTATTTGTGGCTGGGAACTGTAGTTACACTGACATATGAAGGCGTGTCCTATCAGGTGTTAAGATTTCTAAACCAATTCCTGATCCAGAAGAACTGGCTGATCCATCCACAAAAATCTTCTATGTGCCCAGTTCGCTTTTCTGGCCAGGCTCTTCAGTTTCACTTTTGAGCAAAAAGTCCGTTACTGCCTGTCCTTTAATGGAAACCCGGGGTATGTATGTCAGATCGTTTATGCCCAACTCGATGGCCCACTTAGAGATTCGCCCTGAGAGGTCAGGCTTTATACATAATAACCCGTAGGGGTGTAGCTGTTGGGACGACGATCGGGTGGGCTTCAAAGTAATGCCTTAGCCTTCTCTTGGCATTCACTAGTGACAGAATTAGCTTTTCTTGCCTACTGTATCTGGTTTCTGCCTCAACCAGGGATTTACTGGTATAGAATATTGGCATTTGAAGGTTCCCGTCCTCCCTGATGAGGGCGGCGCTGGTTGACGCAGAAGATACTGCTAAATATAGGTATAAGACTTCATCGGGAGTTGGTGTGGACAGGATGGGGGGCATGGTCAAGTACTCTTTTAACCTCACCAGGGCATCCGATTGTTCAGGACCCCAGATTTCTCATTTCTTCGCTTTTATTTCCTGAAAGAATGGTCGGCATCGATCAGTGAGTCGTGAAATGAATCTGTTAAGTGCCACCACTCTTCCCGTCAGGACTTGAACGTCTTTATGTATCCGGGGCTCCTTCATTTCTATCAGGGCCCTGACTTGTGTCGGGCTGGCCTGGATCCCGGTCCGGTCCACGATGTGCCCCAGGAACTGTCCAGATGATACACCAAAAGAGCATTTTGCTGGGTTAAGCTTCATACCATGTGACCTGAGGGTGGCAAACACTTGGCGCAGGTGGGTGAGATGGTCCTCCTTCTTTCCGCTCTTGACCACAGTGTCATCGATGTAGGCTTCGATTACTGTACCCATCATACCTTTAAAGATCTTGTTGACCAATCTCTGGAAAGTAGCACCTGCATTTTTCAGTCCGAAAGGCATAACTTTAAAGCAGTATGTACCTGTTTCAGTAATGAATGAGGTCTTTTCTTCATCCGTCGGGTTCATTTTGATTTGGTTGTAACCTGAATAGGCATCCAGAAAAGTTAGACGATCATAACTAGCGGTAGCATCAACCATCTGGTTAATCTTTGGGAGTGGAAAGCTGTCCTTCGGGCATGCCCTGTTTCGGTCGGTAAAGTCAACGCAAACCCTCCATTTGCCGTTCTTCTTCTGCACAACCACTACGTTGGCAAGCCATTCGGGATATATGACCTCCCTGTTGAGACCAGCCTGGAGCAATCTAGATACCTCATCTACTATAATTTGGTTCCGATGTGCCCCCATGCGCCTTTGCTTTTGCCTGATTGGTCTGACATTTGGGTCAACATGCAATGAGTGTTGCGAAACATCGGGTTCGATCCCTGGCATGTCTGTATGCCCCTATGCGAAGACGTCAAAGTTGTCCTGCATCAATTGTGTTAGTTCCTTGAATTCAGGATCGGTGAGGTTTGTACCTGCAAAAATAACTTTTTCCGGGCTGTCGGGCACAACACATACCGACTGTAGTGGTTCGACCGCAATTGGGGTGCCCGGATCCCCCTCATTTAATTGCTATTCGGAACCTGAGCTTTGCTCCTTGGAGCGGGGTGTCACTGGGGCCTGCACCTTCCGGATCTCTTTAAGGGTAACCGCATAACATTCCTTGGAGGCCACCTGGTCGCCTTTGACATCAATAGTACCTATACCGTCGGGGCTTAAACATCTCATGACCTGGTGAAGAGTCGAAAGCCCGCCTTGCATTCGGTGAATCCATCCCCTTCCCATGAGCAGATTATATGAAGGTTTGACATCTACCACAACGAATGTCTCGTTTAGGGTCCTATGAGCGACATACACCGGTAACTGAACTTCCCCGATCGGCTCGATTTGCCTACCGTCAAAACCTGCGATGGGGCACCGGGATGCCACAACTTCAGATGGATTGATTTTGAGTTTTTCGAAAGCCCATTTTGTGATGATGTTGGCACTACTCCCTGGATCGATCATGACTCTTTTCACAAGACAGTTGGCCACCATTAGGGTCACAACCAGAGGATCTTCATGCGGGGTTTGGACACCCCGAAGATCCGACACCGAGAAAGTGATATACGTTTCCCTTGCTTTGTGGTGGGCCTCACTTATCTCGTTGACTCTTCTCATTTTGTGAGCTTTCCGTAGATAGTTCCGGCGTGATCCTTCGGTCGCTTTGGATGGGGGGCCACTATGAATCATATTAATGACCTTGACCGACTGTGAGTCCGAGGGGTTCCGAGGGGCGCTGAGAGCACGTTGATCGGTCCTTGGTCTGTCCTGTTGGACGTAGTCTCGGAGTTCCCCGCGAAGCAGTAACGTCTCCACCTGTTGCCTTAGATTACGACATTCATTAGTGATGTGCCCGAAATCGCCGTGGAAAGCACAGTGCTTTGACTTGTCCCTTTGGTCAAGCGGCTGTCTCATGGTCGGGGGTTGCTGGAAAATTCCTTTAGCTTTGTTCTCTTGGTAGAGTTTTGTAAGGCTAATCCTCAGGGGCGTCAATCTTTCTTCGAACCTGGGGCGCTTGAATGGTTTTGGGGCTGATGATGCCAGTGGGGCCGATGGTCCAGATGGAGTCGAATGCTTCCGATCGGTCAGTCTATCCCTGGACTGAATCTCAACACTGACCAAGGCTAACCTCCTTTGCCTGATTGTTTCCTCTTCTTCGATTCTCAAATACCCCTGGGCCCTGAAGTTTATCTCCTTAATGCCCGATGGAGGGCGCTTTACTAGAGACTGATGGAACTTAGTTCCCAGAATGAGGGCCATCCTGAATGCCTCAACAACAGAGTGTTGGTCACAGTTATCCACAGAAGAGGATTCGATGTTGAATCGGGATAAAAAACTTTTCAGTGACTCTCCTTTCTCCTGGATCATGGTGAAGAGGCAGGATATGGTCTTCTTTTGTCTCTTGTTTCCATAATACTGGGCGATGAAGAGCCTGGTCAACTGCTGCCAGTTGCCAATGGATCGGGGTGGCTGCTTCCTAAACCATAATAGAGCGGCATCAGCAAGGCTTGTGGAGAACACTTTGCAAAACAGGGACTCGTTCTCAGCGTACAGGGTCATTTTCTGATGGATCTGGTATATGTGCTCTTCGGGGTCCCTTGTGCCATCGTAAGGGGTGAACTGGGGCATAACGAATTTCTTTGGGAAAGGTTCCTGGATAATTTCGTGGACGAAAGGTGACTGTACCAGTTCAGTGGACGCCTGGATGGCCATGTCATCGGTAGATCGGGACCTCAAGTCCCCGAGAACTTTTCTTTGGAATTCATCCATCATTGCTTGAAGTTTCTGGGGGGTTTTGGACTCGTCGGCTGTTGGAGCTTTTCCTGAGCACTGTGAAGACTCGGCATACTCTTCAGGTCTGTCGCTACCCTGTTGGTTCAGAGAATGGTCGACTGCCGCCACCGGAGGGTCAGGTGTAACTACCGGTAGGGCAGCAGGTTGTGGAGCCAACCTCGCCATGAGTTCCGCATTCTGTTTTTCCAAGGCCACATTACATTCCTCAGCAGCTATCAAGCGTTGAAGAATTTGCTCCATGGTCTAGGAACCCTCTGCACAACTGTCCGCAGTGGGTTGAATGTCTGCCTGTGAACGAGTGACTGACATCTTCGTCCGGGGGGGGGGGGTAGTGAGTGGAGGTTTTTGAAGGCGGTGGAAGATCTTTTTTGCTTAACAGACAGACTCAGTTTTTTATTTTTAAGATGGGAAGAAGTAGGCGATTTTACAGATCCCGAAGGGCATTTGAAAAATCAGGAACTCCCTCTGTAATTCCCACAAACGGCGCCAATGTGTAAATGCACAAAATTACACAACACAAGAGAGAATACTCTTATTAATTTTTGATTTTCTTTATATACATTATCCTAATGGGCTTTAGGCCCATTGGGGCAATAAGGCTTGGATTACATCATCCTTAAATCACTACTTTAGTTTACAAAAGAAATTTAACAATCAAATGGGCCTGACTACTGGGCTTTACAAGAATCTTACTGGGCCATCAGCCCGATGGGCCTGGTACCTGATTGACTCAATTGGGCTCGGACATTTCCACCCTTACAAGTATGAAGCCGTTCTGGCAGGTTTAAGGTTGGCAAATGAGCTCCATATCAAGGAATTGACCGTGTTCAGCGACTCACAGTTAGTCGTAAATCAGATCGCTGAGAGTTACATTACAAATGATGAAAGGATGTTGGAGTACAAAAATGCCGTTCAGGAAGAAACACAAAACTTTCAGGTAGTTGCTTTCAAACGAATCCCAAGGGCGAAAAATCATGTGGCTGATCATGTAGCAAATCAAACATCTTCAGCTGGAGACGATATGATCAGGATAATTCCCGTGGATGAATTATTTACTCCATTGATCGGTAAAAAGAAGGAGGTTTGCATGATTCCGTACGAGTCAAGTTGGATCGACCCAATCCTTCAATATTTATTGATCGGTGTTTTACCTGAGGATCGACGGGAATCAATGAAAGTAAGAGCAAATGCTACCAAGTATTCAGTGATTGATGGCTTTTTATACCGTCGACCAATGAATGGGCCTTACCTGCGCTGCTTGACCCCATCTGAAGCACAAGAGGTTCTCAAGCAGTTACATGATGGAACATGTGGATGCCATATTGGGGGCAGATCATTATCTCATAGAGCAATAACACAAGGCTATTTTTGGCCGTACATGATTCGATATGCGGAAGAATATGCGAGAAGATGCGATAAGTGTCAGAGGCATTCGCATATAATCCATCAGCTAACAGAGCTACTCACAGCAATGGCTTCCCCCGTTCCGTTCGCACGATGGGGAATGGATGCGGTCGGACCATTAACAAGGGCAACGTCAAATAAAAAACATGTGCTTCTGGCTACAGATTATTTCACTAAATGGGTCAAGGCCAAAGCTTATGTAAGAATCACACATACTCAAGTGAGTGATTTTATCTTGAATCATATAATATACAGGTTCGGAGTGCCAAAGTACATAATGATGGACAATGGAAAAAATCTTGACAACCAGTATGTTCGGGCATTACTGGACGAGTACGACATCAATCAGAACTTGTCATCTGTCAGCTATCCGCAAGCAAACGAACAAGCCGAGATAACGAACAAAACGATTTTTGCCGGAATAAAAAGAAAATTAGAAGGGATCGAAGGAAAATGATGATGGTTAGATGAATTGCCAAGGGTTCTCTGGAGTTACCAAACAACGCCCCACAAGCCCACTGGATTGACTCCATTCGCTATGGCGTACAGAGTCGAGGCAGTAATCCCGATTGAGTTGGAAATCCCCATAACAAGAACTCATCTCTTCAATCCTGAACAGAACGAAGAAATTCTAAAAATCGAAGGTAATTTCATAGATGAAAAGAGGGAAATGGCCTCAATAAGGTTGGCAGAGTATCATCAAAGGTTGATGAGGAGTTACAACAAAAAAGTGAAACCAAGATCATTTCAAGTGGGCAATCGAGTACTAAGAGTGTTGGCCAGCAGATCAAACAAACTAGACCCTACATGGGATGGGCCGTACACAATTACAGATGTGATCGGCAAATGAGCTTACATATTGGCCGATCAAGATGGAAAACAGATCGAACGAGCTTGGAATGCAATACACCTGAAAAGGTATTTTCAATAAAATTTTTGTTCTTCTTAAATTACGTTCAAAATTTGTATGACAAGATCCGTACGAAATCAATAAAGATATTATTCATATCTTCCCATAATTTTGTTCAAACTATAACAAAAAAAAAAACACATAAAAAGCATAAATAAAATAACTTGGCCAAGATATAAAAGACCATGATAAAAGATGGCACCAAGTTCCTGCTTTCACAAAGACGCATAAAGATGCGCATCAAAAAGTTGTATTCAAAAGAATACGTTATCCTGTTCGAAAGATACTTAAGCACTTCAGTGTCAAAGTTGTATTCGAACGAATACATTACCCTGTTCGAAAAATACTTAAGCACCCCAGTGTCATCTGTTCAAAAACATTAAGCACATCAGTGCCATATGTTCAAAAGTATTAAACACATCAATGCCATATCAAAAACTGTTCAAAAACGCTCACCACAGGAGCACAAAAAATATATATGATTTTACAGACGTTAAAAATTGTTCAAAGATAAAAACTTCTAATCAAGAAGTTGAAAGTTAAATCTCATCAGTGGGTGGCTGCTGGTTCTCCGAAGTAGGAATGGAAGGCTCAGCTGACACTTCATTGGCAGTAGAAGGGACTGCAGAAATATGCTCTGGTCGTTTGGCTGGTATGATACCATGCATAATAAATTGAGCGAAGTCTTTTTCATCTTTGCAAGCCTCAGGTTCTTCATACGGGTGAACGACACCGCAAACAGTATCATGAGCGGTCGGATTATCATATATACGAGCAAGATGGGTCCAATGATATTTGATTATAACAAAATCTGAACCCATCGCAGAATTTAATATCGAAAATACTCACATATCTCCAGTGCATTTCCATACCTCCCCTTCGGCAAACTTCTAAACCAGTTTTCAGAACAGCATTAGAAGTCTCAAGGTTGTGGACCTGTTTCTTCAGATCAGCATTCCGATCAGCTTCCTTCTTATAGAGTTGCTTTAAGCTTTCCACCTCAAGCTCCAAAATCTTCTTCTGCTTCTCATCCAACATGGAGCATTTTTCAGCCCTTAGGTATGCAACATCCATATTTTTTCTCTTATACTCTCCCATCTCAACAGCTTTGCAGAGTGATAAGACATCGAACACAGAATGAAGAAAGAAGAAACGTAATTATTACAAAAAAAATAAAATAAATTTACCTCCAAAATAGAGACAGGAGCCCTTGCCAGAAGCGCGTTCTGATCAACATGCTGCTGAAAGATTTCATCTTTGGGTGGCCACATACCACGAGCAAGAGCCATCAAGGAATCAGGATCAGACATTGCCAGCGATCGGCGATCCAGAACACTGCCATCACTTTTCTCAAACTTGGGGATCCAATCACTTTCAGGATCAAATGATGGAGGAAAGCAGCAGTCTGGAATAGTGTAGCCGCTCACAGATTTGGCCTTCTTCACAAGCTTCTCATGCTTTTCAGAGTCATTTCTTTTTGCATGCTCTGAAGGGGGGCCCAGCTGCAACTTTTTCTGAACGTTACCGCTATCCTCGGTGTTCGTCCTCTTCAGAAGCCCCTTCGTCTTCTTCGGATCTTCGGTCAGATCGATCATTTTATTCTTTCCTTTATCAGAAGACGAGCTGACAGGGGGAGTAGATTTTTGTGCTGCAGCACGCTTGGAGGCTGTAACCGGAATCTCCATCATAGTAGCTTCTGGAGCACTGGCAGCAATTAATTTCAGATTGTGAGAAGTCAAAAGTGATTTGCAGGAAGGAAAAGTTGCAAAGACTTTCTCGTTCAGGTATTCAAGACGTTCGGCTGTATACAAAACACAGACATACGATAAAAAATAAATAAATACACAGTTCAAGTAAAATAGGCGAAATTGGTAAAGTACAAAAAGTACACTTGCCAGGATTTTTGAATCCACACTTCAATTTCTTACAAATACCGAAGGTCCTTGGCAGATGATACGGGCCGGACACATCCACCATCCAATTTCCCCCAATTTTCACCATCTTATCTTTCCATTCCTTCTCAGAAGAAGGATTCCCATCACAAAGTTTCAAGGTTGAATGGGGGTGCAGATGGTACCGACCAGGGTTTTTTCTGATCTGATCGACTTTGTAACAGAGCAGAAAATCACCCAAACCTAAGTTCAAACCTCGTTCGTGATTCAGAACGAGCATTACAGACAAAACCCTGAAGAAATTAGGGTTTACTTGCAAAGGTGTAAGCCCTAAGGAAAAAAAAAATAGTGATAGAAGGGATGTAGGGGAAATCTAAGTACGGCCAAGTGGTGCGCAGAGAACAAGGCTTCACACGGTTCAACTTCTTCATACGATTTGAAGTCTAAATCAGAAGAATACTCAGAAATCGAAACATCTTTGGGTATATCAAACTCTATTCGACATCTATCGGCTAATGACAGTTTACGTAATTGTTTTCGGGAAAGTTTTTGGGGTTTCGATTCAATCAGATTGGGGGCAACCTCAGAGGAATAAACAACAGGGGCGTCATCAACAACCACCTCTAGAGAAGGGGTTCAACTACTGTCACTACTCATGATATTTTGATTTATGAAAGAAAGATGAAGGACGAAAAAGAAAAGTAAGACTAACCTCAAGAGTTTCTTGCTGGAAATCGTCTTCAAAGAGTAAGAGTCTGCACTTGTAAATGGAGAAGAAGTGTTGAAGAAGACGAATGAAGTAAGAAAATAGACGGTTACACATGGCTCTTCGAATTCCCATCCTATTTCAAAAATGCGAAATGGGGTTGGGAATTGGGGGCAAAGTGTAAGCCCATTTTCTACATCAGGCCCACCATACAAAATCAACACTGGATCAACATACATTAATAAGCCTAAATAGAAAACAATGCCCAAAATATAAAGCCCATTTCAGGATAAAAGCTATTAAAAGACGACCATTTCAATATGCACAATCAAAAATGATATAGGCTTTATTATGACAGTTTTACAAAATATTAAACTTGTATTTAATGGAGATATATTGTCTTTAGTATGTCTTAAAACCCATTTATGAGGGTATGACTAAGTTCATGTATAAAAGGAGTGAAAAAGAAAATGAAAAGGATCCAAAATTGCTTCCATTCTTACTGATTCTTGAAATCTTCATTGTTATCTTGCCATTTATCTATTTCTTTGCTTATGTTTAAATTATAAAAGTCGAAATTCGTTCGGCAATTGCGAACGGGTTTACAATCGGGGTGTCCGAGACTTTTGCCCCGACTAATCTACGAGATCCGTGTAAAGCGATCTCTTCATACGAATCGGATAAAACTCGGACTATATCTACAGTCGTGACTCCAACAAATAGTGGTTCAAATCCATAACTCCCATTTGACACTTCAAATTTAAAAGGCTCTTTTGTTGGGTTTGAAGAGATATAAACTTAAGAGATGGTCATGATTTTTGAAAAAGAAAAACTTAAAGAGATGATCACTCCTGCTTTCCTCATTCCCCGAGTCAAATTATAAGGCATGCACACACTTTCACAACCGCTTGTAAAATAATACTTCATCCGTTTCAATATAAGTGTTCATCTTTTCTTTTTTCTCAGTCCCAAAATAAGTGTTCTATTTAAAAAGTCAAAATATTTTATTTTACTTCTTTACTAATTTACTCATATCTTAAAATAACAAAAAAATTAAACTACAAACCATCCTATCATTAGGGACCCACCATAGACAAAGTTGACAATTCATTTATTACCCATACAATAAACGATTATTATCATAAAACCTCATGAGGTTTGCAAATTTAATCAAATAACCCCCCCTCAATTTTCCAATTCGCCCTCACTCTCATATTTCAATCAAAATAGTTAGGATTAATTTCATTTACATCCCATAAAATTTGTTTTATCTTCAATCAAACCTCTTTAAGTTTGAAAAACTAAATTCAGACCCTTCAATTTGAAAAAAAAAAAAATTTATTTCGAAAAAATATATATATAATTTGGAAAAAATTTTCGGAACAAATATATATATTTCGAAAAAAAATCTATACTTCGGAAAAAATGTATATTTCGGAAAAATATATACTTCGGAAAAAAATAAATATATTTTGAAAATATATATATATCTTCCGAAGTATATATTGTAAGAAATAGTAAAATTAATAACTCTAGCCTTTAATTTTTAGGATTGATTTAATAACACAGTGGAATCACATCTTATCATGAGATGAGAAATGTTTGTAAAAAATAGTAAAATAAATATTTAAAATAAAAAATCAAATATATATATATATATATAAATTAAATTAATTGACCCTAATCTTGTTGAAGGACAAATTTGAAGTTTTTGTAAGAAGTTTAATACAACTTTTTTTACAAAATGAGAATTTAAATCGATATAATAGAAAACCTTCATTTATTTTTTTCTTTAATTTAATATGGTGGTGAATGCATAAGAATAATAAATTTTTTTAATAAAAGTTTAGTAAATTTTGTTTGTGTTTTCTCTTTTCATATAGAGAAATAGTTGCCCACTTTAGTTATGATTTTTGTTAATAGTGATTAGTGTATAGAGTTACCATTAATGGTACACTTTGATTATAATTTTATCATTATAAGAATTATTATTATTTTTTATATTTAACATGGTGATGAATTGATCAAAATATTAGAAAGCTAATATCTTTTGTTGTATTTAACATGATAATGAATTCTTAAGAATATATATATATTTTTAAAATACAAAATATATATATATTTTCTAGAATATATATATATATATTTGAAATATATAATTTTTTGAAACTTAAGGGGTCTGATTGTAGTTTTTCAAACTTGAAAAATTTTGATTGAAGATAAAACAAATTTTTTGGGGTGTAAATGAAATTAATCATAACTATTTTGACTGAAATGTGAGAGTGAGGGGAGTAATTGATACGAATTGGAAAATTGAGGTGGGTTTTTGAACCTGTAGGGTTATTTGATTAAATTTGCAAACCTCACATAATTTTATGATAATAACCTATAATAAAACATATCATTTTAAGAGTCGAATTTTCCAAAAAGGACATTTAAATTAAGATGGAGGGAGTAATATTTTTTTTCCCTTAAATAAAAGATATATATTTGATAGTTTTTCTACTGCAAATAATCAATCGATCTTGATACACGTATGAACTTACTCCTCCAGGATACTTGAAACCAAACATAATGCTACGAGGAATCCCCTAACGTTACAGCTCAATGATATGGCAACATAAATGTTTTTTTTTTTTCACGCAGAGCCAAACAGACAGATAAACTTTCCTTAGAGACTTGGGGCTTAATAAGTTTTATTTTTAACTAACTTAGAAACAATGATTTTGTTGGAGGGAGTAGAAAACTGAAACATATTTGGTATTAAAAATATATTGTAAAAATTAAAATTGTAAGTCAAACATTTCATATTTTTACTCTCCTACTGCTTTAAAACATATAAAAATAATAATAAAAATTTGATACTTCTTAAACTTGCGCTTCTAGTTTTTTTGCAAAATATAACACCGTTACCAAACATATTTCTATCATAATAACGAAGCAAAACACGAATGAAATAGGGCCTTAGAAATGCAAATTATGCAATATGACAAGCCTCCCACAACAACCAAATGGTCCAGATGGAAAGGGCAACCCAACTTTGACTTTGTAAGGCCTATTTGGTAATATTTTTATTTTGAGTTTTCTGTTTTAATTTTTTAAAAAATAAAATCAAAACTTAAAAATTTGCTAAAGTAAGTTTTGTGTTTTCTAGATTTTAAAAAGTCAAAATTAATTTTCAAAATTTGCCCAAGTTTTGAAATTTTGTGAACAAATTTGGAAGCTTCAATTGAAGCTTTCGTTTTGAGTTTTTATTTTGAAAATCCCAAAATGCGGATACATTAAAATAAATAATAAATAAAAATGATTAAATAAAAAATTAGTAATAAATAATTAAATATAATAACAAACAAAAATGAATAAATAAATATTAAATAAACTTAAATAAAAATACATACATAAATAAATTAAAATGATAAATAATTATAATTAATAATAAATAATTAAATAAAAATTGAGTAATAAATAATTAAAAATAATAAATAAAATAAAATATAATAAATAATAAACAAAAAAATGAATAAATAAATAAAAATAGAAAAAATAATTAATAATAATAAATAAAAATAATTAAATAAATAATAAATTTGTACAAAGATTAAGAAATTAATAAATAAATATTTAAATTAGTTCATTGGATTTTTATTAATAATTAGTTCAGAATTTATTAATTCTTAATTTTTTTCGTTATCAAACACATTTTCAGTTTTCTACTTTCATAAATTTCACAAATTTTACCAAACATGTTTTACTTTCTATCAAAATAATAACAAAGGAAATCACAACTTTCATTTTATAAAAAATAAAATCACAGCAAAAAAGAAAAATCACAGCGTTACCAAATAGGCCTAAATTATCGTTGTCTTCACCTTGTCTCTCCTTTATCCTCTGCTGAATAAAACATATACAATATATAGCTACATATACACATACATTGTTTAAAATCTTTTGCATCTTTAATATTCTTCCTGGCTAGTTACCACCGATGCATGGGAATATATAAGGCCACAATCGACACTAAAATAACCAAGTCTCATCTAATCACTTTGTTTATTATGCAAAACGTTGAGCCTATGGTTTTCAAATCAAGAGGATGAATCTTAGTACTCATCCAATAAAATTGATCACCTTTTTTCCAACGGCTCACGATTATATCATGAATATTAAAGTAACACCATACACCTTATCAAATACTTCTAGAGAACATTAAAGCTTTTCATCATATAGCTTTCACACAAAGCATCTTAAAAATTGAAGACATCGATCAACTATGAAACCAATGTCTCTAATTTGGCACCATCAAACTTTGCTTGAAAAAAACAAACTTTATATATGAATGTCACTATGTGTAAACTCTTGTTTGTGACATGACCTTGTTTTGGTTTTTTCTATAACACCAAATGTGGATCAAGTATTTAAGGACTTAAATTTCTCTTACAATTTCCCCTTTTCTAATATCTCCATAGAGAGTTTCATGTAAGCAAAGTCTTAAAATGGATGCTACGAGCAATGCAAAAGAAGATGAAAGCAAGTGGAGGATCTTCTCACATTCATCGAGTAATAAGACAACGCTAGGCCAAGAACTAGTACTGCAGGACTCACCGGGTCCATCAGACGTTTCCAAGCATGTCGTCGTGGTACATGATGCGGTAGAGGAGTTCGTATTGGATCCTACTGAGTGGGTGCTAAAGAAAGCTGCCTGTCAAACTAGTTGCAAAGTTACAATCCTCGGAGTAAAGCCTTACCTCAACATTCCTCGTGAGTATTTTTTTTTAGGTTTCCGTTATTGTAGACTTGAAAAGAGTACGATATATAGCAGGTCTGTGTCCGACTCCGACAACTTCTTGCCTTAACTAATGGTAAACAACTAGTACATCTTTCAACAAGTTCCTTCACGTATGATTTTTTTTTTTTTAATCTTAACAAATTTCATTTTTAATTTTGCAGAATGACCGTCAGGTTTGAACACATGAACTCGGTTCTGATATCATATTACCAATTTAATTACACTAAAAAGATGCAAATTTGAAATGTTAGAGAGAGTGTAACCTTATTATGTCAATCTTAAACGCTAATTATCTCAATTTTTTTGGCAACAAAAGTGGGCTGATACCAAATGGTTTCATTTTTATCACTTACAAATTAACACATTTTGTTTTTTCTGATTTATTGGGTTGATGATGTTATTAAATACTTGTACTGTCTATATATATGTAGTCTCGACCAAGACATCTGATATCTGGGCTATGAACATCGATGACATCATGACAACAAGAAGTAATAATGCTGTGAAGTATCAAAAAGTTCATCGACTGATAGACCTTTGCCTTAAATATGGGGTATGCAAAATTTATCTAGGCTCTTCAATGTAACTATTTTCCCTATAATATACATATATATAATTGTGTATCTTAATTATATGTAACGCCTGTTTGTATATATCATAGATTGTGCCACAAATAAAAACTGAAATGGGCTACCCTGTGGAAGAAGTTGTTGTAGAGCAGATCACCAACCTTCAAGCCACACTTGTCATCTTTGACCGGTACTATTATCAATTATATATAAACACATATACACACCCATACTAGGGTACGCCTTAGTATACTAGTAAGGTTTTTTTTTTTCTTTTTCTTTTCTTATACATGTATTATACACGCACACATCAACCAGTATATCATCATCAACTTCGTGATGGAAAAATTTTCAGTCAAGTTCTTCTCTCACTAGACCATCCACTGAGATCTAATGGACCACAGTCCATCTGATGGGCTCCCTTGTTAGCAGATGCATTGTGGTCCATCTGATTCTCACTGGACCAAAGTCAAGTGAGAGAAGAACTTGACTGATGTCGTGATATATGTTTATAGTTTTATGGTTTGGATTTATTACAACAGGCATCACAGGAAGTACAAAGAATACTATGCCGAAAAAGTTCCATCCAAGGTGAAGATGGTCATGATGAAGGATGATGGAGAGGCTGACGTGATAAGATGCAATGGAGAGAACTCACTGAAGGAAACCACAAGGCTGATGATTTCAGGGCATATCAAGAAGATTTTGAAGCAAAGGTCCGACAAATCTCACGTAGAGAAGTCCGAAAAAACGCATGCGGAGAGTTCAAAGAAGTCCGAAAAATCTCATGCAGAGAGTTCGAAAAAGGCATCAGCTAAGGGAACAGTTGTAAAAGTTCGGACTGACAAAGGCGAGAATGCTAGCCCACCTCAGCCATCTTGTGGAAACAATGTCAAAAGTTGGAGCTGTTCTCAAACCTCGACTCTTAGCCCTCTCTATTGATGACAACGTTGGGTAATGAGCTAGTGATAGGATAGGTTGTCCGAACTCCGAACAACTGATCCAGCGTTTATTCCAGCTATTCGGAGTTCGGTAACAATAATTATCCCTGGAATGATTGAAGGACAATAACACTAGCAACCCCAAATTAGGGCGTTTTTAGATGTATGGAAAAAATGAATAATTTCTTTCTTGCTTACTTTGTACGTGTATTGTTGTATCAGTGAAGTTAATTAATAGCAATATCAGTGTTAAGTGCATGTTTGCATACATTTTGTTTTGGGCGTTTATGTCTTTGGTCGGAAACCAATGAATGTTTTTGGGCCGAAGCATGATTGACATGGTTAGTTTTGTTTTGTACAGTAACATGAATAATTGAAACATTTTAGGAAGAAATAAAAACACCAATTTGATACTTTTTGTGTTTTTGCACTGTTTGCCTCAACACAAAGCATCTTAAAAATTGAAGACATCGATCAACTATGAAACCAATGTCTCTAATTTGGCACCATCAAACTTTGCTTGAAAAAAACACACTTTATATATGAATGTCACTATGTAAACTCTTGTTTGTGACATGACCTTGTTTTGGTTTTTTCTATAACAACAAATGTGGATCTAAGATTTAAGGACTTCAAATTTTCAAACAATTTCCACATTTCTAATATCTCTATAGAGAGTTTCATGTAAGAAAAGTCTTAAAATGGATGCTACGAGCAATGCAAAAGAAGATGAAAGCAAGTGGAGGCTCTTCTCACTTTCATCGAGCAAGAAGACAACGCTAGGCCATGAACTAGTATTGCAGGACTCACCGGGTCCATCAGACATTCCCAAGCATGTCGTGGTGGTCCATGATGCGGTAGAGGAGTTCGTATTGGATCCTATTGAATGGATGCTCAAGAAAGTTGCATGTCAGACTAGTTGCAAAGTTACCATCCTCGGAGTAAAGCCCTACCTCAACATTCCTCGTGAGTATTTTTTTGGTCTTCTTTAGCGCTAGCAGGTTTCTATTATTGTAGACTCGAAAAGAGTAAGAAATATGCAGCCTTAACTCCTGCCGAGATCTAGAAATTTAGGTGAGTGGGGGCACAATTACAGTAACAAAATTTTAGTAGGGGCTTTAGGGTATTTTTCTTAAAATCCAGTGGGGCAAAATAGCAAAACTCTACAATTTAAGGATAATTAAGGTAAAAAGAAAAATTCATTGGGGGCGGCGGCCCCTACTGAGCCTTTCCTAGGCTGTGTCTGACTCCGACAACTTCTTGCCTTCACTAGTGGTTAACAACTAGTACATCTTTCAACAAGTTCCTTCTACGTGTGATTTTAGTTTAATCTTAACTACTTTCAATTTTAATTTTGCAGAATGACCGTCAGGTTTGAACACATGAACTCCGCTCTGATATCATATTACCAATTTAATTACACTAAAAAGTTGCAAACTTGAAATGTTAGAGAGAGTGTAACCTTATTATGTCAGTCTTAAACGCTAATTATCTCGATTTTTTTGGCAACAAAAGTGGGCTGATACCAAATGGTTTCATTTTTATCACTTACAAATTAACACATTTGTTTTTTCTGATTTATTCTGTTGATGATGTTTTAAATACTTGTACTGTCTATATATATGTAGTCTCCACCAAAACATCTAATATCTGGGCTATGAACATCAATGCCATCATGACAACAAGAAGTAATAATGCTGTGAAGTATCAAAAGGTTCATCGACTGATAGACCTTTGCCTTAAATATGGGGTATGTTAAATTTATCTAGGCTCTTCAATGTAACTATTTTCCCTATAATATACATATATATATAATTGTGTCTCTTAATTATATGTAACGCCTGTTTGTATATATCATAGGTTGTACCACAAATAAAAACTGAAATGGGCTACCCTGTGGAAAAAGTTGTTGTAGAGCAGATCACCAACCTTCAAGCCACACATGTTGTGTTTGACAGGTACTATTATCAATTATAAACATATACACACCCATACTAGGGTGTGCCTTAGTACACTATTAAGGTTTTTTTTTTTTCTTTTTCTTTTCTTATACATGTATTATACACGCACACATCAACCAGTATATCATCATCAACTTCGTGATGGAAAAATTTTCAGTCAAGTTCTTCTCTCACTAGACCATCCACTGAGATCAAATGGACCACAGTCGATCTGATGGGCTCGCTTGTTACCAGATGCATTGTGGTCCATCTGATTCTCACTGGACCAAAGTCAAGTGAGAGAAGAACTTGACTGAAGTGGGGTTTTGTCGTGATATATGCTTATAGTTTTATGGTTCGGATTTATTACTACAGGCATCACAGGAAGTACAAAGAATACTATGCCGAAAAAGTTCCATCCAAGGTGAAGATGGTCATGATGAAGGATGATGGAGAGGCTGACGTGATAAGATGCAATGGAGAGAACTCACTGAAGGAAACCACAAGGCTGATGATTTCAAGGCATATCAAGAAGATTTTGAAGCAAAAGTCCGACAAATCTCACGTAGAGAAGTCCGAAAAAACGCATGCGGAGAGTTCAAAGAAGTCCGAAAAATCTCATGCAGAGAGTTCGAAAAAGGCATCAGCTAAGGGAACAGTTGTAAAAGTTCGGACCGACAAGGGCGAGAATGCTAGTCCACCTCAGCCATCTTGTGGAAACAGTGTCAAAAGTTGGAGCTGTGCTCAAACCTCGACTCTTAGCCCTCTCTATTGATGACAACGTTGGGTAATGAGCTAGTGATAGGATAGGTTGTCCGAACTCCGAACAACTGATCCAGCGTCTATTCCAGCTATTCGGAGTTCGGTAACAATAATTATCCCTGGAATGATTGAAAGACAATAACACTAGCAACCCCAAATTTGGGCGTTTTTAGATGTATGGAAAAAAAATGAATAATTTCTTTGTTGCTTACTTTGTACGTGTATTGTCGTATTAGTGAAGTTAATTAATAGCAATATCAGTGTTAAGTGCATGTTTTGCATGCATTTTGTTTTGGGCGTTTATGTCTTTGGTCGGAAACCAATGATTTTTTTTGGGCCGAAGCATGATTGGCATGGTCAATTTTGTTTTAATTGAAACATTTTAGGAAGAAATAAAAACACCAATTTGATACTTTTTGTGTTTTTGCACTATTTACCTTAAAATATATTTTTGCCAAACTTATAAGACATTCAAATTTCCATTATCAAACATAATTCTTATTTTAATTAAAATACACTTACTATAAAAAAGTTTATTTTGTTTCGCCTAAAAACAAAACGCGTCCCGGACGAGCCCTACGTAGGGCATGTGTTGTGTTCAAATAATCTCGACTGACATCTTTTGATAAAAATGATGATTATTACAAAAAAATAATATTAATTGCTCGACTGATTTTTGAATTAGAATTGTATATTGTCTGTATTGTTTGGGGAAAGTAAAGATTCCTGTAGAAAGAATTTAGATGGTTACTTCAGAGTATAATTGTTGAAGATTGTCGGACATGGGAGTACAACAATGTGATTATTTTTTTGTTCTACAAAATATCATTTAAATTTATGCAAAGGAATGGGAATAAGGTGATCACACCAAGAGTTTGTGGTGGTGTCACCATTGAGAAAGTCAAACAAGGATCAAAATGGTATAATTTACAGCAAGAACAAGTGCTACCTAGTTTAATTACTTTGAATTTTCAGAAGCTTAAAATGGTCATGACATAGGTGGACACTGTAACATATTGGAATCCAAAGGAACTAAGTCATAGTTGGCCTTTATATCTTACAAATGGAGATGCCTTAAAAATGGTTCCTATTAATTAATTCAACCATTTGGGATAATTGTGATGTGTTAATACAGGAAAGTTGCAAGCTTATTGATAAATGCCAAAATAATTCAATTTTTACTTATACCTGAAGTGGTTTTGGTGGCCAAAAACAATGCCAAACTTAGAGCTAGCAAAATGAGATAAAACACGGTAATACGGCATGACTGAAAAGAATTGAAGTTGTATGAGTCAAATGTGGACACTTATTTTGGGACAAATAAAGTAATAAATAGATTAAATGGATTATATGGATCAACACGGATAATCTGTTTAATAAATAAATTAAATTATAATTAAACATATTTAATAAATATATTAATCAGGTCTTTTTCCACAAGTATCATTTTAAAACCCCCCACACTATATTCTCAACCACAATACACAAATTACCACCCTTAAAATCATCAAAATGTGAAAGTGGAACCATTCCTAATGGTTGAAGTGGGACCGAAAGAGGAGGGTTTGACAACCTTTTTGGATGGTCAGGTTGGCTCACCCCTTATGCCACTTGAGCCCCAAAGGTCATTTTACGATAAAAGTCAGACTTCAACTTGTAATAATATATTTTTCGTTTTTAACTAACTTTTACTTTTAATGCAAGTCTCCTTTCTGTGAATAATTTTTGACCTATAAGAGAGTTGAATTTCAAATATATGGTTGAAAGTAATATTTATATTGTGACGTGTTTGTAAATATGCACGTTACACTATATTTATGCAATGTGTTTATAAATGCGTTATAACTTATAAAGCAATTTTATAATTTGTATCTTAAATAGTGAAAATGTAAATCGCTTATCACCTAAGCAATTTCCATATCATTTCAAACAAAAATAGTATTCTATCATTTCTCTTGTCCTACGTAGGCTACGTTTACTATGAGATTAAAATTTTAACATTAGGACTTTTCTCCCTCATTTTCTTATATATTCATGTAAATTCTTCATATATACTTAATACCTAAACTAATACTCATGTATCAAAATTATCCGAGTTGAAGAAAATGTAAATTCTCGAATCTAACTTTGTCTCGAGACACCGAAATATTGGGCATGATAATCATAAAAATAGAAGATGGAATTATGAATAGGAAGTTCTTAGAGTTAATTACCGAAAATTTTATTAATTACCGGAAAAAAAAAGTTCTTAGAGTTGAAGGAATCCAAAGCAAAACAATTGATGAAATATAAGGTGGTAATAATGTAAATAATCAAGGTTGTAGTCTTGTTTGGCCTTAGGGTTTGTGAAATAGTTAGTTTTGTGGGGACAATACTTGAGTCCTAATTCTAGGAGGGCTATATAAAAGTTCATAATATGGTCCAATACATTTTATTTGATTTGTGCAATTAATGGATTTGATCTTGTTAATAGAAAGGTGCGGTTGACTTGTAAATTTGGGATCGCATTTTTTCATTATGATGGGAGTAATTAACAAGTTAAACTTCAAAACACAGGTCATCAATGGAAGATTTGAGAGAGAAACAAATGTAAGACTTTTAGGGTTAGATATAGGTACAGAGGAAAGTGGTGCATGGAAGCCTTGGAAGGTGGTGAAGGTTGGGTAGTATAACAAACAACAAAGAGGTCACGAAAATGATAAACGGTTTGGTTTATATTTCTGAAAACTGTTCTTTAAAATACTAAGAATAAAGAATAATTTTCTGAAAATAATAAAAATAATTTATCTGAAAACGATCATTTTTATAACTGAATTTTTAGAAAATTGAACCAAGCAGACTCTTTTACAATTATTTGATTTTTCAATTTTCAGAAAACAGAAAACTGTTCTCAGAAATATAAACCAAGTGTGCTCTTGGAGAGATTATAAAAATGAATATAAGTTATAGTAAAAGATGTATGTTTTAGAAGAAGAGAGAGGGGATTTCTTTTGTATATGAATTTATCCTTTAACCTTCAATTAAATAGCTAGATCACGTTCATTTGAGATGATTGACATATGTATACCTACAGACACATATATATGTGTTTGAATTATTCCCTTCTAAATTTTGAGTTGATGATTTATGATCCATATTACAGCCTGAACTGTTTTTTCTTATCATCTTCAAGCAATTACCAAATATCTCACAGGGTCGCATAGCAACCATTTAAAAGAAAACATCATACACATCATCGATTAATGCAATGCACAGAATGAACCAACCTCAATAAAACATTAGGTTTAGTAATTTATTTATAAATAGAACTTCACTCGCTAATAAAATATGATTCCAACTTCAATTTAATAAATAGGAAAAAGAACAATGCACATTGGTTATCATCTGTTTAAGACCTTGAGTGCATGTCCATAACATACTTGTCCAAATAAATTTTATTTTACTTCATTCTATATGTAAGAGGACCTTTCTATATTTTTCATGGTGAAATGCTGACAAGTTATATTGTCAAGGAGCATAGCCTGCATGACCACCGCCACCGCCTGCTCCACCGCCACCGCCACCACCGGCACCACCACCGTGCTCTCCTCCGGCACCACTTCCAGCTCCTTCACCACTGCCATACCCTCCTCCACCTGCCCCTCCGGCACCATAACCGGCTCCACCACCACCACCACCACCACTTCCTCCTCCCCCACCATATCCACCTCCATGCTCTCCACCAGCGCCATATCCACTACCACTGCCAGCTCCTTCACCTCCCCCATAACCGCCTGCACCGCCACCTCCTCCACCTCCACTTCCACCACCACCTCCCCCACCGGCTCCACCCCCATGTTCTCCACCACCTCCATATCCTTCACCACCTCCTGAACCACTTCCTGCACCAGCCCCACCGGCTCCTCCACCTCCTCCACCACCACCGCCACTCCCACCTCCACCACCACCGCCATGCACCCCTCCACCTCCATATCCGGCACCACTTCCACTACCACTGCCAGCACCACCTCCATAGCCAGCAACACCATGTTCCCCTACAGCTCCATAGCCACCACCACCTCCACCGCCGGAGCCTCCACCACCTCCATAGACCCCACCACCACTTCCGCTGCCAATGCCATGGCCCGCGCCATAGCCCACGGCATCGCCTGACCCCTGAGTGTAGCCAACACCTCCTTCAAGAGTGAGGAGGGCCCTAGTTGCAGAACAAATTCCAAACCCTAATAGCACAAAGAAAGCAATACTAAGAACTTTGTGAGTACTAGCCATGGTAGTGTATTTGAATCCCACAAACTATGACTTAAAATGGTTGAAATGTTGAGGTATATATAGGAAGCTAGAATGGGGTCATTGTACAAGGAGTGGTTGAAGCACATGGAAAGAGAATTAGGAGTCAAGGTGGTCCACTTCATTGAGACAGACACTAGTCACTAGCACATATACTCTCACTCACATTTAGTGGAGGTACTACATATTTAGTGTGATTTTTGCTGTCACCCACATATATATGATCATGTATAACTAACTATACAAGATTATCAAAATATTAATGCATATATAGCTAGTGGCTACTCCTAGCTTTCCATGCTTCAAACCCCTTTCACTCCAATGAGCAACTAGCTAGATATGATTGAATTCACCATAACTTGAATTAATGTTTACGTAAAGTTTGTTAAGTTTGTTATTTATTTAAATAAGGGTAGAACTCAACTACTACATTTTGTTGCAAAATGCTCTACTCATAGCTTTCCATGCTTCAAAACCCCTTTCACACCGATTAACAATTGAATTGACCAACTTGGATTAAAGGATAAATGAAGTTTGTTGTTTGTTTAATTAATTAAGGATAAAATGCAATAAACCGCTCTGAGAACTATGGCCAAATTTGTAAATAATATCTGAATTATAATTTGTGGAACAAATTCACATGAACTATCACATTTTGTTGCAAAATGTTCCACTCTTCATTTTTTTTTTTTTTTTTTGTAAACGAACACAATGCATTTTTCTTATGAACATCAATTATGAAATATTTGATTCCATTTCTCCATTCGAATTTATCCATTAACTTACTAATAATTTTAACAGTAATTGTTTGAATAATGTTTTTAGGTAATCGTTTAGATATAATTTGAGTAAAAAAAATTAAATAGTTTAGTAATGATTCAACATTATTTAAAAAAAGAAAGATTGACATAAAATCTATAAAAAGAGGAATTAGACTATATTCCTTTACACGTGTCCAAATTCCACATCAACAGGAAGGACGAACTTCCTCCTCTCGGAATACGACCCAAATATTGTTGTGAAAGCAATATTTTGATGTTTAGTGTTCTTCTCTAAATAGGGAGAAAACTATTATGATGCAAATTCAAGAAGAAACTGTTAAATATGGTTGATGTTTTCACTTATTTTTATACTTCCTAATCCTCTACTAATTACGATCAACTCTAGATCTCTAGCTAATTTCATTTCCATACCAAAGAATTTATCATATATATGTTGTATTTCCTTTTTTTTGTTTTTGTTTTTTGACAATACTTGGGTTCTCCTCGGTGAGGATGAAGTTGATGCTCTCCTCTTAGTTGACCTAATAGATTTAAGAGACATGGCTAAAATTAGTTAAAGAAAATAGATAGGTATATATTATCCATTACTTTATTAATTTTAACTCCGATTTGAATATATATATATATATATATATATATATATATATATATTTCTAGTTTGTATTAAAAAGTGTGTGCACTCAAATGAGAGATTCAGGCAAAGTGATTTGAGTGTGTCAAGTTGTATGCTATATTTCTGTCTTTGTGACTTTCTGATAAGAAGAATTCAAAGTTATTGAGCATTATGGCCTTGGAGTAGCTATATCATGAGAGTTTACAAAGTATACACTGCCACTTGAGGTGGCATTCCAGAAAATCACTTGAGGTGATTAACATGCCCAGATTAACACACTGAATAAGAGAAACAAATCTTATATTTTAAAACTTACACTTTCAAGAATACAAACTATTTCTCTCTTTTTCCTTTCTTTTCTATGCTCTAGCTTCTAGCTACTGTCTAATACAATACAATACAACATGTATATAGAACTAAAGTATAAGACAAGACAAAAACCACAAATCAACATTTGCCGTTATTCTTGACTTTGATGGATTTGCGCATGCACAATCTTCAAGCATGATCTTGTGAACTCACGCATGTTTTGTGCAGCCATACTTGACCTGTTTTGATGCATGCATGTGATGGATATGCTTATTAAGTTTATTTTCAACATTCCCCCTTAAACTTGATTCTCCACACTTCTGCATTCCTAGTATCATCTTCAGTCTTGTGGACTTATCTTGAAATTTCTGCATTCCTTGCAACATTTTCAGTCTTGTGGACTCGTCTTGGAATTTCTGCATTCCTTGCAACATCTTAGATCTTATGGACCTGTCTTGAACTTTCTGATTCATCTTGCTCCTGGCTTTGCCTTTCTTGTCTAGTTTTACACAGAGATGGTTGACTCTCTTCTTCATAATCAAGTCCACGACTAGCGACAAACACCTCAAACTCAACCGAGTCGACCTGCCTGAACTCTGAAGAGATACCATTTTCTTTCCCTGCACTTCCTTTCCCTGGAATCATTACCGAGGCATTACATTTCTTCCTCAGACCATTGGACTTGTCTGGCTTCACTTTTCTACTTTTGTAGTCTTTCACAAACAGGCGAGTTTTGTATCTCTGAACTTCGCCTTTTCCACTTCTCGTCTTATGGACGCACTTCAACCCAGTTGACTTATGGCCTTCTGGTGGACTACACTGCTTCTTCTCTTGAATGGCTTCGGTGAAGCTAACCGGATCTTCTTCTGATTTCTTCCTGGTCCAGTATCTTTCACCCGGATCCACATCTGACTTCTTTCTGGTATAGTATCTTTCACCCGGATCCACTTCTGACTTCTTCCTGTCAGGTACGGGAGCAATTTGTGTCACTGTTGGTGGCACTGCTTCAACCTCATCTCGTGGCACTGCTGGTGGCACTGTTGGTGACACTTCTTCTTTATTTTCTTATTTTTCTTCAATCACGAGCTCCTTGGGCTCCGTTTCTTCTTCAAATATCCAGCTAACAGGATTCTCATATTGAGCCATCAATACCATTCCGTTTAGTTCATTTATGTCTTTCTCAGCAAAGTACACATGTTCGTTATTTTCATCTTCTTCTGTTAGCTCACTTCTGCATTCACGGGCATAATGGCCGTATCTGTTGCAGTTATAACACTTCACTTTTCTTTTCCCATCTTCACCTTCTCGTCTTTGATAGCCATGACCTCTACCTTGATCTCTTTGTGAATTTCCCCATTTCTCTTTTCTGGCTGAGAACTTTGACTACAGGACTCGCTTGTCCTCTGGGATGCTTGAGGTATTTTTCTTGTCGATTCGCTGTTCATGGATTTCTAGCGTGGCTTGTAACTCGTCAACCATCATGTCATCCAAATCCTTCGATTCTTCAATGGCTACAACCACGAACTCAAATTTTGAATTGAGCGATCTCATTATCTTTTCGAGCACACGTACATCTTCGATCTTTTCTCCACATCCTCTGATCTGATTCACAATTGTCAATATTCTGGTAAAGTACTCATAAATTGACTCTCTTTCTTTCACCTACAGTAATTCAAATTCCCCCCTTAGACCTTGAAGTCTAATTTTGATCGTCTTTTCAATTCCTCGATTTGCTTTACGAAGAATTTCCCATGCTTGCTTGGCGGTGTTGACGGCGGAGATCTTCTCAAAACTTGCTTCATCTACACTCTGATAAAGCAGATATAACACCTTCTTGTCCTTTCATCTTTCTTCTTTAAGCTCGGCCTGTTGGGTCTGACTTAGATTCTCTACTTCTTCGGGTTCGTCATACCCGGTATCAATCACATCTCACAAATCTTGTAAGGATAAAAGGACTCTCATCATGATACACCACTTCTCATAGTTATCTTTGTTCAGTTGCGGAAGCTGAGGCTGGAAAAAATTGCTGGAGGACGCCATTGGATTTGCTTAAGCACTTGAGGTGCTTATTTCTGAAAATAGGTGTTGAATCTGGTCAAACCGATCGCACGATTGCGTCCGGAGCGTTCCGTTTAGTCAAAAATGACTATTCGTTTGCTCAAATCGGAGTTAAAATGAGTCCGGAACGGACAAAATATCAACTAGGGGCAATTTTATAATTTTCAGAATTTTTGTTGACGTGGCAGTGACACGTGTCAGCGACACATGTCAGCTTCTCATTCGGCCACGTGTTGGTTTCTGGTTGGGCCACGTTTCGGCTTTGGACTGGGCCATCTGTCGGCTTTGGACTGGGCCACATGTCAACTGGTGATTAAACCATGTGGCTGATGACATCACTATGACTTGTTAGGCGCGTGCGCGTGTGGTTGGGTGTGGTTTCACGCGCAACTGGAGGTTGAAGATGACCTCGAGCGTGGCTAAGAGTGGGCTTCACTCTCCAATCTTCAGGTGGCGCGTGTGGGCGCGTGCCTTGGAATTTGGACCTGATTTTTTCGCGGTTACGTTCTTTGTGGAACGGAGAAACTAGATATGTGTTCAACATTGTGTTTTGAACACCTATGATTCACGAATAGGCTTTGAAAGGTTCGACTCTATTTATTTTTTCACTTCTAGGCTTGCTCAAGCTTCATCAAGCTCTGATACCATGTTGAAAATCACTTGAGGTGATTAACATGCCCATGATCAACACACTAAATGAGAGAAACAAATCTTATATTTTAAAACTCACACTTTAAAAAATACAAACTATTTCTCTCTTTTTCCTTTCTTTTCTATGCTCTAGCTTCTAGCTACTGTCTAATACAATACAATACAACATGTATATATAGAACTAAAGTATAAGACAAGACAAAAACCACAAATCAACATTTGCTGTTATTCTTGACTTTGGTGGATTTGCGCATGCACAATCTTCACGTATGATCTTGTGAACTCATGCATGTTTTGTGCAGCCATACTTGACCTGTTTTGATGCATGCATGTGATGGATATGGTTATCAAGTTTATTTTCAACACAGACTGCCCTCTTTGCTGAAAAATCTCGTTCTGTCACAACAGATTGATGCACCGGATCTTGGTTTGTGGAGGTGGTTTGCGATTTGAAAGGGTGAAAACAAGATCGGAAAAAAAGAAACAATAAAAGAAAAAAAATCAGATACACGTAAAATTCATCTATATTCTTTAGATAAAGGACAATACTTGGGTCTTCTATGGGATAATGAAGTTGATCTTCCCCTCTTACTTGATCCAATAAATTTAATATATGTAGCAAAAACTAATTAAAAATATAGATGGGTATTACCATTTATTTATGAGATTTAATCTGGAACTAAATTATTTCTGAAAAAGAAAAGGATTATCCGAGTTCTAGAGAGAGAAAGAGAGATCGTATGTGTGAAGAGAACAACGAGGAGGTTTGGTTAGGGTTGTTAATTGCAATTTGGTTGAGAAACTGCCTGTTTGAGTATTTATTTTGGGATTGTGTCTCTCTGCTCTTTGTCGTTCTATACAGTTTAATTCAAGTTCAAACTCAAACATACATCTATATATATTTAATTATTTATAGCCGATTTGTTATGATTAATGCAAAACATCAAACTCAAAAGAAGAAACATAAGAGGAAGATGAAGTGGCCTATTGTTTTAGATGAATTTGAAAAACTAGATGCTAGAAAAAAGTGGATTTATGGGCAGAGAAGAGATTAGAGGAAATAACATTTTTGTTTTGTTTTTTTTTAAAAAAAAAATCAGATTGGGGTTGAAACTCATAAATAAATGGGTAATACACATCTATACTCCTTAATTAAATTTTGCCATGTATTTTAAATCTATTGACCCCTCCCTTGGGAGTATCAACCTTCCTTTTGATGTGGTCTAGTAATATTTGGGACATGTGGTTGAAGCTTTAAAAATGAGATCAATTTAGACTCACGTATTGTCTCCATTTTTTTTTAACCTTAGCCTCAAGTTCTAAGGAAGAGAGAATGAAAAATGTACTCATATATATATATACGTACACATATTTATTCCATGATTAGAAACTCACACATTGATAAGATTTTCCTGAGAATTAAATAATTGACCTTCTATTTTTGGAAGGAGTGTGATCTTACCGAGAGTTGAGTCAGCGATCTTCTATTTGAGGAGGACGAACAAGAAACCAAGAGATCCACAAAGTCAATAAAAGATTTGGAGAGTATAAACCTAATCCCTATGAACAGGGGTGTAGCCGGGAAAAATATGTAGGGGGTCATATGTAATTTTTTATGAACTTATCTATAATATATATATTTTTTGGGGAATTAAAGGAATTATTTTTAAAACGAAATTTTAAGGGCGTAAACAATGGAATTCGACCTGTTTCAATGTATATCATAATTTCATGTTCAAACTAGACACTTCGGATTTTTATTAACCTAAAATACAATGCAACCGGACTGTTTCCTTCACCACCTGAGGAAATGTGATTAGACTACACTCCATGGTGGTACTAAATGGAAAATGGTGCTTACCCAAATATATATATATATATATAAATATATATATATATATATATAATTGCAATGAAATGTCTTTCTATGAGCATGCTTTTAAAGTTTTAATCAAAGTCCAATTGAACAGCAATGGATCGATTACTGTCCCTCTCAGAATATGTTGCTCGAACACCTGGGTGTCATGATGAGCTCTCAAATAAAAAAATTGAAGCAAAAATAAAAACGTTAGAGTGGAATACAGTTAAGTCCCTTCAATGTAGACATTAGTCCACTACTTCATTTGATGTAATCATTAGATTATTGGAAATGAATGGCGTCCAACCTCCATATAAATTACTTATTGCTTTAGTTCATAGGCCTACAAAAGATTATTATTATTATTATTATAAGCAAACCCTACCAAGGAAATATAATTGAATATTAGGACATTGAATTAAATTTTGTACAATTTCATTAAGGACTAAACACAGCTTAGCTGAATTTACCAACCTAGACCATGTTTTGCCGTCACGGTATTTGTTTCGGTTGCGGTCGAGGTCCTAGCATAACGGACTAGGTTAATGTCGGTCTTAAAAGAATATCAGATAAGTATCAATATTGCCTTACAATATCGACATGTTTTAAAGATGTTACGAACCGAACGGTACAAACTACAAATGTATAAGGGATATGCCAACTCTTTGTTGTTTGATTTCTGATTGCAAATAACTTGCATTCCATGGATATATTATAAAATTTTAGATCTTTGATGTAAATGTTGAATGTAAAACACTTGTATTATAGTATCAATTGTATATATAAGGTGACTTTTTATTTTTCAGTACGTCAAATTTTATTACTGTTGGCTTTGAAATTTACTTTCGGCAAACAATTCCAAAATTGATGATAACAAACCATTGAAGAGTGTTTGATACTAATGAATTATCGAGTTTATATTTTCAGCAAAAGACAGGTGAACGACTCAGAAATCAAACTCGAAAAGGAAACTACTCGAAAAACAAACTCGGAAAGAAAGTTTGATTTAAAGCGAAAAGCTGTGAAAGAAATTGAAGCGAAAAAGGAAAATCAATTAAACGGCAAAAGCGAAAGTCGAAGACTCAAGACTCGGGGTAGATAGGTCGGGGAGCGATCATTGTAACAAGGTAATTTTATGTGTCGATTTTATCGTATAAGCTCAAGTATAAAATGAACCGAACTCAAATGAAATGAAAAACGCTTTACCAAACTTAAACGGAAAGAAAAATATTTTTATTAAATGTTTTTCTTGTTATAGTCGACTAGAATCACCCTGTGTATTTTCTAGTAGTCGACTATTTCAACCAGTAGCTATTGGTTTTTCATCCACATCAAAAGAGTCGACTGAAACAAGCTTGAGTCGACTAGACTACTCATTGTAGTCGACTAGAACTCATTCTAGTCGACTAGATGATCCAAAGTAGTCGACTAGATGGACCATTGTAGTCGACTACAATGAAGAAGTAGTCGACTAGAAGATTGCTTAAAATCTGCAGATTTTTAGAAAACAATTCCCATGTTTTGTGGATCGTGTTTAATGGTATTCAAACGGCTCTTGTCTTTCAATTACAATATTCATTCTACAAAACCCTAATGTATTGATATATATAGAATGATATGTGTTCATTGTAGACCAAGAGATTGAAAAACAAAAGAGAAAGAAAAGAAAGAAAAGCTCTCAAAATTCTGCATAAATTTTCTCTACAAAAGCCATTGAAACCAAGCTTTGAAAATCTGATTTTCTCCAAGTTTCTTTGAAAATCAAAACCTCTAGAATCTCTTCTTATTCTCCAAATATCATTCATTGATTATATCCTTTGAGAATACATTTCTAGAGCTATTGTAAAATCACCAAAAACACTTGAGCTTATATTGATTTATCTTCCATAAAAACCTTTGGGTTTTGACTGTTTTTGTTCTTGAGTGATTTTATTGATTACATACGAATTTGTAATCTCGGACAAGTGAAGTCCACCGATTGTTCAAGAGAGGGTTGTTCTCTTGATTGAGAGACAAGCTCGAGAGGCTTGTGTTGTAAAGGTTTGCCATTCCACCTGTGAAGGAAGGGCCATAGTGAAAGGATCGGGAAAAGTCTCAAGAAGGGGTTCTTGAGCCGAGGAGTAGGAGTTACCGAACCTCGAAAAAATCACGGTGTCAATCTCTCTATCTCTTTCTCTTTACATAAGTATTTTGCATGCTATATTTGCTTGAATATCTTGTATGCTAATTTGTCTTGAAATTAATTATTATAAAAGTTTAAATTGAATCATCCACTTGCATATTGAGAAATTGATTTTTGATTATATTGTGTTCCATGTTCGAAAAGAGTTAGACTTATTTTTGAATACCCTATTCACCCCCCCTCTAGGGTTAGTTAGTGACTAACAATTGGTATCAGAGCCTAATCTCTATTTATTTTAGACTTAACCGTCTTAGAGAACGATCATGTCATTAAATTTAGTCACTCATATTGAAGGACAATCGAATAATAGGCCCCCATGGTTTGATGGATCAAATTATAGCTATTGGAAAACTAGGATGATAGATTTTCTTCAAGCTATCGATTACCAAATTTGGCAAGTAGTTCTTGAAGGACCATTTGTATTGACCAAAATTGTTGATGGAAAAACCGTCCCCAAATTACCCAATGAATGGGATAATGATGACCGTAAACTCATGTCATATAATGCTAAAGCCAAAGTAAATTTAAATTGCGCTTTAAGTCCAAATGAATTTAATCGTGTATCTACTTGTTCAACGGCAAAAGAAATGTGGGATAAACTTGAAGTAACCTATGAAGGTACATCTCAAGTACGAGAATCTAAAATTGACATACTCATGCATGAATATGAATTATTTGCTATGAAAGATGATGAAAATGTGAATTCTATGATGTCTCGCTTTACAAATATCTTGAATGGACTAAAGCATCTTGGTAGAATTGTTCCTTGATCCGATGCGTCACGAAAAGTGCTTAGAAGTCTCCCGGCAAAGTGGGATGCAAAAGTAACGGCTATCAAAGAAGCTCATGACCTCAACACCATGAGTCTCGATGAAATTTTCGGCTCTCTACTCACTTGGGAAATAACGTTGAAAGCTCATGAAGACGACATCAAGCCAAGAAAGGGAATAGCTTTGCAAGCCTTCACTAAAAATGAAATCAATGAGCCGAGTGAAGAAGAAGAGGATGAGGACATTGCATTGTTCACCCAAAAATTCAAGAGACATCTTCAAAGAAAGAAAGCAAACGGTGGAAGATTCATGAAGAGAATCGAACCTAAAGGCGAGACTAGCAAAAGGGAACCCCCAACGTGTTTCAATTGCGGAAAGCCGGGACACTACAAAAGTGATTGCTTCAAGCTCAAAAAAGAAAACGACAAAAGACCTAGCAAGATGGCAATGAACGTCACATGGGAGGACTATGACTCATGCGACTCGGATGAGGAGAAAAGTAGCGAGGAAACGGCAAACATTTGCCTCATGGCAAATGAAGAAGAGGTACATTTAAATTTAAGTGATTTAGATAAACTATCATATGATGAACTTCTTCTTGATTACAATGAATTGCAAGATGTGTTTGAAGAATTACATGATGAATTTGAAAAATTAGCTAGAAAATATATCCTTCTTAAGAAAGATAAGTCTTCATGTAGTCTCACTAATTCAAACTTAGAAGTTTCTTGCAATAACAAAAGCATTGAGCTAGAGAAGGAAAATATTCGGTTGAAAAATACTATTGATGATCAAATAAATGTTTTAGCTAAATTTACAAAAGGAAAAGAGAACCTTAGTATCATGTTAGGAAGACAAAAAGGATCATTTGATAAATGTGGTCTAGGGTATGATGCTTTTGACAAGGATGCTCTTATATTGAAAAAAAGAAAATCACTTAGCTCTACATTTACTAAAAAATCATCTCATACATCTTCAAATGATTATAAACATGTTACTTGCTACTATAGCAATAGAAAAGGACACAAAACAAACGTATGCTTTCATAGAAAGAAGAAAATTATGTCAAAAATGATTTGGGTTCCGAAAGGATCTATTGCATGCTCTCATAGAAAAGAAAATGTTGTAACAAAACAAATTTGGGTTCCAAAAGGAACTATTGCGTATCTATCTAACCAAAATGGACCCAAAACAGATTGGGTACCAATAAAAGTTACTTGAACTTGTTTTGTAGGTATGCTTGAAGTCCGCATCAAAAGAAAAATGGTTTCTCGATAGCGGATGCTCAAGGCATATGACGGGAGATAAATCAAAGTTTATTTCACTAAAAACATATGAAGGAGGAAACGTAACTTTTGGAGACAACTCTAAAGGCAAAATTATAAGAATTGGCTCAATCGGTATTTCCTCTTCTCTCTCTATAGATGATGTGCTTTTAGTTGATGGGTTGAAGCATAATTTGTTTAGTATTAGTCAATTATGTGACAAGGGCTATGATGTTATATTTAGGACAAATGCATGCATAATCAAGAAAGATGGGAAGCAAATGTTCAATGCCAAAAGAAATGGAAACTTGTATACTTTGTTGCTATGTGAATTGCATGACCAAGATGTTAAATGTTTTGTCACATCTAGCGAAAATAGTTGGTTATGGCATAGGCGTCTAGGACATGCTAGTATGGACCTCATTAATCGTTTATCCAAAAATGATTTAGTCAAAGGCCTCCCAAAGACTAAATTTTCGAAAGATAAAATATGTAGCGCATGTCAAGTAGGCAAGCAAGTTAAATCCTCTTTCAAGAGAAAGAAAGATATTACCACTTCTAGACCTCTAGAATTACTTCACATGGATCTCTTTGGTCCGGAGAGAACGGCTAGCTTAGTCGGGAAACTCTATGTACTTGTTATTGTTGATGACTACTCTAGATATACTTGGGTTCACTTTCTTGCTCATAAAAATGAAACTCACTCCATTCTTGAAAGATTTTATAGAGTCATTCAAAATGAAAAAGATTTGAAAATCAAGAAAATTAGAAGTGATAGAGGTAGGGAGTTTGAAAATCAAGACTTAGAGAAATTATGTGATGATCTCGGTGTTTCTCATGATCTCTCGGCCCCTAGAACCCCTCAACAAAACGGTGTAGTTGAAAGAAAGAATCGATCTCTACAAGAGATGGCTCGAACCATGTTAAATGAGCACAACCTACCCCGAAGCCTTTGGGCGGAAGCGGTAAACACCGCTTACCATATAATCAATCGTGTTATTATTCGGATGAAGTTGGGAAAAACGCCCTATGAGTTGTGGAATGGTCGAAAGCCCAATATTGGGTATTTCAAAGTTTTCGGGTGTAAATGTTTTGTGTTAAATGATAAAGATAATCTTGGAAAATTCGACTCCAAATCGGATGAAGCAATTTTCCTAGGTTATTCTACAAGAAGTAAAGAATTTCGGGTTTATAACAAAAGGACTCTAACCATGGTTGAGTCTATTCATGTTGTCTTTGATGAATCACCCTCACCACCATCAACTAGAATTGACCTAGAAGAAGATGAGGTTGTTGGGATTGAGGATAATCTAAATACTCTCAATATCTCAAACTCATCATGTAGCCAAAAGGAAATGAGGGAAGTTGAGCATCAATCCAATGATGACTTGACCAACTCAATGCCTAAAGCATGGAGGATTGTTCACAATCATCCTCTTGATCAAGTCATAGGTAATCCTTCAAAAGGGGTTAGTACTAGATCTCAACTTAAAGATTTTTGCAAGCACATGGCCTTTGTATCGCAATTCGAAACCAAGAACTTCCACGAAGCTCAATGTGATGATTCTTGGATCGTAGCAATGCAAGAGGAACTAAATCAATTTGAACGCAATCAAGTTTGACGTTTAGTTCCTAGACCCGAAAATCAAACTATAATTGGCACAAAATGGGTTTTTCGAAACAAAAAGGATGAGAATGGAGTAATTATTCGAAATAAAGCAAGATTGGTAGCTCAAGGATATAATCAAGAGGAAGGCATCGACTATGATGAGACCTTTGCACCGGTAGCTAGATTAGAAGCAATTAGAATGCTTCTTGCATTTGCATCATATAGAAATTTCACTCTTTATCAAATGGATGTCAAAAGTGCCTTCTTAAATGGTGTCATAGAAGAAGAAGTTTTTGTGAAGCAACCACCCGGTTTTGAAAATAATCTTTTTCCAAATCATGTTTTCAAATTGGCTAAAGCTCTATATGGTTTAAAGCAAGCTCCTCGAGCTTGGTATGAGAGACTTAGCGGGTTTTTAACTCAAAATGGTTTTACAAGAGGGAAGATTGATAACACACTTTTTACAAAAACCATTAAGAATAATTTGTTGATTGTCCAAATTTATGTTGACGACATTATTTTCGGCTCAACAAATAATTCTTTATGTAGGGAATTTGCCACAAGTATGCAAAACGAATTTGAAATGAGCATGATGGGTGAGTTGACTTTCTTCTTAAGGTTGCAAATCAAGCAAAGCTCGGATGGCTTATTCATTAGCAAATCCAAGTACACTAAAGATTTGCTAAAACGATTTGGTATGGAGGCTACCAAACATGCCATAACTCCTATGAGTTCCTCCATTAAGATTGATAAAGATGAAAATGGTAAATGTGTTGATATTACTAATTATAGAGGCATGATCGGTAGTTTGCTTTATTTAACCGCTAGTAGACCGGATATAATGTTTAGTGTATGCTTATGTGCCCGATTTCAATCATGTCCTAAGGAATCTCACTTGTTTGCGGTCAAACGCATTTTTCGTTACCTAAGTGGTACAATATACTTGGGGCTTTGGTATCCACGTGGAACTTCAATTGATCTTATTAGTTATTCGGATGCCGATTTTGCGGGATGTAGAATTGATCGTAAAAGCACAAGCGGTACTTGTCATTTTCTAGGACACTCACTAGTTTCTTGGTCAAGTAAAAAGCAAAATTCCGTTGCATTATCTACGGCCGAAGCTGAATATGTGGCAGCCGGTAGTAGTTGCGCTCAAACTCTTTATATTAAGCAACAACTACTTGATTTCGGTCTTACTTTCTCTCACGTGCCTATTAAATGCGATAATACGAGTGCGATTTGTATTTCAAAGAATCCTATTCATCACTCACGCACCAAGCATATAGAGATTAGGCATCATTTTTTGCGTGATCATGTCGCTAAGGGTGACGTTGAATTGATCTTTATCGACACTAAAAATCAATTGGCGGATATTTTTACAAAACCACTTGCGGACGAATCATTTTCTAAAATTCGTCGTGAAATCGGAATGGCCATGGATTTTGATGTTTTATCTTAATTTCTGTCATAATCTTTATTTTTAATATTTTTGCTATTTTTATGTATTTATTTCCTAATTTTTATCTATTTTTATCAATTTTTTCTCATTCTAGTCGACTCATCCTGTGTAGTTCAAACCAATCTAGTCGACTACTTTGGTCAGAAGCTACACCATTTCATGGTCTTCACCTTCTAGTCGACTCATTGTCATTCTAGTCGACTCAAACATTGTTGTAGTCGACTATTTTGCCTTCCTAGTCGACTCAAACCTAAATCTAACCGACTCACCTAGACCTAGTCGACTCAACCCACTATAAAACCTAACCCTTATCTCATCTTCTCCATCCGCCTCCTTCAAACCCTCACCCACCTTCAAACCCTCTCCTCTCAATCCCTCTCCTACTACCACTTATACCTTCAAATCTTCACCTATCCCTCATTAATTTCACATTTCCATCATCTTCCACCCATTTCCATCATCCAAATTTCATCATTCTCACTCTCTCACATATCCATATATATACACCATCATATATCTATATATCCCTATACATTTGTGCATCATCTTCTACAATGCCACCGAAGACTCGAGGTCTATTTCGGAAACGTTCCCGCATTGATGGAGGCCAAAGCTCCACCAATCCACGCAGTCCTACGGCCGTTGACGAAGAGGAGTCAAATGAACCTCTTCTTCTTGAGGTACTTCTTCTTGATGATGATAATAGAAATAAATTCATCACTGTTTTTGATCACCGTGCTCCTACACCTTGCCGTATTGTCACACAAGATTTATGCACTGAAATTCGGGCTCAAACTTTCGAGTTATTCCGAGCAATTGGTTGGGATTTTTTCGTTTCTCTTGACATTCCGGTATTTCCGCGAATTGTCAAAGCTTTCTACGCTTCTCTTAAAAATCACGAGAAGAAATTACTCTCTCATCTTCATTTTAACTTATGTGGTGAAGACGAGACCGTTGATGACAGTGAAATCAAGCGCATTTTCTTGCTTCCGAATGACGGTATCCGCCACTTCTCCAGGACTGGTATAAGGAAGATGGTTTCGATTGTATTGAGGCTGCTCGGGCAATATGTGTCGACAAGGAAATTTCGCAAAACGCCGGTATTACCTCTTCTATGCTACTACCCGAGGCTAGATTAATTCATAATGTTATTACTTACTCTATTCTGCCTAAAACTGGTAGTCGTAGCAGTGTTTCTCGTATGGAGGCTTTTTTGGTTTATTGCGTTTTGACAGGAACCCGCGTTGATTTAGCTTATATTTTTCGTTCCGTCATCCTCACATGTCAGCGCAAGCCATCTGGCCCGCTTTTCTTTCCTGCACATATTACATATCTACTGCAGCGGAAAGGTTTTAATTTTCCGAATGAAGTGTCCGAGCATCACCCTATTTTTCTTGACGCCACTCATGTCAAACATATGCATATTTCTTCTGATGCGGAAGGAAATTCTTTTCTGAAATTGCACCTGCTCCTCGTTCGCGTACTGCTCCTAGCGGTTCTGCATCGCGCCAGGAAGCCTCTTCCTCGGTCCCTCCATTGGACGGTGCTTCGGCTTCTCAAGCTGCTCTTCTCAACCAACTTCTTGGGGTTGTTCAAAGCAATACGAAGCTCCTTAGGCAGCAGGAACAAATGCTTCAGCGCCTTGATACGACCGTGAACCAGAATACGGAAGCCATTCGATTGATCAATGAGCGCCTTGTTCTTCATGATGAGGAAATGTCTACCCATATTACAAATCTGGCAGGGTCACTTGATGACCTCACTCTTGCACACAGGAACCCTCGCTCACGCACCCCTCGACGCTGACAAAAAGGGGGAGAAATTATGCTATTGTACTGTCATGCATTTCATTATCCGACATTAGCAATTTCTGTTTTTATACTATTGTACTGTCATGCATTTCATTATCCGACATTAGCAATTTCTGTTTTTGTGTGGCTTGTTATGGTTATTGGCGACTTGTTTTGGTTATTTGTGAACTTGTTTGTTTTCCTTTCCATGTTTTTCATTAGTATAAGCAGCTTGTATTAAACTGAAACATGTATGATAGGCTGTTTATTTTTGTTGTCTCAAATGTGCGCCTATTTTTATATATTGTATCAAAGTGCCTATTAAACTACAAATTTCATTTACTAAGGGGGAGCATTTGAACAAAATATTATGCACATGTTGAGGGGGAGCATCACTTGATGTTTCGCCAAATGCCAAGCAAACACAAAATGTTTTGTCATCATCAAGGGGGAGATTGTTGGCTTTGAAATTTACTTTCGGCAAACAATTCCAAAATTGATGATAACAAACCATTGAAGAGTGTTTGATACTAATGAATTATCGAGTTTATATTTTCAGCAAAAGACAGGTGAACGACTCAGAAATCAAACTCGAAAAGGAAACTACTCGAAAAACAAGCTCGGAAAGAAAGTTTGATTTAAAGCGAAAAGCTGTGAAAGAAATTGAATCGAAAAAGGAAAATCAATTAAACGGCAAAAGCGAAAGTCGAAGACTCAAGACTCGGGGTAGATAGGTCGGGGAGCGATCATTGTAACAAGGTAATTTTATGTGTCGATTTTATCGTATAAGCTCAAGTATAAAATGAACCGAACTCAAATGAAATGAAAAACGCTTTACCAAACTTAAACGGAAAGAAAAATATTTTTATTAAATGTTTTTCTTGTTATAGTCGACTAGAATCACCCTGTGTATTTTCTAGTAGTCGACTATTTCAACCAGTAGCTATTGGTTTTTCATCCACATCAAAAGAGTCGACTGAAACAAGCTTGAGTCGACTAGACTACTCATTGTAGTCGACTAGAACTCATTCTAGTCGACTAGATGGTCCAAAGTAGTCGACTAGAACTCAATCTAGTCGACTAGATGGACCATTGTAGTCGACTACAATGAAGAAGTAGTCGACTAGAAGATTGCTTAAAATCTGCAGATTTTTAGAAAACAATTCCCATGTTTTGTGGATCGTGTTTAATGGTATTCAAACGGCTCTTGTCTTTCAATTACAATATTCATTCTACAAAACCCTAATGTATTGATATATATAGAATGATATGTGTTCATTGTAGACCAAGAGATTGAAAAACAAAAGAGAAAGAAAAGAAAGAAAAGCTCTCAAAATTCTGCAGAAATTTTCTCTACAAAAGCCATTGAAACCAAGCTTTGAAAATCTGATTTTCTCCAAGTTTCTTTGAAAATCAAAACCTCTAGAATCTCTTCTTATTCTCCAAATATCATTCATTGATTATATCCTTTGAGAATACATTTCTAGAGCTATTGTAAAATCACCAAAAACACTTGAGCTTATATTGATTTATCTTCCATAAAAACCTTTGGGTTTTGACTGTTTTTGTTCTTGAGTGATTTTATTGATTACATACGAATTTGTAATCTCGGACAAGTGAAGTCCACCGATTGTTCAAGAGAGGGTTGTTCTCTTGATTGAGAGACAAGCTCGAGAGGCTTGTGTTGTAAAGGTTTGCCATTCCACCTGTGAAGGAAGGGCCATAGTGAAAGGATCGGGAAAAGTCTCAAGAAGGGGTTCTTGAGCCGAGGAGTAGGAGTTACCGAACCTCGAAAAAATCACGGTGTCAATCTCTCTATCTCTTTCTCTTTACATAAGTATTTTGCATGCTATATTTGCTTGAATATCTTGTATGCTAATTTGTCTTGAAATTAATTATTATAAAAGTTTAAATTGAATCATCCACTTGCATATTGAGAAATTGATTTTTGATTATATTGTGTTCCATGTTCGAAAAGAGTTAGACTTATTTTTGAATACCCTATTCACCCCCCCTCTAGGGTTAATTAGTGACTAACAATTACCAAAAGGAAAACAAACATACAAACCTAGCTTAGCCCAAGAGGTTAAGCAAAAGCCAACCAAAGCAATAGAGAGACAAGCCTAGGCCAAGCAAAGCCTAGCAAGGGCAACAATAGAAACAAAGAAAAGGCCTAGCAAAGACCATCCAACAAAGAAACACATGCTGCACTTAGCAGACTAGAAGCATCAAACAGAAAATAGGGAGTGAAACAACTTCCTAGAAAATTCAATCCCCACCAAAACCAGTCCACCACTCGAAGCGGTGAATCGGTTTTTTATAAATTTAATGACCAATTAAAATTATTTACGAAATATTTAATTTTAATCAAAATAAATAGGTCATTAATTTTTTTTTCTTATGCTAATAATATTTGTCAAAGATAAAATAATTTTTACTTAAAAATATATCTTTAATAAAAATAATGAATTATAATATTAAATTTTTATTTAAAATATTTTTCTTTATTTTTAGGATAAACAAATTATTGATGTCCAATAAGCAATATTATGATACGTACAATATGATAATTACCCAAAAGTGTGAGTCAATTTATTATAGCAAGATATAATAAAACGCACAGTTAACTCACCGATCGATCTCGTATTACCACCGATTGATCACTAGTGTGCCAATTAGGGTTCGTGTTTATTTCTCATTTATACCACTGATCGATCACTTGTGCCACCAATCGATCACGTGAGCCACCGATCGATCACACCACCAAACGATCGTTCGCTTAGTGTGCAGACTGTTTTTATTAAATATTTCCCAAAATCTTTCTCTAAACAAATTATATCAAATTATATTAATCAAACAATAATAATATAATAACAGAATTAAAAGCAGTAAAATAGCACACAAATTTTTACTTGGAAAACCTTGGAAACGTTCCAAGTAAAAATTACGGATACCCTCTGGTATCTATGCACTATGAATCAAGAGTTATACCGACTCTATGAAGATGAGACTTACAATAGCTCCTGATTTGTTGTTCTGCACTTGACGTCTGAAAGTTGTTGATTCACTCGCGCTACCACGAAGTCTCCTGCTCCGATCTCCGTACTTTGACGGCCCCGCTTCTCACGGATCAAAGCACACACAGTGCAACAGATGGTGTACAGATTTTTCAATAATCTAGGTCATCCAATTGTGCATAAAGATCTTCGGTGTAGAAACACAATTGGAGAAACTCCAAAAACTAGAGAGAACTAGAAGATGAATAATCAATAAATATTTTTCTCTTTGTCTCTCTCTCTCTGTCTGCAAAATGATATTTTATGTGAAAGAATTACAGAGCTCTCAAAGCTTCTCTTCTCAATATCTCCTTATATTTATAGAAAAATAAGTATTCAATTATGGAATGATATTTCTTTGCTTGCAGTCCAAAAAATCTTGGTGTAAATACCAAGTAATAGTTGTGAATGGACGAGTCTGTCCCTCAATATGCTTGTACAAGGAGCCAAAAATCTGTAATTATAATTTTTGCACGAATACCAATATCGGCGCTGCCAATCGATCGAAGATTCCACCGATCGTTCGGTGGTTCCTGAATATTAATATTTAATTATTCTACCATCAAACTATAACCAAAATACATAATCTACCTAACATGGTTATTAACTAGATATGCCATTATAAAATTATTCTTACAAAGATGTATGGGAGGGAGATGATTGAGACATCCCTTAGGAGTGAGGTTGTGAAGGGTCATTAGAATCCTCCATTCACCCCTTCTTATGAGCCCCATAGAGAATTGTCAATAGCTTGAGGGTCCATGAAACTGTCAAGGCTTCCACAAGGGAGCCAGAAGTCATGCTACAATGATATATCTTTACCATTGACCACTTGATACTTAATGAATCTTCTAGCCAGGCCTCTCAACTTCAAGATGCTCCTCCAATTCCAAGAACTCAGTCGAGAAGGTTTAATCATCCAGAAACTGTTGTTTTTGATGATGTTCGAATGGACATAGTCATACCACAAAGATTGCCCTTCATCACTAAAAATGTGCCTGATGTGTCTTATAATAGAAATTCTGTTGAGGAGGGTTAGGTTTGGGATGCCAAGGCCTCCAAACTCCCTTGGCTTGCAGATGAAGAGTCGGCTCATCTTGGCTAAGGATGGCAAAATGGTCCGACCCGGCCGGGTTCCGACTTGGCCCAACCCGATTGGGGCGGGTTTGGTAAATTTATAAACGGGTTTGGGACGAATTTGGTATCCAAAATTAAAACCCGAAGCGGGTTCGACCCGTTTACGATTTTATATATATATATATATATATATATATATATATATATATATGTGCGTCTTTGTTTATATATAACTCATTAATCTGATTCTTGGTGCTGACATCTATATATATATTTTTTTTGGAACAATTTCAGTCAATATGCGTATATATATATATATTTGTTTGTCTAAATATGTGGGATATTTGGTTTATAACGTAAAGCAGAATATATGCCTAGAATAAGAGAGAGATACTTGATTTATAACTTAATTTGTCATCAAATAATTTAGTAAATCAACTGTGCTTTTAATTTATTAGAAATAATTTAGTACAACCGATGGTAACCCGATGGAACCTGTTTATACCGACGGAATGATAATGATATTACCGATTACAACCCGTCATGGGTTTGGGGCGAATTTGGTATTAGTAATTTTTAAATGAGATGGTAATAATATTAATCAAACCCGTCCCAAATCCGATCCGTTATCATCCCTAATCTTGGCCTCAGTCTTCTTCATATCTGTCTTTGACCACAAGAAGCATCTAAGAATGGTTTTGATGCCGTTAATATAGGGTGACTTAAGTAAAAATTAACTTTTTTTTTAATAATTTGCCACGGTATGATGGTTAGTGATATATTATTTCATTATTAATATTTCAGAGGAGATTGAGATAATTTGTCAAGTTCATGGACACTGAATTGAAATCTATACAGCAGTAAGGGCACTGAGACCATTACCTGCATTTTGCAAAATAATCTCAAAGTACATGATAGATATCCTGATTGGCATGACAATGATATCTTATCATGTCCAAAGTCAAAAAGCATTCCTTAAATTTGAAAACTGTCCTATCTATACCCCAATGTACGACCTTAACAATTTGAGAAACAACATGAATTGCACTATATAGTGGACAATCACATAACTATATTATAGTGCACCCTCTTCTCTCCCACAGTTGATTCTTCCATCTTACCTTTTATAGGACCTTTTTGACAATAATATTTTAGCAAGGGTCGGTTGGGACCCTTTGGAATTGGTTCTAATTTCAATTCTATTATTTGGATCTAACAAAATACTTCGAAATTAGAATTGAAATACAATTTCAAATATTCTAATTTCACAACTTGAATTCCACAAGGAAGAGTTGTGATTTCCAATTCCACATATTCTCCAAAACTTACCTACTAAATACTCTCTCTAAAAACAAATTTTTCACAACCACAATACTTAAATATATATATATACATAAATACCTATATACACACACACACACCTATATATATACAAATATATATACACACGCTGTATATATATAAAAATATATAAATATGCATATAAATATAGACATATATATACAAATATGAATACACAAACACACAAACATATAGCACACACACACAAATATATACACACATAAACACATACATCTAAACTCACACATATATACTCACACATAACATGCATATATCATGGTTCGTTATTGCAGTTTCGGTGTAACGGATTCTAATAATATCGACCTCTAAAATAAGTATCGGTTCTAAATAACGGTATCGGCACTTTTCTAAAGCGTTACGAATCGAGCGATACACATACACACATATATATATATATATATATTCATACATATATTTGTATACTCATATATTGTCTAATTTAATTTTTTAAGTTATGATATTTTACATTCGAATTGGATTTATGATTGAAATCAAATTACACTTGAATTCCAAGACACATCTAAATAACATATTTGGAATTGCATTTGTGGAATCGAAATAATAGAAAATTTCAATTCCAAATCCGCACAACCAAACGGACCTAATCGGTTACATCTTCTCTTACATCAGAAATTATTGCCAATAGAGTTTTAGTAATTGATTACATCTTTTCTTGCGTCATAAATCAACCATACTGGAGTCTTTCCATGCCCAACTGTACCTTTGAACTTCAAAGGTGGACTCGAAATCCTATTCAGTTAAGCATAATTCAATTGTTAATTTACAATTTTTCATGGGAAACAAGAAAAGAAAAATTAAACACATGATTTCATTTTTGGTTGTCAGTTCTTTTGTCTTCCCTTGTAAAATTCCTAGAGCTTGTTTTGGATGGAGGGAATGGGAAGGATAATAAGGAATGACAAGAAAGAGAATACATGTTTGGTTTGTTCACGATGAGAGAAAAGAAAATATTTGGAGGGATAACATATCCCTCATCATCCCTTCAAATCTCATATTTGTTATCCTTCCAAAAATGGAAGGATTTGGAGAAAAATAATTATAACTTAAGTAACATTTTTATAATACCAAAAAATAAACCTGATGTCACAGTGACATTTTTACATATGACCGTTTGGGACTAATTGCAATGGACTGTGGAGTTACTCCCAAATTTAAGTCATTACTATATTTTCTCCGTCTTTGCAATTAGTCCCAAACAGTTTACAGCAACAGAAAATTAGTCATCATTGAGGCACTATACATCTAAACCTCAGTCATATGTAAAACAATTTCATAATCCTGTAATCAGAAATGTGCATCTAATCCAGGCACTAGTATAGGGTGCGTTTGGAAAACCTGTTTTTTGTATTTATTTTCTATCTTCAAATATAAAAATTATTTTTGTATTTGTCTTTATTTTTTTCAACAAAAAACTAAAAACAAAAAAATATTTGAATAAAAATTTGTATTGAAAAATAAAATAGTATTGGTGGGCGGCGGTGACCAGTAGCGGCGGGGGCGGTGGTGGTGGGTGACTGGCGGCGGCAGTGGGGCCCCACGGCGGCGGTGGTTGGTGGCAGTGGTAGCGGCGGTGGTACCCTAAACAGTGAAAAAACAACTAAAAGTTATATTTGGTGTTTTCACCACTTTTACACACTATTCACATAAAACAGTTTTCTTGGAAAAAAAAATAATGAACAATAAACGCGTTTGCCAAACGTGTTTTTTTTAACTGGGTGAACAGTAAAAAAACAAAAATTATTTTCTCCGTATTCAAACGGACCCATAGTATAGTTTTCAATCTCTTTCATTGGCCTTTAAAAAAATAATTTATAAAAGCATAGTAAGTACTAGGGAAGCGAATGAGAGCTTATATTGGCTTTTGCTAGACCTTATTTTACTCGGAAACAAGTTTAATTCTCTCAAAATCTGATAAAAAAAATGAAATCAAATTCAACTCAAAAAGTAGTTTCACTAGCTCTAGTAATAATTCACTAAAATGTAAACTGATTTTTTTTCATCAGAGAAAGAAAATCTTATAACAGTATCTCATCATAATAAGGGCGATAAAAGCAGGTACAACCTCATTCTTTTGATTAGAAGAATCACTTGTGCATCAACAGAATCAAACAAAGTGGCTTTCATGCCTATATCTTTCTACAGATCTTTTAGGTCAATTTTTGCAACATAGCCATTCTTAATATTTTTCACCACATGTCCACAAAATCACCATTGAAGAAGATAATTTAATTACTCTGTTGCATTAAGAAACGAGCAACTTATGTAAATCACTCCTCTTATGTAATTGAGTCTCCATAGTCCCAATTCCTGCACAAAATCCAATCAAACATCCTCCAAAATCATTCGGAATAGAACAGCGATCCAGGAATCCATGGGACCGATCATTTTTGCCATCCTTAGCCATTTCTTATTTGATATATTCCTAGAGACTAGGTAGATGAAATCATTTAAACCTTTCTAAAAAACTAAAATGACATATAATTAATAAGATACAAACAAGGTAAGTAGCGAATACCTAATGTGTGTCCATCGTCGTCATCATCCATCCTCTCCTTTATCTCGCTCCAGTAACATATCAACATGCCCCATATCTAGCATCGCAACAGAGACCCTGAATGGTGACTGAATCTGCAGTCAACCACTGATCAAATGAGCTCAAGACGTGACACACAATGTGCACCTTTCTTCTTGAGTGGCTCTAATCTTTCCTGCAATCTCCCTAACATTGTTGTTGCTGCTTCTATCTCTTCATCTAAATTACGACAGTCGTTTAAAAGGATCAAACATTATATAGCAACAACACAGCAATTACGATGCTTGCCTTCAATACATCAATGGAATCAGAGGTAACAATGCCTCAAATAATTGTCGAATCTTGAAACTAGAAGTTCTTACAGTAGTGTTTTCATGAGCAAAAAGGTAATAGAATTATCAGATATCTGAACATGTTAAAGTGCTTCGGATGAGGTCCTGCCCATATCAATGTCGTCTTTCCCAGGGATGCAACTGTGGATCAGATCACAACTATTCAAGGCGCTCTCGAGGGCTCTAGTGTAGGCTAGGTATTCTGCAAGTGGAGTCACGCGATTGTCTCCAAGACCGAGGGGCCTGATGGATGCAATATCTATTCCGAATGTGGTTAAGGCTGCATCAGGGTAACGGATGAAACAATGGCAGTGAAGATTGCACATGCATGACGGGTGGACTGTGGGATAGACGAGGAGGATGTTGAACTATTGTATGAAGAATAGCAATAGCATGTCCCAAGTGTGTATGTATATATGGGCGAGCACGAGCAGGCTTGTAGATTTTGATATGCTGTGTGATGCAAGTTAGTTTAAACCTGCAGCAACTTTAGTTAATAAGGTGGCATGATACAAGGATCCACTAAAAAATGTATATAGAGGCAATAATAAGCAATCCTTTTCTGTGCCGAAGTATTTACTTCCACTTATCGTAGTTACCCAAGGACGGGTAGTGTGACATAATTAAAACTAGCATATAAGTATGGTCCATTCAACAGAAAATTGCACAAGAAAGTGTCACTGAAACCAGAAATCTTGGTATGGTAACCTAAACTTTAATAACCACAACTTATAAAGGTTTATCAGGAAACTATCTACATTTGGCGCAAGACGCAATTCCACATCAATAATGTGCTAATTTTGGCCCCACTAGTATTAAGTTGCAAGAAGGTGATTGAACTTCTTCTATGGAGAAAGATTGCGAGTTTTGTGCTGACCATCGCATGACATAAAACACATGTAACAACCACGTGGAAACAAAATGTTTTAGCTGCTTACTGCCTATGGTCAGAATAAACCATCATTGTCTGGTGAACTAAAAGACTCGAAGAAACATATACAAAAGAAGGTGAAAAAAGATATGTACCAATAGGGGAAAACAACAAAACCAATGCTAAGAGAAGTGGAGTAAAGATATGGATCAAATTGATTGCATGAAGAATACAGAAAAAATAAATGAAATTAAAATTAAAATTAAAATAATTAAAGAAGCTGACATGTTTTAGTCAAATACACAAACTTACCCTCAACAACTATTAAATAATATTCTAAGAAAAAAAAAATCAATCAATCAATCTAATATAAGCATCCTAAATAGGATAAATAGACACTCAAAAAGATGAGTAAAAACAAAAAAGTAGTAAAAGTAGGCATATATATTTATATATATTCAATTACAGTTCAAAAGAAAGAATGATACTTTATGATGGAGAAAATATATCAAAATAATCCTTTAGAAAAAAAAAAAGGAATATGCAACAATTGTAGAGTTATAGAGTAATGTTGTCGAGTTATGGAGTAATGCTGTAGGACAGAGATCAAGAAATTGATTCCCAGTGTCAATAACCAATTTTCATTTATGCAAGTAAAAACCATTATGGAAGACATTTATTTAGTAAAGCATTTAAGACACAATTGTAGCAGCAAACGAAAAACGATCTACACATGATTTTTATAGACTTAAGGAGGCATGTGATAGAGTGCCAAGATATACATTTAGCTAAGCTTAATGGAGAAATAGTGTCCATGTAAAACGTATAAGAAATATATTCAAGAGATGCATAATGAGAGGACTACAGTTTGTAGAATAAGTGGGAAAATATAAAATTTTCTACAAATATGAGATTAAACCAAAGATCCATACCGATCTCAAACCTATTTACAATAATCTTAAACAAAAGAAAAATCAATACAAGATGACATTCCATAGTTCTATTCTTTGCTAATGACATTGTACTGTAAAACTTTTTTTAAAAGTCAACTAAATTAGAGATGTGAAAATATACATTTAAATAAAAGAACAAAAAATAGTAAGACAAATTGTGCTCGGTTGCATGGAATAGGTGCTTTTGAATTGGTTATGCATAAAAATTAGTTTAAATTTTGAATTAAATTTTCATCAAATCCAATTTTAGAATACAATTCCATGCAACTGAACAAAGCAAGAATGTAAGTTTAGTCAACTCTTGAAAGATAATAGTATAAAAATACCAATTCAATACCAAAGGATTACTCAGAGGATCAGAATACTCATTATTTATATTCTGGTCCATCTTAAAAAAGTGGGAGATGTTAACTTCATTAGAAAGATTGATGCGAGGAGGACAATATGCAAAGCTAGTATTCCTAAGTATTAAAAGAACGCCAAAGGCATATTGGCCAAGCAGTACTGAACCCTAACTCTCAAATGGGAGGTCTAGGGTTCAAGTCTCGGTGAAGCAGGGTGTGTGAGTAATGCTTAACTTCAAAACAAAAAAAAATATACCATTGATTCATATAGACAAACTGAAAACGTTGTGATTGTTGATAAAAGTGACTATAAGAGAAGTTTAATAACTGAAGTTTCATGGAGAAATTAGGAATAACACCTATTAATAATAACCTAGAGAAAAGCAGACTTAGGTGATTTGAATATGAACAATGTACACCAGAAACATCAGCTTTGTTGGACAACTACAAACATCAGCTTCGGAATCCGGGTTCAAGACAAATGGTAAACATAGAAACCACTGCCCGTCCAAAAATAATGAAATCATATTCCAGCTCAATAAGGGAAATTTTCTCTCAAAGTCCCACTCAGGAAAATTGCTACTGACCCTCTGGCCCTTAAAGATATTTAACAGCCATTTTTGCAGCAGATCAGTTGGAGAGCTATTCTTAACACAAAACCCTTAAACTGCTCTTTACATGTTCTTTAGATATAGCATTGTGCAAATTCACGTGGTTCCTCAAACCAGATGACATTATGTCCATATCCAATGCAGACTGGATTATGTATTTCTGAAATCCCTCTATTGTTGGCCTTCTTTAAGAAATCCCCCCTTTCTCTCCTTGGCACCTTCTCTGGTAAATTAAGATTACCAATCCCAACTTCCCAAGTACATTATTCAAGTCTTCCGCTCAGGAAATATACAACCCTACCTTCAAGTTTCCATAGCCCGAGAGATGAGATCAAAGTCATCTACACTAAATCTCCTATGGCCTAGATGGATAGCAGAAACTCAAGCTGCTTGTCAAGCAATCCTTGAGCATATCCAAAAAGGTCCTGGAGTATGTTGGTAGAGAGAAACTTGTCCAAGTGGTTGTCCATGCCACCATAAATCAAGCCTCCTTCGACCATTGATCCTACATTATCCGAGGTAGCTTCTGGCAGGAAAAAACCTTCGTTGACACTAGGAGATGTGAATTAAAGGTCAACTTATTAGTATCTAAATAGCTAGAAGTCACCTAAGATTGGTTGCCGTAAGTAGACCTGTCAATGGATCGGATTTTAATCTGAATCCGATCATATTAGACGGATATGGATTGAAAATAAAATTCGATAACCCGATTAGGATCTGATCCGATAATCCGATTTCTTAAAAATATTGGATTTGGATTTATGCTATTCCGATTCGATAATAATCGGATCCGAGTAATTTTATATATACACATATATACTATATTATTAATAAGTATGTTTTAAAAAAAAAATCACTTTTTTTTTCTTTATGTTTTTTGTAGTCATGTATTATAAATATTGATTGTAAAATACATAATTTGGTGTTTGATATTCTTAAAAAACAACAAAAAAATCAAAATTCCTTTAATAATTTTTATAATTTTGTCTTTATCTAATCGGATAGGGTTATCGGATCGAATATCCGATAATGAAAAAATTCGGATTTGGATCAAGTAAATGAAAATCCATCGGATTATCGGATCGGATATGAGCTTATCGGATTTGGATCGGATCAGGACGAATCCGATCCGTTGACAGGTCTAGCCCAGTGTTGTCACAGGCGCGCCTAGGCGCTAGGCGAGGCGAGGCGACACTTTGACGCCTCGCCTGCTACTAGGCGAGGCGACCTCGCAAAGGCGTCACCTCAGGTGAGGCGCTGGGCGTCGCCTAGGCGCGCCTATTGTAAGTGCCTAACTGTTTTCTCTTTTATTACTGTTTTGATTAAGTTTGACCAATTCAATTATTATATTATAATATTATATACATATATATATTGTATATGATAATACTGGGGACTTGAACCGTTGGATTAAAGAGGACCACGAATAAAAGAAGCCGGGCTCGGCAATGAAGCGACTGGGAGAGGCTGTGCTCCACGAGTCCACGACCGAGTCGCCCAGGTATGTTTCTTCATCTTTGCTTCTTCTTCTTCTTCCACTCCTTCTCAATCTTTTCCTCTTTATACTCCTTCATAGCAAACCTAAACTGGAGAATTTTTTTTTTTTTTGTGTGTGTGTGTTTTTAGGGGAGTAGGTATTTACATATATATATTTTTAACTCCTCCTACTTACGAAAGCAAACCAACAAGATGGAAATTTTTTTTTTTTTTTTTAACTACCAAACAAACTGGATTTTTATTTTATTCTCATTTTTCTCCTTCTACTCCTTCTCCTTCTCCTTCTTCTTTTTATTTTGTTTAATAAATAGTAAGACAATGTATATTTTTTGCTTCACTTGTATTTTTTTTTTTATAATTTTTTTTTTCCTTTTTTTCTCTTCTCTCATTTCTGGGGTTTTTTTTTTTTTTTTTTTTTTCTTCTATGTACATGGTTGCAAATTCATAAGCTCAATGAAAAAATATAATATAGAATACCATAATGCTTGAAATATATTCCAATTTCTGACTGTTGTGCTTGAAACTTGAAAGTAGTGAATTTGACAGTTTCTTACAATTTCAATTTGGCGCACAACAAGCTATCCGGTGTGTTACCGGACTTGGTTTGTTCACTGAAAAGTTTAGTGAATTTGACAGTTTCTTACAATTTCTTTTCTGGGTTCAGCCAAGAATGTAGCAAACTGTACTTTAGGAATGTGGGTTTCGATTTCTCATTGAATTGCATTCCTGGTGGAGACATGCCAGAGTGCTCTGTTATCCCTGGTGGTAGCTTGAATTGCCCAAGAATGTAGCAAACTGTACTTTAGGAATATAGAATACCAGAATGCTTGAAATATATTCCAATTTCTGACTGTTATGCTTGCAACTTGAAAGTAGTGCTTGGACTGCAGTTATTCCTTTATCGTCTTTTGATGGGGAAGACGATGAGACTAGATTTTTTGGTGAAGAAGATGATTTTTAGATACTTGACATGATTTGGTTGTCAAGTATCTAAAAATCATCTTCTAGTTTTTGAACTTGGGTTGTCCTTCTTTATTTACTTTTAACTCGTATTTTGAACTCGTATGAATGCATATGCTAATTTTTGTAGACAACAACAATGTCGTACAATTATATTACTAATATTTTGTCAACTTCTTATTAGTTTAAAAATTTTAGAGTTGTTATTTTTCTTTTAAGTAATCTATTGATTAAGTTGTGAAAATAATTTATTATTGAGCTTCTCGCTTCACTCGGGCGAGTGTCTCGCTTAGCGCCTAGGGGTGCCTCACGCCACTGACAACTATGTTCTAGCCGTAAGTATTAATTTCATATACATAATACAAACCCGCTATTGGCCTAATTAAGAAACCAAATCCCAACATCCCACATGGTAGAAGCGGTGTTGCTAAAGGCAAGCTTAGGCGTGCGCCTAGGCTCCAGGCTCATAGAGGCAGAAGCTTGCGTCTGTAATGCACATAGGTGCGTCTTTTATCACATTTGCGGCTTTAGTATGAAAATGAATACTTTAATAATAATTTTAATTTTACATTAAATTTTTCATTGCCTCTTGCATCTAGGCGTTAGAGCCTCAGGGTAGGATTAGATGCCACCGTAGCCAAACACTCCATGGGAGAAGAAAACCCTTCACATAGAGATTCGAGAAATCCCATATTTAATGTCAACTGAAATTCCAAATTTTATAATGCTCTTTAATAAATCTTAGGAGAATTATTCAAAATAGTAGCACCCATTAATAAGCATATAATCCAAATCAATCTATCCCACCTTATTGCAGAAATAAAGAACAAAATGCTCTACAAAAATTGAATACCAATAATAAATTACTATCAATGCTTGCACATGTCAATGCATATAAATATATCTATATATATCGAACATATATCAATTAAATAAACCAACCAATGCTCGATCAAAGTAAAATTTGACATACAGAGATTGACGAAACCATCAAGACGAAGACGAAACGAACAATCGAACATCATCGAGAAAATTATGATCCTTGGGCCGATCAACCCTTCTCACATACCCCTTCGCCTCTTGCTCCGTGAAAGCACTAAACCCTACCCTCCCATTCCTCCGCCACATCTCCTCCGCATAGCTCCGGTGCGCGTAATACGCCTCCGCCTCCACCACCACCGCCGCATCGCCGCCGTCCACGTCACTTCCCGACGAAACCACCTGGATGGGGAGCCTCTCGTAGTGGCCGCGAGAGGTGCCCTCGAGCTCGTCGATCCGGGCGAGTCCGGGGGCGGAGACGGCGTAGAGCTCGCCGTGGACGCGGTGGCGGGCGGTGGCGGGAAGGTTGAGCAGGAAGGGGACGCCGTGGGGCCCGCAGACGAGGGGGAGTGGGTGGAGGGTGAGGTGGGGGCCGAGGAAAACGGCGTCGTCGGAGCTGATTAGGGATTCCATGAGAGGATGGTTGGCGAAGCCTCGCTTGAGTGTGCCGTAGGTGAAGATTAGAGTTTGTGTGGTCTGAGTTTCGTCTCTCTCTTCTGACATTTTTCTGATTCCCTCTCTGTTTTCGGCTGTGTTCTATGCTAAACTATAACCAACAGAAATCTAGAGAGATGGGCTTTAATAGTTTGGGCTATATTTGGGGGCAACATAGGCCCAAATTTAAGCCCACTTAGTCCAGGCTTTTTGTCCAACTATGGTCAGTAGTCGCGGTAACGGTTTAGAAACAGTCGCAGACTCGCAGTAGTGTTTTATTAATTCATAGAACATCTAACTGAATAACTCGTATTGAATGACACTTCTGAAAGTGTTACGAACCAAACAAAAAAGTAATGTATCAAACCCATACGCGGAACCAATCATCTAATGTATTATCAACCAATTCATAAAGTTTTAAAAATATGAATTAGTGACATAGTTTCGATACTCATTTGATATTTTATTTCAAAGTACCGATATTATATCCGACTACATTACACACATATCATGATTGTATTCGCGACTTACATTAAAACTGTAAACCATTATTCCAATTTTGCATGATCATGTAGTGAACATCACGGTTCCTCTTTCTGCTTGTGCGTTTAAAGTGTGATTGTTGGTGATTATGTAATCCTGTTAATTCAATAATTCTTGTGGACCACGCGGTGACCATATTATAAGTGAGCTCAGTGCAATTAAATTTAGTTTTACTTTTATTTGATGTAAAGCTTTAGAACATGATTCAGTTGTGTTGATCAACTACTCCAGTAGTAAAGATAAGAGTTACTCCCTGCCTCCCAAATAAATGTTTACTTTTATAATTTTATATGTCTCAAAATAAGTATCTAGTTTCAAATCTCAATATAATATAATATTATATTTTTTCAACTTATCCCTCTTCATTAACTTTAAAACATAATGGATCTCGCTAAAAACTAAAACTATACTATATTTCGAATGACAAAATTGAAAAAACAATGTACCCAAATTTTTTTTGAAAAATTTAATGTGAACACTCTTTTTGGGACAGAGGGAGTATATATTATTGTCTTAGATTCAAAATATATTAACACATCATTTATAAAAAGGAATGATAACGCTTGGAGCTAATTCCCTTTTTAGAAAACAAAAAAGCAAAAACTATAACATTTTTATAAAATTCTTGGTAAAAAATTAGATGTAGAATTCAATGTGTGGAGGAAGTTCTTGTTAAGTGGCTTAGAGACAAATATTATTGGTGCTTGGACCAAAAATTAATCAAGACTTGGGGCCCGTTTGAAAAGTGGTATGGTCTGGTTTTGTCTTGCTATATTGATCTTCATTGGTCTGAGCTGATTTTGTGTGATTTTGTAAAGAGTAGTGGCCAGCAGAGCCCACCATGAGCCCACCATGAATTATATATATATATATAGAAAGAGTAATTTGCACTAACACCCCCTGAGGTTTGCATCTATTCCACCTAGGTGCTGATTTTTGAAATTTTGACACTAACACCTCCTGAGGTTTTGTTTTGCTTGCCATGACACCCAAATGACCAAAATGCCCTTCATAAAATTCGAAAATATTAAGGGTAATGTGAAATGACCTTTATGCCCCAACCCCAAATATATAAAATTTCAAAAAACATATATATAAATTCGAAAAAATATATATAAATTTCAAAAAAATGTATAAAATTCGAAAACAAATATTTAAATTTTGAAAAAAATATATAAAATTAGAATAAAATATATAAATTTCAAAAAATATATATAAAATAGAAAAAAGTTAAAATTCAAAAATATAAATATATTTTGAAAAATATTTAAATTCGAATATATATATTTCAAAAAATATATATAAAATTCAACATATATATTTTCAAAAACAAAATTCAAAACATTATATAATTTCAAAAAACATATAAAAAATTCAAAATATATATAAAAAATTCAAAAAAATATATAAAATTTGAAATATATATATAATTCGAAAATATGTATATAAAATTTGAAAAATATATAAATTCGAATATATATATATTTCAAAAAAAAAATTCAAAATATATATATTTTCAAAAACAAAATTCAAAAAATTATATAATTTCGAAAAACATATATAAATTTCAAAAAATATATAAAATTTGAAATATATATATATAAATTCGAAAATATATATATATAATTTGAAAAATATATAAATTTGAAAATATACATATTTTTTCAAAATTTAAATATTTGTTTTCGAATTTTATACATTTTTTCGAATTTTATATATTTTTTAAAAAATCAGCACTTAGGTGGAATATATGCAAACTTCAGGGGGTGTTAGTGCAAATTACCCTATAAAGAGTAAAGAATAGTGGCCAGCAGGGTTTACCATGAATTATATATATATATATATATATATAAAAAGAGAGAGAGAAAAAAATATATATGATGCGTAGTAAAATGCGGGGCCCATCTAACATTTGTAGGGAAAAATATTTAGTTTTAAATTGTAAAAATTAAAATTTATTTGATCTTTAAAAGAAAGCAAAAACAAGTTAAGACCAGAACAAATTAAAAATCAAACAATAAACAGATTAAGCTTCCTTTTCGCAAAAGAAGTTATATCAAAAACTTCTTTTGTTGCTTTACCATTGATTTGATGGTATACCAGTCGCCAAACTTATCTAACACAACTTTTGTGATGTAGATCAAAACGTACCATCATCCAATTGATATTAGAGATAAAGTTTATCCAATAATTATTCACGCTACATGGTTGCATTCCATTTAAATAAGTGCAATATTTTTAAAATGTTTAAATAACCATGTGGTTTCAAAAAAATTTCCTATAATTTTCTATTTTATCAAATACTCTCATTTATGTTAATTTGAGCCTTAACTCCGTCTAATTTTAGTAACGTGCGTGGCTTGTGAGTATTTAATCCCAAATTACCCTTTTATGATCTGCGACTTGTTATTCAGAAAATGCCCAATTATTATAAAACTCCTATAGTTTTAAAAATATTCAAATAACCCTTTGCAATTTCAAAAAACTCTTATACTTTTCAATTTTATCGAATAACCCCCTGTCCGTTAATTTGAGTCTAACTCCGTCTAGTTTTGGTCATTTGTTTATCATGCACATGACTTGTGAGTTTTTTTATCCCCAAATTGCCCCTTTGTGGTTTGAGACTTTTATTATCCCGAAAATACCTTATTTTATCTCTTCCACACATCTCCCCCAATTTACACCCATTGTTGCCATTTTATCATCCTGGAAATAGTGGAAGTAATTCTTTTGGTTAGTGGTGCAAGAATGTGCATTTTGTATTGAATTTTGTAGTCAATTTACAATTGCACTGAATTGCTCAAAGATTCATACTTTGGAATGAGACATGTTGAGAAATACTATATTAATTAACTTACATTTGTTATAATATGTGTATTAAGAGAGTTCAAACAACAAATCAGGAACAACTAACATTTGCAATTATCTGTTAACAACCACTTGTTAACATCACAAGAATACAAAAAATTACACCACTTTATATACATGTATATATAAGGAACAATGTCGTTTCAATAAGGGTATAGTTGAAATTATACACTGAAGCACTTAGTTAGCTTCAAACGGTGTTATTTTAATTAATGGTCTTTTCGTAAATTGCCACTTCTATTAATATAGTTAAGCTTAAATTGATAGACAAGGGGGTATTTGATAAAATTGAAAATTATAAGGAAAATTTTGAAAACACATGAGATTATTTGAACAATTTTGAAATAATAAGGAGTTTTATGATAATTGTCGGTGTCACTTTAACTAAGGGTCTTATAGTAAATTACCACTTTTGTTAACAAAGTTAGGCTCAAATTGATGAACATGGGGCATTTGATAAAATTGAAAATTATATGGGAGGTTTTGAAACCACAAGGGTTATTTGAACATTTTTTAAATTATAGGCGATTTTATGATTATTGCCCTTTAAATAATAAATGATGTGACATAATTACTATTGCTAAATTATTGTTAGACTTTTTGTATATATATATATGTTGAAACCATTAATTTGATGTTAGCTCAACCGATTTGAGTGCACATGATCGAAACAAACCGATATATATACATGATATATCAACAAAACAAGTTACGTTTTTAAATGTGCATATCAAAACACACCAATATATATACATATATAAGAAGTCAGAAGAGGCACATATAGTTGATGTGGTGAAACACAAACATGGCCTTTCATACTAGGTCGCACTCGCACATGGAAAAGAATCAGGTCCATTCTTTCTCTGAATGGACTTCCTTCCATTCACATGTGGCGAATTGTGGTTGGTTGCACAATATTCAATTATCCACATCAGTTCATATACATATCTCAGTATATATGACATACTTATATACATATATACGGAACTGTTTGGAAATACTACTTTGACTTCTGAAAAGTACATCATTTTGGCTCCAAATCACACCATTTTGGCTCCAAATCAAACACATCCTAAAATTGGAATGAAAACATGTCCTAATTGACCGAACAACTGTAGCAAGCTTCCATTTGAGAACTGTATTTCTTCTTCCCCTTGAGACCTCCATTGCGAACTGTATTTCTTCTTCCCCTTGAGAGCTCCATTCTGCGAACCACTGTGTCTTTCTTCTTCCCCTTGAGAGCTCTTTTCTATTCTTGCCCTAACCCTAGAAATCCCCAATTTATAACCTAACCCCTCACCCTAAAATTCACCAGAGGGAATCCGTAAAAACCCCCAATTTAAAGGTCAATTCATCAGTCGAAATGGTAGATAAGAGCAAGGATGTTGCCGGTGCGTTGAAGAAATCACCCACGGGAAAAGCTAGGTCGAAGACGAAGTTGAAGAGAGGCGGCAAAAAAGGAGTGAAGCAATCGGCGATAAACAAGCCATCATCTTCTTCTGGGGCCATCCCTCCTCCATCGTCCATAAATATTCCGATGGAAAATTTGCATAGACTTAGGTATGTCATCCTAAAATCCATGTTTGTTAATTTGGTATGTGATATGTTTGAATGTCGATTGTTCAAGCGGTTGAGTTTAGAGTTTTCAATTGAGGGTTACATTGTAGAGGTGTTTAAATTAGGGTTTCTTAGTTGAGTTTAGAGTTTTCAATGGGCATAGCGTTGCAGTCCATAGACCTATGAGCTCGGAAAGTCTCCGGTAGTTTTGGGATCCATTGAGGCAGCAAAATTGCAGAAACCATCTTCCCATCCCATTATTGTATTATGTTTAGTAGATGTATAACATGAAACACTTACCGAAACACACAGAGGAGATTTTTGTTCTCATTAGTTGGTGGCCAGGAGAAGTAGAATGGTGAAATTATCATAGATGAACACTCATGTTCGGATAGCATAAGGCATCAATAGTTAATATGTTTGGAGTTTTCAATTTAGGGTGGCATGAAACTTGTTAATTTATCCTTGATTATGCTGTGTCTCTTATCGGCCAAAAATAAATAATTTAGTAAATAAATAAAGGATAGAGAAGTGTACAAATAATTCATCTAAACATTCCTATCCAAAATCTCAGAAGACTAATTTGAATTTAAGCGAAAGAAACTAATATAAATATTCATAAGCACATAGTCCCAAGACAGAACATAACAATAAATTAACCTGAATGACGTATCGAGAATCGAACTTCAACTTAGTATTTGCATATATAAAAGAAACATCCAGAAAAAACCTTATATAAACTATTCGATGACCCATTTGAGGTTTAAGCATGAAAAACTAACAAAGTTCCATAATTTATGAAACTTGGGATAAGTTGTAAGATATAAAACAAAGAGTCCAAATTAAAGAAACAAAAATCCAGTAATAACAAACTTCAACTCAGAAATTTGAGACTTAAAAGACTAATCTGAATATTCGTAAGTAAACTATCGAAACACCCATTTGAGATGTACACGAGGGTAAAAAATAAAGTCCAGTCCTTCTCAGACTGGACCTGCTTCCATTCACACATGGCGGCTTTTTATTGGCTCAAATTTCCTCCTTATCAATCAAGTCTACACATCAGCCCAGTGAATTATATATATAATTCACTGTGTATACTATATACTTTAAACGAAACTGTTTTTATATACGGAACTGTAGAAAATTTGAGTTATAAAAAATTTAGCTCCAACACGTGCTGAATTTGTAATAGGGTCCAAAGTTTAGGTTTTTCAATTGAAAGTCAACACTGTAGCAATCACTTGTGCCTTCTTTCTCTCGAAGACTCCGTCTAAGTGTTGCTTGTTCCTTGAGATCTCCAAACTGAAATTGAATAGTGTAGCAATCACTTGTGCCTTCTTCCCCTTGAGAACTCCGTCTAAGTGTTGCTTCTTCCCTTTGAGACCAAACTGATTCATCAACCATCAAAACCTAACCCTAAAAAGCACGCGAGCGAAACCCACAAATAATTCCCAATTTATTACTCCAAATGGTCGATAAGGGTAAAGGCAATGATGTTAGTGTACGCGAAGGAAAAGCTTCGTCGAAGATGAAGCGGAAGAGAGCCACGAAAAATGATTAAAACCGGCGAAAGAAAGACCATCATCTTCTTTTCGAAGGACCGTCCCTCCTCTTCCATTGTCCATCAATATTCCGGTGGAAAATTTGCATAAACTTAGTTATGTCATTTTTGACTCTGGGTTATTGTCAAGTGAAATGTAATTCAAAGTCTCTATTTAGAGTTTAGAGTTGTCAATTTAGGGTTGAGTTTAGAGTTTTCAATTTAGGGTTGCATATTAGAGGAATTTAATTTAGGGTTCATTTTAGCTTTGCAATTTAAAAAGGATTTTGAATTTGGGGTTTCAGTTTAGAGTGGTTTTATTTAGGGATTTATGGTGATTTTAGGGTCTATATTTACAATTATATGTGCTAATTTATGTGCTTTATTCCATGATTGATACGTATGTTACTATACTCCTGTAGTTGAAATCATGAATAGTTAATATGTTAGAGTTTTCAATTTAGGGTTGCATTTTAGAGGGTTTTAATTTAGGGTTGGTATCATATTTTTCCACATATTTAAACATCTGTACAAATATCTATATGTTAACTGTTGCCCCAAATTAAAATAAGAGATAATTGTTTTGTTCCAAAGATTTTATAGGAACGTTTAGATCGATATTTCTAAACAAAGAAAAACAAAAAGTGAAAGTGAAATTATTCGGCAAATTATTTATTTCATCCTTAATCTTCAAATTATCAACTGTTGTAAATTTTGTATGTGCAATGTCAGTGGGCATAAATTAACTTTGTAAGGAACAAATTTTGTGCATTGTAGTCGAATATATACTCCAACCTTGCAACTCATAAGAAATATACATCTAGTGAAATGTGCCAAAGCAATTATAGAAGAGTGTTAAAAATAGTGTGTATAGTGTCTCATTGGTGGTGATGTTATGCAAATCATGTTTATATTAGTAGATCCCTACAAATATGCATGAGTAATCTTGTGAATGATAAGCACACTTGAAAGAGCATAAACGATGTATAATGAGGTAATGAGATGTGAAGAAAAAAATCATGGTTAATTCGTACAAATAATTAATTATACTTCACCAAAGTATAATAACACTAAAAGTTATGCAACATGATTCCTCAATCAAACAGTGGAAGCACAAATAAAGATTATATTAAGAGAATATATCTCAAGGCCTTAAAATGAAAAAGTTGTCTACAAACCAACAAAAATTTTGGAGAGTTGTACTGTACAAAATATGAATTTCCTAAAAAAAAAGCGGATCTAGTGCAAATGATTAACCACTTCTCTGCCATGTTATGGTGGCAGGCATTTTGTTTAAGGAAAAAAATTTAGAGGGAGTAAGCCTGCCTCTAGGTACTAAATCAGTCACACATGACATTGTCATCTTATGCACATACTTCTGGTGCGAATGAGCCCTTCGTAAGAAGCCCCTCAAGGAATAAGTCGTCGTCTTCATCTTTATAAGGGATTACATATTTCTCTAATACAGTCATCTTGAATAAAGTTGCCAAATTAGGCTCTTTTAGAAGATAATTCTTCCTTTCCAAAATATCCAAAACTATTAGCCGTGGTTTAAGCCTATTTTGAACAGTAAGAAGAAGAATTTCCGGGTAATGAAGAAAAAATGAAATATGAAATTTAGGGTTGTCAAGCAAAAGCTGTGTTATGGCCTTAATTTTCCTCTATGATACGGCAAATGCTATTGGCACCCTCCTAAAAACCAACGAAATGTTATGTTCCGAAAACCACAAACTCTAAAAAAGCTTCAATTTCACCTCCCAAGTCTCTATTGTCATCGAACTAATAACCCGAATGGCATAAAGAAACATCTTAGATTTCCTGTCAAATCCCATCTCATCAACCCTTTTGACAAAGTTTTCAAGTTTTGTAGGTTTATTAAAGAAAAAACTTGTGAAATTGTAGACTTGTTTCTTTATTTGCAACAAACTAACACCACAGGTCTTCAAAAATTCTACATTGGGTATCATAGTTTTCTCCAAATCAGTCTTCAAAAACCACCCAGATGACTTCAACATGTTACACACATCCGCATTCAATTCGAAAACAGTTTTCAATGCTAAAATCCACTGGCCAATCTGTTTATTTACGCTATTAGTAAGAATCCATGGGTGAGATGAAACACTCTTCAATGCTAAAACAGTCTTCAGTGACACACATCCACATTCAATTCAAAATTAACTAATTCTTTGTTATAAAGTATGAGGTCAGAGTACCCTTGATTGAAAATGTTCATGTCCTCTAGGCCCGTCCTCATATATTGGGTCGGGGATGCCTTTAATTATATTTGATCTTCTCTATTAACCTTGTATATAAGAGGAATTGGAATGAATTTTTAGAGAGCTTTGAATTTTTGAAAATTAACAGTTCATTGTGAAATAGCGATGAAGGTAAAGAAGAGAAGCGAACCGGGTTCCAACGGTCACACCTGAAACTCTTTATCAATACCATTTCCCAGCTCTCCATTGAGCAGCGGAAAATGGTCGACAATATTGGCTTTGGAAAGTTGTTAGAGCTCAATTGCAATGTGATTGGCAAAGAATTAACCATGTACTTGATTTCAAACTTCGACTGTAGAACCAACCAAGTTTTAGTTCCTCATGTCGGAGAGCTTCATGTCAATGGCTGTGAAGTGGCCAATGTATTTGGAGTACCCACTGGTTTACACAAAGTGCCTACGAAGCAACATTTTGAAAGGGCAGAGTGGATGGTGGCAGCCGGTCTTTACGAGGCTGATGGTTTGAAGATATCGAAGCTTGCTGAAAAAGTCATAAAGGAAAAAAACAACGAACAATTCAAGCGACTGTTTGTTGTATTGGCTTGTGCAGTTGTGCTAACACCAACTTGCCGTGATGATTTTCACTTGTCCGTGTTGCCAGCTGTTACCGATGTCGAGGCCATTGCCACATACAACTGGGCAAAATATGTTGCAAATGCGCTTGTGAAAGCTATAAGGCCTGGATCAGGGGGCCGTTAAAGACTGCCTATCGTGGATGCTTGTTGTTCTTGCAGGTATTGTGCATCATGTTTGATAATGTATGTTATCTACTGAATGTAAGAATTTTTAATAACTTTTTTTACCTTTACAACATCTTCTATACTATATGCGTTTTGAGTTTGTCCAATTTCATTACCCGCAAGGCAACATTCAAACCCTTGCCTATTGGACGGCGGACCTTGTACGCCGCAGAATTAAATGGGATGAGGGTATGGGCGCATATGGCACACACAAGGTAAGACATGACCTTTATATTTATGTTTTAGTTTTACAGTTTCTTCATAAATTTATGGTGTTTAATATGTCCATAGTTGATCCCGGTTGGTGCTGCTACTGCAAGCACCAATATCAGTCTGCCAACCATTGCTTCCACTGGTTGTACGTCGGCAAATAGCGAGAGAGCACGCAATGTGGTCATGGAGGACTCGGTGGACGTCGAAGCTGATGTAAGTTAATGCCTACGTATTTATCTTCCATTTTCTTTAGTATTTATGTTTCCTATGCTATTGCTTAAATTAGGGGCGGTTCTGTGAATATTTGCAGGAAGTAATCCATCGCATGAGGTATGTAGCTTCACAGATTCTAGCTACTGCCGATGAGTGCGCCAAAAAACTGAGAAGTAAAGCTTCAAAGCTTGAGAAACTGAAAAGCAAGAAGAAGGGCGATGTAAGAACTGAGGTTAATGTTGTGCATCGACCGAGAAGGAGGACGCCAGCCGTGGTGAGTGACGAGGTCAGAGATATGTCCAAGGGCAAGGGCAAGTGTGTTGTTGAAGAAGTAAGGGAAGAAGCGGAAATAAAGTCCGACGATTCAGAAACAGAAGAAGAGGAAGAGTATAGAGATTCCCACTCTGAATCTGATTCTGATTCGGAAGAAAATGATCAAGAGGAAAAATATAGAGAGGATGAAGAATTGCCAAGAGGAGAGGCTCTATCAGTGGATGAAGAAGGAGTGGAAGAAAAACAAAGCAGAGGAGAACACACACCCCTACAAGCAGACTCATATGAGGCCCAAGGGTCTGAAAATGTTGGAACAGCTGTATTGGAATCTACTGTACAAGAAGATACAGCTGTACATGGAGGACAAATGACTGTAGAAGAAGGAAGAGGCAACAAAGAAGTCGATGAGTCTGCAGGAAATCGAGAAGCAGTAATGTCAACGAGGGTTGTGGCCAATATTGATGATGGGATAGGTGAACGATATACAGAAGGTGAAGGTGTAACAGCAGAAGCCACTGATAGCTCTGATGATGATCGTCAACTTGCAGGCCTTGTGTATAGTCTGGCCAAAGAACACATTGGACATTCCATCCAAGAGGAATATCAAATGGTGGCATCTGAAGTTACTCCAGCGCCTAGGAAGGCGCGACGGGTATCCTTTTCATCAGCGAAGACAATCTCAGAAGGGGGCGGTAGTGGAAAAAGGAAGATGAGAGACTGTGAAAACGCGGGTAGGGAACAAAGGAGCAAGAGGCCTGGACGTTACGCGTACTCGCCATGGATTCAAACTGTAGAGGAAGTAACCAATCGCTCCGATTACCAGTTGGATCTTCTCCATTATGCCTCCATGGAATATGCCTCGATGGAAGGTTGCGATGAAAGGTGTGTGAGGAAACTAGTAACATTTTCTATTTTTTTCTCTACATTGTAATACTACTTTGTTGCCGACTAATAACCGTACTATTTTGTTTGTTATATCAGGGAGATTTTGGTAAAGTATGGAAACCAAACTTTGGAGCGCCGACACCTTCAGACTCTCTTTGGAAAACAATGGCTGGTTGACAGTGTAAGTGAACGCGTACATTCCCAATGACTTTGATAGAAGGAAATACCAATTGATTAATAGGAAATTTGTCTTTGAAAAATGGAGTGATGCGAACACTAATTTAATTTACATGAAATTCATATGCAAATTATGTAACGGTTTCCATACTAATGATTTGTAAATCATAAAAATTTAAATTTAATTTACAATAATTTGGTTATTAATTCCTCGTCATCGCTCATTATTTCCTTGAACAATTCACATAGCATTTTTGACACTGATATTACACTCTTTAAATGCAAGTCAAATATTTGTGGGGATGAGCCATGATTACTTTAAATATTTTTTTGTAAATATACCACTCTCGGATTGAACACAGGTACTTAATGTATTTGCCGAGAAGCTGAACCAGAGGGAAAAAGGAGAAAGACGAGGGAAATACTATTTCAAATCCCAAGTCGTTGCGAAGATAGAAGCAATGGGCGGTTGCGGTAGGAAGAAAAAAACTCGCCCTTCGACAATATCTCCTGAAGAGCTGTTCACTTACTATAAGAGAGTCTCACCATGTCCGTACTTGGATAATGTGAAGGATGTCGAGCTGGTACATTATGATTCTTAATTGCCATGACTATTAAATATTTTATATTACTCATTCATCTCATTTTCTTATCTTTACTTACCTTGCCTATTGTTTAAGATTTTTTTCCCAGCATGCGTAGATGGGCATTGGTTTCTATTAGTTCTTAACCAACGACGCAAATCAGTCGATTACCTTTGCTCGGGGGGAAAGCAATTCAGATACCGTCCGTTGATGAAAACACTGGTATGAAAACATTGGTACCTTCGAACAAATTCTAAAAGGTTTATTCTATATATAGGGTACAACCGTTATTATTTCTTGTCTCATGTAAAACAACCTCTTAGTGTGAGTTTGTGGGGTTTGTATTCGGAAAGGACTTCACCAACTACGTCTACACAAAGGTCCAAAACATACCCATATCAAAGGACGGGTAAGAGGCAACTAATTATTGTATTCCCCTTTGAGTTATATGTTTAAATAACTATACAAAGGCACAACGTAATACACTCTTATGACCAGCTCCTCTTGTGGTACCTTTGCGATGCAAAATATGGAGGCTTGGAACGGGCAATGCTTAGCTGGAGACTTGATCTCGGTGAGTTTTCAGAATTCTCCACATAAATCTATACCCTTCCATCACCCCTCTATTTATCTATCCTAACATCTTTATTTTTAATCAATACAGACCGATCCACTCTACTTGCGTTCGGAATTTCTGCTTAAATTGATGGATGACCCCAGCAACGAACAAATGGAATATTTAAGGACTAAGTTAAAGGGAATGTATTGACGGTAACCACAAACAATTATTTTTTCTGAGCTCACAAGCGGATGTAAAACTTTGGGGTTCCTTGTTCTGTGACTGTAATGTGTAGTATTAATAGAATTTGTTTTGGCAACGTAATTTTACTCTTTAGCAAGTAATTTTCTTTCCCATTCCATATATGTTGGTTTAGGGTTTTCCTATATTTATTACAAACCGGATGCTATGTGAAGTCTGGTATAGAAAGCACAATGATGATATGATCTACCTTTTAAAGATCTGAGGCATTACCACAGTTGTTATAATTGCGACAATCGACCCGGTTGAAGTGTTGATATTGTAAAAATTATCAGCTGATCACTAGAATACACAATATTTGTTTCTTCCAAAGATCATGCCTTTGAAGCAGAAATTGCGAGAAAACAAAAAAATTATCCTTCAAAGTTTAAACATTTGAAGTTTCTGTAAAAAATTCAGACGTATAATTTTACATTCTGTTTGAATTTTTTTTTAGGGTTAAATATAGGTAAATGTTCCTAATGCAATGTTCGGAAGTCACAACTTATCTCTTATCAGAGGTTTCATCCAACAATTATAATATATTGATGGTTTACATATGTGGGAAAAAACGGAATAACAATCTTGAAGATATTTTACTTAAAAATTTATATGTCGCCCCGTTAACAGTCTTCTATACCCTATTTCACACAGTTGACCTATATGTAAATTTTGTACGTGAGGGAAGGGTCGATGAAAGAGCCAACTACAACGCACAATATATATATGTAAAACTGTTATTTGGCGGCCAGTTACATTACACGTCTAAATAGAAAAAGGGTTGCAAGTTTAGAGATTTCGGATGAGGAGTGAACATTGACGATTAATTCCAATGAACAGTTTCAATTGGCGGAGATATCGACGTACAAGTCCTCCATAATCATCGACACCTCTAACATTAGCTCATCTTTCTATTTCATCCTAGTGTGAACTTAATTATTTCTACTCATGGATCAAATATTTGTGTTACAAAATCTTCAACATATTTCAATAGGAATTCTAAGTTAAAGCCTCCTTGCGGCTCCTCTGTACCCTCCTTCACACATTTGTCCTCTATGTATATTCGATACGTGGGGGAAGGCTCGAGTATACACCCAACGATAATGCACATAAAATATATGTAACATTGCTCATTCGTATACACTTACATTGCACACAGAAATTGTACTAAATGGTTGCAGGTTTTAATATTTCCAAGGAATACTAAACTTTGACGATTGATTAATTCCCTCTTCACTCTTTCAATTGGTGGACGTATGGACGTACGGGTGCCTCTACAACCATCGGCACCTCAAACATTATCTCTTATTTCTATTTGCTCCAAGGGTGAACTTAATTATTTCTACTCATGGCTAAAATATTTGTGTTACAAAATCTTCAACATATTTCAATAGGAATTCTGAGTTAAAGCCTCCTTGCGGCTCCTCTGTACCCTCCTTCACATATTTATCCTCTATGTATATTCGGTACTTAGGGGAAGGCTCGAGTATACACCCAACGACAATGCACATAAAATATATGTAACATTGCTCATTCGTATACACTTACATTGCACACATAAATTGTACTAAATGGTTGCAAGTACAGATATTTCCAAGGAATACTAAACTTTGACGATTGATTAATTCCGTGTTCACCCTTTCAATTGGTGGACGTATGGATGTACAGGTGCCTCTACAACCATCGGCACCTCAAACATTATGTCTTATTTCTATTTGCTCCAAGGGTGAACTTAAATATTTGTATTCATGCCTCACATATTTGTGTTACAAAATCGGCAACATATTTCAATAGGAATTCTGAGTTAAAGCCTCCTTGCCGCTCCTCTGTACCCTCCTTCACACATTTGTCATCTATGTATATTCGGTACGTGGGGGAAGGCTCGAGTATACACCCAAAGACAATGCACATAAAATATATGTAACATTGCTCATTCGTATACACTTACATTGCACACAGAAATTGTACTAAATGGTTGCAGGTTTTAATATTTCCATGGAATACTAAACTTTGATGATTGATTAATTCCCTCTTCACTCTTTCAATTGGTGGACGTATGGACGTACGGGTGCTTCTACAACCATCGGCACCTCAAACATTATCTCTTATTTCTATTTGCTCCAAGGGTGAACTTAATTATTTCTACTCATGGCTAAAATATTTGTGTTACAAAATCTTCAACATATTTCAATAGGAATTCTGAGTTAAAGCCTCCTTGTCGCTCCTCTGTACCCTCCTTCACACATTTGTCCTCTATGTATATTCGGTACGTGGGGGAAGGCTCGAGTATACACCCAACGACAATACACATAAAATATATGTAACATTGCTCATTCGTATACACTTACATTACACACATAAATTGTACTAAATGGTTGCAAGTACAGATATTTCCAAGGAATACTAAACTTTGACGATTGATTAATTTCGTGTTCACCCTTTCAATTGGTGGACGTATGGATGTACAGGTGCCTCTACAACCATCGGCACCTGAAACATTATGTCTTATTTCTATTTGCTCCAAGGGTGAACTTAAATATTTGTATTCATGCCTCACATATTTGTGTTACAAAATCGGCAACATATTTCAATAGGAATTCTGAGTTAAAGCCTCCTTGCCGCTCCTCTGTACCCTCCTTCACACATTTGTCCTCTATGTATATTCGGTACTTTGGGGAAGGCTCGAGTATACACCCAACGACAATGCACATAAAATATATGTAACATGGCTCATTCGTATACACTTACATTGCACACATAAATTGAATAATGGTTGCAAGTTTTAAGATTTATGATTATGAGGGGTCCTTAAATACAATTAATCAATCACATGATATTACAATTAAATGACGTAACAACCACTTCCAAGCACATGATATTACTTAAGCATTTTCATTTACTCCTATATAAAACGCAGGTCATTGCTCTTGTTATGAAGTTTTACTATGATATAGCCTCCTTTAATCTTTGTTCCGAAGTTATGGAATGTTCAGTTGGGTCAAATTCTGGAGGTTCTTCTAGCGTTCGCAGGCAAGTCCTACAATGCTCCGGGCTGCGAAGCCCAATACCTAGAAGCCGTGGTGGGATATCCATCAACATTCCTCCACAGGCGCCCATGCCTCCCCCTCCACCCTTGCCCTCCTACAATGACCTTGTACAACAGGTACAAGTACTTGGAAGGCAAGTTGCGGCAATTGAGGAGCGCAACCGACAGTAGATTGCGGAGGTCCATATCCATTTCCAACGGCTCAGTATAGAAGTGAGAGACATAGGAAAACGTCTCAATTAGATATATATATATATATTTGAGAAAATATACAAAGTTTGAAAATAATATAAAAATTTAAAAATAATATATAAAATTCAAAATAAAAAAAAAATTTGAAATAATTTATAAAGTTTGGATTTTTTTTTTTTTTAAATTCATATATTATTTTCAATTTTTTTTTCATATTTTATAAAAATTATCATACTTAATATAATTTTTAATTTTTTGTATTATTTTCCAAACATAAGACACACAGCTTGAATAAGACCAGAATGAAAATACACATTTACGAAACAGACTTTCAGAACACCAAGCATATGTCTGTAACTCATATTTGTCCCCACGTACCCAATACTTGTTATGAGATATTTTAGAAATGTTATAAATTATCTATCAAGTTTAAATATTTTCGTAATTGTAATTTCAACTTAATCTCATTTCATGTATTTAAGTAAATCGAGATTAATCATAATTAATTAATTATATATATATATATATATATATATATATATATATTTTTTTTTGTAATTAAAATAACTGTATAATAATTCAGAATTCTTTGTAAATATTATGTAAAACAAAAAACTTGACTACAACGTACTTCAATTTTATAAATTTTTAAAAAACATAATTTTCAGGAAATAAAAATAAATCTTGAACAAAATGAAGATACTTCCGAATAAATATATATATGTATATATAGTGTCTTAAGAAATCTATTTTGGAAGGAAAAATATCTACATTTCGGAAAAAGTATAGATTTCGGAAAAGAACACATAGTTAGGAGAAATATATATATTTTTCCCGAAATATATAAATTATTTCCAAATTACATATAGTTGTTGAAATATATAAATTTTTTCCAAAACATATATTGTGGAAAAAATATGTATATTTCTCATGAGTAACTGTTAATTTACCGAATCTAATATTTTTCCGAAATATAAATATTTTTTCCCAAGTATACATTATTTTCGATATAGATATATGTATATATATTCTTAACTATTGCTAGTTTTATGAAATAAGGTGATTCGGTGGGAAAAAGGTTAATTCTGAAGCCATTTACCGTAAATAAATATAAATCAAATTTCGTCCACTATAACATTATTTAATTATTCCCCGTCTAACATGTACTGCAGAGAAAATGAAAACCCGAAGAAGCAAGTTGAAACAAAGGTAGTCGCAGAAACAAACTTGAGTGATTGATAACGGTAGAGTGTTGAGAATAATATATGGTCATAGATTCCTTAAAAAACTTTAATGAGATATGGTATTTCTACGCAATTATTTGAAGACTATCAATCGTTGTTATATACTCGGCTTCTTAAAATTTTCATTGGAACCGCTCTAAGTGCACTTCCGTAGAATGTGGATGTCCCAAACCATATGTGTACTGAATAAAACCCAATGTGTACTGAATAAATAGTTAATTCAAACCATACAGAGAAGTGAAGGTACAAATTTTATGAAAGCTTCAATCCTCCTAACTCATGTTTCATGTGTGATTGAAATTTATTAAATCATTCAACTCATGGCTACCTAGGGACATGATAGTTTATAGTAAATTGTTACATTAGAACTGCTATATATTCATATATCTGGTGAATCAAACACTTATTCTGGCTATTTTTGTGCTCCCGGTTGTCATTCGCTATGTGAATTATAATGGTGTCCGATAAATTGAAGTTTTACCACCGCAGACCGTTGAGATTTCATGACCTTGGCTGAAAACAAATATGAACACATAGTATATGGGAGTGAATGTGGAAGTTAGTATACTGGAGGGAATTATGAACAGAAAATTAACGGATTGACGTTACTCACATGAATTTGGGTTGGGTGAATGATAATGGTGTCCGCGAAAATTGAAGTATTACCGCCAAAGGTTTTTCATATTAGGGGACCCTGGACGAAACAAATATCCACAAATATAATTGGGAGTCGATGTAGAAAATACTAGTATTTCGAAGGGGACTGTGTACAGAAAATTATCGGCTTGAAATTACTTACATGATTTAGGGTTATCGACCCCTCGAAAGAAGAGGGAGTGCTTAGAAGGCTCAATCCTAAAGCAGACTGCTGTTCATTGTAACAACACACAAAATTAAATATTTGGCATTATTAGTTTTTAAAAAATACAAGATAAATCATTTCAGTAGAGAAGCACAAGAAGCTTCATATAAAAACGTGAAGGAACAGAAATAAGCAAACATGAAATGTAATGGCGGTAATACCTGATGCAGGTTGTTAACACCCATTGACTCATCAGTAAAAAGAATTGGAATGTTTGTGCCATTGGAGCCAGGGATTCGAAACCCACGACCAAATAAATTGCTTTGAATTGACTTTGAATTGGACTAAGATTGGGTTTCCTGTAACACAACAGAGAGCTATAAAATTTTAAGGTCATAAAAATTTTATCGCTAACATAGTTGAAGAAGAAAATATTGCATATATGTAGAGCAAAGCATTTGGTGAAAGAGACAGAAGGAAATACTACCTCTACTCCAACTGGTACGACAATTGAGTGATCTGATAACAAAACAACAACGCACGATGAAGGGGCTAAAGGGGCATGAACAACAAGAGGGAAATTGGTTTCCATACGTTCATGTGATCTAACATGATTATCATTGACCTTAAAAGGAAAACAATGACGCAAATATGAGAAAACAAACGGTAAAATATTGTGCAAGTGATGGCACTAGAAATAATATGCAAATTGAAACCAATACATTATTGAAAAACACCTCTTGTCTCATGGTTAAAGGAATTGATTCATCGATGGGAGCGTCCGATGGAGTAGGTGGAAGAGAGGGAAGTCCATAGGCCATAAATTGTAAAAAGGGGTCAGATGAATACTCTAGATTCTCCGTAACCTAAAATGGGGAAGAAGATAAGCTCAACATAATTACAGAGGTAAATATTTTGTACAAAAATACATGAACCGAGATAATGCAAGCAATAAATATAAGGTCTGACATGCATAGAAGGAATATATAAGAATTACTTTGGTAAGTTCTGTGAACTCAGATGATGGTGAGTTGAAGCTGGATAAGAAATCTGAGGTGGCGGAAGCGATGTCAGGGCTTGATATCTGATGCAACAGGATTATATTTTAGCAAATAATGGATGTAATTACAAGAACTAAGCATGTTATACTAAACCCTGGATATAATTCCCAATTTCCGTAAATCCACATTCGCAAATTACCATTTGGAAAAGATATTTAAACGACAATGACAATTTCCCTCTACTAATACTCAACTTTATTGCAATTTCATGCAATAAGATCCGAATACATACCTTTGCTGCTACGGGCTGTTTTTTCTTCTTCATAACCTTCTCAATGGTAGGTATTAGCCTCCGTCTCTGCCCTTTAGTTCTGTCTTTGACAGCTATACCCTTTGCTTTAGCAATGGTGGAAGTATTGGCATGGGAATTCTCAGGCAAATTTTCGGTTATGTTGACACCAACATTAGTGGGTGGAATGGCCAGTGGGTGGGTGTGGCGACGTAGAAGACTTTGCTCAGCAACTGTTTTCATCTTAAAAACCAAGGCCATAACAGTTTCTAAAGCTTCGGATGATACGTTGGCAATGTTGGCTACTTCAATCATAGATCGACAAAGGATTTTATGCCTTCTTTGTTTCTCTAGTCTTTCATCGGTACAAACGTCATTTCGAACCAGTTCTTGTAGGTTGCCCTCCTTTGCATTTCTGGTCCACCTTTTCAAAATGTAGCGTTGTGGAATTTTGTGCACTCTCAGAATATATTTCATCACTTTGAGGGTATGCATGCACATAATACTCTCGGATTCAAATTTCATGCATGAACACATGAGGTGGTCATCCAGCAGAATTCTCGTAACCACATGTTTGGTTGGTTTATCAGATTGACCAACTTCATAAAGACAACACCCCTTTTCGTCATCGCGGAACGCAGTGTCAATCTGAGCATTCATGCAAGCCTTCATGTATTATGCCTCGACTCTGTCAAAATTTTTACTCGTGTACACCTTTCCGGCTTCAGTCAGAAGCATGCATGGATTTGCTATGTTGGGAAGCTTTTGCAACAGCCCATACTCTGCTTCCAGATCTTGATAACGCTTGTCATACAACAATGTATCAAAATGTTGGAAGAATTCGAGTAACGCATATTGCCGAGTAAGGTACTGTTTCAGCCTACCGTTGAAACTCTCGCTAACTTGAGTACTACGCATTGCGGTAGTCCATACACCCTTTACATGTGCCTTTCCCCAAACATGATTCAAATCATATATATTTGCAATCCATTTATTGTTCTGCAATCCAAACAATTTGACCATCACATCCCACTTCACATCAAACTCCTTCACATCCTCCACCCCAAACATTAAATGAGAAATTGTCCCCTTAACAGTAAATTTATCCACCTGTTTCGCACCCGCATGCTTGTGTACATTTTGCATGAGGTGCCAACAACAGAGAAGGTGGGTGGTATGGGGCATGACCTGTGACAATGCCTTGGCCATTGCTGCGTCTTGGTCAGTAAAAATGGTCTTTGGAGCTTTATCGCACATGAACCGCAAGAATGTAGCGAACAACCACGCAAAGGAATCCGCCGTCTCGTCATACATCAATGCAGCACCAAAAACAGTTGTCTGACGGTGTTGATTTAAGCCAATGAACACAGCAAATGGTCTATTACATTGTACAATCTTGTATGTGGTATCGAAGGACAAAACATCTCCAAAAGCAGCATAGTCGGATACCATCTTCGAATCTGCCCAGAAAATATTAGTTATCATGTCAGTAACATCGAGCTGGACAACGTGCACAAAACTAGGATCAACAACAAGCTGTTTTTCAAAATAGTTCATAAGCCAACCAACTTCCCCGTTTTCCAGATCCTTCTGCCTCCTTGTCCTCAAATGATTTTGGACATCAACCCTGGAAAACCCCACACATTCTCTCCCACCCGATTGTCTGCACGATAATTCAAAAGATTGCCGTAAGGGTATACCACAATCAGCAGCCATCTCAACTTGACTTGCTTGCACACTATTGATTTTCCGTTGAGAGGGCAACATGTGGGTCAAATTGCTCGGTATGAGATCATGGTTGTGCTCTTCAATGAATTTATGGACCACATACTTCCCTAAACTAGAATCCCAGCTTATACCCATGCGTTCAAGGTAGTCCGTTCGTGTATCAGCTCTAAGACTCTTCTTCTTCCGTGCCTTGGAACTTCTTCTTACACCCTCCTTTGAACATACCAATAACCTTGAAGTCAGTTTCCTTTCAGATTGTGGCCCCTGATCTCCGGCCTTCCTACTAGGATTGCCCCACTCGCGACGGATACTAAATCCTATATTACCTCCGTAAGCATTGTACAAATCATATGCATGCTGCTCAGAATCAAAGCACATTCCGATGCATGGTTTACCATCCAGAAGATCAGCCCCATTTACTTGTTCAACGACATTAACCTGGCTGTTGATTTCTTCATCCATTATCCAACTCTTATCTCCCACAACAATACTCAACTAAATTAGGAGTTGCAACAATGAAATATATAACCGAATCATATTAGTTACAACTAAAAGTGCAATAAATTTTAACGTGTAATAAATATTGTCAAAGTATATTCAACAATGCGAAAGAAAGAGGCATACAGGGAATATGAGTGGCCGAAAGAAAAGGTTAGAGGTACAAGATTCTTAATCTGAAGGCATGAAAAGCTTATGTTTATTTTTTCATCCAGGAATAATCAATTATAACCGTATTAGTTACAAATGGAGTACAAAAATCAATATCCGTATATTCTCAATATGTCAACATATATTGAACACTTTCGACACGTAATATAGGAGCAATATATATGATAAGAAAAAAAAGGTAGGTAAATGGGAGGTTATATAAAGGTAAACCATCGCTCTCTGGACGAAAGAAAAACTTAATTTCAAATGTTATGGGTCCGTTTGATAGACGGAAGTATGATGGAAAGTAAAACTGGAAAATTTAACGGAAAGAAGACGAAAACTAGCTTCACAGCATGTATTTCATTAGATTAAATGGAAATAAATACAATGAACCAGTAAGAATTTAATTTTGTCTTCCATACCATAAAAGAGAAAACAAAATGATTATACATATGAAAAAACCCTTTAAATTACGCACTATATTATTCTGAATTTTTGTACAAAATCATTTTATTGAATGCTCAAGTAATACATTTAGTTGATTAATTTCTTCACATATATTTTGTAATCAAATATATCTCATAAGCATGTATAACTCATATAAATAATTTCCTCAAAACCAAGACAATAACATGATAAAGGCTTTATATACATGATCAATTAATTAATTTCAGTCACTAATTTTTGCACATATAAACCCTAATAAGATAATATATGATATGTATGAGTTAAAAATATTTTACTAAAAACAAAGCGGATAACAGCTTTATATAAATTTTTAGATGAAAGAAACATGTAAATAAAGCCTCGAATTGCTAAAGATAAAATACAATATAACTAAAAAACTTCTGCCACTAAGATTACTATATGTTTGTTAATGTCGAAGACTGTACTAAGGCTATAAAAGACCTAAAATCAAATAACATTCGTGGGTTAGGTTGTACATAATTCTAACGTCAATAACATTGTTTATAAGAATAATTTTTATCCATTTACAACATAATGAGGTATTAGTGTTCTTCACCTTCATGATGTTCTACAATTGAATGAATCCAGGAATATATAAACAAGTAACTAAGCTCAGAAGCATAACTTCATCTTTAAAATGGATCACTTTCAAGGAATGGTGAAATTATCGATGGTTTTATATGTAAAAAAATTTCGACATAATTTATTAAATCACACTAACCAAACAAACCCTAAACTAACCAAAAAAACGTAAGAACACACAACATTTAACAAATTAAAATCAATAGGCAAAGAACATACAGATTTCACTATTGAATAATTAGATTGTGTAAAGTTATAATAGAAAATGAACAACTTCTGTAAATTATACGTGCAATGTTATAAGAATACATTTAATCCCTCTGTAATTTAATGAGATATACTCGTTTTCAACTTCATGATGTTATACAATTGAATGAATATAAGATTATATAAATAAGTAACTAAGCTCACAACCGTAATTTCATTTTAAAAATGGATAACTTTCATGGAAGAGTCAAAATTTCATGCGTTTTATATGACAAAAATTATTGACAGTTTTAGGGGATCGCACAAACCAAACAAACTCTAAAGTAACCAAAAAAGATAAAAACCCACAATATTTAAGAAATCCAAATAAAATAACATAAATATTTCTTTTGAACGATTAGATTGTGTAAAGTTGTAATATAAAATGAACAAGTTCTATAAATTATACGTGCAATGTTATAAGTCATCGCTAATATTGATATTCAACACCAACCATAGGCATAACGATTCTCATCAACAATATTCATATTCAACAGCAACCATAGATACAAGGAACTGAAACCCACACTGATCGAACATATCAACATAGAAACACGTGAATCATCCGGCATGACGTATTTTTTGAATTGAATTAATCCAAGACTATATAAATTAGTAACTAAGCTCACAAGCATAACTTCATCTTAAATAATGGAAAACTTTCAAGGAAGAGTCAAAAAAATTGGGTTTTATATGTCAAAAACTTTATACAGCATTTAGGGGATCACGCTAACCAAACTCCACCTTAATAGAAAATGAACAACTTCTCTAAATTATACATGCATCGCTAATATTCATATTCAACACCCACCATAGGCAGAACGACGCTCACCAATAATAATCATGTTCAACAACAACCATACACAGAGAAAATAATAATCCACACAGATCAAACAAAATAAGACAAACACTTGAATCATCAAGAAGAACGTATTTTATCAATTGAATGAATCCAAAACTATATAAAGAACTAACTAAGCTTAAAAGCATAACTTCATCTTCAAAATGGATCACTTTCAAGGAATGGTCAAATTATCGTTGGTTTTATATGTAAAAAAATTTTGACAAAATTTTTAACATCACACTAACCAAACAAACCCTAAAGTAAACAAACAACTTAAAAACACACAACATTTAACAAATTCAAATCAATAGGCAAACAACATACAGATTTCACTATTGAAGAATTAGATTGTGTAAAGTTGTAACAGAAAATGAACAACTTCTGTAAATTATACGTGCAATGTTATAAGGCATCGCTAATATTCATATTCAACACCAACTGCTCTGCAATAAATGAAAATCCACATTGATGAAACAACCTAAGACAAACACTTGAATCATGAGGCAGAACGTAAAACCTAAACCATATAAACCAAACGGATAACAGTACCTGGAATTGGGGATGTTCTATTCGTTTTTTTTTTATATTTTTTATCACGGGTTGCAGATCGATTGCGAAGGTGGTTCTTGTCAATGGCGACCAAGAATTCGCAGAGATTGAGATTGGGGACTTCAAATTTTAAAGTTGGAATCAAGAAGAGGTTTGGGAAGATGATGTGGCAGGATAGAAAATAATATAAAGAAGTGGACTGGTGATATTTGCACAGAAAAGAACGACATGCTTGAGTTACAAACTTATTATACATGATATTCAGGAGCATGTGATCATCAATTTAAAACAGAGGCATACCGATCGTGTGTTGCGGCTGGCTTTGGGTTCGGAGACTCGGTGACTTGAAGATTTCTGAAAGATAATGCACAACAGGTGAAGCATATTACGGTGGAGGATGAAGAAAAATAGCAGAATCCAACTGGACAAAGTGGGAATTTTTCAAATGGGTATGGTGGAGAGAATCATACCTGACTGAATGCATATCCATTATTGATTTTCAGCATAAACTAATTGGGGAAAGTGGCAACCATTTCACTAGAATGTCTCAAGAGTCCAAAAATGGGCATTATGAATCTCATCTGCAACTTTCATGAAGTTTGGATTTCATTGGATCTGATTCTTCCGGATTGGATTTTGGTTGAGAAAGTTTTTTCTTTATTTTTCAGAGATGTATATATATTTTTTTCCTCCTCCTCACTGTTGACCTAAATCTCAAACTGTGGGGATTTTTGAATTTTTCAGAAATTTTAAATTCAAATCGGGAATGGGTTTTGCACTTGTGGGTCTAAGTTGACTTTCATTATTTCATTATACGGATACAGTTCAATTATACGGATATAGAAATTATACCGAACAAGCTACACTTTATGGATCCCACCGCTGCTGACTGGGTTGACTGGTCCGTTCCAGTCAGAGAGTAACCTGACCGAATGCATATGGCACATAGCCCAGTGCGTCAACTTTCTCTCCCCCGTACGTGTCTTTTGGAGGTGGAATGCTTTTGCGTTGAGTGGTTGGTCTAACACAAAAAAACAAGCATGTGGAGTTAGCGTAAAGCTTTGATTTCATTTTTCAACATATATATATATATATATATATATATATATATACTTGGTTCATTTAATTGGTTCATCTAAATTTCTTCACTCAATCAACATGAGTGGTTTGTTCCAAGGATATATTTTGGGCGCGGGTAGACAGTGTAGCATGTCTGTCCTTTGTATGCACGTGTATCATATACAAACATAGACTGTAGTGTATTTCTAGAAGATGTAGCAATTAGTGTTTTTGACATTAAAAGCCGATTCTGAAACTATATATAAAAAATCAACTCAAACAGACCTTATAGTTCCAAGGGTTTTCTTTGTTTTAACTTTGTATTTGAAAATAAAAATCTTAAATCGAAGTAGATATATTGGCTGTAGGAAAAAAACTCTCGTTAGCCTTTCTTATTTTTATCAAATTTTTGGCGAAATTTTTTCTTCTTGGTAATTAAATCAAAATTTGATTGATTTCAACAACCTAAATCACAAACGTAACTCAATTTCCAATTATAAAAAATATATTACTTGCACTAATTAGTGAAACAGAATTGGAATACCGAACACGCTTACAAGTTCGGTATAAATAAGGTTGTAAATGAACCAAACACTCGATAAACAACTCAAGTTCGTCTCGATAAAAATTCGGCTCGCTTTTGTTTATTTAATAAATGAATCAAGCTCGAACAGTTTTTTCAAACTCGCTTCATAAATGAACCAAACTTAAACAAGTATGAGTTCGGCTCGAAAATATTCGCGAACAAAGCTCGTGAATAATGCTTGTTAAAAGCTCACTTACAAATTTTTTTTTTTTTATATATATATATATATATATTATAAATTATTATATTATGTAATATATAATATAAAATTTTAATATATCTAAAGCCTAATTTACTTTATACAAATTAAATTTAATATAGGATAAAGTCCTCACCCAATAAACATATTAAGCCCAATATTATTATTATATTAAAATTATCAAATACCCTAATCTCTAACAAATAACCCAATCTAGGCGACCAGGCCCGACCCTGAGGGTTGGCGACCTAGGCGGTCGCCTAGGGCCTCTGGGCCGGAGGGGCCCCAAATTTTTATTTTTTTTATATATTTTTTAAAAAATATTAATACTTCTATAATCTTTAAAATGTATATAATTAGTTTCTCAATCCAATTCAAGGGCTTCATTTTGTCTAAAATAAAAATGATTTTACTATAGGTCCCAAAAAAAAAAATTTGTTTAACAATCCAATTCGTACTAAATCCAAATCCAATTTAATAAATTTTGGACCCCAAAATGTTATATTTCAATTACTATTACTATAGAATTTTTAAAAAATCTTAATTTTTGAACTTAATGAAACTAAAATCTAATACAAATCAAACCATTATTCTTATTAGATCTAGACATTTCTTATCGCACTAGCACAATATTTAACTACTACACTTGAGGTATTCATGACTGCCACACTTGCACCGTAGCAATAATTTTTCACGTGATTACAATTAGATCATGATTGTTTTGCTACACTCACCTAACAATAATAAATTTTCACAACACCAAGATAGATGTTGTTTTCAAAATTGTTAATATTAATATATATTCAATGTGTTTTAATAAAAAAATTTACTTTTACAATTTTTTAAGCGCGTGAAGCCTTACGTATAAAGAGTCTCACATTTGTTCTCGCCTAGGACCTCCACTTATTTTTGGGATTTCAGGGTCGACCCTACAAGCGACTATTGGTAAGAATAATATATGCTACAATTGTACCGAGCTATAATGCCCCGCATTTCCTTTCTCCTTTATGGAATTATTTTCCAAGTGTTAACGTTTTGTGACGTCACTTATTCATGACGTCTTTTGTAATATTGGTACGTGTAAATTTTTTGCGTTTATATTTTGGATTTAGCGGGACGACTTCGTGGACTTTCGTTTCCAACTTCGTGATTTATTGTTCGTTGACAATTACGTGGGTTCGTTGCAACATTTTCTTGTTGATGCTTCTGCATTCAGGTTCAATGCTTGAACGTGTTACTTTAGTTATTGTAGACGTTTCGGTGTAGCACTTATGTGATTATGTGTTTATGTTTATTTTTAGAACTTTTGAGAGTGAGGGGTATTCTCGGTATTTCACTTGTGTGTGAGTTGGTGAGGAAATATGAGAGTCTTCCTATGTGTTCTGGAGTGTTTAGATGTGTCCCGGATTGTTTCGGATTTTTCCGGTGTCATCTTGGGGCCTTGGAGCCTTTTCTTACACTTCGTTATTTAAAGGGTACCGAGTACTCGATAACTGTTTCACCACTCGACCACTGTTCTACTGAGTACTCGGTGTACAACTCAATAGAGTCTATAGATTTTGTGTATAAGTGGGTGTTGACCAAAACATTTCATTTTTCTTTTCCTCTTTTCCCCCAAACCGAACCACGCTTTCTCTCACTTATTTTCTCTCAATTTTTGCCCTATTTCATCTATTTGGGCTTGGATTTTGGTGATGGCTTCAGCACGAAAGTTGATCCTGGTGTTCTTGGCTTCGATTTGAGTCATGGATTGGTAAGTGTCTTATCTTCTTTGTGAGTTTTCTTCTCAAACCCTAGTTTTGGGTTTTTTTGACAAACCACCTATTGATTATTATTTTCCTTGTGGATTGAGTCTTGATTCATTGTTAGGAAACTATGGTGAAGTTTTCCACCGATTAATTGATTCGATTTCGGTTTTGGGTAAAAACTAGGGTTTAATTGGCCTTGTTTGATGGTTTGGTTTTGTTCTTCATTTAAGGTAGGGGAAAACATCTATTACCTCTCATCCTTTGGTTTCGTGAATATGCGATTTTGTTTTAGGGCTTTCTAACCCTAGATATATTTTTGCTAAGTTGTATACTTGAAAATATGAATTGGGGTTTGTATGTATTTATGTGTTATAATCCATGTTTATAGCGTACTTGAGATAGGTATATGATGTATGCTAGATGAGTTATGATTCTTGAACTTTTGAGATGGAAGTATGCTTGTATGCCTATGTATATATGTATATGAGTATTGAGGTGTATATGTATAAATATAAGTATACATATATGATTATGGGTATTAGTAGTGTAGCCTCGATAACGTGAGTAGGCTAGCTACCTTGGCTAGTGAGTTGGGATGTGGATGTAAATGATTGGTGGGGTGTGGGATTATGAACTTAGAGTGTTATTCTAGTTCCCCCATTCTTGTGAATTTTGAAGTTACTATCTTGAACATTAAACTTGTATATGAAAATGAATTAATGTATAACATTACTTTAATTGAGATAAAAATATGTTAAATGAATGAAAATGTTATCCTTATGAAATTAAATGACAACTTGATGTTTGGAACATGAATTGTGTATGAGAAAACATCCTTGTTGATTATTGCTTTAATTGAGATAAAAGCATGTTAAATGAATGGAAATGTTATCCTTGTGAATTAAATGACAACTTGATGATTTGGAATATGAATGGTGAATGAGAAAACATCCTTGTTGATTATTGCTTTAATGTTATTTAAAAGCATGTTGAATGATTAATGGCATTCGTGTTGGCATTTTGGGAATGTTGTTCATAAATATGATAAGATACATATTTGTATTGGTGCATAGGTCATTGAGACATACTGCATATGGAGTTCACCTTTTGTATTGAGAATTCAATTGGTGTTGGTTTATGTTCGTTTATGTAATTATGCGTGAGTAGACTTGTTTCTGATCGTTGTAACAACTGGCTAAATGGTGCTTCTTGCTCCAATGGAACTAATCTTTCGAGAAACACAGACGATAGGGGGAGGACTTGTTCCAAATCCTATTTCATGACCACGTTGTGTTTGACGATCTTCCTTATTAAAAGTGAAAGTGTCAAAAATCACTTGGGAAGAATCGGTATGATAAATCTACCTTTCTTCATGAGTTTGTATCCTCAAAAGTGAATGGTTAGAGAATGATCCCATTGACCCTTGGAGTTAGGGTGTGTGTGGTCGTGTGTGTACCATGAGGAGCGTGAGTCATATTGCATTGAATTGCCGTTATGTGATTTATGTTTACATGTGGATCATGATATTTTTTAATGTGGTTGTGGAACATGTTTAATGTGAATCTTGATGTTTAATTCATATGTTATCAAAATGTTCAAAAGGAATTGGATAATGTGAAATTATGATTTACATGCCTTGTTTTAAAGTATAATGTGAGATGAATGATTATGCTTGTTGATATGTACTTATGTGCCTTCGGTGGTAGTATAAGTTAACCTAATGACTTTCTTGTGATAAGTAAAGTCGGTAGTGGACTATGGAGTTAAATGTAAGTTAAGACCTTTGAGAAGACGGGTGATAGTTTGTGATCTTGGTTGGTTATGTAAGGATGGTCATTTGATACTTCTTTCGCATTTGAGGAATGTATTGTCTATCATACATTGAGGTTTTGAGTTTGTTTAGGTGAGGTGATGATTGATCCTAGTCATTGGTGTGGTAACGATTTCTTGATTCCGCTAGTAATCTAAGAAATGTGATATTACGTGTGAAATGAAGTTTGAATGGATCGGAGGAGGTAGTGGTTGAACTAGTTAGTTCTGTGGTATCAACTACTAAGTTCCCTTTTCATATCCTAAGAATAGGAGTGTTCTTGGAGTTGTCAACTTAACCGCCTTAGGTGGTTGAGATTAGTTTGTTGATTTGAGAGTTGAATTGAGTTCATGGTTGGGGATGGAGTTATTAGTTAGTTCCTTCCCGTTTTTGTTTATTGTTGTCATTTTCAGACTCTCTTCTTCATTCTTCGTTCTTCGTGGTTCATGTCGGATGTTGAGTCACTCTGCATGGTGTTGTAGATGTTTCAGTGTGTTCGGGGTTAGCTCGAAGTCCTCTAATGTCGTTTCGGGTTCATTCCTTGACTTTTCATTATAGGGGCCACCGAGTACTCGGTAGTAGTTCCACCATGTACTCGGTGAACGCGTAATGGTGCGAGTTCTCGCGTAACCCTCTGGAGTTTTTGTAACATTTTTATGCTTTGGTGAGGTTACCGAGTACTCGGTATCTGTTTCACTGAGTACTCGAACCTTTCACTACCGAGTACTCGGTGTACAACTCGGTGGTACCTGTTTATGCACTTCTTCCAGTTTCTTTCTGTTCTCTCTCTTGTGCTTCACCACTTCTCTTATTATGTTTGTGGCATTGATTAGTGGTATTTAGGGATGAGTTTTGTTAGGTTGAAGGATCGTCTTAGATCCAACTCTCTTGAGTATTGGTTGCGGTGTGATGCCGAGCCACTCCTTGGTGTTATCATTTGATCCATGAGGTTGGAAATGGACGTTAGGTTTCGTGGTTCCAGTGTGTCACTTTTCCTTCTTCATCCTCGTGGGTGTCATAGGAATCCTTAAGTTGTGGTTGTTCAATTGACTTGAGAGTGTATTCTCTCGGTATGTGTGTCTCTTACCTTTTTTAATTCGAAGTCTCAGTTATGATGTGTGTGACCTAATGTACATACATAGTGGTGTTTTCCTTGTCACGGGTGGATGTCCTTCCCTATTGACGTGATGTCCCGGTTATTCATTAATTTAACATTGGAGTTCCATCCCTTACATGGTTTCATGGCCTTATGTTTCCATTCTTGAGGGTAGTGTCTACGTGCACTTATTAGTTGAGCAATTATCCTTCCTTGTCCTTAGTGAAGGCGTTAGTGATAGAATTGATCTCCTTGTGGATAGTATCATGAGATTGATGTAGTGGCAGTAGTAATGATATTGAGGTTAATGTGGATCGCCTTTGTGAATGGGTTGATGTGTCATATATGTATTGGGTATATATATACATCGACGATGGTTATGTAGGTACGTAAGGACGTGAGAGTTTCCTTGGTACCGGTTATGGATGTTCCTTCTTATGGGCATCGTGGTGATCTTAGTTTCCTTGGATCATTTAGTTATTATTGGGGCCACTAGAGTGATTGGCTATGTTACACTAGGGTATTGTGTACTTGGAGTATGTTTATGTGAGTAGTGTAGACTACTAGTGTTGGTTTGGTGGGTACGAGTCATAGTGTTTTCTCGTGAAGTTAGAATTGCGTGACCTGTACTTATTTGTTGTCTCTATGTATATATATACGTATAGATATATATATAGGTATGTGTTTTCCATATGATGTTATATTATGGCTTAGTTATGTGCTAGTTGCCCTTAATGATGCATGGTAGGGGACTAGAGGGATATTTTTCAGGGGTCTCGTATTGGCGTGAGTGTCATATGGGATGATTGACCAACCTAGGGTAGATGCATGTACATGGGTTGGTTTATACTAGACTTGGACGGTCGGAGGATATGATGGTTATGATTTCCTTTTTCCTATGGGGCTTAGATGAGCTCACCCCGGTGTTGTTTTGCCCTAGTGCTCCACACCAGTTTGTAGGAGATGTTTTGGTTACGGGTTGTTTGGGGTGCAACGACACCTTCTGTTGGCCACATATTGACACCTAGAGGAGGGGTGAATAGGGTCAATGACAAACTTTAAGACTTTTTCGGTTTAACTTTATTTTATCAAAATTACACTTCATTAAGCTCTTGTCAAACACTTAGTAATTTAGATAATCCCTTTAAGTGACATTCACATTTCATACTTGTAATCATTTAATAGTGATTTACACAATTAAATACATGTTCGATTCAAGTAGAATGAGAATTAATTCATATACCCAAGTATGCAATTCAATTAAACATGTAATAGTATTTTCCTCATTTATAGAGACATAATGCAAAATACAATTTGTCATGAAGAACGTCTTGTAGAGTTTATGAAAAATGATCAAACAATGAGTTCACACATAAACTCTCAAATAGAAACTTATATTGAATAAGCATTTAGTAAAACACTTGGAGTGCATATAATCATTTTATGTTAAGATGTGTTGAAGATAAATTCTAGCAATCACTTGGTATGCATTTAGATTATAAATAAATAAGGAAGTAGATAATTTATAATCTACAACATATTTATCCAAAATCACAATTCAATTTCCTTCAACTATGCATCTTCCTAACCTTTTCATTAATACACAAACACGAGCAATTTCATAGCATGACATCAATATTAAGTTCAAGATTGTAAATGACAATTGCTTATAAGGTAAAGAGATTAAGGGATAGAGAAAATGCAAGTCAAGACACCAAGATTTTATATGGTTCAACCAAGCATTCTATGATATGGTGTGATGAAGATAAGTTCTATTAATTCACTTAAACTTATTCATTTTCCTAACTTCTTCATTTATACACAATCACAAGCAATTTCATAGCATTGATATATAAAGCTCAAGATTGAAAATGACAATTGCTTTTAAAGTAAAGAGATAAGGGTTAGAGAAAATGCACACCATAGACACTGAGATTTTTACATGGTTCAACCAAATCTTTGGTCTAGTCCATGCCTTGAGAAAACCTCTCAAGGATTCTACTATCATGTTTTTCTTGCGGGTGAAAAGCAAACCCTTACATGCTTTTTCTTGCGGGTGAAGAGCCGACCTTGCTCACTCTTGCGGGTGGAGAGCCAACCTTCGAACACTCTTGCTTCCGGGTGAAGAGCCGACCTTTACTCACTCTTGCAGGTGGAGAGCCAACCTAATCCTCTCTTTTTAAGGTTGAGAGAAACCTTTACAAAGCTTCAACAAGCCATTCTCATGCCAAGACAACTTCTTGGACTTTCACACTCAAATGAATAAGAATTGAATTTGGGTGTACAACAATATCTCTCAATAGATGGATATATAAATTCAAAGCTCACTTCCTCACATACTTAAAGTTATGAATGAAATACTCAATTGAAAATCTCAACTCAAGTATGAAGAATGAATCACAAGAAGAAAATATGAATGATGCTCATGTGGTGATTCATGTAGGAGTTTTCTAAACAAAAATGATTTCAAAATTGAATCACAAATGATAGATTTCTCATACTCCTATCTCCCTCTTCTCTAACCTCTTTTTTTGCTCATATATGGCATATATATAGTGTAGGAGTCAATATAGTTGTTTAAGAGTTGTGGGGGATGTTTAGGTAATTTTTGGAAGTTCAAAATAGCCGTTAGAGTTCAAGATCCAAAGCCGGAAGTCAGCTTCCCAAACACCAAGAGTCGATTTCCCAAAGAAAGACTTAAACTTGGTTTCTTTCGTCCTAAAGAAGTCGGCTTCCCAAATACCAAGAGTCGACTTCCCAAACACAAAGAGTCGACTTCCCAAAGAATACTTAATTTGGTTTCTTTCGTCCTAAAGAAGTCGACTTCCCAAACACCAAGATTCGACTTCCCGGACACCAAGAGTCGACTTCCGGAGAAAAAATAATTTTCAGCTTTGACCCAGTTTCGACGCAGTTTATGCTTTTGGCCATAACTAGAGTTTCGTAACTCGGATAGAGGCGTTATTTAGCTTTTTGGAAAGAGGACTTCAAGATATTGATTTTAGGATTTTGAATTGCTCCATTTAACCTATGTTTTAGTGCAATATGATCGTTTGAATCTGACGCTTCATTTCGAACTTTTAACCCACTTGACAGTTTTTCATGAAATCTTTTAGGTTTTTTCGAAATGACTTAGACACACTCCTAGGATGTCTTAGAGACTTAATAAGGTCCTTGACATGCCTAAATTAAATATTGAGATCATAAAATAATTTTCTAATTTAAACAGATTTTCAATATTAGACAAAAGTTTTTCATGATATAACAATTTTGTTCAAAGCTTTAATATGCATCTAGAATCCATTTCAAATGATATGAATTTTGTTTATGATCTAGGACAACCTATTTGTTGAGTTCTTCCATAGCTTATGAAAGCTTGAACTAACTCAACTTTAGCAAAGACTTAAGTGATGTTCATAGTTTAATGCTAATGATGCAAGGACTAATGAATGATATGTATGGTCCTATATACTATATGGTCAAGAGTTGAGCTTTCAAATAAGTTATCTCAAAAATAAATTTACATTAAGTCTAACACTCACCCAAGCCTACTTTACCCAATTCTTTGATCTTCAATTTCTTTAAGCTTTGGGTTGATGTCTCCATCATTGTCTTCAATGTCTTTTGAGCTCTAAGCACCTTTGCTTGATCTTTTCATGGATCCACTAGCTCTCTTGAGTTTATCTTGAATCAACAACCTATTAAACATAACTCAAGTAGACATTAAATTCACCACATTCAATGGTTTGTTATCATCAAAATGTCATGTTTACCCATAGTGGAAAACCTTGGGTCAACACTTTCTTTTGTTTCCTCATTGCACGTTATAGATTTGCCCAGAGTGTTACGGATGGCGTTGCAGGATTGGGACGTCTTTACGTAGTGTTGCTCTCTTTTTGTTTCCTTTGTGTGTCCCCTGTATTGGGACTGTTGTTGTATTTCTTGGAAGCTAGTCTGTTGGCATATCCTTTCCTTATATTTGGTACCGTTGCATAGTTATAGAGATGTATTCTTTCAGCACCTCGATGTGACTTACGTATTAATTGGTTTTAGCTTCCGTTCAGTTGTATGGAATCATATTATTAGCATGATTCTATTCGTTTTATTGATGTTGATAATCTTAGTTGGTCTCTCTTTGTATGGATCACACCCCAGATTCCTCGGATGTCTTGATTTTAGAGTCTTTGGAATTTAGGGGCGTGATACGAGTTATTCGTGAACAGACTCGAACTCGACTTGGGCTTGTTCGTTTAACAAATGAACCAAACTTGAATACATTTTTTAGGCTCGTGTAATGAATAAAAAAATTTGAACATTGCAAAGTTCGACTCACGACTGATTTACAGCCCTAGGTACCAAAATCACTCTTCTTTATGTTACCTTATCTAACTTAGGGGTGGCAAACGGGCGGGTTAGGGTTGGGTCGTAAACAGGCGGGTCAAGAACGGGTTACTTATCCGTTCTTGATCCGTCATGAAGGGTCGGATCATAGGTGGGTCGGGTTAACCCGCAGGTCTACCTGACTCATATAAATAATATGTAATCCAAAATTTTAAAATTTATTAAAGTTCATATATTTTTAAAAAATAATTAAGTATTGGAATTTCTATCAATTCTTATTACGTGTAGGGATGGCAATTTGCCTCGCCCCGCCGGTACCCGACCCGCTTTACCCCGTTTATAGTGGTTTTGGGTGTCTCGTTTATACTATATGGTTGGGGATGAAGTTGGAGAAAAAAACCTGCATATAAACTGGGTGGGGACGATTTTAGGTGTCCTCGTCCTGGCCCGCCCTGTTTAGACATATTATAATATATATAGATATATAGTAAATAAAAAATAAGTGTAACCCGTTAATCCTAAATTTTATTTTTGTTATTGTCTAGATTGAAGTGAACCTAATATTGGATAATCTTCTTTTTTGTTATTATTTCGGTAGAATGTATTGTAATTTGGATTGTTGGATAATTTTATGGTTTATTTTGTTTTTATAATGTTGAATTTTGTGTTTTAAGTATATGAATTTATGGACTTATTTAATTTTAAAGTGACATATTTGAAAATTTCAACTGTTAACGGGTACCCGCGGGCACCCGACGGTTTTAAAAAACCCGACAAGGACGGGGATGGGGTGACCTCCCACCCTGTTTATCTGGTTTTGGGCGGGGATGGGGTGGGGGTTTCTTGACGGTTGTGGGGGCGGAAGAGGGTACACCCGCTCAGAACCGCACCCGTTGCCATCCCTAATTACGTGTATAAGCATGTATCAGATCTGGAGACAAGCCATTTCCAAATCATTCTAAAACACCAAAAAAAAAAAAAAAACCTTAGATCTCAATTAACATAATTTGGTTTTCCTAAATTTACTTAAAACTCAATTGAATATGATTGAACCAAAAAATACCAAAACAACACCCCCAAATCCATCAAAAAAACACCAAATTCAATACATTTAAAACTTTATTATTGTGATTTCTCCATTTAGCTTACATTACTAGATTAATAATTATACTTTAGGCATATATAAAAGATAAATTTGTAAACATATACACACACCAACAAATTAAACCTAGATCTGCAAACATTCACATATATATCTATATCTATCTATATATATATATATATATAAATACACACATCAAGAAGCTAAATTCTTGAAAAAAAATCATCTTATTTGATTTCGTTTTTCAAAATGGTCAAATTTTCAAGAAATTATCATCCTATATGTATGTTAATATACATATATACATATACACATATACATATATATATATATATACATACATACATGTATATGGAGATGGAAGGGCTGAGAGAGAGAAGGTTTGAGAGGCCAAACTGAAAGAGACACCGCACCGACTGAGGAGTAGAGAGACGAAGAAGAAATGTAGAGGTTGACTGGAAACAAAGAGAGACAAGGATTGAGCAGCAGTAACGGGATTAGACGGGTACCCTCAATGAACCCGTTAATGACCCGCCTTTTGTTGGGTGTAAATCAATCCAACCCACTAATAACTCATTTCTTAAACCACTCATTCATTAATCTGAATTTAGCGAATGGGTATGGGCGGGTTCACGGGTGAGTAATAATTGCTAGCCGATTCTAACTTGATAAAGTATAAATGTGCCATTTAATTCATTAGTCAATTTTCCCCAATTCTATTATAAAAGACTATCATATCCTTACTATTATATTTTTTAATTCTTTAAATTATAAAAATATTATTTCTTTTAGTTAGAATATTAATTATACCATTTACTTTTAATGTATTAGATTAAATATACTCTCAAATGCTAATTTTTTTTTATAAGTTCTAATTATTTTATTTGTAAATTAATTAACTTTTTATTAAATTTTAGTTTGATTTAAATCATAAAACTCATTATTCTAATTAATTTTTTTATGCCAAATGAAACTTTCTTTTCATAAAAATATATTCATAAATAAATCACAAATTACTTAATAATAAACACTTGTTAATTTTCTCTAGTTATATATATATATATATATATAGTTCGGTTTAGCATGTACTCTACATGCTAAACCGATTATCAATGCATATGAAATTTGGAAATTTCATACAACCTACCAAATGTATGGACATGCACTCAAATGCCCTAATTGTATATTTAACCAAAGAACCTATCAAGTTCCCATCCAACACAAGATAATGAACACCCAAATAATAAGAAGCAAATAAAACTCATTCTCGGAAAGAAGACAGAGACATTAAAAAAATAATAATATCCAAATCTGAAACCCCAGGTACTAAAAATCATATCATGTAATTGAACCTAAATCTTGTTCCTCTCACATCCTCTGTCTATCATCTTCCAAATTATACAACACTTGATTTTGTTTTTTTTCTAAAAAAAATTATAGAAAATCAACTAAAGGGATACCAGTTAAACATTTAAATCATTAAAGAATACCTTTACAACCACCATTTTATTGTCTATTTCTGTGTGTACAAAAGGCACTGAAGTCATTTCATAGAAAAATGTTTGGTGTTTTAGTGATGGTTTTTCTTTCTCAGTAAGAGTTAAATTTGACAAAAAAAGAAAAAGAAAAACCTAGGTAAACAATTGCTTTAAACAACTATAGAAGCTAAAACGCAGAAAGTCAAAGCTAGTATCAAAGAATAAGAGATAACAAGAGACTTACCGATAAGAGTTTTTGGAGTATAAATCTTCGGTATACTTATTTTCTCATGTTATATATATAGGGATGGCAATTTGCCCCGCCCCGCCCCGCCCCACCCCACCACGTTTATAACGATTTTGGGTGCCGTTTATACTATATGAGTGGGGATGGAGTTGGGAAAAAAACCCACACATAAACGGGACGGGGATAGTTTTAGGTGTTTCCGCCCCGTTTAAACATATTATAATAAAAAATAAGTGTAACCCACTAATCCTAAATATTATTTTTGTTGTTGTCTAGATTGAAGTGAACGTAATATTGAACAAACTTCTTTGTTGTTGTTATATTCCGTAAAATGTATTATAATTTGGACTGCTGGATAATTTGATGTTTATTTAGTTTCTATAATCTTGAATTTCGTGTTTTAAGTATATGATTTTGTGGAATTGTTTAATTTTAAAGTGAAATATTCAAAAATTTCAATTGTTAGCGGGTATCTGCGGGCACCCAACGATGTTTAAAAACCCAACGAGGACGGGGACGGGGGTGACCTCCCATCCCGTTTAGCCGATTTTGGGCAGGGATGAGATAGGAATTTCTTAACGGTTGTTGGGGCAGGATAGGGTACACCCGCCCAGAACCGCACCCGTTGTCATCCCTATATATACATATAACATGAGAAAATTAACAAGTTTTTATTATTAAGTAATTTGTGATTTATTTATGAATATATTTTTATGAAAAGAAAGTTTCATTTGGCATAAAAACATTAATTAGGATAATGAGTTTTATGATTTAAATCAAACTAAAATTTAATAACAAGTTAATTGATTTACAAATAAAATAATTAAAACTTATAATTTTATTTTTTTTAGCATTTGATAGTATATTTAGTTTAATACTAAAAAGGTAAATGGTAGAATTAATATTCTAACTAAAAGAAATAATATTTTTATAATTTAAAGAATTAAGAAATATAATAGTAAGGGTAAGATAGTCTTTTATAATATAATTGAGGCAAATTGATTTTTTGCACTTTACCCTATAAGAGGGTTAAATGCAACGTGAAAATATAAAAAGTTTGGTGGCCAAAAGGGTAAAAAGTTTAGAGGGCAAACCTATGATGCAAAAAAATAAAAATTTAGAGAGCTAAATTTAGCATGAAAAGAGAGTAAACTTGAAGGGATTTTAAGCTATTTACCCTAAAAAAAAAAAAAAAAAAAAAAAAATTACCTTTAGGAACACAAAAGTTGAAGGATATAAAACAAATGCATGGGACCAAATAAGAAAACGACAGGTTCACGTGTACCACTTGGGCTCCCCCTCCCCACATGTAGTGTTCCTCTTCTGTGGGTCCAAGTCTTGGGTTGAAGAGACATCGGATTTTTGCACCCATCGAGTGGGAATTATTTTTATTTTTTTTTTGGAATTTGGAATTTGGAATTTGGGAAACCCATTTAAACCCTAGTCACACAACATCTCCTAAAGATAATGATAAAGGGTGCCCAATGGTGACACCCTAAATGATCTTGCGGCAGCTCAAGATGAGGTGACGTGGCAGTCGAGGTGGAGTAAAAGATGAAGATGATCGGTTGAAAAAAAAGAAGATAAAATTGTTGATGGATTTAAATTAGATTTAAATGTGTTTATCTCTTTTATAATATTAGTTTATCTTTTAGATATGTATAGTTTATGATTTATCAATTCAAAATTAGGTAAATTATCTTGTTAGTGGTTATCATGTAATCATTTTTTTTTATAAATCGTAAAAAATATGTTTCATTGTTGAGAGGTCCGACCAAACACACACTTTCCAATGTGAAATTATCTCATTGATCTTGCACTTCTCTCTTCCTCTAATCTTCTTCCTCAACTCTCTTATTTTTCTGATTTTGTCTATGTCATTCTATATTTTCTCCCCTTTCTACCTTTCTTTTCCTGCGATTTCTTTTGATTAGCGAAAAATTTTGTAATTGAGACAATCAAAACATTTCATGAGAATTGAGTTCTCTCTTTTCGTTGTATATTAGTAAAAATTATAGCATAGAGTTGAGGTTGACACAAAATTTGTTATCGTCCCAAACCTCACGATTTTTTTGCATGTCTTTTAATACCACATCCCAAACTTTTCAAAAATTTCATTAATAGCCTCTAAAAATTGTTATAAATTTCTGAAAGCAGAAAAAATCTACTACAATCTTGAATACTTGTATGCTTATTATAGAATTTTAAAGAGAGTTTGCAGATTTTTATTCTTCAGATAATGTGAATCATCTTTCAAATTTTGAAGTCATGAGCTGAATTTTCAGAATGGTTGTGTCAATTGTAAAATGGCACATTTTTAATTCAAAATTAAGGTACGTATTTAATTATTATGAAGAGTTGTCTTATTTTCCCAAAATTACGTTTTAATTAATAATCAATTATAATATGTTCAATATATTTTCCACATCTAACCTCCCAAGCGACATTGATGTGAAATAATACCGTAAAATTGTAATATAAAAAAGTGACCACTACATGATTGTACCGATTCTTTCTAGCTAAAAGATCAAAATCTCCCTATTTGGTCCCTTTTACAAAGATCAGTCACTGAAATAGTTATTGGTCCGAATTATGACCTGTAAACTTGTCGCAGCTTGTTTGGCTCTTGCCACTTCACAATGGATATGGAAATCCTAATGTTTCTTTTTGTCACAGCAAACTTTCGAACCTCTCTCTCACACGCACACGCGCATACTCGTTAAAAATATTGAATGAGAAATTAAATAATATCTCAAGTGACTTATTTGAAATAATAAAATAAAAATTCAATTTGGACGACTCTACCAACCCTTGCATCGATAATTGGGCAACCTTTCGCGGTTTATAAATTGACTTCGCTCCTTAGTTCTGTATACACTTTTCATTCCATTCGTATATACAAAATACATATATATTCATATATCATCTTCTTCTCTCTCTCTCTTTCTCCATATATCGTATATTCATATATATATATATATATATATATATATATATATATATATATATATTAGGGTCTAGGTATGAGTACAAACACATAATTGTGTTCGCTGGTTTTTGGAGATTGAAGTGCTGCTTCTTCAAAGGCGAAAATCCGTTATATCTTAGGAGAACGTTGTTTAACGACCTTGAGCACCGGAGAGAGAACAAATCTGTCTTAAGGAAACTGTGGTTGCACAAAGCTCAGATTACCTTTCTATTTTAATTTCTGGATTGTGTGTTGTGAGGTTGTTTAATTCTGTTTACAGTTTCTTTCCTATTTTGTTCGAATATATATATATAGTATTGCATGTTCCTGTTCTGTATTTTACATATACAAATATATATACTATTATGTTCATATATATATATATATATATTCTGTTTTATATTATATATATGTGTGTGAAATTACCTAGAAGATGGTGAACTAAGCTTATAGGGGGGTGAATAGGTTTTTTATGAATTAATTGACAAATTAAAATATTAATTGTGGAATAGTCAATTTTAATTCAATTCTATCACAATATAATCCACACAATAATAAATATAAGTGCAGAAAATAAATCAGAAACGACACCAATATTTTTACGTGGAAAAACCTTGGAAAGACTCCAAGTAAAAAACCACGGATACGCTCGGGTATCGATGCAATATGAATCAAGAAGTACAAGACTTACAAATCACTTATGATATGCCTTTCTCCACTCGACATCTGACAGTCTTGAATCACTTGCGCTCCACGAAGCTCTTGCTCCGATCTCCGTACTCTGACGACTCCGCTTCTCAACGGATCAAAGAACCACAAAGCCTCCTGCTTCGATCAAGGTAGTGTGATGATTTTTCAGCAACTAGATCATCCAATTGTGCATAATGATCTTCGGTGTAGAAACACAATTGGAAAACCCCAACAATAAGAGAGAACTAGATTATAGATGATCACTCAATAATTTTCTCTCTATATGTATCTCTGTAGAAATATATGAATTTATATAAGAATTGAAGAGATCTCTCAAAAGTCACCCCATTCTCTTAGGTTTAATTCGTATATATAGAGAAGAGTCTTCAATTAATGGTAAGAATCATTTTCTAATCAGGATTCGTATTTCCACAATTTAAATCTTTTAAATATAAATAAATATATCAATGATAGTCCAATATACTAATAATAGCTTTTAATCACGTCCCAAAGTGGTTAGGACTTGATTGCATCTCAATTTAATACTTCCTACAAATAAATCTACGTAGCCACTTACCGAGTACTCGATGGTTGTTCTACCGAGTACTCGGTGAACCTTTTCGTGCACAAGTTCGCAAAACACACTGGTGATTTTATCCCTTTTGCACAAACCGTGTGCAAGTTAGCACCTTACCGAGTACTCGGTAATGTTCCCACCAAGTACTCGGTGGAACAAAATTGCGAAAATATAAAAATATAATTTTATCACGTTTTCGCTTCCTTCCAACCGTTGTTCCACTCTTGTATATTCACCACTGTATCTTCACCACTTTATACTTGATTTGACACATAAACTCCTTACCATACAACGCTTTAACAACTTGATCTAAAACACACAATTCTCAATATGGGTTTTGATCAGAATAATGTCATTACATAAATAAATGTTCTTACAATCTCCCCCTTGGCATTTATGAGACAAAAACATGTTTTACAAATATATTCTTACGATAAACATAAAATCTATACCTATGAACACACACCAACAAACATAGACATAGACTTTTCTTTTGATCTCATAATGATCTACGAATCCTACAATCACAACACTTAAACAAACATACCTGTGAAATGCAAGTGTGGAAAACAAGTAGCAGGAATAATCCATATTAAATGATCATAAACAAAATAAATAATATCAATATGAAGCATAATGATCATTAATCAATAAAAAATAATTCTCTCACTCAATTAAATACTTCTCTCCCTTAACTATATATCTCTCCCCGTTCCTAAATACTTCTCCCATTTTCGTCGCTGAAATGTCAAGGAATTAAATAACAATAAAAATAATCAAAAGAAATAAAAGAGAATAGACAAGTGGTAAATATTGGGAAAATATTCGAGAGGATCAGAGAATCGAATCAAAACTTATATTAAGTCATAGAAATTTAAAGAATATATCCAGATTCTCGAGCAACAAAAATCTCTACAATGCATGAACTTAAATCTAATACATGAATGCAATATGCTCAAACTAAGAAAAATATTTTTGTTCTTAGAAACATGTGGACATGGCATTTAGAGACAATGAGCGAATCATTAACACATCATATTCGCATATTTGACTTAGCTATTATATACACAGTAGTGAAGAAAATCAACACACATACCTTGCAGTTATAAGCAGTCATAAGACAAGTTTTACATAGTTTTTGCGTATATGAAAAATATTCAGGTGCAAACAAACAACTAAGATAACAGCAATACGTATTAATTCTAATAATCTCTTCACTCACCGTGATGATAGTTCAATCCAAAACCTAAATTAGAAATCAAATCTTAAGCTCTGACCTTGTTGCATTTAAATGTCTCACAATTTAATCTTTTGCACCTTTTCACTTTATCCCTTTTTGTCTATCTAAGCTCTAGACTTTCCAGCGAGGATTTTTAGTCCTGACCAACTGGGACTGAGCTTCTTCCATGGGATTTATGCTCATTAGTCTTCTCCCATTTTTACGCGAACACTCGATGTTTATTGAGGCAAGAGGCCTGGTTACTCAGATCGAAGAACTACTTTTATCATTTCTATATTTTAAACATCTCATTCTTTCCTCTTTTAACAACACCCCAACATTCATGAACATGCAAAAGGTATTCAAAAGCATCGATCAATCCAGCATAGCTTATTAACTTACATATCACTTCGAGTTAGATGAAAAAGACTAAAAGTTTCAACAAATATTACAGTCATATCTGAAGTGAAACAAGCACCCAAAGTTAATGAATTCTAAAAATAATACTTAAACATGTCAAGTGAATAACACATATCATCAGGTCAGACTAACAACTCCAATTCCAATACTCATAATAAGAAAAGTAAATATGAGAATAAAGTGAAATATGATAATCATTTGTACTCTTAGCTAAGCTCAACATGCTAAGATTTTTTTTATAATTTTTATGATTTTTTTCATAATGTATACATGCATGAATAATCCTAATAGTAGCAAAATATGATGCATGCAAAATAATAAACAACAAAAAATAATAAAAAAATGCATAAATAAAAAATGCATGATAATGTATCAATTCTAGGATAAAGAATAATGGAAAATATTCCTAGAATGATACATTTTAAGACATCTATCCTAATGATAATATGTCACTAGATTTTCTAAAATGCATATGCTTTTGAAAATATAATGATTCTGTAGAGATGTAAGTTGACTGAGAATCTGTGGATATATTCTCAAGACCTTTCTTAGTACAAAATTTAGAAAATATATGATACCGATTATCAGATGTATGTACACCTTCCATAAGACAATTTCCAAAAAGAGTCATTAATAATGCATTTATCACGACAGAAATTGACATATTGATAATCATTACATATCTGACTAATGCTAAGCAAATTAGCCTTTTAGCCCTTATCACAATCAACATGTCCTGGACTAGGTAGACCAGAAGCAATAATGGTATTATTTCATAAACCTTTAGACTTTTTCTTTTCATTAAAATAACCATTATTACCATCACTATCCTTGAGATTATCAACCACTGACTTATCTCCTTTCACGTGCCTAGAGTCACATGCTCTAAGTTCAGTATGAGTCTTACAAAAATGTAGCTCACTTTTTCTAACCCATGTATGAGCATCACAATAATGTAGCTCACCTTTTCTAACCCATGCTTGTCTGATCTTAGGTGTTTTACTTGCATGGTTAGATAAATTCTTTATTTATTTACTCAAAACTCTAATTTGATCTTCAACATTGGGTATTTTCTGAGTTCTCGATTTCCTCTTAGATTTTAAAGTCTTTTCTTTTAACTTTTAACAAAAAGTTCGAATGTGACATTTCACTCCACAATGATGGCATATCGGAATAAACTTTTGAAAACCATTATTCAAACCCTTAGAGATAAAAAGAACCCTTCTTTCAACAGGTTTTCTTACATAAGATTGAACATTAAAATTCCTATCAGACTTACCTTGAGAAGAATTCGATTTTACATAAGATCCCTTGACAAAAATAGTTTTGGAAATGACATTATGATTTCTCGGTGTTCCTTCAAACCCCAAACCTTTAGTATTTCACATAGATTTACCTATACTCTGTTATAATCAAGTTTATTAGTTCCACCAGACCATCTATGAATAGTTGCGTTAACATCTTCCAAATTCTTCTCCAAATCTTTAATCGTCACAGATTCAAATCAGATCTTATAGCTGTTAGTTCCTTATTGAGATATTCTACACTTTTAAAACCTTCATTCTTTCTTTTTCAGACTTTCTCAAACTTTCAATCCATTCAGACTTATCAGTCATGTGTTGATTAAAATCATGACTAATGCTGGTTAATTCTTCTCTTAAGGATTCTTTTTTCTTGTCAACACTTTTAAATCTACCAATAGATTTTGAGAAAACTTTGTTAAGATGAGTATACTTATCATACAATTTATTGTACTTATCTTGAAGCGAATCATCACAATCATCATCACCCTCATTATTTAACCTATCAATAACAGGGGACCTATCAACGAAACCTAATTCATGAAGAAATTACATTGTCTAAGTTCAAGATCTAACCCTAAGTCGTTAACCTAAATTAGGGCAAACTTTGCTCTAATACCAATTGAAATTACCTATAAGATGGTGAACTAAGCCTAGAGAGGGTGTGAATAGGCTTTTTATAGATTAATTAATAAATTAAAATATTAATTGCGGAATAGTCAATTTTAATTCAATTCTATCACAATATAATCCATGCAATAATAAATATAAGTGCAGAAAATAAATCAGAGACGACACCAATATTTTTACGTGAAAAACCTTGGAAAGACTCAAAGTAAAAAACCACGGATACGCTCGAGTATCGATGCACTATGAATCAAGAAGTACAAGACTCTATGAATTTTTAGACTTACAAATCACTTATGATCTGCCTTTCTCCACTCAACGTCTGATAATCTTGAATCACTTGTGCTCCACGAAGCTCTCGCTCCGATCTCCGTACTCTGACGGCTCCGCTTCTCAACGGATCAAAGAATCACGAAGCCTCCTGTTTCGATCAAGGTAATATGATGATTTTTCAGCAACTAGATCATCCAATTGTGCATAACGATCTTCGGTGTAGAAACACAATTGGAAAACCCCAATAATAAGAGAGAACTAGAATATAGATGATTACTCAATAATTTCTCTCTATATATCTCTGTAGAAATATATGAATATGTATAAGAATTGCATAGATCTTTCAAAAGTCACCCCCTTCTCTTAGGTTTAACTCGTATATATAGAGAAAAGTCTTCAATTAATGGTAAGAATCATTTTCCAATCAAGATTCGTATTTCCACCATTTAAATCTTCCAAATATAAATAAATATATCAATGATAGTCCAATATACTGATAATAGCTTTCAATCACGTCCCAAAGTGGTTAGGAATTGATTGCATCTCAATTTAATATTTCTCACAAATAAATCTACATAGCCACTTACCGAGTACTCGGTGGTTGTTCTACTGAGTACTCGATGGTGAACCTTTTCGTGCGCAAGTTCACAAAAGACACTAGTGGTTTTTATCCCTTTTGTGCAAACCGTGCGCATGTTTGCACCTTACCGAGTACTCGGTAATGTTCTCACCGAGTATTCGGTGGAACAAAATTGCAAAAATATAAAAATTTAATTTTGTCACGTTTCCATGTTTCCATTTCCTTCCAACCATTGTTCCACTCTTGTATCTTCACCACTTTATACTTGATTTGACACATAAACGCCTTAAGACATAGCAGCAGAGGAAGGAAACTTTGTTTTGGTTTGAGTTATTGGGTTAATTAAAGGTTGTAGATGTGAAGGTAGAGGCGGCAGAAATAAATATAAGTGCATGTTAGAGAAACAAGGTAGAGAAAATAGAGAAGTGTGAGGAATAGATGAGTGAAGGTACATGCGATGTTCACCAAGAGAGGGTGCGATGTGAACTTATGTAATATGTTTTCCTAGTGAATAGTTTATCTCCGTGGATGTAGGCCGAGTAGGGGTTAAACCAAGTTAAATCTTGTGTGTTGTGTGTGTGTGAGTAAAGACATGTGCGTGTGATCTTGGGCGGATTCATTATTAAGAAGTGAAAAGGTAATTAAATTCGCACACGTACCATGCTTTAGACATAAGTTTATTCAGGATAGTTCTCCCCAGTGTTGTGATCTAATAAAATTAAGATATGTGATAAAAGTAATCTTAAAAAAGGAATTTTAATTTTTTTTTTAATTTTTATATCCATCTTCTTTCTTAAAAACAATTACCACATAAATTTATCATTCATAGGCCAACAATCCTTATCCACGGAATTTTGAAAATTTCCCCCATCTTATCGGAGACATGCAACCAACCCCACATAATTTGATCATAAGGTGACTGGAGGTGCTCGAAAAGATAAAAAGAGGAGTTGAGGTTCAAATTCTCTATCACATAAGAATGAGTGTCAGAAGAAGGCTCGGGGCTATATCTCTGTTGGCAACACAAGTGTATGCATAGCAGACCATATAGATCACCCCGGACCCAATCGAGACACCCCAGGACTAGGAGCTTACTTTGCACGAGGGGTGCCCCGGGAAAATCCAAATCTTTGTTTCGCAGCTTAAATGATGGCTTTGAGTTTGATGGAGGTGTGTTTTAGGTAGGTCGGTAATATTTATGAAAATTACAGAGTTGTTTGAACTTTTAACGAACTAGAGGAAAGTCATTGTAATTTACACACAATATAAATTAAACTTTTAAAAAATAAGACCTCTCATTGGTCGAGCCCTTAGACAACTGTTTAGCTACCTGTGTTATGATTGGTGACTCCTTTTCTTGGGGATCAAGAAAAATTGATCATCAAGTCTCCTACTTTGGTCATGAAATCTCAAATATGGGATTTTCCTTTTTTGTTCTTTTCTTGGTGAAGAAGCACAAATCTGGGTCATCCATCTTGGTGAGTGAAATCAAATCTTCTCCATTCATTCCAAGACTCTTTGTCTATAAATAGGAGAGTTCTCAAGGAAGAATTGTGTGTAACAAAGAGTGGATAAAATACGCAGAAAAGAGAAAAAAAATACACAATAGTATTTTTCTTGGTGTGAGTGAAATACCGGGTGAGCGATATATATGTGAGTTATTCATTATTGTAATCTCCCAATTTATAGTGAATATTGGTGCGGTATGTTGACGTAAGTTGATTTAGCCGAACAAAAATCTTTATGTCTTTGTGATTGTATGTATGTGTGTGTGTGAGAGAGAGATTTTGTTTGCAATTATGTGTGTATGTTTTTTAACATGAGGGTGTGGAAACCCTAACAAGTAGTATCAGAACTTCCGTTGTGCCCAACAAGTGGTATCAAAGTCTTCAGGTTAAAACAAATCTAGAAAATGCGCAAGTTGTTCCGGGTCCTGAAATTCAAGTTTCACAAAATAAAGTTTAGAGAACACCATCATGTTCGCCTCATCAATACAAAGCCATCAATCTAAACCACATCAAAAATCAATGTCGTACGCCCCTGAACGCGCCTTGCAAGAAAGTCCACTCGCCTTGCCGCCGGTGACCAAAAAAAGGTTGAAGACCCTGATGTCAGCACCACGTCAGCAGGCTTCCGATCGATCGAGAAAACCTCTGTTAGATCGAGCAATAAATAAATAAATAAATTGATTCCGAACATATCAAACAAGCTTAAGTGCGAACAATGGAAAAAGAGAAGGCAACAATGATCGAAAAGTTTGACGGTTCAAACTTTGCCTTTTCAAATATGCAAATAGAGGATTTATTATTCCAAAAGAATTTGTATATACCATTAGAGGAGCAGAAGCTAGAATCGATGACAAAAGAGGAGTGAAAAATCCTTGATCGAAAGGTTCTCGGTACGATCAAATTGTCGTTGTCAAAGTTCGTTGCCTTCAATATAAAGAATGAAAAGACAACAAGGTCTCCCATGGATGCCTTTTCTAACATGTACGAATAGCTGTTTGCAGCAAACAAGGTACATCTCGCTAAAATATTGTTTAATATAAGGATGCTCGATAATGGAAAGTCAGTGAGCATCTCAATATTGTCAACGAGATCATTGGACTGTTAGAATTCTTTGATCTTCCCATCACAGATGAAATAAGAGCAGTTATTGTTCTAAGTCAATTACCGAAAGGTTAGAGCGGCACAGTTAGTGCAATTAGTAGCTCTTCTAGGAGAGTAAAAATGGATTATGATTCCATAGTGAGCATGATACTCACGGAAGAGATCATAAGGCCTCAATATTTCTCCCCCTTTTTGTCACTGAAATGACAAGGAACAATACAAATAATCAAAGCACATGAGAGAAATAAGGAAAATCCTCAAGATGAGCACACAGGGAAAAGATAACAGAGGAAACTCTAGAGAATCTAAACCAAACACTAAATACTAAAATAAAATACTTTATTAAGAATATATCCCGATTCTCGAGTAACAAATATCTCTACTATGCATGACCTTAATACTAAATGCATGAATGCAAAAAGTCATGAATAAATGTAAAACAAAATATTTTTGACTTTAAAAATATTTGAGCATAGCAGTAGAGACAACGAGTTAATCATTAATACATCATATTTTCATATCTAACTCGTCCATTATATACACTGTAGTGAAGAAAATCAGCACGCATACCTTGTAAACTCAAGAATGCACAAGTCAAGTTTTGGATGTGTGTGTGTGTGAAAAGACTTATGTGCAAGCATTAAGGTAAGATGAAGCAATACAAACTAATTCTGATAATCTCCTCACCAACCATGATGATAATTCAATCCAAGATCCAAACTAGAAGGCAAAAAAATAAAAGACACTTTCTCTTTGTCACACAATTTCCTCATTCTCATCTTTTCAACTTTTTCACCATATCCCTTTTTGTCTTTCTAAGCTCCGGACGTTCCAACGAGGATTTTTAATCCTGACCAACTGAGTCCGAGCTTCTTTCATGGGATTTATGGTCATTATTATTCTCCCCTTTTTACGCGAACACTCAATACTTACTGAGGCAAGAGGCCCAGTTACTCAGATTGAATAACTACTTTTTGCATTTTTAATATTTTAAACATCTCATTTTTTTCAACATCACCACAACATTCATGCACATGCAAAAAATATTTAATGCATAAACCAATCTAGCATAGCTCATGAACCTTCATACCACTTTAGGTTAAATAAAAAAAAATTAACAGATTCAGCACGCATTATAATCATCATCGAAGCAACTAGCACCTAAGATTAAAGTTTTGTAACATAAAATAATCATGTCAAGTGATCATCCAAAAATCTTAGGTCAGGCTAACACCTCTACTTCCCATATGTATAATCAGACAAGTAAATATGAGAATAGAGTAACATAGGACAACTCATGTACCCTTAGCCAAACTCAACATGCTAAGAATTTTTCTATTTAATTTTTTATATATTTTTGTCATAATGATACATGCTTGAATAATCCTAATATTAACAAATAAAATAAACATACAAATAAAATAAAAAATGCATGATAATATATCAATTCTAGGATAAAAGATAATATAAGATATTTCTAGAATGATACATATGAAGATATATATCATAATGATAACATGTCACTAGATTTTCTAAGATACACATGTTTTTGAAAATCTAATGATTTTATAGAGATGTCTGTTGACTGAGACTCTGTGGATATAAATTCAAGACCTTTCTCATAACACAATTTAAAAAATATGCGATATCGATTATCAGATGTACATACACCTTCCATAAGACAATTTCCAAAAGAGTCATTAATAATGCATTTATCATGACAGAAATTGACATATTGATAATCATTGCATATCTGGCTAATGCTAAGCAATTTAGCCTTTCGGCCCTTATCACCATCAACATGTTCTAGTATAGGTAGACCAGAAGCAACAATGGTGTCTTTTCCTAAACCTTTAGACTTTTTATTTTTATCAAAAGAATCATTCTTACCATCACTATCTTTGAGATTATCAACCATCTGACTTATATCATTTCATGTGCCTAGAGAATTCACTATCTAAACAGAAGGAACTAGAGTCACATGCTCTAAGTTCAGTATGAGCCTTACAAAAATGTAGCTCACCTTTTTTAACCCATGTACGAGTATCACAATAATGTAGCTCACCTTTTCTAACCCATGTTTGTCTGATCTTAGGTGTTTTACTTGCATGGTTAAACAAATTCTTTATCTCTTTAGTCAAAACCCTAATTTGATCTTCAACATTGGGTCTTTTATGAATTCTCGATTTCCTCTTAGATTTTAAATTCTTTCCTTTTAACTTTGAAAACAAAGGTCGAATGGGACATTTTACTCCACAATGATGGCATATTGGAACAAAATTTTGAAAAACATTATTCAAACCCTTAGAGGTAAAAAGAACCATTCTTTCAACAAGTTTTATGACGTAAGAATGAGCATTAAAATTCCTATTAAACTTATCTTGAGAAGAACTCGATTCTACATGAGATCCCTTAACAAAAATAGTTTTGGGAATGACATCATGATTATTCGGTGTTCCTACAAACCCTAAACCTTTTGTATTTCCCACAAATTTACCTACACTAAACATATGACCAAGCTTAAGAGTTTCACTAGACCATCTATGAATAGTTGAGTTAGCATCTTCCAAATTCTTCTCCAAATCTCCAATTTTCATAGTTTTCCCAATCAAATCAGATTTTACAGCTGTTAGTTCCTTATTGAGATCTCTACACTCTTTAAAAACTCAATCCTTTCTTTTTCAGACCTTCTCAAACTTTCAATCCATTCAGATTTATCATTCATGTGTTGATTAAAGTCATGAGTAATGCTAGTTAATTATTCTCTTAAGGATTATTTTTCCTTGTCAACACTTTTAAATCTATCAATATATTTTGAGAAAACTTCGCTAATATGAATGTACTTATCATGCAATTTGTTATATTTAGCTTGAATCGAATCATCACAATTATCATCACCCTCATTATTTAACCTATCAACAACACGGGGCTTATTAAGGAAACCTCATTCATGAAGAAATTCCATCGTCTAAGTTCAAGATCTAACCCTAAGTAGTTAACCTAAATCGGGGCAACCACGCTCTGATACCAATTGAAATTACCTAGACGATAGTGAAAATAGCCTAGAAGGGGGTGAATAGGCTTTTTGTAGATTTATTGACAAATTAATATTTAATCGGAAAAGTCAATTTTAATTCAATCACAAAACCCTAATTCTCAAACCACATCATTCAAGCAAACATCAATGTAGTGCAGAAAATAAAACAAAAGATGACACATAGAATTATACATGGAAAAACTAAGGAAACATTCCAAGGAAAAAAACACGGGTACACTCAGGTACCGATGCACTATGAATCAACAAGTACAGACTCTATGAGAATTTTAGACTTACAATCACTCCTGATATGCCTTCCTCTACTCGCGATCTGAAACCCTTGAATCACTCGTACTTCACGAATCACGCTTGCTCCGTCAGACACTATGAGAGACTCACAAATCATGTCTGATTTGCCTTTCTCTACTCGCGGTCTGAAATCCTCAAATCGCTCCGTACTCGAACGGCTCAAAACAACCTCGTTGCAATGGACGGTGTGATGATTTTTCAGCAATCACTCACCTAATCATGCATAAAAAACTTCGGTGTAGAAGCACGATTAGAGAACTTCAACACAAAAGAGAACACCAATATATATAATCACTCCATAATCACCTCTCTGTGTGTATCACTCTGTAGAAGAATATGAACTATAGAATATTGCAAAGCTCTCACCAAAAACCCTTTTGAAAAATTGTCGTAAAAAATCGTAGCCTCTTCTCTTATAGAACCTTGGTATTTATAGACCAAGTCATAGAAAACCCTAACCTTGCCCTCTTATGTAATTTCACAATACCTTGATAAATCATCTAAAATCTTATGTAAATATGTGTATATGCCAATACGTAGAGGTTTGAAGTCGTCGATCACTTAAAATCTCAAAATAAGGACAAAACTGAAAAAATCCGAAAACACTCCGAAACAAATACTATATGAAAATCGATCACGTGACAAAACTTTGGGACCTACGCTAGAGCGTAGGTCTAGGGAGTAGGGTCCCCTTCCAACTTCAAAATCCACAGCGTAGGTTACAGCCATTCTGCACTGTTTCAGCCTTTACCAACATAAGTATGATGTATCTTTTGCAGTTTTTTCATATTTGAGTTATACTGGTCATCTTGAACTCCTGATGTGTTTGGTTGAAGTCATAATGTCTGCAAATGATATTTTTGCCCTCCGGTGAAGTAACAATGTCTGGAAATGACATTTTTACCCTTCGGTAGCTAATATTTGCTTTCACACACTCTTTGACTCCTCTTTCAAGATAAAAACGATCATACTAACAACTCAATTGCAAAAACACAAAACTTTCAACATGACAATTCACTCAATATGGTTATTTTCTAGAACATGCCAAACACAAATAATACTATAAATGTTCTTACAACATTGTTGCAGCAGAGGGTTTGCACCTAGAGCAGTTAGATGTCAAAACTACTTTCCTCCATGGTGACCTCAAGGAGGATATCTACATGTAGAAATCGCAAGGTTTCTCAGTTAGAGGGAAAGAGAAGCTTATGTGCAAGTTGGAAAAGAGTTTGTATGGTTTAAAACAAGCCCCGAGATAGTGGTACAATAGATTCGATGGGTTTATGCATAGACATGGCTATAACAAATTCAACGCTGACCATTGTTACTACTTTAAGAGGATTGACATGAGTTATATCACCCTCCTATTTTATGTTGATGACATGTTAGTAGTTGGGTCTGATTTCGGTGAAATTAGTAAGTTAAAGAGGCACTTGGTAAATGAGTTCGAGATGAAGGACTTGGGTGCAACGAAACTAATTATGGGTATGAGAATCAATATGGACAAGCAGAAAGGTATTTTACAATTTTCTCAAGCTGACCACGTTGAACACATTCTGAAACGGTTCAACATGAGTGATGTTAAGCCAGTTCTCATACCATTGGCTAGTCACTTTTGACTATCCAAAGACCAGTCTCCCAAGACTAAAGAAAAAAGGAACATTATGGCCAATGTTCCATATGTTTCAGCTATTGGAAGCTTGATGTATGCAATGGTTTCTACGAAACCAGATATTACATATACAACGAGAGTTGTCAGCAAGTTCATATCTAACCCAGGAAAGACTCGTTGGGAAACAATGAAGTGGATATTGGGATATCTATGAGGTACCATAGACAGATGTCTTTGTTTTGGAAAAAGGCAAAGTGAAACTACATAGCTATGTAGATTGAGATTTTGCTGGTGAGATAAACCACAAAAGAAGTACAACTAGCTACATCTTTACAGTAGGTAATACAACAGTCAGTTGGGTTTCGCAGATACAGAAGATTATTGCGTTATTTACTACATAGGCTGAGTATGTAGTTGTAACAGAGGCTAGTAAAGAATTGATTTGGTTACATAGTTTGTTGGTAAAATTGGGATTCAAGGAGGAGAAGAATGTTTTGCATAGTGATAGTCAAAGTGCGATACATCTGGCAAAAAATTCATCATTTCATTCAAGGACCAAACATATATGATTTCGCTATCACTTCATCATATCACTATTGAAAGATGGGGTGTTGACACTTGAAAAGATTCAGGGCAGCAAGAATCCAGCCGACATGTTGACTAAAATAATCACAATAGAGAAACTTAAGTTAAACAACTTCAGTTGATCTTCAAGCTTGAAGACAAAAATGAACGCACCTTAATTCACTGATTATTGATGGAGTTGATTTATTGATGAAAAGTTCGCCAAGTGAGAAATTGTTATGATTGGTTGCTCCTTTTCTTGGGGAATAAGAAAACTTGGTCATCAAGTCTCCTGCTCTGGTCATAAAATCTCAAATATGGGATTTTCCTTTTTTATATTTAATGAAAGGGGGTAAAAAGATCAAATGAACCAACATTAGCATATAATTAACTAGAAGAGGATGCTGAGAGACCAAAGAAAAAGACAAAAAATTGAGAGAATTATAATATCCTTTTTCAGGTAAATATAAAGTACATCCACCAATGTCCATTTTGAAACACACCTTAGGCCCTGTTTGGATCACGGTCCAATCTCATGTGGTCCGGTTTCATAGTGATTTTTTTGGGATCAGACACTGTTTGGCAACACGGTTCCAAACAAAGAAGTACCACTTGGGACCAAAAGGGGTAATTTGAGACAACAAAAAATGATGGTCTCAAGTGGTCTTCTATACAATTGTCTTAACACATGGGACCATAAAATTTGAAATATATATATATAATTAAAATATATATAATTTGAAAATAATATAAAAAATTTGAAATAATGTATAAAATTTGAAATATATATATATATAATTCAAAATTAATATATAAAATGCAAAAAATATATTTAAAATTTGGGAAAATAAAAAAATTCCAAAATAATAGAAAAAATCAAAAATAATGTATAAAATTCGAAAATAATATATAAAATTTGAAAAATAATATAATTTTTTTAAAATAATGTATTAAATTCGAAAAATATATATAAAAATCAAAATTAATATATAAAATTTTAAATATATATATAATTTAAAAAATAATATATAAGTTTTGAAAAATAATAAAAAAAATTTGAAATAATGTATAAAATTTGAAAAAAGTATAAAATTCAAAAATAATATACAAAATTAGATATATATATATATATATATATTTGAGAAAATATAAAAAATTTGAAAATAATATAAAAAATCAAAAATAATATATAAAATTCAAAAAATAATATAAAAATTCAAAATAATTTATAAAATTTGAAAAATATATTATTTTTGAATTTCTTATATTATTTTCAAATTTTTTATATTTTTTCAAATTTTTTATATTTTTTCAAATATTATATATTTTTCATACTTAATATATTTTTTGAATTTTATATATTATTTTTTTTATTATTTTCCAAACATAAGACCAAACAGCTTGAATAAGACTATAAGACCAGACAACTTTACCAAACAGATTTTCAGAACACCACCCAGACCAAACCGAACCAGATAAGACCGGACCAGATCGAACCGCCTACCAAACGGGCCCTTACTCATCTTGTCTTTGACTAAAGAATGTTTAACCCATCCTTGCCCTATAATTGTTAGGGTGAGGGAATGATCTTCCATTCATGATTAGCTAAAGAAAAGAGAACAAAAAAACAATAGAAATCAAGCTTGTTCTTTCCTTTCAGTTCCTCATAATTGTGGCAACACCACATGCATTATTTTGTCTTTGTATCCACCTAGTATAATTATCATTATATTGTCTTTATATCCACCTATTAGTATAATTATCACCAATAATGATTAGAAGATTGGTTGTCAGCTGATGATTAAAACAGTTTAGTTAAGTTGAGTACTATCATTGTTAACCTACCAAAATTATAATAAAAGTCTATCATTGTTGTTAGGACCAGCTAACCAGGAAAATGGCTTAAAAGGTAAGCTACATAACATAAACAAGGAAGTTAGAGTAGTGTACTATAATCTATGGTTTAAAGGGTCTTAAAATAAGTCACTAATTAACAACTAAATTGTCTATTTAACTCTTGTATTCCTCATTCTTTTTAATTAAAGTTTATTTAACTTCCGGAAAAAAAAAAAAAACTAAATAGTCTAAATATATAGTTTAAAATATTGTAAATGAAGATATAACAGTTTGGCAACACATGGTTAGCCTCTCTGAGAATCTATATTTTGTAATTTAATAATAACAAAGAAAAATTGGAAAGCTACTGTACACACCCGATTAATAGCGCGCCAAATCTGACCCCAGTGCCCCTTTAAGTAAATGATTTATTTAATTCAGATTTCTTATATCTTTGACTCCCATGCATGTGCTCGGATTCGATATGTTTATATTGAAACTACACCTTTTTTGACTTCATCAAATGGTTTTCCATTTGCTTGGTGGATTTTTCTACAACAAAAAGCAGTATGTTTAGTCCAAAAGATGGTGAAAAAATGGGGAAAATTTTCACTTACGTTAATATCTAATTAGAATTTAGTTTACTGAAAATTCAACGAATCAGACATCTGATCTGGTAGAAATCGGGTTCCACCGGTTAGATCTTTATGGTCGGGATGAACCATCAGATTAATTATGATCCATTAGATTCTCACTGAACCAAATCTAATGAGATACTAACATGACTGAATCAAAATTAAAAAATAATAATAATAAAGCATAGAAAAACAAAAGTTGATATTGTAGAGTCATAACATGTATTGTGTTTAGATTTACCTAAAAAAAAACATGTATTGTGTTTAAAGTTGTGGATGAATTCTGTTTTTCACTTTGATTGGTTATTTCTCTCCTAGTGCATTCAAAAGGCCGTTTAGGATTTCTAGTATGGCACTTGAGAAAATGAAAATAACAATTTAGAGAGGGTAAAAATTTGGGGACTGAATTTTGGAATCTCCGTTATAAAAAATTTAATATAATATACGTAAATTTTAGGCTCGACCATGTATATTTTGTTTATTATTTGGTGCTTGTTTACTTTCTACAATATTTATTTGTTAGTTTGTACCGCTTGAATACTATTCAAAATTGGCAAAATTTAAAACTAATTTGACACTAATTCTAAACATTTTCTTGACTTAATTTGATATTAATTAGACACATTTGCTTCCTCGTGTATTAAGAATTCTTGTCAACTTATCAAGAAGTAATAGTATGCTTAATTTAAACGTACTTTTACTAGCAGATGATGAATGCCGACTTGACAGAGTTGTAAAGTAAAACCATTGAGGTGAGTAGGGAGAAAATCTAGAAAGATTAATTCTTCTATGCGATAAAAGTATATATGATGTTTTGAATTTTATAAACACTAAGAAGGTGGGACAACTTGCACTTGTGCTGAGCAAAGTCATCATGATTGCTAAGGCTCCGTTTGGGAACTTGATTTTGGTCTTGGTTTTGGTTTTGGTCTTGGGTGGTTTTAAGTAAATCTAAAACCAATATATAGTGTTTGGTAAGGAGTTGGTTTTGCTTTTGGTCTTGATCTTGGTCTTGGTATAATTATATATATATATACTAATATGTATTAAAAATATATAAATATGAAAAATATATATATATAAAATTGGAAAAAAAGTAATTTTCGGGAAAAAAATACTTTTCCCAAAAATATAAAAAATAATTTTTTCAAAAATAATTAATTTTCGGAAAAAAAAATAATTAATTTTTTCCGAAAAATTAATTTTTTCGAAAAAATATTTTTTTCCGAAAATTAATTTTTTTCCAAAAATATGATTTTTTTTCCAAAAATTATTTTTGTGGAAAAAATATTTTTTTTCCGAAAATTAATTTTTTCCCAAAAATATGATTTTTTTCCAAAAATTTATTTTTTGACGAAAAAATAAATATTTTCCGGAAAATAATTATTTTCGAAAAATAATTTTTGACGAAAATTAATTTTTTCCCAAAAATATGATTTTTTTCCAAAAATTTATTTTTCCGAAAAAATAAATATTTTCCGGAAAATAATTATTTTCGAAAAATAATTTTTTTCCAAAAATTAATTTTTTTCCGAAAATATGATTTTTTTCCGAAAAAATAAATATTTTCGGAAAAATATTTTTTTCCCGAAATAATAATTATTTTCCGGAAAAGAATTTTTTCCCAAAAATTAATTTTTTTCCGAAAAAATAATTTATTTTCGAAAAAATAAATTTTTGGAGAAAATTAATTTTTGTCCGAAAATATGATTTTTTCCGAAAATTTATTTTTTCCCGAAAAATTTATTTTTTTCCGAAAAAGATAATTATTTTCGAAAAAATAATTTTTTTCCGAAAAATATAAATTTTTTTTTAAAATAATTCATATTTTCGGCCATATATATATATATATAGAGAGAGAGAGAGAGAGAGAAGTCAAAAATGGTGGGCCAAAACCAGGTTTTAGTGGTTGGTTTTAGGGTGTCCAAAACCAAGTCTAAAACCGGCCAACCAAACATGGTCTTGGTCTTGAAATCAAAGACCAAGACCAAAACCAAGACCAAGACCGGATTGTCAAACGGACCCTAAAGTAATTTTAAAACTAGAATGTTACTGCTGGAGAGTGGAGTTCACCCTCTTCTAAATGACTATTTTGTTTTTAGAGTGGAGTTCGCCCTCTTCTAAATTCATAGTTGTTGTCGGGGCGAGATTGCTTCAACAGATCCCAAGACATTAATTGAGGATTATGTTTTAATTGGTCAAGATTACTGAAAAGTTTGGATTGAACGTGTCATTGTTGGATCTTGTTCTTTGTAACGAGCAAGCCTAGCTGGAAAGTATTATTTTTTTGATGTTCAGACAAACTCGGTTGCATGGCCTAGAAATTTTGTGAAAATCATCGAGGTTAATTGAGTATTAATTGAGTATTATTTTGTGAAAATCATCGAGGTTAATTTTGATTCATTTTATTATTCCACAAACTATTAACTAACTTTATGATTTATTACTTATATTTTTTGACACTACAATTGTATTAGTTTGACAGAAATATCACTCATCACCTAGTCGTTAGCATTTACTTATTTTGCTTCTCACTTGAATATTGGCAAAATGTAATGCATCTACTTGCTTGGATTTTTTATTTTGATTGTGCTTGAAGATGCTCGTACTGGTTTTAAGAAATGAGAAATCATAATTTAATAGTTAAAAGTAAGGATGATATGTTTTTTAAGTGAATTATTGTTGCATTTGTTTAGGTGATTGTTTTCGTTTCCATTTTGGATCATTGAACTATGATGAATTATGATAATGTGTTTAATTAATGAATTACATTTTTCTATTTGTTACTACGTCGCAATGGATTGATGGTTCAATTGAAATTGTTGTATACAGAGTAATTTGAATTATTAAAAAATATTTTGATTGTGCTTTTTATTAAAAATAATAATAAATATATTATTTACGGGGGTCCTAATACCCTGTAATAAATATGTTATTTACGGGGTGTTATAAGTCCCGTAAATACATGTTTTTAAAGACTTCCATTAATGTCTCGTGAATATTAGACCGTATTAACGACAAGCCTTGCTTCCTGTAAATAAAGTGTTAACGAAGAGTACAAGTTAGTCGTGAAAAGTTGAAATCATTTACGGGGTGTCAAAACTCTTGAAAATACATGTTTTTCACGGCTTACACATAAATATTTAAATGCAATAATGAGAAGTCACGCTATCCGTAAATAAAATATTAACGATGAATATACATGTCGCAAAAATGTGTTTTATGACTAGCATTAGTCTCTCATGAATATATTTAGTAAAGCTTCTTGTAAATATATTATTGACGATCATATATTATATCATAAAAAAATTTATGCGAGGGAAATTTAATCTTTTATGGACTATGTTGTTCCCCGTAAAAAAAATGAGTTTTTTTACGAGGCCGCTTTTGACAAGACGTCTATGTTTCCCGTAAAAAAAAACCTTTTACGACAAGTTTGACACCTCGTAAAAATCTAGTAATGGAAGTTGTTTGTTTCATATTTTCACCGTATTCACTTGTATATCATTAGATTTATGATTAAATTCTGCTATCTCATATCATTTCTGAGTTTAAATTATAATGCTTCGGTCATTTTTAACAGTATTATGAGAATTTATATATATACATATATATAGAAAGAGAGAGAACTGATTTTAAAAGTAGTACATAGTAAATTTCTTCAAAAATTAGTTGTTGAAACATATTTGAAATTATATATATATATAGAAAGACTTGTTCAAACGTCCTACTAAACTATAGGAGTACTTCCGTGTCCCAAATCTACGGTTTGTCAATATTATATGGACCAACAAGTAAAAACAACCAAATAATTAAATGGATTTAGAAGAAGTAGCTTCATTGGGTGGACCTACCATAAATATTCAAGCGTGAGTATAAATTATGTGCCGACAATATATAATCTTGTAAGTCTATAATTTATATATCGTCTGTATGGTTAAGTATTGTCATGGACAATTCACATCTGTCTGTCCCCAACTATTTGACGTAGCATGTACGCAAGTTTCACTTCATTAATTCATTGGTAATAATGGCAGTTATGTTTTTCTTTTCCCTTGAATTATAGGTCGGTTTGGATACGGAAATTTTTTTTGTTTTTTACTTTTCATCGAGTTCAAAACAAAAAATACGTTTGGCAAACATATTTATTGTTCACTTTTTTTAAAAAAAAAAAAAAACTGTTTTATGTTAATAGTGTGTAAAAGTGATGAAAATACAAAATACAATTTTTAGTTATTTTTTGAATTTTTTCACTGTTTAGGGTACCACCTCCGCCACCACCAACCACCACCGCCGCCGCCACCACCAACCACCACCACCCCTCGCCGCCAGTCACCCGCTGCCGCCGCCGATCACCGCCGCCCACCAATATCATTTTATTTTTCAATACAAATTTTCATCCAAACGCTTTTTTGTTTTTAGTTTTTTGCTGAAAAAAACAAAGATAAATACAAAAATAATTTTTATATTTGAAGACAGAAAACAAATACAAAAAACAAGTTTTCCAAACGCACCCATAGGATTCGGTTGGATTAACTAGAGAGAAGAAAAAACTGATAACATTAATTAAAAAAAAAAGTAGTGCTTGGGGTTGATGTTTGGATAAATTATGAGATAAAAGAAAACAAATGATATTATTATTTGAATAATGTAAATTATATAAGAAGAAAAAAAGAATCGTTTTGACCACTTTACTACTATATATCATCTCTTAATATTTAATTAAGACATAAATATTTTTTAAGTTTTTTTTTCAAATATCATAATAAATTTTGGTTTTATAAAAATTTCAGTTAAGTTGTTATCATTTTTCTCCAAATGAATCTTCTTATTTTTGCAAATAAGAAATTTGGAGGGACAAGTATAGATATATCCCTCCAAATTATTTCTTTTCTCTCCTCATTAGAAACGAGAGGAGTGGATACCCTTATGATGATTTAGGAATGGAGGATGTTAGAGGCACTAGTAGAGTTTTCATTTACGCAGACTCCTCAGAGTGTGGGGTCTATCCTCTGTAACTTGACAGTACAGCCGACCTTGATTAGTCGGATTATCCAGACTCAGACTCAAGATGACAAGTTACAGGCTAGGGTGTCTGTTATTGCTGAGGACGATAACAACATTGACCTGAGACGTGGAGTTGATGGTGGTGTGAGATTTCGCGATAGGTTATGTGTTCCAGACTTAGCCGATCTCAAGAATGATATTTTGGAGGAGACACATCATAGTAGATACACGGTAGATCCAGGAAGCACTAAGATGTATCATGTTCTCAAGAGATAATTTTGGTGGGAAGGCATGAAGTGCGATGTAGCAGAATTTGTAGCCAAATGTATCAATTATCAACGAGTGAAGGCTGAGCATCGGAAACCAGCTGGACTACTACAACCCTTGCCAGTACCTATGTGGAAGTGAGAGCATGTGACTATGGATTTCATTGTTGGGTTACCGAGATCAAAGTAGAGCCATGATACGATATGGGTTATAGTAGACTGATTGACCAAAATGGCTCATTTTCTTCCCATTCGAGTTATAGACAGGGTAGAGAGGTTATATGAGCGTTATATTGCAGAGATTGTCAAATTGCATAGAGTGTCAATGTCTATTGTTTCTAATTGTGATTCTCGCTTTGTTTTTCAATTTTGGAAGAGTTTTCATAATGCCTTTGGTACTGCAGTGAATTTGAGCACCGCTTTTCATCCTCAGACTGATGGACAGTCCGAGAGGGTCATACAGGTGGTGGAGGATATGTTTAGTGCTTGCGTGTCAGATTTTCGTGGCAGTTGGGAGGACCACATTCCATTGATTGGGTTCGCTTATAATAACAGTTATCAGACTAATATTGACATGACACCTTACGAGGCTTTTTATGATAGACCTTGTCGTTCACCTGTTTGTTGGGGCCAAACTTGGTGCGAAAGACTATGAAAACGGTGACTCTTATTCGGGATGGACTTCGTACAACCCAAAGTCGACAAAAAATTTATGCAGATCGACGATGTCGAGCTTTAGAGTTTAGTGTGGGAGACTTGGTGTTCTTGAAAGTCTCACCAATAAAAGGAGTTATCAGATTTGGAGGGAAGAAAGGAAAATTAGCGCCAAGATTTATTCGACCATTTGAGATCACACAGAGGGTTGGGGATGTGGCCTACAGATTTGGCCTTACCACCTAGTTTATCAGTTGTTCATGATGTTTTTCATGTGTCTCTTTCTTTTCTTTCTTTATACTTCAACGAAGCATAAATGCTCAATTGCTCAATAACAGTTTGCTGGAAACAATGTTCATTTAGGTGTTAGTTTGTAAAACTCTTAAGATAAATTATAGTAATATCGTTTGAAGGAAGGAATTGAGTAACGTTTATTACTGTGATCTTCTCTAAATATGTTCGTTGATTATCGAAAAGTGACTTTTAAGTATAAAAAATTAGTAATACCTTCATATTATTAAAAATATATTATAATTTTTTTTCTTATTTTTCTATTTTGATACTCACTTGCTGCAATGTTTGTTTGACCCAAAAGTATTTAAGTTGCTAGTGAAATAAATTTTTTTGAACACTTTAGGGTCAAACAACCAATCACTAAAATGAATATTCCACTAACATTACTTTGCTTTCGAATTAATTTAAGATTGAGGATCATTAATTTTAAGTTACTTTCTAAAGATTCCCCCCCTCCTTTTTTCCTAACTACTTATTCCGTTTTCCTAGCTACTCCTAAAAGTATTCCTCTTGAGTGAAAAGGGACAAAATGTGTGTATTCTTTGTCAATGGAAAATAAATATTTTAAATTAATAGTTAGAGTAAGGGTTAATTTCATAAAACTCTTCTATATTATTTAATTTAATCAATTAATTATCATTGTGTCCACTTTACTCCTTATATTATTCAATTTCATCACTATGCCCCTCCCCTCACATTTTGAGTCATAATACCTAAACTACCCTCAATAGTATAAGGGGTTTAGTGAAATCAAGCCTTTAAAAAAATTATTTTTCGAAAATCAATTATATTTTTCGTAAAAATTATAAATTTCAAATATTTCGGGAAAAAAATATTTTTCAAAAACAATATATATTTTGGAAAAAATATATATATTTCGGACAAAATATATATATATTTCGGTAAATATATATATATATTTCGTAAAATATATATATATTGGAAAATGATATATATTTTGTTTAAAAAAATATATAAATTTTTTCTGAAAAATAATTTTTTTGTGAAAATATACATTATTTTCCAAAATATAACAAATATATATTTCGGAAAAAATAATATATATTTTTCGCAAAAAAAATATTTTTCAGAAAAAATTCATATTTTGGAAAATAATATATATTTTTCTCAAAAAAATTATTTTTTGGAAAAAATCATATTTTGGAACATAATATATATTTTTTCCAAAAAAAATATTTTTCAAATTGTTTTTTATTTTTTGAAAACAATTCGAAAAATATATATTTTTGACGAATTATATATATATATATATATTTCTTGAAATATATATATTTTCCGAAATATATATATTTTCCGAAATATATAGACTTTTTCCAAAATATATATTGTTTTCGAAAAATATATTTTTTCGAAATATATATATATTTTTTTGAAATTTATAATTTTTATGAAAAATATAATTGATTTTCGAAAAATAATTTTTTTAAAGACTTGATTTCACTAAACTTCCCTATATTATTGAGGGTAGTTAGGTATAATGACTCAAAATGTGAGGGGAGGGGGCATAATGATAAAATTGAATAATATAGGGACAAAGTGAACACAGTAAAATTAGTTAATTAAATTAAATAATATAAGAAGTTTTGTGAAATTAACCCTTAGAATAAAATAAAAACCATCTCTTATACCACCAAAAGACTCCAATTTGTATGAAATAATTCTTTGTCAATGGAAAAAAATGAATTAAATTAATAGTTAAAAAATAAAGTAAAACCCATCTTTTATACCACCAAAAGACTCCAATTTGTATGGCTTTCATAGGATCTTTAAAATCAATAGTGAAAGCTATGAATTGGCACCTTGATGTAAACACTTCGATGGTATTTCGCTCTCATCTGATTATGTTCAAGGCCCACAAAGACTTTTGAAACAAACAATTTTGATCTGCATCCCCGCATTATGTTTTCAAATCATTGAGAACTATGAGTCACGAGCGATAGGCTAAGATGTCATATATTGAGAAAATGTATTTGAATTTTTGGATGATAATGAAATAAATAATTTTGAATATGTTTGTTATTTTATTTTATTTATTTGTTTATTTTTGTTTATAAATTTATTAGTTCTCATTATTTAAGTGATAAATAAAGTATTTGTGCAATATAATATGTATATATAAAAAGAAATATGTTTTTTTAGACGTGTCGGAGACATGTCGTGTCCTACTTTTATGGAATTTATCGTATTGTCATGTCCGCGTCAGTGCTTTATAAATTGAGAATATAAGATTTTTTTTTTCTTTCTAAAAATCATGGTTCGTGATACCGTATTATACCTTATACTTTATGTATCATTTAGTTCGTTACGTTTTTCGAATATATCGATGCCATAAATATGCCTAATGTTGAAACACATCAATATTAGAAATAGACTTCCATCTTATTCTAAAGTTGTTTCAGAAAATATCTCTTGTGACCTATTTGGCACTGGATTGCGCATTTTTCGTTCTCGATTGTGTTAAATAATAGATTGACAACATGTTACTAATGCACTATTGCTTCTAAAAACAAAAGAGAGAAAAGTGTTTTGTATAAAACAAGGGTCGAATATATATTGACTTATTTCACACATTTTAATTGCCACTGGTTAGTCGAATCTACATATAGACATATTGTTTGTTTTATAATATTTTTAAAAAGTGGTGATTTCGTTATGCAGAAAAGTGGGTTGATGGAAAATAAGAGTCCCCGCACCGGAAATGATACAATGGAAAGGAAAACTGAAAATTCCTTTTATTGTTATTTTTTTCAAACAAAAGAGTATTATTTTAGAATTAAGGAAATTCAGTAGAGAAAAGAATTTGTATTATATATATATATATAAGAAAAGCGAAGTTAATTCTATTTCGTTGTGTGTGTATCATGGTTCGCCGTAACGGTAACGGTCACTGTAACGGTAACGGTATCAGTGTAACGGACTCGGATCCGTAACGGGGTTACGTAACGGAACTCGGTTATCGCAATCGTGAATTTTTTAAAATCTTGCACATTTTACCCAAAATGTTCTAATTGGATACTTTTGGCAACATGAATGAATAAAGATAATTTTTTTGTAGATTTAAGTGAATTTTATTTTTTATTTTTTTAAAAAATTAATATAAAAAATGAGTTATTAATAAATCTAGTAGTGTCGTCGTTATTTCAATGTTTATGATATACTTGTTATGATATTATTAAATTAATTTTAAATTTAAATAAATAAAAAATTGAAATCACAAAAGATATAATTTATTTTCAACAATGTAAAATAATTTTAAAAAATATACATGGTTCACCACTAAAATGAATTTCGTGGTGGATCTTGTTGCTCCGGTTGGGATTCATGAAAAGATTGTCAATTTTGAGTTGTATCTTCAGTGGACATTTGATTCATCATTAGTAGACCATCTTTTCTTTGTAACTGATAATGATGATTCTGACCCTGAGCATATCTCGATGAATTACTAGACTGATTTGTACTGATGCTATGCATTTGTCCATAATATCCATAAGACATTTGAGGTTGAGGAGACACAATGGGGTATTCCTCTGCATGAAAAAATCCATATGGTTGTGGCGGATAATAGCTTTGAATTGTACCATACAAAAATCCATATTGTGAGCTTGGTGACTGCCCCAACGAAAATTCACCAAAGCTACGCACCATTGAAGAAGAACGATCTCTTTGATGATAATTGTGTCTTTGGTTCCTCCTACTTGATTCATTGCCTTAACTCTTTTATCCAAGTCGGGTTCAAATCAATTTTTTTATTTATTTTTCTTTACTTTTCAATAATTTAATAATGGAGTAACATTTATCATATCATATACATAACAAAAAACTTTTTAACCCAAATTTTTGAAAAACTTCAATTGTGTTAACCGTTACGATATTTTTGGAACCGGTGAAAATCGGGGTTTTGGCCACCGTAACAAGCCGTAACGGGCGCGGGAATCAGGTAACAGGGACGTAACGGCCCGTAACAGTAACGGGGAGCTCAAAAACCGTTACGTAACGGCCGTTACGGCGAACCATGGTGTGTATATATATATAGGAATTTGTAAGATTTTGGAGATTAACGTTACATCACTTATTAAACATAATTTATCGTATCGGATTTATCGGTATGATACTGTAAACCCGTTCGATGATGCCGAACGAATCTCAACCTTTGTAAATTAAACAGAAGCTATGAAATAGATAAATGGCAAGAAGAAAATTGAGAATTCTAGAATAAGCAAATATTGGAGCAATTTCGGATCCCTTTCCTTCTTCTTTTTTCTTTCTTTTATACATGAATCTGGTCTCACCCACATAAATGGGTTTCAATACATATTAAATACAATATCTACATTTAATTGTAGTTTAATGTTTATCAAAAACTGCTATAATAAAAACCTTATGTCAGTTTTGATTCTATACTTTTTGAAACGGTCATTTCCTTAATGGCTTTATCCTGAAATGGGCTTATACCTTTGGACTTTATTTTCTATTTGGGCTTTGTTTTCTATTCGGGCTTTAAGACAAGTGAGTTGATCCAGTGTGAACTTTGTACGATGGTCCCGATGTAAAAATGGGTCTACACTTTGCCCCCAATTCCCAAGCCCATTTCATTTTTGAAATAGGGTGGGAATTCGAAGAGCCATGTGTAACCGCTACTTCCCTTATTTCCTTAGTTTCCTTCAATATTTCTTCCCCATTTACAAGAGCAGACTCATTCCCTTTGAAGACGATTCCCAGCAAGGAACTTCTTAAGGTTAGTCTTTTTCTTTCGTCCTTCACATTTCTTTCATTAATAAAAAAATATCATGAGTAGTGATAGCAGTCAAACCCCTTCTTTGGAGGTGGTTGTTGATGATGCCCCTGTTATTTCTTCCTCTGAGGTTGCCCCCAATTTGATTGAACCAAAATCTCAGAAACTTTACCGAAAACAATTACGTAAATTGCCTTTAGCCGATAGATACCGAATAGAGTTTGACATACCAAAGGATGTTTCGATTTCTGAGTATTCTTCTGATTTAGACTTCAAAACTTATGAAGAAGTTGAACCGGGCGAAGTCTTGTTCTCTGCACATCACTTGGCCGTTCTTAGATTTCCCCTTCATCCGTTCTATCACTATATCCTTTTTTCTTTAGGACTGACCCATTTGCAAGTAAACCCTAATTTCTTCAGGGTTCTATCTGTTATGCTCGTTCTGAATCATGAACGAGGTTTGAACCTAGGTTTGGGTGATCTTTTGCTTTGTTACAAAGTCGATCAAATCAGGAAAAACCCCGGTCGGTACCATCTGCACCCCCACTCAACCTTGAAACTTTGCGAAGGCAATCCTTCTTCTGAGAAAAAGTGGAAAGATAAGATGGTGAAAATTGGGGAAAATTGGAGAGTGGATGCGTCCGGCCCGTATCCTCTGCCAAGGACCTTCGGTATTTGTAAGAAACTGAAGTGTGGATTCAAAAATCCTGGCAAGTGTATTTTTTGTACTTTACAAATTTCGCCTGCTTTACTTTGATCTACGTATTTGTTTGTTGATCGTATGCCCATGTTTTGTATACAGTCGAACATGTTGAATATCTGAACGAGAAAGTGTTTGCAACCCTTCCGTCCAGCAAGTCACTTTTGACTTCCCAAACTTTAAAATTAATTGTTGCACGTGCTTCAGAGGCTACTATCCTGGAGATTCCGGTCACAGCCTCCAAGTCTGCTGCAGCACAAAAATCTACTCCCCCAGTCAGATCGACATCTGATAAAGGAAAGAGCCAAGTGGTCGATCTGACCGAAGATCCGAAGAAGACGAGGGGGCATCTGAAGAGGACGAACGCTGATGATAGTGGTAACGCTCCAAAAAAATTGCTGTTGGGCCCCCCTTCTGAACATGCGAAAAGAAATGACTCTGAAAAACATGAGAAGCTTGTCAAGAAGGCCAGATCTGTGAGCGGCTACACTATTCCAAACTGTTGCTTTCCTCCATCATTTGATCCTGAAGGCGAATGGATCCCCAAGTTCGAGAAAAGTGATGGTAGTGTTCTGAATCGCCGAACGTTGGCAATGTTCGATCCTGATTCCTTGATGGCTCTAGCTCGTGGAATGTGGCCTCCCAAGGATGAACTCTTTCAGCAGCATGTTGATCAGAACGAGCTTCTGGCTAGGGCTCCTGTTTCTATTCTAGAGGTACCAATGTTTTTTTTTTTTACTAACTTCTCTTCTCTTTACAGTCTGTGTTCAATGTTCTAGCTCTGTGTAAGGCTATTGAGATGGGAGAGTATAAGAGAAAGAACATTGACGATGCATACCTACGAGCTGATAAATGCGCCATGTTGGCTGAAAAACAGAATAAAATCTTGGAGCTTGAGGTGGAGAGCTTAAAGAAACTTCATAAAAAGGAATCTGATCAGAATGCTGAACTGAAGAAGCAGATCCATAATCTCGAAACTTCTAATGTTGTTCTGAAAACAGGTTTAGAGATTTGCCGAAGGGGAGGTATGGACATGCATCGGAGATATGTGAACATTTTTTATATAAAGTTCTGTGACAGGTTCAGATTTTGTTATGACCAAATGTCATTGGATCCATCTGCTCGTTCATATGATAATCCGGCCGCCCATGATGCTGTTTGCCGAGTCGTTCACCCATATGAAGAGCCTGAGTCCTCCTAAGATGAAAAAGATTTAGCTCAATTTATTTTGCATGGAATCATTCCGACTGAACGACCAAAGCCTGTGGCAGATGCTAATGAAGTGTCAGCTGAGCCTTCCGTTCCTGCTTCAGTGAGCCAGCAGCCTCCCACTGATGATATTAATCCTCCACCTTCTTGACTAGAAGTTCTATTTTTGAACAATTTTTTGGGTCTGTAAAATTATATACATTTTCCATGCTCCTGTGGTGAGCGTTTTTTGGACAAGTTTTGAAATAGCACTGGTGTGCTTTAACATTTTCGAACAGGATGACACTAAGGTGCATAGATATTTTCTGAACAGATGACACTGTTATGCTTTTTTTAACAGGATTGCACTAAGGTGCATAGATATTTTCTGAACAAATGGCACTGTTATGCTTTTTTGAACAGGATTGCACTAATGTGCATAGATATTTTCTGAACAGATGGCACTGTTATGCCTTTTTTTAACAGGATTGCACTAAGGTGCATAGATATTTTCTGGCACTGTTGTGCTTTGTATATTTTTGAACAGGATGATGCGTTCTTTTGAACACAACCTTCTTGATGCGTATCTATATACGTCTTTGTGAAAACAGGAAATTGGTGCCATATTCATGATGGGATTTTGCCTAGTTGGCTTATGTATTTTGGCCAAGTTTTTATTTTTTTATAATAGTTTGAACAAAAATATGAGAAGATATGAAAAATATCTTTATTGATTCGAAACGGATCTTATCATACAAAATGATCAACATAAAAATTATTGAAAATACCTTTTCAGGTGTATAGCATTTCAAGCTCGTTCGATTTGTTTGCCATCCTGATCAGCCAATCTGTAGGCACCTTTCCCGATCACCTCTGTTACTGTGTTTGGCACATCCCATGTGGGATCCAGTTTGTTTGATCTGCTAGCCAACACCCTTAGTACTTGATCGCCAACTTGAAATGATCTTGGTTTCACTTTCTTGTTATAACTCCTCATCAACCTTTGTTGATATTCTGCCAATCTTATTGAGTCCATTTCCCTTTTTTCATCTATGAGATCACCTTCAATTTTTAGGATTTCTTCGTTCTGTTCAGGATCGAATAGATGAGTTCTTGTTGTGGGGACTTCCAACTCAATTGGGATTATCGCCTCGACTCCGTACGCCATAGCGAATGGAGTCATCCCGGTTGGCTTGCGAGGAGTCGTTCGATAGCTCCAGAGGACCCTCGGTAACTCGTCTAACCATCGTCCTTTTCCTTCGATCCCTTCTAATTTTCTTTTTATCCCGACGAAAATCGTTCTATTCGTTATTTCAGCTTGTCCATTTGCTTGCGGATAACTGATAGATGATAAATTATGATTGATGTCGTACTCGTCCAGCAATGCCCGAATGTATTGATTGTCCAGATTTGTGCCGTTGTCCATCATTATGTACTTTGGCACTCCAAATTTGTAGATTATACGATTCAAAATAAAATCTATCACTTGAGTGTGAGTGATTCTTACATAAGCCTTCGCTTCCACCCATTTAGTGAAATAATCTGTGGCCAAAAGCACATGCTTTTGATTTGAAGCTGCCCTTGTTAACGGACCGACCGCATCCATCCCCCATCTTGCGAACGGAACGGGAGAGGCCATCGCTGTGAGAAGCTCTGCTGGTTGATGGATTATATGCGAATGTCTCTGACATTTGTCACACTTTCTTGCGTATTCTTCCGCGTCCCGGATCATGTACGCCCAGAAATATCCTTGTGTTATCGCTCTATGAGATAATGATCTACCACCAACATGGCTTCCACAAGTCCCATCGTGCAACTGCTTGAGTACCTCTTGTGCTTCGGATGGTGTCAAACATCGCAGGTAGGGCCCACTTGACGAATGGCGGTATAGATATCCATCGATCACCGAATACTTGGTAGAGGTTGCTCTTATTTTCCCTGCTTCCCGTCGATCCTCAGGTAGAACGCCGATCAATAAATACTCTAGGATTGGATCGATCCAACTTGGCTCGTACGGAATCATGCATACCTCCTTCTTTTTAGCGATCGAAGGGGTGAATAGTTCATCCACCAGAATTATTCTAACCATATCGTCTCCTGCTGACGATGCTTGATTTGCTACATGATCAGCCCCATGATTTTCTGTCCTTGGAATTTGTTTAAAAGTGACTACCTGAAAGTTTCGCATTTCTTCCTGAACGGCATTTTTATACTGCAGCATCCTTTCCTCACTTGTATTATAACTTCTTGTGATCTGATTTACAACTAACTGAGAATCGCTGAACACAATCAATTCTTTGATCTGGAGCTCCTTTGCTAACCTTAACCCTGCCAAAATGGCTTCGTACTCAGCCTCATTGTTTGAACTGCCAAAGGACAGTTTGATCGACTGCTGCAATTTGGTGCCTTTTGGGGATATTAATTCGATCCCCACACCTGCCCCTAAACTATTCACTGATCCGTCTACGTAAAGCAACCACCTTGGATTTACGTCGCAGGCCTCATCTTCGGCTGCTTCATACTCTATGAGGAAATCCGCCACAGCTTGACCTTTTAAAGATGTTCGTGGCTCATAAGTAATATCGAACATGCTCAGTTCTATCGACCACTTTGTCGTTCGTCCCGAGAAGTTAGGTTTTGACAAAATTGCTTTGATCGGAAATGTAGTTGGAATTCTGATCGGATGGGACTCGAAGTAATGTCGAAGCTTTCGTTTTGCCTGGACCAATGCCAAGATGATTTTCTCTGTCTTCGAATATCTTCTCTCGGCGTCAAACAATGTCTTGCTCACATAATAAATTGGCTACTGTCTGTTCCCATCATCTCTTACCAACGCTGAACTGACTGCGTTCGGAAAAACTGCCAAGTATAAAATTAAGGACTCATGATTCTTGGGTGTCATAAGGATTGGTGGTTTCGCCATATAGAGTTTCAGCTGATCAAACGCTTCTTGTTATTTCTCCCCCCAAGCAATCATTTTCTTAAACTTCAGGACATCGAAGAATGGCTTGCATCTATCTAAAAATTTGGATATGAACCAACTCAGAGCTGCTAATCTATATGTGAGTACCTGGATTTCCTTTGGGGACTCAGGTGCCTTCATCTGAATCAATGCTTGAACTTGTGTTGGACTTGCTTTGATTCCATCTTTATTAACTATGTGACCCAAGAATTGTCCAAAAGATACACCAAAAGTGCATTTTTCCGGGTTTAGCTTCATTTTGTGCGATCGCAGGGATGCGAACACATCCTCGAAGTGCTTCAAATGATCATCCTTATGCTGGCTTTTAACCACCATGTCATCGATGTAAGCCTCCACCGTATCTCCTATCTGGGTCTTGAAAATCTTATCAATCAGTCGCTGATAAGTTGCACCTGCATTTTTTAGACCGAACGACATGACCTTGTAACAATAGGTCCCTCGTTCGGTGATGAACGTTGTTTTGTCTTCATCATTTGGATTCATTGGGATTTGATTGTATCCTAAATAAAAAACCAGGAAGGTGAGACGCTCGAACCCTGTAGTCGCGTCGATCATGCGATCAATCTTCGGTAGAGGAAAACTATCCTTCGGACAAGTTTTATTTAGGTTGGTGAAGTCCACACACATTCGGAACTTCCCGTTCTTCTTTTGTACAACGACAACATTAGACAGCCACACGGGATAGTGAACTTCTCTGATAAAACCAACATCTAGCAAACGGCTAACCTCTTCAGCTACAAACTTTCCTCGTTCATTTTCGATCCTTCTGGGTCGTTGTCGTATGGGTTGAGCATCGGAGTAAACATTTAATGTGTGCATCATGGTTCCTGGGTCGACCCCAGGCATGTCACTATGCTCCCAAGCGAAAACATCAATATTTGATCTCAACATAGAAATCAAGTTGTTTCTTTCATCAGGATTCAGTCCCCTTCCAATTCGGGTGGTTCTTCCCTTGCTCCCGTCGATCAGATCTACTGTGATGGTATCCTCTGCAGCCTTCTCATCATCGTCAATCTGATCACGGAGGCTCGATAATTGCTACATGCTTCGTTCGGAACTTTCACCTTTCAAACCTTTGGTGACGATGGCATAGCATTCTTTCGCCACCACTTGATCGCCTTGAATATCAACAAACCCTTTCCCTGAAGGGTCAACACACCGCATCACCTGATGTAGAGTAGAAGGAACTCCTTGCAATCCAACATCTTCCCATGATCAGATTATAGGAAGGTTGTACGTCTACTAGCATGAAATTTTCTGTCAAAGTTCGTTTTGCGGCTGTCACTGGTAAATTCAGGATTCCGATCGGATAAATCCTCTTTACATCAAAGCCTGCCAGTGGACTGGCGGTTGGTCTGATAAACTCCGTGCTGATGTCGATCTTCTCGAAAGCTGATTTAGTCAGGATGTTCGTGCTGCTACCTGGATCAACAAGCACCCTTTTAACTAAACAATTTGAAACTATGATCGAAATTACCAGTGGATCTTCATGTGGTAGTTGTACACGTCTTAAGTCCTCCTGTGTAAATGATATTGTTGGCATTGGGTAATTCCGAATGACATTCACCTCCCCAACCCTTCGATCTTGTTGGCATTGCGCATGCGTGAACGCTGAACCGAACGACTTTCCTCATCCTCTTCGGGTTTCCCATGGATTGTGTCAATAATTTTTATCGGCTGCCCACCCACAATTTTGTTGGGCTTCGGCCGATCAAAATTTTCGACTCCATTGTCCACGTACTCCTTCAAATCTCCTTTGGCTATCAATGTCTCAACCTGCCTCCTCAATTGTCTGCATTCATTGGTTAAATGGCCAAAGTCATTGTGGAACACACAGTGCCTCGTACGGTCCTACAACTCTGGTGGCGTTTTCAACGGAAATGGTGGGCGAAAAATACCCTTCGCCTTATTCTCGTTGTACAACTTTTCTAAGGTTGTTCGGAGTGGAGTTTCAGGTATGTCATACCTTGGCCTCCTCTCCTGTTGCCTATACGGAGCCGATCGGTGGTTGTTCGTATTATCTGTCTTCTTGATTATCTTTTCCTTTGATTTGTTTTCCACATTGACTAATGTCGAACGATGACCTCTTTCTTGTTCATCCTCTTCCAATCTCATATATCCCTGCGCCCGTGAATTCAACTGACCCATGTTGAGGGGTGTTGAATTCACCAAGGATCTATGGAAGCTGGTCCCTTATTCGATAGCCACATTGAAAGCTTCCACTGTTGCTGGTTTATCACAACTGGGTATCATTCCCATTTCCAAATTGAATCTGGAAAGGAAATTCTTCAACGTTTCACCTTTCGCTTGTCTCATCGTAAACATATTAGAAATGGTCCTCTTCTGCTTCCGGTTTCCGAAATACTGGGCTAGGAACTTTTCCATCAGCATTTGGAAAGAATCGATTGAACTACCTGGCAATTGTCTAAACCATAACAGAGTTGGTCCCGTTAGGCTTGTAGAGAAAGCTTTGCACATTAGTGCATCATCAGCCATATCGAGAGTCATCATCTGCTCCACATGAAACAGGTGCTCAATTGGGTCTTGTGTCCCATCGAATATAATGAATTTAGACATCCAGAACTTATCTGGCATTCTCGCCTGCTGTATTTCGGGACTGAACGGAGATTTAATCATTTTAGCTGTCATTTCGATGGCTAGATCGGCTGGTGACTGTGTTCTAAGATCCTTTACTTGTTCATCTATGATCTTTTGAAGTCGGGTTACCATATCGAGCGGAACTGCACGATTATTGACATTTGTTTCATCTGCGATTGGTTGGGTGTGAGTAGGATCTGCTGCGCGATCTGCTGAACTTGCCTCATGATGATTGTCTTCTTCTTCAATACCAGGGCCATTACGGCGCCCTGCTATAGGCAATTCTGGGTGTTCGGATTGATCTAACATTTGTTTTAGTTTTCGATTTTCTTTCTTGAGAGCCTCCAGACGCTAAAGGATAGCAGCTGTATCACTTAGCTGTGTGGTGGTTTCTCCCGCCATTGATCTAATAACTTCTGTTTGGATATCGAGTTTCCCACAAACGGCGCCAAAAAGTGTAAACCCGTTCGATGATGCCGAACGAATCTCAACCTTTGTAAATTAAACAGAAGCTATGAAATAGATAAATGGTAAGAAGAAAATTGAGAATTCTAGAATAAACAAATATTGGAGCAATTTCGGATCCCTTTCCTTCTTCTTTTTTCTTTCTTTTATACATGAATCTGGTCTCACCCACATAAATGGGTTTCAATACATATTAAATACAATATCTACATTTAATTCTAGTTTAATGTTTATCAAAAACTGTTATAATAAAAACCTTATGTCAGTTTTGATTCTATACTTTTGAAACGGTCATTTCCTTAATGGCTTTATCCTGAAATGAGTTTATACCCTTGGGCTTTATTTTCTATTTGGGCTTTGTTTTCTATTCGGGTTTTAAGACAAGTGAGTTGATCCAGTATGAACTTTGTACAATGGGCCCGATGTAAAAATGAACCTACAGATACCTTACGTATCATTTATTTTGTTATATTTTTGAAAAGTGTATATACTATTATATAGTACCGATATTCATAAATAATTATTTTTAAAATCAATATTATTTTAATCCGTTACATCATTATTTGCTATTAAGACCAAAATCAATACCCAACCGCGAACATGCATGCTGCAAAAGCAAGATCAAAATAATGAACTAGGAAAAGCAAAAACAAAATAATGAAAGAGGAAAAGGTCCTTTTGAACTGTTGTCTACATCATTCTTTTGAGCTGAAGGATAGGTGAGTAATAATTGTTTGAATATCTTTTTCTGTCGGCAGTAGCAACATAGTACTCTTTTTTCTTATTCTCTGTTAACAGAAAATTTACTGAGAAAATCCATCAAACTTTAACTTTCCCTTCATAAACTTTTAAGGTGGTCAGAAGATGATTACTGTTCAGGTCAGAAAGGGTAATAAATTATCCAAATCCCATATGGCTCACTATGATTAAAAATTAATATTTTACTGTAAGGACAAAAAATAAATTCATATAATTATATTAATCTTCACTTATTCGTAGTATATCATATATGTCACCCAGATTATATAAAAGGAGTACGAGAGTTCGAAATATATGTGATAATTTGTAAAAAATGGGATTAACGTAATACCTATCTCAAAATAATTCAAATAAAATAATATATATATATATATATGCAACGATAATACATATCAATTATATTATCTTCCATTTAGTTCTAACAAATGTCACTTATATTATGTAATAGGAATAAAAATCAAATGTAATATAAATCACAAGAAAAAATAATATCACTAATAGACGTGTATGTAATAAAAAATATAGTGACATATGTAGATACGGGAAAAAAAAAATTGGATAATATTTGAGTCTTGTCCCATTAAGACAAAGTTGGTCCTCCCCGTAGATGTTGTATAATATAATTTGGACACGTAATTAAAATTAGTTTTTAAAAAAATTAACACTAATTCCTAATAGATTTTATATTCATCTTCCTTTTTCAAAAATATTTAAACACGTGTCCAAATTGTATTAGATCACATTAATGGAGAGAACCAACTTTGTCCGTATGGTGCATGACTCAAATATTATATTATTTTTTTTTACTATGGTAATGTGACTTGGTTCAAACAGATGTGACTGGCTTCTGATTTTGATTACAAATAACAAATTCTTTATCCTAGGATGACCATGGAGCCCACACTTTACTCCCTCCATTGAGAGAGTGAATATAGGGGATTTTTTTTTCACTAAAAATTAAAATTATATCATATTTTCAAAAGTAAAATTAAAAAAATAAAATATTCCATTTTTTTTTAAAAAGTCAAGTGTGAATATTTATTTTAGAACAAAAAAAAAAAAGTATTATATAACATTGAAATGTTCCATGAATGATCATAAAGTGACTCATCTACTTGTCTTAACTCAATTGCATTAATGCTGCAAATTGCAAGAGAGAGAGAGAGAGAGTATTCAATTTGGTAAACCCCAAAAGACCAATGATGTTAAAGAGAGAGCTCATCAATTAAGACCAAGTAAAACACTTGTAAGTCTTCCTTAAAAAAGAAATTCTAATATGCAGTATGGGACCAATAACTTTTAAGTGGTTGCACTTAAACTTTACATATCAGTTTCAAAGTAACAACATAGTGGAATGATTAGGGCGGCTCAATTTAATTTGAAATTTTAGGAGCTTTATGTATACTATATTCTAGTTTTAATAACAATTAATTGTTTAGAATTTTATCTTTCTTAGGCCATGTATGATATATCTTCTGTGTCTAGCTTCTCGCATAAGAAAAAGATAAGCAGAAATTGTTTTGAGAAATTGGTACTCCCTAATTTCTTTAAAACGTTCTTCCAAAACCTAGAAACTCTTCTAAAAATTTTGGCAAACACCTTTCAAAACAATTTTTTCCTCCAAGAAGCCAAAAGCAATGTTTGAAATCCAATCCAAACAAAGCCTTAGTTTTTGAAATGCGAAGTTCGTAATTAGATTCTAATATTCCAATTATGTTAAAATAAATATTTCAATAAATAGCATAAAACTATGTTTTCAAAACTATCTAACTTTTTCACAATTATACTTTGAAAAAACACAAATATAGTTTTTTATTTACAACAATACGTACACTTATGTTATTGAAAAAAATTATTTTTTTCCCACCTAAACCGATCAACGAGAAGTGAGATAACCAGAACCTTGCTTCTCTTTCATTATCCTTACCATTTCACTTCTCTGTAGCTAACCCTCTCTATCACCTCTCATAAACCCAATTGTTTGATTGTTGCTTTTGTAACAGTTGTATAAATATTATAGATAGATAGATAGATACAAGTACTGATATATATATTAGAGTGAATGAGAGAAAAAAAAATAGAAAAAAGAAAGGGTTCAAATCAAGGTTAAAATTCATAAAATAATGGGTAATACCTATAATTATTTATTAATTAAATTTAGCCACGTGTCTAAAATTAATTAGACCAAATAAAGAGACAGTACCAACTTCATCCTCCCAAGAGAACCCAAGTATTGTCCTATATTATTTTTCCAATCACTTGTTCCATCATTGGCTAATTGATTTTGTGTGATCTTTTGAATTGAACAACTTACAACAAAATCATAATAATATATCTAACTCTTTCGTGTAAAGTAGCCATTTTCTATCATGCTTCTCTCCATTTGGTAATTTTCGAACATAATTGAAGGGGGGAAATGCCTAACAAATCACTAAATTAAAATTATTAAATCTAATTGGACCATTGTTTACTAACAAATCTCTTATTTTTGTATCAATGTCCAGCATCGTGGATATTTGTGAGAATATAATATATAGTTTTATTAAGCTTTTCATTTGTTTTTATTAATTTCACCTTCTTCTAAATCTTTTTGTTATTCTTTAGAGATAATTTTATTATCGTTCATTTGATTATCATTATGAATTAAGTCATTAATATCTTTCTTTTTTTTAACCATATCATCTTCTACTCCTTTTAAATAGCTTGTTTGTTCATTTGATGAATTTTTGCCTAAAGGTTTTTGTTATATTTTGATTATTATTTGTAACAAATTTATCAATAGCACATTTTTAAAATTAAATTAAATTATTTATTATTCTTTTCTTTTTAAGTTTTTTATGTCCGGATTCATACTTCCAAGTGAATAATCAAGCATATGAATAAAATTAATCACAAATCAAAAATAAAATAAATAACTCTAGAATAAATAACTTAACAAACTAAAAAATAAATTGAAGTATAAAAAATAAAACTCGATTTCGTAATACAATGTTCAAAGCACCCAACTTCCCAAATTACATTCAAGAGAGTTGGATAGAACTTGATTGTATTTAGTGAATAGGGATTTAAATGAAAAAGAGAATTGTAAACCAAAAGTAGGGATTTAGTGATTATATTCACTAAATAGGGATTATATTTAGTGAATAGGGATTCAAAGCACCCAACTTCCCAAATTACATTCAAGAGAGTTGGATAGAACTTGATTATATTTAGTGAATAGGGATTTAGATGAAAAAGAGAATTGTAAACCAAAAATAAGAAGAAAAAAAAAATGATATAGAAGAGATAATTTTTTAAAAAATAAAAAATAATTATAAATAGAAAGCAACAATATTGAATTAGGACATAATTCTTTTTTAAACACTTATTTTGTTATTGAATTAAATCTTATACAAAAAAGAAATATATACAATATATTAAGAGAAATAATTATATATATATATAAGACACTCAAAATTTTAGGGCTTTCCTATTATGCAGTTGCCTAAATTGCACTATTGAGATGGTTTTGTTGGTGAGCAACTAAATATAATTCTTAAATTTTAAATGATAATTTATTTATTTATATCAATCACATCGATCTAAGTAAGTATATATGGATTAATTTTATTTTCATTCTCTGAACTATGTCTATACGTCAGTCACATCCCTCAACTATGTAAAACGTCAGTCAGATCCCCTAATTAAGAAAATTGGGCTCATTTACACCCCTTTAACTTTTTTGAACTTTGACTTTGAAGGAAATGACTTAAATGTCATTATCCAAACACCCTATTTCCAAGAAAAAATATATTCAGAATAAGGATAGTTGGGATATGTTAGAACCTAGCCAAACACCCACTATTCTTATTCCCAAACACCCACTTCTTCCTCAACCCCCTCCTCTACACCTAACTCTAACTCTAATTTCACCACAGTCGCCGCCGCCTCTTTCCGCCACCACCAACCCCCTCATCCACATTCGTCCTCCCTCTTCAATTATTTTTTTGTAGCAATAACATTCCGTAAACATTGAGTACACTGTATGGTTCTAACATACAGTTCACACACACAAATCACAATGTTTACCCCCTACAAAACCCCCAAAATCACCCACCACTCTCCTCTCAAACCCCCTTCTCACAACCTAACCACCACTCTCCTCTACAGAACCCCCAAAATCACCCACCATCACCACCACTCCAAGACGACGCCTCCATCGCCAACCTGGTCCTCACCACGGCCTCACAATCCCTATCCCAAGCCACCTCGATCACCACCACTCCTTGCCACTGGCGACCACCATGGCCGCATCGCCTCCTCGACCTTCGCCTCAAACCTCCTCTTCTTCGAATGTTCTAATCCACCTTCTCCAAGCTCGTTTACAGTGCAAACCACTAAGCCCTTATTTGAAATCTCCAAAAAGGGTTGATGATGATGATGGTGGTGATGGGAGAAGGTGCAGAGGAAAGAGAGAATAGAATAAATTATAATATTTTATTATAATATATTAAAAATATTAATCTATTCGGAAAATATATATTTTTGACGAATTATATATATATTTCTCGAAATATATATATTTTCCAAAATATATATTATTTTCGAAAAATATTTTTTTCCTTAAATATATATATATTTTGAAATTTATAGTTTTACGAAAAATATAATTGATTTTCAAAAAATAATTTTTTTAAAGGCTTTTCACTAAACTCCCTATACTATTGAGGGAGGGTAGTTTAGGTATTATGACTCAAAATGTGAGGGGAGGAGACATATTGATGAAATTGAATAATATAGGGGGCAAAGTGAACATATTAGGAGTTAGTTGATTAAATTAAATAATATAAAAGGACATAAATGTCTAATTTTATTCTTTTCTCCCTTCCAAAATAAGTGTCTTATTTGAAAAGTCAATGCACCCTTCATGCATTAAAATTATAAATTATCTACACAAAAAACTATCACATCAGATTGGATCAAGAATAAAATTAATATTTTATTCATTACCAATACAAACTTAAAAGTTGAATTTTCCAAAACGTTTATAAATTGGGAGGAAGAAAGTATTATTTTTCCTTAGTTATAGGAAGAGAAAAGAAGGGAAAAAAATAAACGATGTGAAGGAATAATAATAACACAAAAATTATGAAACATTTCACATTAATTGATCATAAGGAATCTGAAGAATCCTAACCAAACCGTTTTAATAATTAATATATAAAGAACAAAAATTGTACTCATTAATATAATCACGGTCACATAATTACCCCTATACAGTCACACACACATACATGATTCATATATATACAATCATCTGATGTAAGGAACGAATAAAAACAAGACCGAACATTTCACAATCCCAATTCATTCACAAGCCATATAAAAAAAAATACACTATATATATTATGTTGTATAGTTCGAAAAAAAAAGAGTTAATTTATTGGTCAATTTATCACTAATCAATTCTTTTCCTCCATACCAAACAGTTTGAAAAACCAAAAAGAGAAATGGAAATTCAACCTCTGTACAAAGGAGACCGTTCGTGAACGACTTTTGACAACTTTGTCCCCCGAAAAACCTTCATCGGATTCGGAAAATGCCACCACCGGCTCTTCGTCGCCGATCTGACATCTCCGACGCCGGAATTCGACACACTCACCGATCTCGACTTCCTCATCACCCGCGTAAAATCATCCTCCACCTTCGCCTCCACCTCGTCCTCTCCGGCGACTCCCTCGCCGCCTCTCCTCGAACTATTCCTCGTCTTAAACACCGACCAGAACGCCGCCGACCTCGTCGAATTCCGCGCCAACGGCGGATTCGCGCCAACGCCGCCTCCATCGCCACCGCCGGCGGAGGCGAATCGTTCGCCGCCAAATCTCGATCGGAAAAACATGCCGACAGATCTCGAACGCAGGAACGCCGGCTCGCTGTCTATGAGATTCGAGACTCGGCCGACGGAGCCACCGCCGCCGAACAGAGAGAAGGAAGAGGAGTCGGAGGACGAAGACGACGTCGTGGCGGTGGCGCAATAGGAGCAGGGGCGCACGTTAGCGCATTCCGGGCAGAGTGCGCTGAGGCGCTCACGTAAGCAGGTTGGGCAGATTCCGCTCCTCCGGCGCTTCGAAGGGTGTTTTGGACATTTCCACACATCTTCTTCCTCCACATAAAACGCCATCACTGTAAGTACGAGTGTGTATATATATATATGTGTTTCTATATGTATAATTGTGTGTGTATATATATAACTCTCTCTCTGTAGAATCTGGATGGACTATGCAGTTGCAGTTTTGGTGCGACTTTCTCTCTCTAATATTTTTGCATTTTCTCTCTCTAGAATGAATGAAGGGGTGAGGTTCTTAAAAAGGACTTTAACCACGGTCAGCGGTTGTGGGCTTAACCATGGTTAAGAGGTGGGCCCAACAAAACGCCGCGTTTGGGAAAATTTTGGGCTAAAATCACGGAAATGCCTTGTGATGCCATGGAATCTGAACGTGTAAATATATCGCACGAACACATGTGGCTATTAACCTATTATTGGGTTTTTTTTTTTTTAATTATTTTTTTAATTTTTAACATTTTGAACTTTGAAAATTTGTTCTTGTGAAGATTTGACTAAAATCAGTTGGATGATTAAGTCAAAACTATCCAATCAACTTTTGATTGTCTATCGTATTTTAGAGGAATGATGAGTTTGGGAAATTTTAATTTTGCAACTGTGATATTATGGAATCAGAAGATTGATATGTGATGGTAATGAAATCCTATATGTCAAATTAAATACTACTTTCGTTCAAAAATAAGTGTTTATTTTTTCTCTTTATTCGTTCAAAAATAAATATTTATTTTAAAAAGTTAAAATATTTTATTTGATAAATTTATCAATTTAATCTTCAAACATTAAAGTTATAAAACATATATACTATAAATCATCACATCAAATATGGTAGGACCATGGGTAAATTTGATATTTCATTCACTAACATTATAATAAAAATCCTCGTTGGATTTCTCAAAAGAGACTTATAATTTGCGACGGAGGGAGTATATATATATATATATACATATCTATATAGGATATATTTATTTTTCTTTGTGTTTGTTGCTGTGGAATTTAGAAAAATATAAATACATATTTGTGCTTGTGGAGTGGTAAAATTTAAAATAAAAGCATGTTTGATATTGATATTTTTGTTGTAAATATATACATATGTATATGTGGTGTTTTGAGTAAAGGGAAGTAGTGGTGGTGGTTAGAGGTTGCGGTGACGGTGGTCTTGGTGTAAATATATACATATATATTTTGAATAAATAGTAAAAAAATAAAAACAAAAAACACTTTTTTTGTTTACAAAAGTGAGTTGAAAAAACACAAATAATTTTTTATTATTCAAAACAAAACACGAGAGTCAAATGCTCTAACAATTTAAATTAAACCTGGCCTCAAGAACAAATCTTTATAACTTTTTTTTTTTTGAAAAAAAAAATATATATATATATTATATTTCTTCCGGAATCACTCATGACGTGACATTTAAACATGATTTTTTTTTTTAATTTTTTATCTATCTTATATTTTTTAAAAAAGTTAGTAAATGAGAGAGAAATTACCGGTCTTAATAAAAAATTTGTCTTGGCCACTAAATAGCATAGAAAATATAAATACATGTTCAAAATCGTCAAAAGTATGATAAAGTTCTTTAGCTAAGTTGAAAAGGCACTGATGTATTTATAGAAATTCAATTAATAAAAATCATATAATATTAAACCCTTACTCGTTTAACAAAAATAAAATAAAATTATAGAGAAATAAGAAACTAGGTCTGCAAAGTTAAACAATTAATGTGCAACGAGATCAATAGGTTCTATCTATAATCACGAGCTTTAAATGAGACTCTATGAACTTGAGTTGAAGAAAACTCATTTTTAATTTATTTATGTTTACAATTTAATGCCAATAATCATTTTTGTAGCGTTACAGACCTCATCATTTATGGTCATAAATGAATTAGTCGCTCTGTATTAATTATGTACCACTTATCATTATTTATTTATTTTTTTCTATTTTGTAATTAGAAAAAATCTGGGTTTCTTTTTAACACATGGCCTCGTCCAGTTTATACCTTTTTAACACATCTAATGCATATGATTTTGAAAATAAATAAATAAAATAAAAAAATAAAAAATCTATGAACGAAAGTGTATAGCAAACCACTACATTAATTTGGAAATGAAGAATTTTCGCATATCATTAACTTCAATTTTGTTCAAAATATTTTAAGCATAAATCACTCGAGAAGTATTAATTAGGGATATTATCTATAAACCCCTCTACAGTTTTTATTTTGATCAACTAATCTTCCTCCAGTTCAAAAAGCCCAACTATGGTTATCAAAATGTATCAACTTGCCATCTCTTTATAATTTTGGACCAAAATACCCCTAGAGTTTAATTAAATTAAAAAATATATATATAAAATTCAAAATATATATATACATAATTCGTAAAAAATATATAAAAATTAAAAAACATATAAAATTTGAAAATATATAAAATTAGTAAAGAAAACATATAAAAATAAAAAAGCATATAAAATTCAATATATATATAAATAATTTGTAAAAAAATATATAAAAAAAAACAAAACATATAAAATTCGAAAAAATATTTAAATTTCGTAAACATATATATATAATTCATAAAAAATATATAAAATTTGAAAAAATATATAAAATTTGTAAAAAGTATATAAAATAAAATAAAAACATATAAAATTCGTAAAAAATATATAAAATAAAAAATCATATAAAATTCGAAACAAATATATAAAATTTGAAAAAAAACATATAAAATTAAAAAAAAAAAACAAATCAAATTCATAAAAAATATATAAAATTCAATATATATATATATATAATCCATTGGCACACTACAATAGTATATTAAAACAAGATTATCCAAAAAAAAGAGGGTAGGTTAAAAGTGTTCTTCCACTATATTTTGGAAAATCATAATACAATCCAAGAAAATGCTCTTCCACTATATTTGATTTTTTTTTTCAAACAAAATTAGATGTTAGAATTGAGTATAGTCATAGTTTTAAAATAATTTGTGATCTTAAAAGTACTTTTTTAGAAGTCAATTGCTTTTTTCCATTTCCATGCAATAAACAAAGTGCAGATTGAACTAACCCTTTTTAATATGGAGGGTCCAACATAATCTACCAATTCATGTAATTTAATAAGAAAGTTATATGATTTTATTCCTAATTAAAATTAAAATGATGTTTATGTTTTCGAGATATTTTTTTTGATTGGTAATATGGTTTTTTTGAATTTTATATATATTTTTATGAATTTTATATATTTTTTACGAATTTTATATGCTTTGTTTGAATTTTATATATATTTTTACAAATTTTAAATATTTTTTTGAATTTTATATGTTTTTAAATTTTATATATTTGTTTCAAATTTTATATATTTTTTTGAATTTTATATATTTTTTGAATTTTATATATATTTTTACGAATTTTAAATATTCTTTCGAATTATATATATATTTTTAATTTTAAATATTTTTTTACGAATTTTATATATTTTTTCGAATTTTATATATATTTTCGAATTTTATATGTTTTTCTAAATTTGTATATATATTTTTACGAATTATGTATATATATTTTTTGAATTTTATATGTTTTTTTTTTAATTTAATAAATTTTCAGGGGTATTTTGGTTCAAAATTATAGGGAGATGGGTAAGTTGATACATTTTGCTAACCACATGAGAGTTTTCTGAACTGTAGGGGGTTAGTGGATCAAAAATGAAACTACATGGGATTTACTGATAATATCCCTATTAATTACTTTTTTTTGTTAAAACTATCATTTTATATACCTAAGCTTCAATTCATGGAGACCCTTTTTAGAGGTAAAAAATGAATAAATTATACTTATGCATGTATTGGAAATTTTATTTTATTTCACTTTCACTTTCACTTTTTTTCATATCCAATTAATTTTTTTTTCGGTAATTGTGATATCCGGATAAATTTGAGTACATTTTGATTAATTTTCAGACCCTGAAATTAACAACGGGGTAAACTTCAAAGTCCCTGTCTTTTTCCAACTATAATTCTAAAAATTCTAAAAATATTGTTAGACATGTATTCATATTTATACCAAATGACTATATCGACAACCTTCCAACTTGATACCTATGCATTTTCGACACCTCAAAAACATCATTTTCACAGAGAATGAACTACTTTCTATCATAAATTTATAATACCGATGACAAATTTTCACCAAAAATAAAATAAAATAGTTTGATAAAGTCAAAAGGTAAGTGGAATAGTTGAAAATCGCAGTCTCTTTTTGTCCAATACACACTATAATGTCAATATATATATCAATGCCCTTCTCAGCAGATTCTTGGAGCTTATTTGGTCACCCATTCTAGATGGCTGAGTACTTTTCATTAGTCTTTTATAAAGAGCAAAACACTTCTTTAATGTCAACATAGACGCACTTGACAAAGTCATCACTTAGTTACATGGGTTGTAAATATTAAAAAGAGCAACACGAGCCAATATATGAGTCATTTTTTATATATTTTAAGTATGCAAAATTTCATCACCCAAAAGAAAGTAGTAAAACTGTTTATAGTGGTAACAAGTCAGCTTCTGATCTACCAAATATTCAGTCTAATATAACAATAAAATACATATCTATATTTATATCTATATTATTCTAAAAGTGTAAACTCCTGATTATTTTTTTCCCATTTTAATATAATACTTTAAATAAAAAAATATTTTTATTTATTTATTAAATCTATTTCATTAAATAAGTGTATTAAATATGTTTCATTAAAGAAGTGTGATCCTTGAATTATTTCTCCCTACTTTAATATAACATTTTAAATAAAAAAACATTTATGTGTAGAGTTTTGATTATTTCTATATATTTATTTTTATATTTTAAAATAAGCGTCAATAGTTTTGATTATTTTTATACATTTATTCTTCTATTCTACAATAAAAATATAACTTCTTAAAATTGCTTATTTAATATAATAATTAATTTCAAGTTTATGTATACACCCTACTTATAAGATTAAGGGGAATTATGATTGTTTTTATGGCATTTGTTTAATTTAATTTTTAAAAAATGCATGATAAGAGTAGTAAGTGGTCAAATATTTTTAAAAATAACAATCTAAATTAAAAATCTCATTAATTGTTTTTGTATGAAGTGCTACATGCACGAAAATGTTTGATAATGCCTAAAATAGTTTTTTATTAAGTTGTTCCTTTATTCAATTTTTTATATTTTTTTATGTCTAATTAAGTGTGGCAATAATGTTACGAAGGCAAAAGGTCCCCCCTTTGATTACAATTTTAAAGATCATTCAATACAATATATGTTACGAAGTCAAAAGGTCCCCCCTTTGATTACAATTTTAAAGATCACTCAATACAATATTTTAACTTTTAATTAAGGGTTTTAATGTAAGAAGCAAAAACTTTTCAACGAATGAGTTTATCACAATTTTCCATATCATTGAATACACATGTATGCCTTACCAATAAGGATTCAAATCCTATCTTCTCTTCAATTTTGACACACACCTCAATAAATTGATACACAGAGCCTCTGTAATTACTCTAACAATGGCCTTACTTATTATCCTTCCTTTTTCTGGCATCAATTTATACCATTTTGGCTCAAAACAGAATATGCAGTTATTATTATCATTGGGCTAAAGCACTTGCAAACACAAAGCTTAATTATATACGTGCTACTATGGATTCGTTGCCTCATGAAAATTGTAATTACTACCATTGCCCTTGGAGAATTCACCAATGATAAATCTGGTAAGAATTCAAAATTTAATATTTGTTAGATCAAAATTGAATTAGATTTACCGGAATGCATAGTTCTTCTCAATAAATGGTAAATAAGCATAAATGACTTAATCTTAACAGATTATATATATTCCCTTTCTTATAATTTTAGTTTGATATTTTAATTTTATTTTCCAACATAAAGGAATTCCTTTATCATATTAGGAGTGTAAGTACTATTATATATATTTTCTATGTAACTATTAACAATGTAATCCATTTTACTTTTGTAAAGTGTGAAAGTTTAGTCAATGATATGTTATAGAAATATAGTTTACTTCCTTATATAATTGCAAGTATTCTAATTTTTCTATACATTTTTTAAAATAATTTTTAAATGTAAATACAATTTTTTTTACTTCTTCATTAATTTTAATATATATATATATATATATATATATACGTTATAAGAATTTATTATTTCTTTACATTTTCCACTATGTTTATTTTAAATTTTAACTCTAAATTATTGGTAGATAAATGTAATGATAATTTCCATTATACCTTTGGTAAATTCTATACTAATTTTAATTATCCATTAGAATTTGCCAATGATCTTTCGTAGATATATGATATAAGTGAAAATATTTGATTATGTCTATATATTTTTTTATAGTTTTTAAATATATGAATAATATTTTTATTAGAGTGTTTAATCTTGATTCATTTGTTTATCTATATATATACACACACACATATAATATGGATTTTTTTATTTTATTTTTGATAATTGTATACACGAGATTTATTTTTCTCTATGTATGCATGTTTTTTTGTTATATTCATAGTTTAATTTTTCTATCTATCTATAAATTATTATTTTTATACATAATCATTTATTTCAAGAGTCATACAACTCTTGACCTTCCAACACTCTTTTAATTTTTATATAAATTCTCTAAACGTTCCATACTACCAATTTCTTGTTATTTATTAATCATTTACTGTTTTGGTTGTTCATTTTTCTATATCATTTCTTCATTTTATATCATGCCCAACCATCATCACACCAAGAGATCACCTACAAATTTTGCATATTTAACAAAAAAAAAAGAAAAAGCATGAGTTAGACTAGGTGAAAGGATAACAACATGGATTGATTAGGTAAACAAGTTTCTTTCTTTATTTATCTCTTTGTATGCATACGTTAGATATATACTTCACTTATTACATATGAGATTTAAAAGTAATGTGTACTTGTTATTTGTGTACTAAGAATCTGATGCATATTAAATTAATAAAATTATATAATTATAATACATATTTAATTGGTTGATTATATTTTTTCTTCAAAGGGTTTAAAAAGAAATCAAAAAATGTTTGTCAAATATCGAAGTTTAATAATTAAGTTTTTTTTTTTATTATTAAAAATATGTATAGTGTAATACTTTTTGGTATTAGTGTCATGAAGAAAATTATTTTTTTTATCTTTTCTGATTTTGTAAGCCCCTTGGATGATTTCTTCCCACTTTTTTTTATTTCCAAACACTTTTTTTATTTTATTTAAATAAAAAATAATATATTTTGAATATTAAATCAATGGTGATTGTAAGGGGGTGACTCACCCACCAAGAATTATTTGGGGATTTGGCCCCAAATAAAGGATTATCTGGGGATTTGGCCCAGATAAAGGATTATTTGGGAGACTGACCCAAATAAGTTTTATACACGAGAAGTAACATTATACAGAGGTAACTATGAGAGGATTGATGTGAGTATAGCTAAGATCTAACTTCATAGCCCTATATGCTGCTCGCGTAGGGAGTACCATTAGCTAACACCTTATTTGTACCATTCAAAAGCAAAAGTATGTAAGAGAGGCCATTAGTACTTAGGGTCATGAAAATGGTATGCATGCGAAAGGTCATGACCCAGGAAAAAAAGCTATAACATTATGGTTCCTTGGCTAAGGAAAAATCAAATCCGCGAGGGAACTGTGCGGATCACAGGTCGCGAGACATGCTATGATTCTCGCAAGAGATGCTGGTATGGCAATTGCTGCGCGAATTGGTATCGCGATGTAATGCTGACATGGCAATTGCTACGCGGATTGGTATCGGATGGTCCAAGTCGCGAGGTAATGCTGATGTGGCAAGTATTCTCCGTGAAGAGCAGCTTGACTCTGACATCTATAAATAGAGAAGCGAGAGCTCACTTCAGGGGACTTTTGGAGGAGGTTTTAGAGAAAGAGAAATTCCTAGATAGAGGAAAAAGGATTCTCAAACTATTCACACTATTTATATTATATTTTCTCTTCCATTTTCTCTTGATACACTTCTATACAGGATCAAAAGCAATAAAGCCATCAACATTATTATTTCTCTGTTTACCTTGTTAGAAACTATCTCTAAATCCTATTAAATCCGAACCCCTACATTAAAGGCGACTCTGCTGGGGAAAGAGATGTATTTTGCATAAGTCGGCCTCGTAAAACCCGCTAGAGAGGTCATCCACCACCATGACACATCGAGCAAGTGGAAGAGCAAGTAGCAACACAGAATCAGGAGGCTGAACCAGCTCCACCAGTACGGAAGCAGCGTCGATGCGCGAATGCTGGGGTAACTCAAGCAGAGATGCCTCCGGTGATAGATCCAACACCGAGTTCATCAGAATTGCCATCAGTTTTGCTTCAAACTCTGCTTAGCATTCAGGAAACGCAAAAGGCTATTCTTAACTTTATAGAAGCCTCATGTGTTTCTGTACCAAATGAAGAGTCTCCACAATCTGAAAGTCGAACCCTACTAGAGATGTCGGCGCAAGAGTTTTCTCAAGAAGCACCGCGCGCGAGCAGAATAACTGGAGAAAGAGGAATATATCACTAAAGAGCCTCTTCTGGCCATCTTAAATGCAAAATCTAATATAAAAGAAGTGGAAGCTGCTCCACCATACCATCCCAGTATTATGTCCTTGCCTTACCCTGAAGATTATGGGGTACCAAGCTTCCAGCAATATGATGGCAGAAAAGGCAATGCGAGGGAACACATATCTAGAAATAATGAGTACTTGAAACTTAGAGAATTCACCAAGTCTCTAATAGGTACTGCATATACGTGGTATACCAGTCTCACCCCGGCTTCAGTATCCAGTTGGAAAGATATGGTGATCAGATTCTACACTAAGTTCTTTCAGGCAGATGAAGAGGTTTCGATGATTTCACTTACGAGACAAAGGCAACGTCTAGGAGAGGAAGTGGCAACCTATGTCAGAAGATTTCGCGAAGCTGCTTTACAGTGCCATGAGCCAATTTTTGAGCTTCAATTAATCAAAATTTGCATAGAAGGGATGTTGTGAGAATACATGGTACATTTGGTCAATCACGAGTTCAGAACTTTCTCTGCACTTGTTGATAACACACGAAGATTGGGAGAAGTTTTAGCTCCTCCAACATGGTCAAATATCACTGCTAGGTGAGTTCCAATGGTGGCAGCTACACAAAATGAGAGGCCACGGGAGGAACATGCGAGAAGATCTGAACCACCTCATTTACCTTTTGGTGAAAAGGAAGCGGTGGCCTTGCTAAATCAGTGGATTGCTGATAATGTCATATCGCTACCCTCAGTACAAAGGGTTCCAATAAGGGAGGAAAATATGAAAAACAATTACTGCCCTTATCATAGGTCTATTCGGTACTCCTTGATTGGATGTTGGGCATTTCGCGGATTAGTGCATAGAAAGATAACATCAGGTGCTTTGGATGTTTCAAAAAATGTCGTTCATGAGCCTTTCCCTACACATGTAGCAGTAATAGTTGTTATAGATGATACTGACGAAATGATGGATGTTGCTAGATGTGAATGCCCACCAGCTCGCGAAGCAAAAAAGATTGTTGTTAGCCCCTTGAAGACTTGGGGGTGGGGGCTTTACCTTTTTAACATGGGCAAATGCCCCAAGACAACACCCATGTGCAATGGGGGTTGAGAATGACACTTGAACTGACATTGGATGACACTTGAACTGACATTGGATGACACTTGGAGTGGCATTGGGAGAAGAAGTTAGAAAATAAACTGAGTGTTGGAGAAAAGTCAAGAAACACCCTTATGGCAAATGACATGAATCTACAAAAGGAGGTTATTGAGAATTATTAATTAAATCCATTATTTCTCCTCAGACATGGTTGATATCTATTCTGGCCAGAGTGACTTTTATGTATTTTGCATATATAGGGGGGTAAGTGAACTTGACAAAAGTTGGCAGCCAACAACCAAGCAAGGCCTTGGAAATCCTTGGCTAGGGTATGTGTAGGGAGGCCTATGGACATGCATGAGCATGGTTTGACAACACTTGGCTTGACGGCATAGGTCCGTGCTGGTGGTGCGGTGCTGATGATAATGTGGGCACTTGTGTGTGCGCTTGGCTTGGCTAGCCTTGCGTGCCTTACCCACTATTGTGCTAACTTGCCCTTGGGAAAGGATTGCCTTGACTTGACATGTGCCGGAGTACATGCAATGTACGTGGCTTGGCAAGCCATGCACATATCAAGCCTTGACAATGCTAACTTGTCTTTGACAAGACCATGACATCACAAACGGCTGACTTCGGAATGCAAGGCGTGGAGCAATGCACGTCTTGGCATTGTCATGGCATTGCGCAATGCATACCATGGCATGGGTATGGCTTAGAGCAGGCCCAGATTGGTGACACTTGTGCATGACAAGATGAAAACAATAATGCATGCAAGCTGAGCAAAAACCAAGGCATATGTTTATATAGCTTGGTGGTGTGCTGGAGTACACATGACATGTGATATTCAGACAAGGAATCACATGTGGCACAACAGATCCAAAGATATAAGACAGTTGGGCAATTTGATGATATGATATATGGTTGCAACTACTTGACATATGTGACACAAGGCTGGCAATGCCAACACACCTATTGGGAAGGGATGTCTCCCAGATCTTAGGGGTTGGTTTGTATAGACAGTTTTGTGAGTTTAGTCTATATATGTCCTAATGGAGATTCTATAAATGGATATAGAGATAGAGAGTTATCTTGTACTCCATTACAAAGATAGACGTTCCTTTGTATTATTTAATAATATAGTGAAAGGTTGGAGGTGTGAACCTCTGTAAACTCTGTGTGTCCTTTACATTACTTGTGTGCTATCCATATTTTGTATATTTGGCCAAGTGTGGTGAGAATTGGCTGACTTGGTGTGCAACCAAGGCCATCATAGGGCGAAAATTGGGTGTTGAAAATTGGACCCTGTGACAGTTGGTATCATAGCCCCATTGAGACTCCATAGAAGCACTGCGTGAAAGAGTTAATCGATTGGAGACCATGGTGGATGCCCCATATTCTGGGAATACAGACACTTTGTCAACCCAGACAAATCTTCTTGCCCACAAGTTGCAGACTTTACGCAAATTGATTGAAGATTCAGTGACAGACTTGAATGCCAAATTGGATGCCAGAGTGACTTCTGTGTCTGATGATGTTGGCGTTGCTGTTGATATCTTCAAAAGAAATCTGAAGGATATTGAAGACGATGACGTGTTACTGAAGAGGGCATGCCACAACATGACAGTCGGCGGTGGTGAAAGTGCCCCATCAAAAATCAAAGTGCTAGAACCTAAGGCATTTGATGGTGCACGAAATGCCAAGGAATTGGAGAATTTCTTGTGGGATGTTGAACAGTGTTCCAGGCGCTGAGAAGGTGACAATGACATGCATGTACTTGTCCAGGGATATGAAACTGTGGTGGCGCACATGAATGGAAGATGATGTCAGCACTAGACGACCCAATATTGAGACTTGGGAGACCTTGAAGAAGGAATTGAAGGATCAGTTCCTCCCTTCCAACACAACATGGGTTGCGAGGGAATCCCTTAAGAAATTAAGACATACAGGCACGGTTCATGAATATGTAAAGGAGTTCAGTTATTTGATGTTGGACATCAAGAACATGTCGGAGGAAGACAAGTTATTCAATTTCATGTTAGGGTTGCAAACTTGGGCCCAGACATAATTGATAAGGCAATGTGTCAGAGACTTGCCTAGAGCCATTGCTGCGGCATATGGGCTGATGGATTTCAAGATTTTGGGTGGCAAAGACAATTGCAATAAAAAAAAATCCAACAATGGAGGCAACAACAGAGACAAGGGAAAAGGTGTTGCCTCCAAATTCAAGAAGAAATGAAACAACTTCAAGAAGAATTATGGTGGTCAAAATAAAAACAACAAGTCCAGAAATGATGCCAAATGAGCGAGTCCTAGTGGCACCAAACCCACATACACTGGTGGATGTTTCATTTGTAATGGACCACACCGAGCCAGAGACTGCCCAAGGAAGGAAAAAGTGAATACAATTCAGGCTGGCAAGGATGACAGTGACAACGATGGAGAGACACCAACAAGGGTGAATCCATTGCAACTTCTCAATGCACTAACAACGACGAAATCCAAACCACAGAAGGGGCTGATGTATGTCCATGCATGGGTAAATGGAAGAGAAGTGTTGGTCATGGTTGATTCTGGTGCTTCACACAATTTCATGGCAGAAAGAGAAGTGAAACACCTTGGCCTGAAGTTGTCCCAGAATGCTAGCAAAGTGAAGGTAGTGAATTCGGATGCCCAACCTATCCAAGGCCTGGCCACAGTGACCCTCAAGGTGGGAGAATGGGAAGATAAGTGCAGCGTTATGGCAGTGCCCTTGGATGATTTTGACGTAATACTGGGGATTGACTTCTTTTTTAAGGCAAATGTTGTATTGTTTCCATATCTTGGAGGTATGTTTATTTGTGATGAAACATGCCTTTGTTTTGTATCATCTATTACTAAGGTGCAATACAAAGACAACCAGAAAGGTGTACTTTCTGCCTTGCAAGTGAAGGATGGGTTACGCAGAGGGGAGTGCACTTACCTAGCAGCCTTGATTGAGATCAAGCTTGATGTGATGGTTGAAGTGCCATATGCAGTAACAGACATTCTGATGGAGTTTAAAGATGTAATGTCACCAGAATTACCCAAGATGCTACCCCCTAGACGTGCAATTGATCATAAGATTGAGTTGGAGCCTGGAACGAGACCCCCGGCCCAAGCACCATGCAGAATGGTGCCTAAAGAATTGGCAGAGTTGAGGAAACAACTTGATGTGTTACTTGATGCTGGCTTGATTCAACCTTATAAGGCCCCATATGGCGGTCCTGTCCTATTTCAGAAGAAGCAAGATGGATCCATGAGGATGTGCATGGATTACAGGGCTCTAAACAAAGTGACAGTGAAGAACAAGTATCCAATTCCTAATGTTGCAGACTTGTTCAACCAATTATCCAAAGCCACTTATTTTACCAACTTGGACTTGTGATCTGGGTATTGGCAAGTCAGAGTTGCAGAAGGTGATGAGTCAAAGACGACATGTGTGACCAGATACGGTTCCTATGAGTTCCTGGTGATGCCATTCGGACTCACCAACGCCCCAACAACCTTTTGCAATTTAATGAATGATGTATTTTATGAGTACATTGATAAATTTATTGTTGTATATCTAGATGACATTGTAATTTACAATAATACTCTTGAGGAACATTTGAGACACTTGAGGTGGGTGTTCTCACGGCTCAAAGAACACATGCTCTATGTCAAGAAGGAGAAATATGAGTTATGCCAAAAGGAGATCATGTTTCTGGGGTACTGGGTTAGCAAGGGCACAATCCATATGGATGAGCAGAAGGTGAAAACCAGTATGGAATGGAATGTTCCAACCAAGGTAACTGAGTTGAGATCATTCCTTAGTCTTGCTAACTATTATCGTAGGTTTATCAAGGGCTATTCGAAGATGGTGAATGCATTGACAGACTTGTTGAAGAAGGATATACCATGGAGCTGGAGAGAGGATTGTGACAATGCCTTTACGAAGGTGAAGCAAGCCATAACATTCGATCCAGTGTTACGGTTGCCATACTTTAGCTTGCCATTTGAAGTTCACACTGATGCCTCTGATTGAGCCATTGGTGGGGTGCTGGTCCAGGAGGGACACCCTTGTGCATTTGAAAACAGGGAGTTTAAAGATGCAGAACAAAGACATTCCACCCATGAGAAAGAGATGACTGTGGTCATACACTGCCTGGAAGCTTGAAGACACTACTTGCTTGGGACCCCATTTGCAGTTGTGACGGATAACATTGCAAATACCTACTTTAAGACGCAAAAGAAGCTGTCCCCAAAACAAGCAAGGTGGCAAGAATTCTTAGCTGAGTTCGATTTTGTGTGGATACATAAACCAGGGAGGCAGAACGAGGTGGTTGATGCATTGAGCAGAAAAGAAGTGCAAGAGTATGTAACTTCATTATCTGCTGTATATATTGATTTCCTTGAGATTCAAGCGTGAAATCATAGGAGATGCTACCTGCATCAAGCTTCAACAACAAGTGAATGAAGGCTTGGTGAGAAAATACTGGATAGAAGATGAGTTGCTCTATGCCAGAGGAGGCAGGCTCTATGTACCCAGTGGGGAGGACTAAGAAGAGAACTAATGAGGGAGATACATGACACCAAATGGGTTGGTCACCCAGGAGTCGAGAGGATGCATGCACTGATTTTCAGGAGATATTACTGGCCAAAGATGGAGGATGACATCGAAGCCTATGTTCGGTCTTATCTAGTGTGTCAACTTAACAAGCTTGAGCGAAAGAAAGAGGCAGGATTGCTACAACCACTGCCCATACCAGAAATGCCATGGCAATCAATATCAATGGATTTTGTCTTCGGACTCCCGAAGGTAGATGGAATGAGTTCCATATTTGTCATCGTTGACAGGTTTTCAAAGTATGCAGTGTTTATTGCTGCACCAGATGTATGTCGAGCTGATGTCGCCGCAAAGCTGTTTCACAAGAATGTGGTCAAACACTTTGGGCTACTAGAGGACATTATAAGTGATCGGGATGCTCGGTATACATGCCAGTTTTGGACGGCCCTTTTCAACCTTCTTGGGACAGAGTTGAAGTTCTCCACAACCAATCATCCATAAACAGATGGGCAGACGGAGAGGATGAACCAGTTGAAGGAAGAGTACCTGAGGCACTATGTGACTGCTTCCCAAAAGAATTAGGTTGATTTGCTGGATACGGTGTAGTTCTGCTACAACTTGTACCGCTCATCAGCAACAGGGATAAGTCATTTTGAGTTAGCAACATGACAACAGTCACGAACACCACAGGAGGTGGTATTGCAGTAAACTGGAGGGAAGTGTCCAGATGCTTACAACTTGGCCAGATCCAGACAAGAGATGATGGATGAGGCAAAAGACAACCTAGTTAAGGCTGAAAGACGTATGAAGAAGTATGCTGACCAATATCGGAGACCTTTGGAGTTTGTTGTTGGTGACAAAGTGTTATTGAATTTGATAGCACAAATCTGGAAGAACATTAGCAGCAAAACAATGCATAGAGGGTTGGTTCCTAAATATGATGGTCCCTTTGAAGTGATAGAAAGGGTAGGTGAAATTGTTTACAGATTGAAGTTGCCAGATCGATTGAAGATACACTTAACGTTCCATGTCAGTTTCCTTAAGCCATTCCATGAGGATACTGCAGATGTAAGCAGAGTATAGACCAAAAAAGCACCACTAATGATAAAGAAATAATTTAATAAAGAAGTTGATATAATTTTGGACCACAATACTGTTGGCCAAAACAAGAAAAATTGGAGGACAAATTATTTGGTTATATGGAAAGGTAGTGGAGTGCAGGAGGCTACATAGGAAAGAGACATGACATTGTGGCAATTCAAAAAGAAGATTTAAGAGTATCTAAGCAAGCAACAGCCGACGAGGGCGTCGGGATCCTCCAGTGGGGGAGGTTTGTTAGCCCTTTGAAGACTTGGGGGTGGGGGCTTTGCCTTTTTAACATGGGCAAAGGCCCCAAGATAGCACCCATGTGCAATGGGGGCTGAGAATGACACTTGGAGTGGCATTGGGAGAAAATGTCAAAAAATAAACTAAGTGTTGGAGAAAAGTCAAGAATCACCCTTATGGCAAATGACATGAATCTACAAAAAGAGGTTATTGGGAATTATTAATTAAATCCATTATTCCTTCTCAAACATGGTTGATATTTGCTCTGGCCAGAGTGACTTTTTGTGTATTTTGCATATATAGGGGGGTAAGTGAGCTTGACAAAAGTTGGCAGCCAACAACCAAGCAAGGCCTTGGCAAGCCTTGGCTAGGGTATGTATATGGAGGCCTATCGACATGCGTGAGCATGGTTTGACAACACTTGGCTTGACGACATGGGTCCGTGATGGTGGTGCGGTGTTGATTATAATGTGGGCACTTGTGTGTACGTTTGGCTTGGCTAGCCTTGGGTGCCTTGCCCATTATTGTGCTAACTTGCACTTGGGCTAGGATTTACTTGACTTGGCATGTGTTGGAGTACATGCAATGTGCGTGGCTTGGCAAGCCATGCACATATCAAGTCTTGGCAATGCTAACTTGTCTTTGACAAGGCCATGTCACCACAGATGTCTGACTTCGGAATACAAGGCGTGGAATAATGCACGACTTGGCATTGTCATGGCATGGCACAATGCATGCCATGACATGGGCGTGGCTTAGAGCAAGCCCAAATTGGTGACACTTGTGCATGACAAGATGAAAGCAATAATGCATGCAAGCTGAACAAAAACCAATGCATATGTTTACATAGCTTGGTGGTGTGCTGGAGTACACATGACATATGACATTCAGACAAGGAATCACATGTGTCATAGAAGATCCAAAGATATAGGAGAGTTGGGCAGTTTATTGAGATGGCATGTGGTTGCAACTACTTGATATATGTGGCACAAGGCTGGCAATGCCAACACACCTATTAGGAGGGGATGTCTCCCAGATCTTAGGGGTTGGTTTGTATAGACAGTTTTGTGAGTTTAGTCTATATATGCCCTAATGAAGATTCTGTAAATGGATATAGAGATAGAGAGTTGTCTTGTACTCCATTACAGAGATAGGTGTTCCTTTGTACTATTTGATAATATAGTGAAAGGTTGGAGGTGTGAACCTCTGTAAACTCTATGTGTCCTTTACATTACTTGCGTGTTATCCATATTCTGTATATTTGGCTAAGTGTGGTGAGAATTGGCTGACTTGGTGTGTAACCAACGCCATCATAGGGCAAAAATTGGGTGTTGAAAATTGGACCATGTGACAACTACTAAGTTAGAGGTTTTCTTTAACGAACTTCCAATGCAAGAGCACATGAAAGAATTTCTAAAAGAGCAAACCATTGCTGCTCTTAATCGTACTATTGTTATCCCACAACACGAAGATCTCACAAGCAAGATCACATTTTCCGAGGCAAACAGGCAAGTGCCATTCCCTCACAATCGACCTATGTATGTACCTGCTACTGTGAATGGTCGCGAGATGAAACGAACCTTTTTAGATGGAGGAGCATCGGTTAACTTGATCCCGCTAGCTACTTTGCGGTTGATCAATTTTCCTGAAGGCAAGATCGTAAATCATACCATTGTAGTTACTGATTTCAATGGGGATCAGCAGGCCACCATGGGTTTCGCGACATTGGATCTTAAAATTGGGAAAATCCGGGCCCCCATCAAGTTCCATGTCTTTAAAGGGGAACCCTCATATCAGTTGTTACTGGGAAGACCATGGTTACATGCTTATGGTGTGGTGCCATCGTCCTATCATCAAGTAATGAAGACTAATTGGGGAGAGGGAATAATGATTGTAAAAGCTTCTAAAAACCCTTTTTGCGCGTCTGAGGACCATTTTGTAGATGCCGTTTATTTATTAGAATATGGCAAGGAAGATGGATCCGGTGTTTATGCTACACCATTACTAAAATGAGAGGAATTGAAAGCTGGAGGTTTGACTAAGCAGAGGCCCAAAGAAGTGAGTTGGTCACGAGTTAAACTGCCCGATGGGCGTGGTATATAAGTTTTGACTGGGTTGGGGGTCAGAAGCCTATTCAGTGGACACTGACCCAGGGATATTCAAAGTAGAAGTGCAAACAAAACTTGGCATTGATCCTGAAACATTCAAGACGAATCCGCGACCAAAGCACGACTTGTGTGAAGTGGATATAGGTGATGACACAGTGCCGCGACCTACCTTCATAAGTAGTACTTTGCCATATGAAACTGAAAAATCTTTGGTAGAATTGCTTAAAGAGTTTCATGATGTCTTTGCTTGGGACTATGGTCAAATGCCTAAACTCAATATTGGATTAGTGAGTCACCGCCTCAATGTCCATTCCGCATCAGAGCCAAAGAAGCAAAAATAATGAGTATTTCATCCAGATTTGAAAATACAAATTAAGGCAGAGGTAGAAAAATTGCTAAAAACAGGATTTATCAAACCAACTCAGCATCCAATATTGCTTGCGAATATCATGCCTATGAAAAAAAAGAATGGGCAAATTCGCGTGTGTGTGGACTATCGCGACCTTAATAAGGCCTGCCCAAAGGATAATTTTCCTCTGCCCATCATTGACACTATGGTGGATGAAACTGTAGGGCATGAAATTTGTTCGTTAATGGATGGGTTCAGTGAGTATAATCAAATTAAGATGGCACCAGAAGATGCTGAGAAAATAACTTTTCATACTCCAATGGGGAATTTCCATTAAACTGCCATGCCATTCGGACTTAAAAATGCTGGGGCTACGTATCAACGTGCTATGACAACTATATTTCATGACCTAATGCATAAAACTGTAGAACACTATGTGGATGATTTGGTTGTTAAGTCTAGAGCTGTACGGAATCATGTGAACGACTTGAGAAAAGTACTACAACAGTGTCGCGAGTATAATCTAAAAATGAATCCTCTAAAGTGTGCTTTTGGAGTACCAGAAGGAAAATTTTTGGGATATGTTGTACATTGACAGGGGATTGATATGGACCCAACAAAAGCTAGGGTAATGTTGGAAATGGCTCCTCCCACAACTCGCAAATCGTTGAAGTCTTTTATGGGGAAAATCTCTTATCTTAGGAGGTTTATCCAAGCATTAGTAGAAGTAACTCACTCACTCATGTCTTTATTAAAGGAAAAGTCTGCATATAGCTGGGAAAAAGAACAACAAGAATCCTTTGAGAAAATCAAGCAGATTTTAGCATCACCAAAAACAATGGTGGCGCCAGAAGCAGGGAAACCGTTTATAATGTATCTCACTTCCACCCATAAATCCATAGGGGCATTGTTTGCTTAGGAACATGAAGGGGAGGAGAAGCCTATTTACTATATCAGTCGCGTACTTAAGGGACCAGAGTCGCGATACACATCTTTGGAGAACATTGTCTGGCTTTGGTATTCGCAGCTCAAAAATTCAGGCATTATCTACTGGCACATCCATTGGAGTTAATAACCAAGAGTGACCCTATTCGGTATCTACTCACAAAGCCCATACTGAGTGGGAGAACTGCCCTGTGGTTGTTAGCATTATCTGAATATGAAATCACATATTCTAGACCAAATGCAGTAAAAAGTCAAGCTTTATCATATTTGTTGGCTTTATTTCCTGGAGGAACTGAGCCTAAAATGGAGGAGAAAGGAGTAGCAAGTATGACACAAAGCACAGAGTTTACTCTAGAATTTAATGGTTCATCCACATAAAAAGGAGGAGGGGCTGGTTTCGTATTAAAGAATGAGGAGACGAAAGAAGAGTTGGTCATGACCTATAAGCTTGATTTTTCTTGCACTAATAATATAGCTGAGTATGAAGGGTTGGCACTGGGATTGATGATGGCTCAACAGTTAAAAGTGAGAATCCTTCATGTAAAAGGGGATTCAAAGCTTGTCATTAAACAAGTTAAAGGTGAGTATGCTGTCAAAGAACCCTATCTGGTGCCTTACAAAACTTTTATTCGTCAGATGATAGAAAACTTTGAGGCTGTGAGTTTTTAGCATGAGTCGCAAGAAGGTAATCGATGATCTGATGCATTGGAAACATTGGGCTCGCGGCTACAGTTTCAAGGAATAGAGTCTACTGTGTAAATAGTGCGAAGGGCCAACTTTGTGATTAGTCATGGGAAGGAACCATAAATGTATGCAGAACAGGATTGGAGAGAACAGATAGTGCAAGCCTTACTAAAAAATAATAATAATACCTTGAGACGAGGATATGAAATCATAAAAAGAGTATTGTATCACAGAACAGCTGAAGGAATCCTAGCTAAATGTATGGCAATGAGTTAGATATGAGGACTACTACAGAAAACTCACAAGAAAATATGTGGGCAAACATATGTTAGTCTCTATCCAATTTTGTAGTGAGAATGTTTCTTTTGGCTAAGCATGAATGATAAGATAGTCAAATTGCAAAGCTGTTGCTAGAACTGTAATGCTTTTCCTTTTGCGAGTGAAGGAAACTTTGCAGACATGAAAGACTGGCGAGACAAATATGTGCATTATCTGAAAGAATGAGTTTTACCTGAAAAAGATCAGTCGCGGTTTAGAAAATTGGCCTCGCGATTTGTCTTGTAGGGGGGAAGATTATTCTGTAAAATTTTTGAAGGTAAACTACTGAGATGCATAATTGAGGAAGAAGCAGGGGAAGTGTTGAAACAGACTCACGAGTTTGGTCATCAAGGCCATAGAAAGATGTTTCAACAACTACTTTTATCCGGATATTATTGGCCAAAAATAGAAAGAGACTCTAGTGATTTCATCAGGAAGTGTCACGTGTGCCAGATACATGGGGATCTTATTCATTCTCCAGGAGCTGAATTGCACTGTTTGGCTACCCCCTGGTCTTTTCACACTTGGGCATTCGACATAATCGGGCCAATCACGCCGCAGGCTCAGGGACATGTGTGGGTTTTTGTGGCAACTGAATGATTCACAAAATGAGTGGAAGCTATCCCACTGCAACGGATAACAACAGACAATATGGTTCGGTTCATTAAAGAAAACATCATCTGCCAATTTGGGATACCGAAAGTTATATTGTCAGATAATGGGACTCCTTTTGTTAATAGTAAAGTTGCGGATTTATTGGGGAGATACTCAATAATTCATCATAAATCCACACCTTATTATCCAAAAGGAAATGGAAAAACTGAAGCCTCTAATAATGGTTAGTGCATGATAATAATAAAAAACGGTAGAAGAGCTTCCTATAACATTATGGGCACATCAAACTGCATACCGGAGTGTGACAAATATGACCCCTTATGCATTAATCTATGGAGCAGATGCTGTGTTACTTGCGGAGTTAGAGGTTGCAGCTAAAATACTAGCGTCTAAAAGCAGTTTAGAAGAAAGACTGTTGGAAATAGAAGAATTGGAGGAAACAAGGGCAGATGCCTTTACAAATTAGAAGGAATACAATAGGCGGCAAGCAATGAGTTACAATTAGAAGGTACGGTATCGGTGGTTCAAAAAAGGAGACAGAGTGTTAAAAACAGTACTAGTAATTATGAGGGGACAAATGGTAAGGAAATTTGAAGCCAAGTGGGAAGGTCCTTATGTGATTATAAGTGAAGACAACAGTGGGTATTACAGGATGTTGCATGAAATTACTCGTGAAAGGACCAGACCTCTTAATGTGAAGTGGATAAAATTGTATCATGCATGAAACCCTTATGGAATATAATGTCATAAAAAAAATGTGTTGAAATAGAAAAGTATGATGTTATATAACAAAATATGGTTACAATCAAAGCATCATAAATGTATACATCATGAAGATATAAAATACAAAATAGGATAGGGGACTAGAAAAGATCTTTGGTGATGGGATCTGACAGCTTAAACCCCTCATGCTCCTCCAAATACATACGAGCCCGCTCAGAATGCTCAGTTGTATCCTGAAGCTTCTTGTCATCCTCCTCAAGTAACGCTAACCATCTGCGAGCCTCTGCAATCTCAGCCTATTTCCCCTGATGAGCAGCGCGATCCTTGAGTTCAGTAAAATAGTGGTCATAAAGCCTTTGAATTACATCCAACCGTGTCTCCCACCAGGACACATCCATTCTGACCTTTTTTTCAATCTTTTATTTGAGCATGACATCTGGGAAGTGTGTCAGGGACAAGGTCCTGAAAGGAAGACTTAGAAAGAGTCTTAAACACATCTGTGACAAGCTGAAGATGAAAGGTTTGCAAGAGTGGCTCATGAATCTCCATTTGAGCAAATGTTTCTGGATGAGTAGCCTTTATCTGATCTAGCACTGGTATGTCGCAAGGATAACAAAGCCAATGATGCCAAGGTATTAGCACCGATATAACAACTTGATGAGTAGATATAAGGGAAGGGTTACAGTTGGAAGGATCTAGCTTGCGGGAGGTCAAAGCATGGTCGCGAGAAACAGATGTGGACTCGCGAAGATCCAAGATAGGTGCATGAGGTGGAGATAGATGTACCTCTGTACCTTGAGGAATAAAGGTATCTAAAGGAATTACTGCTTGACCTTGAGAAATTCTCTGAGCGTTGAGAAGAAGCTCATTAATCATTTCTTGATCTTCAGAGTTTAGACCTAAACATTACGCATACTAAGTATGTTAGTATGATGAGGATACTTAAAAAAATAAAGGAAGGAAAAGATAGGTGAAATTTTTTTACCTTCCTCAACTTCTGGGATGGGATCGCCAAAAAGTGACCTCTTAATTCTGGGGCAATCTTCCATTGTTGCAGCAATTTCAGCCGCAACATCACCACCAAGAGGCTATAAATGACTATCATCCATGTTTTGATCTTTTGTTTGATTATCAGCAGACAAATCCGCAACCAAAGAATCAGTAACAACAACCTCAGGTGCAAATGTATGAGGAGGTAATTCCCTGAAGAATGGTATCTCGCGAGTGACTATTTCCTCAGGCTTGCGACTGGCTATTTCCTCAGGCTCGCGAGTGGCTGTTCCCTCAGGATCGCGATCTATTGACTTCTCGTGGTTTACCTCAGGGGTAGAGGTCACAAAAATCACAGTGTTGCGAGATGAATAGGACTCATCATCATCCTCTTCAAAGGTCAGATGAGAGGACCTTTTCAGTAAATAATTGATAGGGAGATGATCCTCATCCTCCTCAAAGGAATCTTCAAGGGAAAAATTAGAATGGGGACCACCCCTAGGAGAAGTAGGAACATGGGGAGAATTTGTCTCGCGAGAGCCTGAAATATAGACAAGGGGGGGGGGGGGGGGGGAGTGTTAGTAGCATGAAGATGATAAAAGGAAAATGACATGAAAAAAAGAGAGAAAAAATTACTTTGATAACCTCTGTCTCTTCTGCATTATCTGGAAAAAACAGCAGGTAAAATGAATAAATGAAGGAGAAAAGAAAGAAAGAATAATAAAGATAAGAGGCAAGTACCAGGATAGGCAAGGTCGCGAGAAACTCCAGGGGCGCTCACAGGTTCAGCTCCATATGCTGGATCAGTATCTCTGATATCCTCTACCACGCGAGCCACTGTGTCTAACAAAGAGGATGAGGCACTGGTTTTTCGCGTACTCTTCAATTTAGTCAAAGCAAGGTTGTGTCTTTTGGCTAAGGGCACCACGTCTAGATCTAAAGCATCTCCATGCGGAATCACATCTATTTGTTTACGCTTTCGCGTCAAGGGTATTTCATCCAAACTTGGGGTTTTTCCTGCTATATGGGTTTTTGGGGTAGAAGGGAGAGATTTTGTCCTTTTCACAAGGGGGATTTGATATAAGGAATCTGCGAGAATAAAATCTTTTAGCCTAAGAGACAAAGGAACATGGTCCAGCTCAGGAGAAGTATGCGAGTGAGGAATACTGATGTTACCTATGGTTTAGGCACTGGAATGCTACAAAAGAGGGAATATATTTAAAATTAGTATCAAGAAAATGAAATATAGAAGTGTATATGAAATAATAAAATAAAATAGAGATAGAAGAATTACAAGTCGTCTTGCAATGAGCTCTTCGCGGATAGGAGATCTTGCGGGAGGAACTTCCTCGCGATGTGATCGCTTGCGAGTTATTATTTTGGAATTTTGCGGCAAGGGGTTTCTGATGGCTTAAGAGGACTCATCATGTTTACTGCTATAAACTCTGGTACTTCTTGCTTTTTGAAGTTTCAATGATGGATGCAAGGCATAAACAGGAACATGGATTGGAGTAAGAGGAGTTTCCTCCATGAAGCTGCGAAATCTAACCAACTGTTCTTTCCAAAATTTACTGTAACTAGGAGTCACACCACCCCTACGAGTGCCTGGTTGAATAAAAATAATTGTGGAGAAAATGCGAAGGCACTTCTTTAAGGACTCGCGATATTGGATGAGAGTTTTATCAAAGGTGTTCTCGTGAGAGAAAAGAAACGGAGGAGGAATAACTTGATTAAAGCCTAGTTGGCGAGATACACATGATGGATTATAAGAGGTAACTTTATCAAATGTTTCACTAAAAACAGGGAGATGACATTTATGGATAATAATAGAGAAAACAAGGTGGTCATCTGAAACAATTTCATAGGAAACGATCTCGTCTTGTGGGTAAAAGTTAGGAGAATAGAAGCCTTCAAAGGGGGTGGCATATGGACGCCATGAAAACTCATAAAATTTATCAATAAAACTAGCAAGAGTTTTTAAAGAGGAAAGGGAAGTCCAACGAGTAACTCGTGATTTTAATGTAGTAGTAGTAGCCTTTGAATTTTGAGGAGGGAGAGAAACAGGAACGAGAGCATATTGGGGAAAACGTTCAAAGAGGAATAAAGTAAGAAAGGTACTTGATATGTGCGTACTAATATCGTATCTACCTAAGGAACGGGCAAAGTCATTCGCAAGAGCATCAAGTTGGGAGTATAATGAGCCAAGGAAAAATGGGGCTAAAGGAATACGCACACCGTGAGACAACATAACAACAAAGAGGAATACAATTCTGCTAAGACCATCCTCTGGCTTGCCTTGAAATATGTATCGGTCGAGCCAATATGTGAGAAAGCCTGCGAGTTCTAAAAGAACATTGAATTAAGGACCAGGAGCAGACTCGCGATCCTCACCAGGAATAGGTTTCCGAGGAGAATACTCACGGAAAAAGTGAGGCATCACGCAAAATATGATAGCTTTGGGCAACTTGATATGGCTTGTTTAGGAAGGAGTACACCTTTATCAAACCAACTACCACGTTTACTAGCATATTTTCCATAATCACGAAGTTGGTCGAGAATTTTCCCATTTTCTCGATCAACTAGAGGAGCCTTGATGGAGCGCGAGTCAAGAACTGGGAGACGAAATATGACTACCACATCTTCTAAAGTCGGGGTAAACTCACCCCATGAAGTAATGAAGGTATGTGAAAAGGTACTCCATCGCGAGATCAAAATGTTCAATGCATCTATGTTGCGACGAACATAGAAATCTGAAAATAGCTTAACAGACTGAAGGATACCGGCCTCATCTAGAATGACGCGATGGCAGTCTTGACTAAGGATGTGGCTAGACCACATTTTCCAGTTTGTGATAGGTGTTACGTGGCCTTCATATTCAATAAAAGAGAAGGGTGCGTCACCCCTTTCAATAAGAAGGCGCATAATGGAAAGAGGAGGAATGAAAACAGGGTCAACTTCATGGTCTGGGTCAAGGGTGATGGGAGGACTTGTGATAGTATCAGAAGGAAGTCTATCTATGGAAGACCAGAACACATCATGAGGAAGGTCTAAAAAAGGGGCTGTTTTCCATTATGAGGTATCTGGAACGGAAGGGGCAACCCCAGAAGGAGGGGCAAGAAGTTTGGGAGTAGACGTTTTAGTCATAATGATAACAGGGAAGCAAAAATGTTTACAAGGGGTTACAAAATTGATATGTGTGTGCAAAAGATAGAAGACAAGGCCAGGGGTATGAAATAAAAGATGAGGTAGAAGAACTATGAGGAGAAAGATGTTAAAATGAGGAAAAATGACAATTATGGTTTATATAGGGGATGGGCGCTGAAAATGAAAAGGCGCATTAAATGCGCGAGGAAGGCGAAAAGTCACCTAGCCAAAAACACTAAAAAAGTCACGAATTCCAGGATAAAGACAATTTGGAGAAATCAAGCTCAGGGGTGGAAAGGTAAAGGTAAGTATATATATAAAATCGAATAAAGGCATTTAGAATTGATAAAAGGAGGTCGCAGATTGAGCTTTGATTTGCGAAATAAGTATTTAAACAAATAAGAGGGAAAGGTACAGGATTCATCATGATGCAAAGGTCATGGGGAAAAGATCTCGCGATGAGAAAAAAGTATCCGTGAAATAAAAAAAAATAAAAATTCACATCAGGAACTCACAAGGAAATTATTGTTGCACTTTAATACTTGGGTAAGTATTAAAGCGCAATGGGGAAAAATGTAAGGGGGTGGCTCACCCACCAAGGATTATTTAGGGATTTGGCCCCAAATAAAGGATTATCTAGGGATTTGGCCCAGATAAAGGATTATTTGAGAGACTTGCCCAAATAAGGTTTATACGTGAGAATTAACATTATACAGAAGTAACTATGAGAGGATTGATGTGAGTATAGCTAACATCTAACCTCATAGCCCTATATGCTGCTCGCGTAGGGAGTACTATTTGGAAATCTAAGGAAAATGCTTTGAATATGCAAATAGTGGGTCGCGACCTTATTTGCACCATTCAAAAGCAAAAGTACCTTAGAGAAGCCATTAGTACTCAAGGTCATGAAAATGGTATGCATGCAAAAGGTTATGACCCAAGAAAAAAGGTTATAACATCTTGGTTCCTTGACTAAGGAAAAATTAGATCCGCGAGGGAACTGCGTGGATTACAGGTCGCGAGACATGCTATGATTCTCGCAAGAGATGCTGACATGACAATTGCTGCGCGAATTGGTATTGCGAGGTCCAAGTCACGAGGTAATACTGACATGGCAATTGCTACGCGGATTGGTATCGTATGGTCCAAGTCGCAAGGTAATGCTGATGTGGCAAGTATTCTCTGTGAATAGCAGCTTATCTCTGACATCTATAAATAGAGAAGTGAGAGCTCACTTCAGGGGACTTTTGGAGGAGGTTTTAGAGAGAGAAATTCCTAGATAGAAGAAAAAGGATTCTCAAGCTATTCACACTGTTTCTGTTATGTTTTCTCTTCCATTTTCTCTTCATACACACTTCTGTACTAGATCAAAAACAATAAATCCATCAGTATTATTATTTCTCTGTTTATCTTGTGTAGAAACTATCTCTAAATCCTATTAAATCCGAACCCCTACAGTGATGTTTAATGAGTAATTCCTTTGATCTTCCCATTATGATATTATTACCATAATTATTATTGTTATAAATGTACAAATTGTAATATTTATATCTATTTTTAAAATATGTAAAATAGAAAAATTACAAATTATTTAACTTTGTAACAGTTAAATAATAATTATCTAATAAGCGTTATCAAAGAAAGATTCATAACGATTGATATTTTAAATTTTAGATATGTTATAATGTTAACAACCAAGTTTTATACAAATACTTACAAGACAATTTATTTTTTTTAACAATAGTTACAAATCTAACTTTTATTAATTTGTTGTAAAGAAAGTTATCCAAAAGACATAAACCAACCACGTTTAAATATAGACTCAGACTTCAAGAGGTGATGCCAATTCTATTTAAAAAAATGATATATTTTGAATGGTAAATGCATGGTGATGTTTAATAAGTAATGCCTTTGAGCTTCACATTACAATATCATTACCATAATTATTATCTATCTATTATTATTATAATAATCCAGGCTTGGAACATTTCTATCAATTTTTTATATTTTAAATTAACAAAAAAAATTAAATATACTACATTAATGTATAATTAATTCTCACTTAAGTAGAAAACTTTTCATGTCTATATAAATATGTGTGTGGAAATAGACAGAGATGAGTGGGGAGAACAAAGTTTTGCCTTCTCATGTGTATATGTACATGCTTGTGCATATAAATCTTAAATTAAAAAAGAGAAATTAAATGAGTTTCATTAATGCATAATTTATTCTCAATTACAGTTTTAGATAATTAATCATATATTTAAGATTATGTTTTTTCAAATTCATAGCGTCTAATTAAGTAGAAGTTATGTGTATATAAATAAAAGAGAGAGGTAGGGAGAACGTAGTAGGATTTGATTTTTTTATTTGTGTATATGATGTTTGTGTGTGTATATATGTATATATATATATATAGAGAGAGAGAGAGAGACTGGGATAATCAAGAACATGATTAATTTGATCATAGAGTTCAAAACAATTTGATGTGCAAGGTAAGAGAAATGGTGAAAGATGGAGAAATGATGTGAGAGGCTTGATTCATTGATTTAATTTCCTTTTCCTATTATGATACCGTGTTGGGCAATACTCAATTTTAAAGATTCATAGTGATTATGCATGCATCATGCATCAATATTATTTTTATTGTTTTATTGATTTTTTCATCGCTCAATTTATTTTATTCCTACTGTGTTATTGATTTTATATTAGTTATAGTAATGTCAATTACTAACTTGTTATTTGTAAATATACTTTAATTATTTCAAAATTTTCTCAATTATTTGCATTTATTTATTTCAAGAGTTACAACACTTGAATTACTACCTCTCTTTATAATTTTATATTATATGATTTTTTTTTAAAATTTCTCTATCGATCTATATAATTAAAAATGTGATTCTTATAAATTTGATATGTAGAATTTAAAATGTAAATGTTATAAATTTCATATGTTATGTTATTTAGGTAATAAATTTTGAATAATAAAAACTATAATTAAATAAATTTATGAATACATTCTAAATGTTAATTAAATTTTACCGTTGTGTTACAAAATTTATTATTACTTTTTTATATTTAATTTATATATTATAGAGATCTAAATCATGTGTTTTATGCTAGTATATATCATAGTTCAGGGTGCGCTTGCTGTTGCGGTCGCAATTACAGTGCAACAGATTCGAACAATATCGATCTTAAGATGAAAGTATCAAACGGAAGTAGTGAAGAAAACTCAATAAACATACACGAACACAATGCAGGGGCATAAATAAGACCGCTGGTGATTTCACATATCATTTTAAGCTCCTTTTAAAAACTTATAGCCGGTAACCGATCCAAATTTTTATTTTTATTTCAAATTTTTTTTATCTAAAATTTGAGATATTTAGCATTTAACCCCCACTGATTTTATTTTATTTTTTGACATTTTTTGCCCTTAAATTTCAGATATTCATATTTTGTCCCCACTGGCCACAAATCCTAGATCCGTTACTCTCTCTCTCTCTCTATATATATATCACATAGTTCACAATATCATTTGTTGTCGCGGTCGCAATTATAGTGCAACAGACTCGGACAATATCGATCTTAAAATGAAAGTATTGAACAACATATAATATAAGCTCCTTTTAAAAACTTTATAAATCGAACTGCGCCACCGGACGACAAACTATAATATAGATGTCTAAAAGAACATTTCTCTTTTACCTTGTTTGAGAGGTAACAATTTTGGTACAAAATTTATGTTGTATTATTGGAGGAGACCATATAAACTAAACCTAAAGTGATAATCCAATCAATGGCCTTGTGGTTTAATGGTATTTTCATTGCTCCTCAAATTGGGAGAGGTCTGGGGTTCGAGTCCTATAGGGCTCATGTGGGGGTGTGTGAGCAGGGGCGGAGCCAGGATTCGAAGATAGGGGGGGTGAACTTTAAAAAAAATATTACGCGATATAAATATATTTGTACTTAAAAATATTCGACAATGGATTATATTTGTTATAAATATATAAATACCTAAACTTTAACCAAATTTATTTTTAAAAAATAAAAATCATTTTCTCCTATTTAATCATTACCCGATTTTTTTTTTCCAAAATCTACTAACGAAATTGAATTTGAAGATCAACTAAGGCAAGAAAAATAAATTGGAAACCCTATTTCAAAGAATAAAAGTAATTTGTTAGAGAATCTAAACTGAAAGTTTGAACGATTTCATTTTCAATAATGATACACAAGTAGTCTGTAAGAGGAACTCGACTTCCATCTTATAACGAAGTTGTGTTTTAATAAATTTATCTTTAAAAAATACCCTTTTCGATAGTTCAACTACTAGCTTGTTTAGCTCCTTTACCACTCTAAAATGTATCAAAATATATCAAATGAGTAATTTTAATAACTTCGACATTTTCCAATTCAATAATTGATATTTTTTACTTAAAAATTGCTAAACATCTTGAAATAATACGGATGAATATATCCAAATTAAATAAATAAAAACAAAGTATGAATCTTTTTGGTAAATTTTTTGTAGAGAAATATTAAAACTAGAATTCAATTAATCAATAAGGTTATAACGAAAATAAATTATTAATAAAATCTTACCATATTTTATTTTTAATATAATATTAGATTGTTTCCTTTTATAATTAAACCTACACAAATACTTATTTCATTTTATTTATTTATTTTTATTTTGAATTAAATGGGCCACAAAATTTTGGCCTTTTAAACATTTTAGGGGGGGGTCAAATCATGCATATAATCTATTTTTTTTCTTATTTATATGTATATATATAATAGGGAAAAAAATGGAAATTTCGGCCCCCCTCCCTCCACCCCTTTGTGTGAGTGTGTGGGTGTATGAGTTCCTTAATATTAAAAAAAAAAAAGGTTGATAATCCAATAATGAAACTTATATCTATATTCATAATGCAATGGATTTTAGGATCATAAGATGTGAGTAAGTTAAAAACTTTAATTTAGGGTTTGCAATCGAGATATTAGTTTACGCTAAGGTTTGCGTAATGGTGTAACGGAGACGGATAATATTTATTTTAAATATGAGCAATGTCGGTATTGTATAATTGTAACCAAATCTTATAAAAATGTACGAATCAAACGATACCTATCACACGGGACCAACAATACAATAAACCCTGCACTCTAATCCATTAAATCCCATCATTATTAATGTATTAGAAGTTGCTATTGCCTCTTGCATCTTATATAGAGGTAATGGAGAAACTTCTAATACATTAATAATGAAGACGGTCATTGCTATTGCCTCTTGCATCTTATATATAGAGGAAATGGAGCAACTTCTAATACATTAATAATGAATAGCCTCTTGCATCTTATATTGCCTCTTAAGAGTGTGTCAAATTGATTAACTGTCTTCATTATTAATGTATTAGAAGTTGCTATTGCCTCTTGCATATGACCTTTAATTCCTTTGCCTGCAAGATGTCCTTCTTTATTGTCACTCAATTGTGTAGTAGTTGCACATAAACCCCTTCTGGTTTAAAAATTAAAGATTTAAGGAAATTAAAATTATGTGTTGTAGTTCCAAATAAACCCCCACCTGGGTTTGAACTAAAAGGGTTAGGCGCATTGGGGAAAGAGAGGAGATTGTGCGCGTTTAACATATTTTTTTTTTCCTTAGAAGAAAAGGTAGAAAGATTGCATAATTCGTTATCTTATTTTAGTTTAAAAATGTTTGCATAACATCTGATCAGAATAGCCCGAGGTTCGCAGAATGTTGAAATCAAAGGTATACGACATCAATTGTGTTTGAGAAACAAAACCACAGTAGTTAATTTTAACATTTTGGTGTAGACGCATAACGTAACACTAAGACTCTGTTTGACATATTTTTTGCTTCTGGCTTCCCGCAGAAGAAAAAGAGAAGCAGAAACTGTTTTGAGAAGCTAGTACTCCCAGCTTCTTTAAAACGCTCTTCCAAGACCCAGAAACTCTTTTAAAATTTTTGTCAAACACCATTCAAAACAACTTTTACCTCTAGAAAGCCAAAAACAGCGTTTGAAAAACCAATCTAAACAGGGCCTAAATAAAATATTAATTCAGGTGTTTGCCATCACACCGAATATAAAATTATTACTGATGCGATATTATATTTGTGATTGGTCTAACATTTAATCAAATAATTAAGTCCTTCATTATATGGCACCCAAATATTCGTGCAACTTGGCAGAATATCAAGGAGCCACGTGACAAGGGAATTAACCATTGGAGCTGGGCCAAGATTGAGCTCTTGGAACCTTTCTGGAAGAGGCCCAGGCCCAAGCCCAAGCCCACAAATATTGTGTGTAAGGTTTGGTAATTTTTTTTATTATTTATTTATTTAAGTTAATTAAATGAAAATTATATAAGTTGTATATATGTATATTTATTAAATTGTTTAGGGGTATATATGTGCGTTATACATATACAGTGACATGATACACACGTACTAACAAACACTTCACAATCTCACACGCCACAACTCTTTCTCCTCTTCTACTTTGGTTCGTCTTCTTCGTAGTGACCACACCCCAACAGACATAATTCTCCTGCTTCTTCTTTCTTCTTCTTCTTTGGAGAGAGAGAGAGAGAGGGACTGTGGCAGAGGGAGAGAAGGGGAGAGAGAGAGTTGCTTGGAGAAGGGTGGTGGAGGCGGTGCACGAAGGTGGCGGTAGCGGTGCACGTAGGTGCTGATAGTGTGGAGGAGGCTGGGTGGCGCAGTGGTGGCAGCGACTAGAGCCTCACGCGACAGCAGCCCCTTAGGGCGAGTTAGGCCGGATTTTGTGACACCGTTTTGGCGACGATCGCTATTTCATTTCACGTGCCCTTCAGAGTGTTGATGGGTATTCACCTTATGTACGTCATATCCGAATTTGGAACAATTTCGTTGAACGGTTTGGCTTAGATCGTGATTTTTAGGTGAGTTGACATTTTCGATTTCATGTTGATTTGTGAAATTACCTAGACGACAGTGTAAATAGCCTAGAGGGGGGGGGGGGGGGGGGGGGGGGGGGGAGGTGAATAGGCTTTTTGTAGATTTATTGACAAATTAAAATTTAATTTCAAAAAAATCAATTTTAATCCAATCACAAAACCCTAATTCTCAAACCACATCATTCAAGCAATACCAAACAAACATCAATATAGTGCAGAAAATAAAGTTAGAGACGACATAGAGAATTATACGTGGAAAAACCAAGGAAACGTTCCAAGGAAAAAACCACGGGTACACTCAGGTACCGATGCACTATGAATCAACAAGTACAGACTCTATGAGAGTTTTAGACTTACAATCACTCCTGATATGCCTTCCTTTACTCGCAGTTTGAAACCCTTGAATCACTCACACTTCACGAAGCACGCTTGCTCCGTCAGATACTATGAGAGACTCACAAATCACGCCTAATTTGCTTTTCTTTACTCGCAGTCTGAAATCCTCGAATCGCTCAGTACTCGGATGGATCAAAGCAACCTCGTTGCAATGGACTGTGTGATGATTTTTTAGCAATCACTCATTCAATCGTGAATAGAGAACTTCGGTGTAGAAGCACGATTGGAGAAATCCAACACAAGAGAGAACACAAATATGTATGATCACCTTTCTGTGTGTATCACTCTGTAGAAGAATATGAACTATAGAATATTGCAAAGCTCTCATCGAAAACCCTCATGAAAAATCATCGTAAAAAACCGTAGCCTCTTCTCTTTTAGAACCTTGGTATTTATAGACCAAGTCATAGAAAGCCCCAATCTTGCCCTCTTACGTAATTTCACAATACCTTGATAAATCTTCTAAATTCTGATGTAAATATGTGTATACGTTAATATATAGAGTAGGGACTAAACTCAAAAAATATGAAAGCACCCCGAAATAAATCCTGCATAAAAAATGATCACGTGACCAAGCATTGGGACCTACGCTTGGGCGTAGGGTCCCCTCCCAGCTTTAAAACCACAACGTTAGAGCCAATTTATCATGTTTTAGCCTCTAACAACATAGGTATGGTGCATCTTTTTCATTTTTTTCATATTTGAACTAAACTGGTCATCTCGAACTCCCGATGCTTTTGGTTGAAGTCATGATGTCTTAAAATGACAATTTTGCCCTTCGAAAGCTTTCTTTGTTTTGACACACTCATTTTTACACTTCACTTGTATCACTACTTCAATGCTTGATTCCACCTTTGTTGAAGCTTGTAGATGTCATTGAAACCAACACAACCTATCTAACACTCAACATGGTTATTGTCTAGAACATGCCATGCATAAATAATTACAATAAATGTTCTTACAATCTCCCCCTTGGCATTTTTGAGACAAAACCATGTTTTACAATATAGCCTCACAAATAACAAGATAACAACTATACCTATGATCACACACCAACAAACATAGATATAAACTATCACTTTGCTTTCATGACGGTCTACCAATCCTGTAATCACAACACTGAACAAACCATTAAATGTAAGTGTGGAAAATAGATAAAAATCAATATAATGATCATCAGAAAATCATAACACCAATGCACACATAATGATCATCATTCCCCCCCCCCCCCCCCCCCCCCCCGAGAATAAACCCCCCTTTGCTAAATACTTTTCCCTCTGAATCAATTAAACAATCTTTCTCCCTTACTTAATACTTCTCCCCCTTTTTGTCACTGAATCGTCAAGCAAAGAGAGTATATGCCATAACAATAATGTAGAGAGATGCAATGAAATACTCAATGAAAAACACCAAGATATAGAACTCTTATCAGATCATATTTAAATTCTCAGGGTAACAGACATCTCTACTATGCATGACCTTAATACTAATGCATGAATGGAAAATGTCATGAATAAATAAAATAAAATAATATATATATATATTTTTAGAAATCTGTGAGCATGGCAGTAGAGACAACAATTAAATCAATTATATATCATATTCTCAGATTTAACTCGATCATTATACATATGGAATAGAAGAAAATCAACACATATACCTTGTAAACTCAAGAATGCACAAGTCAAGTTTTATAAATATATATCTATATATACATATATATATATATATATGTATATATACATATATATATATGTATATGTATATATATATGAAAATTCTCATGTGCAAGCACTAAGGTAAGATGAAAATAATACATACTAAAACTGATAATCTCCCCACCAACCGTGATGATAATTTAATTCAAAATCCAAACTAGAAAAGCAAAAACTAAAAGATACTTTCTCTGTCACAAAATTTCCTATTTCTTATCTTTTCAACTTTTCCCCATATCCCTTTTTGTCTTTTTAAGCTCCAGAATTTCAACGAGGATTTTTAGTCCTGACCAACTGAGCCCAAGCTTCTTCAATGGGATTTATGCTCATTAGTCTTCTTCCCTTTTTACGTGAACACTCAATGCTTACTGAGGCAAGAGGCCCGATTACTCAGATAGAAGAACTACTTTTTGCATTTTAAATATTTTAAACATCTCATTTCTTTTTTCAACATCACCACAATATTCATACACATGTAAAATATATTTAATGCATAGACCAATCTACCATTGCTCATGAACCTTCATACCACTTCGGGTTAAATAAAAAAATTAACAGATTCAACAAGCATTATAATCATCACCGAAACAACTAACACCTAAGACTAAAGTTTTGTAACAAAAAATAATCATGCCAAATGATCATCCAAAAATCTCAGGTCAGTCTGATACCTCTACTTCACATATTATTTTCACGTATGATTGATTTGCATTACAATTTGATTGAGTTCATGTTTATGATATATGAGTAATATGTGATGTGATATTCCCATTCATGAGAGTAATGATTAGATCGTGTTAGTGAAGTGATGTGATTTTACATGGGTGAGTGAATGAGTGAAATTGAAATTAAGAAAGACGACCTTGACCTATAAGCACAAGCACACATTCACTATGAGAAATAGGTTGATCTTTGACTATGTAGTTGAAAAAATAATTTTGCCACAATAAAATGGGAGATGGGGAGTTGTTATGGTTGAAATGGAGAATATTGAAAAAAATTATTTTGAAAAAATTAAATGCGAAAAATAGTTCTTTGATCTGAGTAACCGGGCCTTGGTATTACAGATATCATTGTTCACGTAAAAATGAGAGAAAACTAATGAGCATAAATCTTATGGAAGAAGCTCGGGCCCAGTTGGTCAGGACTAAAAATCCTCGCTGGAAAGTCCGGAGACTTAAAAAGACGACAAGGGATGAAAAGTGGAAAGATGGAAAGATGTGTTTTTATTAACAATGGCAAAGTTTGATAAATTAAATAGGGGAAGAGAAACTAAAATATCATAGTCGAGTGTTCACAAGATCACGGAAGGTTGTCTGGATTTAGAGTAGAAAGTAGCAAAATCATTCACTTAAGTGGGAATCATTCATGACACGAAGTTTAATAGAATTATTATTCGGTAGTGAGTGAGAGTATTTGCATCCATGTTGTCTTTTGTATTATATCATGACTTAATTGAACTTGTGTGTGAACTCATGATTACATGTTTAATAGAGAATTGAGATGTTTGTAAGTACCATCAATGGAAACCATCACGAGAATTCACTCGTCCACTAGGGGTAACCTAGGGGGTTAAAAGGTTTGTTACACGTGCTAAGTGTAATCGTCGACCCTCACGAAAGTAAGAGATTATGTAAGATTAGTTAGATTTGTTAAAATAATTAGATTAAAAAGATCATCACAAAAAAGGTTTCCCGAGTTTATTGTTAAGGGACTAGCAATGTGTAAGTTTGGGGGTGTGATATGTGTCAAATATTAGTCATTTTGACCCCTTAACTCACGATTGTTACGTTCTTTCATTTCATTATTTGGCATTTTTATTGCGTTTGCGTATTAAAGCATGTTTCAGGAGCTTAATGAAAAAATATAGCTAACTTCGGTGAATTAACTGAAGAGTGTGTTTTTTCTACCCAAGAGGAGAGTCAAAGAGGAAGTCCGAGACAAAAATGACTCACGGAGGGCAAACACGACATTTCCACAAGCCGTCATTTTGAGCAAAAAGTATCGTGGATTCAAGATGGTCATTTTGGTGTATTCATGGAGAAAATTAATTTTCCATAAAATACCTACGCTTTTGCCTACGCTTCCAGTTTCAAAAAGTGGCTGGAGAACACAATTCTACGCTTGGACATACACCTAGAGGGTAAGCTTAGACCTACGCTTGAAGCTTAGACCTGGTACGCTTGAGTGTAGGCCAGTTACACTCCAAGTGTAAGTGCGACAATTTTTGGTGGTTTTTCATGGATTTTTCCTGTTTCACACCTGGCTCAATTGGAAAATGTGCTTGTGACTCCAGACCTCTCTATAGAGTGAAAAGACTGAAAAGGGCCTCTCTATGCCATTGCCTACATATACATGATCATACATCAGAGTTAGGGAGTTGGTTTTTGGGGAGATGCTCATTCAAAGAGGTTCATTCATTCATACCTGTTACTATTGAGAGCCATATTCAAACCTAGAGATCTGAAGAAGAAGACTATGGAGAGCGTTTTTGTAAAAACATTTATTGTAATTGTTTATGTATGGCATGTTCTAGACAATATCCATGTTGAATGTTAGATAGGTCGTGTTGGTTTCAATGACATCGATAAGCTTCGTCAAAGGCATAATCAAGTATTGAAGTAATGAAGAATACAAGTGAAGCACGAAAGTGAGCATATCGAGAAAAAATGTCTCCTAGAGGGCGAAAACGAAATTTTCCGAAGCCGTCACTTCAAGCCAAAAGTATCGTGGGTTCAAGAGGGTCATTTTGGTACAGTTACAAAGAAAAATAGTTTTAACAAAATGTCGACGCTTAAGCCTACGCTTTCAGTTTCAAAAAGGGGCTGGAAAACACATTTTTACGCTTGGACCTACGCTTGGAGGTACGCTTGGACCTACGCTTAAAGCGTAGCTGCGGCAAAGTTTTTTCTGAATTTTGCTACGATGTCTGATTTGCCCATGGGTTGGTTTTATGATATGTCCACGACTTATATACATCAAAGTGGGTGCTATATACATTATATTCACCAGAACATAGGGTTTGGATGTGAAATTAAGAGAAAGGGAAAACTTAGGGTTTGGATCATCATTGTCTATAAATACTGAAGTCTTCAACAAGAGGAGACACGTCTTTAAGAATTTTCTGTAATTTTTCTACAACTTCATCTTCTTCTACAGAGATACATATGGTGAGAGAATATTATGGGGTGATTAGAGATACACAAGTTCTCTCTTGTTATTAGACGTCTTCAATCATTCTTATACATCGACGAATTCTATGCACGATTGAATGGTTTAGTTGCTGAAAAATTCACACATCGTTTATTGCAACAAGGTTGGTTTGATCCATTAAAGAACGGAGCCCTCTGAGTGAGGAGATCTAAGCGAGAATCTTCGTGGTTATTTGACTTGTTGAGAAATAGAGCCGTCAGAGTACGGAGCAGAGCGAGAGCTTTGTGGAGCGCGAGTGAATCTAGACTTTCAGACGTCGAGTGAAGAACAATAGATTACATCGGTTGTAAGTACTTTTTTCATAGAGTCTGTACAAATTCTTTGATTCATAGTGCATCGATTCTCGAACTTATCCATAGTTTTTACTTGTAGTCTTTGCAACTAAAAATTTCAAGGTTTTTCACGTAAAAATATCGTGTCTCTATTGATTTATTTTCTACACTTAGATTAATCGTTGCATGATTTATCTTGTTAAGTGAATTGAATTAAAATTGACTTTTCCGCAAATAATTTTAATTCGTTAATAAATCCACAAAAAGCCTATTCACCCACGTCTAAGCATTTTCATTGATCGTCTAAGTAATTTCAATTGGTATCAGAGCGTGGTTGCCCCATTTTAGGTTAACGACCTAGGGTTAGATTCTAAACTTAAACAATAGAGATACCTCATAAAGGATGTTCGATATCTAGGTCCCCGTTGTTTGATGGCTCGAACTACACCTTTTGGAAAACAATGATAAAAGAGTTTTTAAAATCGTCTTATGGTCAAGAATTGATTAAAGGACAAAATTTTGGAGATAAATCACATGATTTTAAGAATAGAAAAGTCCAAAATTGGAATGATAAGTTTGATCATAAAAAGAAGAAACCTCATTGTATTGAGTGTCAAGGGTTTGGTCAGATTGCTGCGGAATGTACTAACAAGTCAAAAAAGACAAAAGATCTAGATGTCACTAGGGATGATGTATTAGCTAGTGATGCACCAGACTTGAAGGTAGGTAATGAGTCTGAGAACTTCACCATGCTTGCTGCTCAAAGTATGGAAGTTAATGAAGTTGCATCGAGTTGGGCAATAACTGGGGATGAAGATTTTGAGGGTGATGATCATTGTGATGACTCACTTAAAGCTAAGTACAATAAATTGCATGATAAGTACACTCATCTTAGCGAAGTTTTATCAAAATCTATTGATAGATTTAAAAGTGTTGACAAGGAGAGACAATCCTTAAAAGAAGATTTAGCCCAATTTCAGACACAAAAAGCTCAATGGTGTGAATAATTGATTAAGTCTGAAAAAGAAAGGAAACAAGCATTGAGGAGGGTAGATGGTCTCAATGAGGAATTAGAAACTCTAAGATTGGAATTGAGTGAGAAATCTATAAGGATTGAGGGTTTAGAAAAGGAATTGAAGGATGTTAACTCAACTATTCATAGATAGTCTAGTGGAACTAATAAGCTTGATCACATGTTAAGTGTAGGAAAGTCAGCAGGAAATACTAAAGGGTTGGGGTTCAAAGGAATGAGTGATCTTGACATTGTTTCCAAAACAACCTTTGTTAAGGCTTCCCAAGTAGCATCTAGTTCTTCTCAAGGTAAGTCTGATAGGAATCTTAATGCTCGATTTTATGTCAAAAAACATGTTGAGAGTAAGTCTCCCTTTACCTCTAGAGTCAGTAAGGGTTTAAATAATGTTTTTCAAAGGTTTATTCCAATATATCATCACTGTGGAGTGAAAGGTCACATTCGACCCGTATGTTCAAAGTTAAGAGGATAAATTTTGAAATCTGAGCGGAAGCATAGAATTCAGAAAAAACCCAATGTTGAAAGTCAAATTTGGGTCTTGAGTGAAGAGGTTGACTATGCTAGCAAATAGAGCACCGAAAATTAAACAAATATGGGTTAGAAAAGATGAGTTGCATTGTTTGGTTGCTCATACTGCATATCTAGCACATTACTCTAATTCTGAGAAAGGTCTTGAGTATATATTCACAGATTCTCAGTCAACAGACATCTCTATAAAACCATTAGATTTTCAAAAGCATATGCATCTTAGAAAATCTGGTGGCATATTATCATTAGGATAGATGTCTTCATATGTATCATTTTAGGAATATCTTGCATTATCTTTTATCATAGAATTGATACATTATCATGTATTTTGTATTATTTGCATGTTTATTTATTTTATTTTATTATGAATGCATCATGTTTTTGTTATTGTTAGGGTTATACATGCGTGCATCATTATGACAAAAATAAAAATAAAAATTAAATAGAAAAATTCTTAGCATGTTGAGCTTGGTTAAAGGTACAAATGGTTGTCATATTTCACTATATTCTCATATTTACTTTTCTTATTCTACTTATGAGAATTGAAATCGTTAGTCTGACATGAGGTTATGAGTTGTTCACTTGACATGCTTAAGTATTATTTTTAGAACTTATTAAACTTTGGGTGATTGTTTTACTTCGTAGATGACTATAATACTTGTTGAAACTTTTAGACTTTTTCATCTAATCCGAAGTGATGTAGGTTCATGAGCTATGCTAGATTGATCTATGGTTTGAAATACCTTTTGCATGCTTATGAATATTGTTGTGATGTTGAAAAGAGGAAAGAATGAGATGTTTAAAATATAGAAATGCAAAAATTAGTTCTTAGATCTAAGTAACCGTGCCTCTTACCTTAGTAAGCATTGAGTGTTCGTGTAAAAAGGGGAGAAGACTAATGAGCATAAATCCCATGGAATAAGCTCGGACCCAGTTGGTCGGGACTAAAAATCTTCGCTGGAAAGTCCAGAGCTTAGAAAGACAAAAAAGGATATGGTGAAAAGGTTGAAAATATTAAATTTTGTTTTCTTTATTTTGCAATAAGGTCTAAGTTAATGATTTGACTTCTAGCTTAGGTTTTGAACTGAAGTATCATCACGGTTAGTGAGGAGATTGTTAGAATTAACACGTATTGCTTTCATCTTAGTTGTTTGGTTGCACCTGAATATTTTTTCATATATGCAAATGTTTTGTAAAGCTTGTCTTGTGACTGCTTATGACTACAAGGTACGTGTGCTAATTTTCTTTACTATCATATGTATTGTAGGTAAGTCAAATATGTGAATATGATGTGTTAATGATTAGCTCATTGTCTCTACTGCCCTGCTCACATGTTTCTAAAAATAAAAATAAAAATATTTGTTTTGCATTTTGCATTCATGCATTAGTATTAAGATCATGCATTATAGAGATTTTTGTTACTCGAGAATCTGGATATAATCTTATAGAGTACTTTATCTTAGTATTTAGTGCTTGACTTAGATTCTCTAGAGTCTCCTCTGTGATCCTTTCCATATGTTTTCATATTGAGGTTTTTCCCTTGTTTCTCTCATGTGCTTTGTTTGTTTTTATTGTTTCTTGTTATTTCGCTAACAAAAAAAGGGGAAAAATATTTAGTAAGGGGGGGGGGGGGGGGGGGGGGTAATGGTTTAAGGGGGAGAAATATTGAGTAAGGGGGAGAAAAATTGTATGTTTTATGATCATTATGCTTACATGGATATTGTGTTTTTATTCTGGTCATTTTTTTATCTGTTTTCCATATTTGCGTTTAATGATTTATTCAGTGTTGTGGTTACAGGATTGGTAGACTGTCATGAAAGTAAGGTGACAGTTTATATCTATGTTTATCAGTGTGTGTTCATAGGTATTGATGTTATGTTGTTATTTGTGAGACTATATTGTAAAACATGGTTTTGTCTCAGAAATACCAAGGGGAAGATTGTAAGAACATTGATTGTAATTGTTTATGTATGACATGCTCTAGACAATAACCCTATTGAGTATTAGATATGTCATGATGATTTCAATGACATCGATAAGCTTCGTCAAAGGCAGAATCAAGCATTGAAGTAATGAAGAATACAAGTGAAGCACGAAAGTGAGCATATTGAGGAAAAACTTCTCGAGGGCGAAAATGACTTTTTCTGAAGCCGTCACTTCAAGAAAAAAATATCATGGGTTCAAGAGGATCATTTTGACGCAGTTATGAAGAGACGTGATTTTAACAAAAATGCTACGCTTAAGCTTATGTTTTAAAGTTTTTTCTGAATTTTGCTACGATGTTTCATTTGTCAATGGGTTGGTTTTATGATATGTTGACGACTTATATACATCAAAGTGGGTACTATATACATTATATTCACCAGAACATAGGGTTTGGATGTGAAATTATGAAAAATGGCCAACTTAGGGTTTGGATCATCATTGTCTATAAATACTCAAGCCTTCAACAAGAGGAGGCATGTCTGTAAGAATTCTCTACAAGTTTTCTACAACTTCATCTTCTTCTACAGAGATACACATATGGTGAGAGAATATTATTGAGTGATTAGAGATTCACAAGTTCTCTCTTGTTATTGGACGTCTTCTATCATGCTTCTACATCGATGAATTCTATGCACGATTCAATGGTTTAGTTGCTAAAAAATTCACACACCGTCTATTGCAATGAGGTTGCTTTGATCTGTTGAAGAATGGAGTCGTCTGAGTGCGAAGATCGGAGCGAGAAGCTTCGTGGTTATTTGATTTGTTGAGAAACAAAGCCGTCAGAGTACGAAGGGGAGTGAGAGATTCATGGAACGTGAGTAAATTTATACTTTCAGACATCGAGTGAAGAACAACAGATTACATCAGTTGTAAGTATTGTTTTCATAGAGTCTGTACAAATTCTCTGATTCATAGTGCATCAATACCCGAGTGTATTCGTAGTTTTTACTTGGAGTCTTCACAACTAAAAATTCCAAGGTTTTCCACATAAAAATATCGTGTCTCTATTGCATTATTTTCTGCACTTAGATTAATCGTTGCATGATTTATCTTGTTAAGTAAATTGGATTAAAATTTACTTTTTCGCAATTAATTTTAATTTGTCAATAAATCCACAAAAAGCCTATTCACCCCCTCTATGTTATTTTCATTGATTGTCTAGGTAATTTCAGTTTCTACATCAACGATGCAGTCACCTTCCACCATGGCTAACTAACTCGGTATCTAGGGTTTTCTAGCGAAACCTTAGCCAAGTAATGTAGTTCTTTCATTGTTTTTAATTGTAACGAGGGGAAACTATTGACCATACTGTGATGATTTTAGTAGTTAAGAGACCGTATTGATTTGTAATATAAAATTATATGTTTGTTCTAAATTCTTGTCTTAGATGGAATGAATATATTATTTTGCACAACTATGATTATTCAATATGAGTAGAAACTCGGATGCTTAATTATGGATTTCTACACAATGGTGGTAATGAAACTTGAAATCCTAGGTTGACACAGGTCGTGCCTTTGCAATTTAATATAGACATGCTTTAGTTTATTTTCATGCAATAGGAGTAGATTAGAGTAATATAATTGGCATGTACTAGTTAGGTTAGTCATGAGACGGGTCATCGCAATCCGGTTGATGGTACTCCTTTTTGGGGTCATATTTAGCAATTTGTGGTACGACCTGATTTATAGTTATGGATCGCCCTCTTACAATTAATGCAGTGAGGAACTATATTATGCGGTTAGTGGTGGAGCAATAAAAATCCTAGTTTTCTCTCTCATCTAAATCACAACCAATTTACTTTACTTTGTAGATAATTATTAGTTAAAATACATAATTTGTTCTTTGACCACCCGAACAAACCATTCTAAGAAAATATAATTCAGTGTTTTTGAATTGCTAAAGTGAACAATCTTAGTCTCTATAGGATCGATATCCCTTACTCAAGCCATTTGCTATTCTACAACTGATACGTGCACTTGCGTAGAGTAAAACCTAGAGTCGTTAATGTGTTATTTTTAATCACATATTTTTACACACCTGACATCGCATCACCCACCACATTGGCCAATGCATCAGCCTTAACCACCACCTCGGCGTCCATTTATTTCCCTCCAAATGGCCAAGCTCGTGACCTTCCAGACCCAAGGGGAAACAATCAACGTTGGAGGCAAAATCCTTTGTTTGTACCTGGGATGCCACAACCTATGGCACATGGGGGGCAATAGCCGTTCAACCCACCTCATTTGGCCAATCAGCCAGCTCAACCAATTATGTTGGACAAAACTCAGTTGGCAGAATTAATAAATCAAGAATATGGCTTGGCTGGAAGAAGGATGAGCATGCCATTTTAAAGGAAGCCTTATCCTGAGGTCGTTGATGAAATTGAATTCCCAAGGGACTATAAATTACTTGACTTTGTAACTTTTGGAAAGGAAGGAAATCAATCCACTGTTGAGCATATTGGAAGGTTCATTATGCAATGTTGCAAGGCAGGGGCAAATCCTTAGTTGAAGATAAAAAAACTCTTTCCAAACTCTTTGACTGGCACGACCTTTTCTTGGTACATTCACCTTATGGCTAATTCAGTTCAAAGCTGACAGCAAATGAAGGAATTATTCCAGAACCAGTTTTATAGATCTGAGCTAGAGGCCACTTTAGCTAATTTGTCTAGGCTTTCTCAATTGCCAGGAGAATATGTGGAAGAGTTCATTTCCCGATTCAGGAGGGTCAGGCTAAAGTATAGGGTAGATCTTCCAGAATCTGAATATGTAAGGTTGGCCCTGAATGGGTTCGACTTTGAACTCAGGAAGAGATTTAAAGGGACAGAGTTTAGGGATCTTTTTAAGTTGGCCGATCGTGTGACAAGGTATGAAACCATCCTGAAGGAAGAAAGAGACCATAAGAAAGGATTAGAAACAAACTTGGCCAAGATTAACATAAAAAGGCCTTATGTGTGTGAAATTTTGACCAAGGCAAAATTTGCCACAAACAGCTTTCAGCTATCTTCCAATACGACTAAGAAGGGGATAAACAATTTTGCAAAAGTATACACCTTTGATGCAGCCAAGATAGAGCAAATCTTAGAACGCCTCATGGCAGATATGTTGATTATTCTGCCAAAAGGCCATGTTATCCCTTTAGTGAGTGAAATGAAAGGCAAAGAATTCTACAAATACCACAATTCTTGGAGTCACTCAACCAACAATTGTGTGGTGTTCAGAAATGCATTGCAAAAGGCCATTGATGAAGGAAATCTTAAGTTTCCAGAAAAGAAACCAAAGGCCATGGGTGTGGACAATAACCCATTTCCAGCCATAGTCAGTAGTAATGTGATTACTTTGGCAGAAGGAGAAGACGAAGGGAAAGGAAAAATGTGGCCAGAAACTCCCATAGCCAAGGATCAAAAGCTAGAAAAGTTGGAAAATAAGTTGAGGGAGGCCCCAAATTGCTTTGATCAACCATGGTTGCTACCCAAGTTACAAAGGGTCTAGCAGCAGAGGGGGCAAGTGGAGCAAATGAATCATTACCACTTGGCCAGAACCAGTGTGCATAACCGTTTGACATATCACTATGAGAAAAGAGACTCTCGGTCAGAAAACAATGACCATAGGTTGAGAGGTGTCATTGTAGTTCGATACAAAGAACGGCCAGAAGAAATAATTTTTCCAAATCCATAAAAAATTCCTATGTTGAAGAGAAAGCCTCCTATGAGGTCAGAGGTTTGCATTAAAAAAGATGAAGTATCTCATAAAGTTCGAATGATTAAGCTTCCACCAGTCCCTCTATATGTTTGGCAGAGGCTTAAACATCCAAAATTTCCAAGAGAGGAAGAAATATCTTCAAGACCTACTTTTTCCAGGTCAACAAAGAAAAGGTTGTAGAGAAGAAGGGTAGAGTACAGTAAAATGGCCTCCCAGCGAAGTGGCCAATCTGGAGTGTTTAGGACCAGGCCAAAAGAGGAAGAATTTTAACCAATTTCATGAAATGGCCAGTCTACTATGATTTGGCAGAAAAGTGAAAGGCCATTTAAAAACCTACAAGAACATAAGGACATAGAAGACATCAATCCCAGACATGTTCCCAGATTGAAGATACAATTTGGTTATGTTCCAATAGAGACCCCATGTAATATTGCCTTCATATTACCTGCCATGTTCTAAGTGCCAAATTGTGTAGAGGATGATGAGGTATTTGACTCATTTGAAGGTGCTGCTGTAGAACTGGCCCCTCCAGAAGAATTGCCAAAAGATGGAGGAGTTTCGGCTGGGAAAGGTATGGCCATTTTCAAAATTGGTTGTAACTATGATAAAGTTATTTTTGAGAAACCACCTTTGGCCATGACCCAACAGTTAGGCCTTTGTACATTAAAGTATTGATAGAAGGCCATCCAGTCAATAGAGTCTTGGTAGATAATGCGTCAATCCTAAATGTTATTCCTACCAAAACCTTAAAAGCCTTAGACAAGACCATGATAGATGTAATCCCAAGTTAGGTATCTATTAGTGTCTTAGGTGGAGGAATAGTTAATACCAAAGGGATGTTGCCTTTGGAAATTACTATATGAGGCAAAACAACCTATGCGGCCTTTTTCATAATTGAAACTTCGGCCACTTATAATTTGCTCCTTGGAAGAGATTGGATCCATCCAAATATGTGCATACCTTCATCACTTTATCAAATGTTAATCTTTTGGGATGAGGATGATATCAGAATTGTAGAGGCTGACAACAAACCATTTGTGGCGAGGGTGTGCTCGGTTGAAACAATTTTGTATGAAGAAGAGTGCATTCCAATCAAGTTTACTGAACTGGACAACACTGGAAGACCAGTGGATGCCACCATGAGGAGAAGTCTAACTGAGGAAGAAATTGGAGAATTGTCCAAAGAAGCTGTTAGGCCGAAGATGGAAATTCAGGCCTCATCTGCCAAATTGTTTAATTATGATCATAGAAGAAATCAACGAAGAGGAGAAGCAGAGTCTAAGAGAACAGGCCTTCGCAGCAGCTTGTATTCGGCTAAAAGCTTATTTAGCCGAAAAAAGAATTTCTATGGAAAGTTAAGAGGAAAATAGATATTTGGCCAATTTGGCCGAAGTTGAGGATGACTTAAACAAAATTCCAGATATTGCCGGTGAAAAGTTGGATGCTATACAATTGGAAGATTTAGATGAAGCTTCCCCAAGGATGGATAATGGTTTGGCAGAAGTGCAAGATCCCCTGTTGGAAGTCAAATTGGGTACAGAAGATGATCCTTGAACAACTTATGTCAGTGGCCTGCTAGAACCGGATTTCCAGGCAGAGGTAATTGCTTTGCTAAAAGAATACAAAGATTTCTTTGCTTGGAACTATGAAAAGATGCCAGACCTAGCAAGAGAGCTGGTATAGCACAAGTTGCCAATCAAGGAAGGGTTCCGGCCACACAAGCAAGCTCTTAGAAGGATGTCCCAGGAAGTGATCCTGAAGATTAAGGAAGAGATTGAAAGGCTTTTGAAAGCTGGCTTCATACGTATGACCATATATGTTGAATGGATTTCTAATGTTGTGCCAATGGTTAAGAAGAATGGAAAACTTAGGGTATGCATTGATTTTAGAAACTTGAATTCTGCCACTCCAAAAGATGAGTATCCTATGCCTGTGGCAAATCAGTTGGTAGATGCAGCGGCCAAGCATCAGATTATATCCTTTATGGATGGCCACTCTGGGTATAACCAAATCTATATAGCACAGGAGGATATTCCAAAGACTGTATTCAGATGTCCAGGCTCTGTTGGAACATTTGAGTGGGTAGTCATGCCATTTGGCCTCAAGAATGCTGGGGCAACTTATCAAATGGCCATGAATGCTATCTTCCATGATATGATTGGCAAGTTCCCATAAGTATACATAGATGATGTTGTGATAAATACGGCCACAAGAAATAAGCACTTGAAAGACTTGAGAAGAGCCTTTGCTAGAATGAGGAGCCAAAAAATTGAAGATGAATCCTCTCAAGTGTGCCTTTGGGGTTTCAGACGGGAATTTTTTAGGATTCCTAGTACACCAAAGAGGCATTGAAGTGGATAAAAACAAGGCCAATGCCATAATGTCAGTAGTACCATCCAGCAATAAGAAATAATTAAGGCAATTCATTGGCCAAGTCAGCTTTCTTAGGAGATTTATCACAAATTGTGCTGATAAGCTCCATAAATTTTCTCATCTTTTAAAGTTAAAGATGGTAGATGAATTTGTTTGGGGGGAGCAACATCAGAAGGCCTTTGATAAGATTAAGGAGTATTTATCAAGTCCTCTACTGATCATGCCATCCAGGAAGAGATTTTCATTGAAGTTGTACCTCTCAGCCGCCCATGAATCAGTAGGAAACATGTTAGCCCAAAACAATGAAGTTAGCAAAGAGCAGGCCGTTTATTATTTGAGTAGGGTCTTAACCCAAGTGGAATGTAGGTATTTGGCCATAGAAAAAATGTACTTAACTTTATATTATTCAGCCATGAAATTGAGAGTTTACATGTTGCCGGTTGAGGTTTATATAATTTGTCAAGCTGATGTTATTAAATATATGTTATCAAGGCCACTACTTACTGGTAGATTAGGGAAATGGTCCCTGGCTTTGATGGAATTCAATCTTAAATACATTCCGCAAAAAGCCGTGAAATGAAGAGTTTTGGCCAAATTTTTAGCCACTTCATCCTTCAATTGAAGTAGAACCCCAAGTTTTTGATGAATTGGACTCGGCCTTAATTAGCTTGACTCCATGGACATTAATGTTTGATGGATCAAGTACGGTCAAGGGTTCAGGGGCTGGAATTTTAATTGTATCCCCATGAAATAAGAAGACATCTTTTTCTTTCTTTTGGGACTTTGAATGCACCAATAATCAAGCATAATATGAGGCCCTGATCATAGGCCTTGAAATATTACTGGAAATGGGTGTAAAAAGTGTGTATATCATGGGAGATTCCAACTTAGTAATTAGCCAAATTTCAGAAGACTTTAAGTGTTTAAGATGAAAGTTAAGGCCTTTCCACTCGTTGACCAATCAACTTGTTTAGCAGTTTGATGAAGTAAGCATGGAACATAGGCCAAGGAATAGAAATAAGGAAGCCAATAACTTGGCACAGATGGCTTCTGGAATAAAGGTTCCAGATGACCCAGAAGAGGTGCTAATGTCAGTCAAGAGAAGACCATTCCAACTGCAAAGATGAGAAATGATATGATAGCAGAGTCATTTGCCATTGATATTTTTAATGGAAACCTGGAAGACTGGAGAATTCCTATAATCAATTACTTGGCAAGTCCCAGCGTTCTAACCACCAGAAGGATAAGATTGATGGCAATTAATTATATTTTGCTGGATGGTGAGTTGTACAAGAAAAGTAAAGAAGATAGCCTCCTATTGCAATGTATTTCCAAAGATCAAGCCTTGAAAGTGATGGAGGAAGTACATGAAGGCATATGTGGAGCCCATCAGGCTAGAAGGAAAATGAGATGGCTAATTAGAAGGTATGGATATTATTGGCCAGGGATTTTGAAAGATTGTATAACTTATGTCAAAGGTTGCAAGCTATGCCAAGTCCATGGACCTACACAGAAATTGCCAGCAATAGAAATGCAGTTCATAATCAAGCCATGACCATTTAAAGGATGAGCCATAGACATGATTGGGATGATTAGGCCTCCTTCTTCAGATGACCACAAGTTTATAGTGGTGGCCACAGATTATTTTACAAAATGGGTAGAAGCTGAAGCATTTAAAGCTGTGAGTCAAAATGTGGCCATTAAGTTTGTAAAAGAGAAAATATTCCATCGCTTTGGAATTCCAGAATCTATTACTACTGATAATGGAGGGGCCTTTAGAGGTACTGATATGTTGGAATATGCAGAGTCCAAAGTGATTAAAATGTTATGTTCTACTCCTTACTACACTCAATCAAATGGCCAAGTGGAGGCTGCCAATAAGATAATCGTCGGCATTATTGAGAAAATGATCAAGAAGAATCCAAGAACTTGGTATGATCTACTTCCAGAAGCCTTATGGGCATACAAAAATTCTAAAAGGACTAACACTGGACTCACTCCCTACATCCTAACTTATGGCCATGAAACAGTGCTTCCTATGGAAATGTCAGTCAAGTCTGCCAGGGTTACTTACCAAAATCACTTCACTCCAACAGAATACACAGATTCCATGTTGGTAGAATTGGAGGTTTTGGATGAAACTAGGCTAAGTGCGTTAGACCATATGGTGACATATAAGAAAAAAGTGATCAGAGCCTATAATAAAAGACTTAGGCCTAAGAGTTTTGCAGAAAAAGGCTTGGTTTGGAAAGTTAATCTTCCAATTGGAAAGAAAGATGAAATTATGGCAAGTGGACACCTAGCTGGGAGGGGGTCCTTACCAAGTTTACAATGTTTTTGGCAATGGAGCATACCGTATAATGAACTTAGATGGAACTGTTCATACTTATCCTACCAATGACCGATTCTTGAAGAAATATCGGCCAAATTTCTTTGAAGTTCTAAGAGAAAAAGAAAGCTAAGGTTAACAGTGTGCTGCCTTGGCAGAAATAAACCATCTTTTAGATGGATGTAAATAGTTTGGTTAAGTTTCTATCTTATTTTCATTCTTCCAGTAGAGGTCATTTGTAAGTATTTTTGCATCTATGAAAGTGTTTGTTCTTCCAAGTGGATAAGTAAAGAAGAAATACAAAAGTAATCTCAAGTTCCTAAGGCCTTTCTGGAAGAGGCCAAAGCCCATAGGAACTTAGGGGGCATATGTTGGCACCCAAATTTTTGTGCCACTTGGCAGAAAATCAAGGAGCCACGTGGCAATGGAATTAACCATTGGAGCTGGGCCAAGATTAAGCTCTTGGAACCTATCTGGAAGAGGCCCAGGCCTAAGCCCACAAAGACTCAACATGTGGGCTTACTCCTAATTATCCACTGTCAATGCAAGGGGTTTTAGAGCATGCCAGGTGGCAATCAAGGAGAAAAATGGTTCAAATGAGTGATAAAATAGGCCAAGCGGATGTCGTGGCCTAAATTCAAGGGAAATGGGGTGATGGAGAATATTATGAACATGGATGGAAAGTGGGCCAGGTTCATGATACATGGCATTTGTATTAGAGGAAGTGGTTATGATAGTGGAGCTACGTGCTAAAGGCAATTTGTAGCAGAAAACTATAAGCAACACGTGTTAGGGAATTAGGGATAGATGAGATACATTTGGCATCAATCAGGGAATGAAGTTAGAGACAGTTACCTAAGTACAATACACCACTCGTTTAAATCGAACACTTAATACAATTTTGCAAGGCTTTCTTGTAGCACACAAACAAACACAATGCTTTACAATTTCTTACAATCGTAATCTTTATCCTTTCAATTCATGTTTTCATTTCTACAATGTCAATCCAAATTATTTATATTATCTCAATCATTATCTTGTGATCTTTATTACAAGTATTGATATTTTCAGTTCCTTTTCAACTTCAGTCATTCAATTTATTGCAATTCCTTTTCCATGCAAATTTTGATTCTTAGTCATTTAATTCTCTGCAATTTCAGTTTTATGCAAGTTCTTTCAATTTCATTCACAGTCATTTACGAAGTCCTTCCTTTCTTGCACTAATTTTATTTCTTTAAACTTTAACATTTAAGTCCTTTTAGTTAAGGAAAAAAGAACCCTTGAAATAAAAACTTTATTCTTTTATTTCACAATCGCTTGATTCTTATTCATCACTTCCAAAAGAAGAGTTACACATTCTTTTTGAGTTGTCGACTCTTTTTTAGTCAGGCACGCTCGCACTTCCAACTTGGAAAATAATAAATTTTGTGCAAACAGATAGTCCAATATAGTAGTAATAACTACTAACCATGTCCTTAAGTGAATAGGAGTCATTATGGCATCAAAATAAGCCTTAATTAAAAACTGAAGTCGACACCTTCGAGTTCTCACTTCGAGTACTCGAAAATCCTATCTCGAGTACTCAGTAGGAAATTCTTCGAGTACTCGGTAAATGTATGATAGTGCAACATAGCACACCATGGCATGCCAAAGTCACTGGAACTACGCCATCATTTGCGCCAAGGTGCAAAACTTCGAGTACTCGGTAAGTACTTGGCAACTTCAAAAACTTCAACTTCTGTTTATTTATTTGCACCATCACTTCCGATCAACTTCTCTTCACAACTCTTATGTTCTTTATCACTATTTGAACCATTCGTTGATCTTCATTTAACTTGTCAACTTAATTAATCCAAACCAAAACTCACAACTCTCAATATGGTTTTTGATTAGAATCATGCCATTACAAATAAATGTTCATACAATCTCCCCATTAGCGTTTCTGAGATAAAATCACATTTTACAAATATATCCTCACGATAAACAAAAATAAAATATATACCTATGAACACACACCGACAAACATAGACATAGACTTTTCCTTTGATCTCATAACGATCTACCAATCCTGCAACCACAATACGTAAACAAACATACCTTATGAAAAGCAAGTGTGGAAAACAACTAGCAGGAATAATCAATATTAAATGATCATAAACAAAATGAACAATATCAATATGAAGCATAATGATCAAATAATTCTCCCCATCATTTAAACAACTCTCTCCCCCTTACTAAATACTTATACCCCTTTTTGTCACTGAAATGACAAAGAAATAATTAACAATAAAAATTGTCACGAGACATGAAGGAGAAGATACAAAGTGTAAACATTGGAAAAAATAAACGGGAAGACCAGAGAATTTAACTAAAGCTTATAGTAAGTCATAGAACTCTAAAGAATATATCCAGATTCTCGGGTAACAAAAATCACTACGATGCATGAACTTAATACTAATGCATGAATGTGAAATGCTTAACTAAAAAAAATATTTTTGTTCTTAGAAACATGTGAGCAGGGCATCAGAAACAATAAGTTAATCATGAACACATCATATTCGCATATTTGACTTAGCTATTATACACACGGTAGTGAAGAAAATCAACACACATACCTTGTAGACACAAGCAGTCACAAGGCAAGCTTTACATACCATTTGTATAGATGAAAAATATGTAAGTGCAATCAAACAACTAAGATGAAAACAATACGTAGTAATTCTAATAATTTTCTCACTAACCGTGATGATACTTCGGTCCAAAACTTAAGCTAGAAGTCAAATCTTTAGCTCGGACCTTATTGCTAATTAAGGGGGATACAAATTTATTATTTTCTTTTTGTCTCAATTTTTTTTTTCTTTTGCACCCCTTCATATATCTTTTGTTTCTTCCCTTTTTACGCGAACACTCATTGCTTTGTGGCAAGAGGCCCGATAACTCGGGTTGAAATTTTGAGATAATCACTTTAGTCTTTTTACGCGAATATTCACTAATTCTTGAGGCACTGAGACCCGGTTACTCAGCAGAAGGATCAATGCTCTAAGGGGTTTTAAAGAGACATTAATATACTTCTTTATTTTTATTTTTTTAATATTACCCAAGTATTCATGGACATGCAATAGGTATTCAAAAGCATCGATCAATCTAGCCTATCTCATGAACCTACATATCACTTTGGGTTAGATGAGAAAGACTAAAAGTTTCAGGAAGTATTACAGTCATCTCCGAAGTAAAACAAGCACCCAAGGATAATGAGTTTTAAAAGTAATACTTAAACATGTCAAGTGAACAACCCATATCCTCAGGTCAGACTAACACCTCCAATTCCTATAAGCATAATAAGATAAGTAAATATGAGAATATAGTGAAATATTACAACTATTTGTACTCTTAACTAAGCTCAATATGCTAAAAACAATTATTTTATAATTTTTATAGTGTTTTTGTCATAATGTATGCATGAATAATCTTAAAAGTAATAATAAAACATGATGCATGCATAATAATAAACAAAAATAAAAATGCATGATAATGTATCAATTCTAAGAGAAAAATAATGAAATGTATTCCTAGAATGATACACATGAAGATATCTATTCTAAAGAAAACATGCTAATAGATTTCCTAAGACTTATATGCTTTTGAAAATCTAATGGTTTTTGTAAAGATATCTGTCAACTGAGAATCCGTGAATATAAACTCTAGAGACACTATACTATCTTCAATAAGATTTCGAATGAAATGATGTCGAATATTTATATGCTTTGTCCTAGAGTATTGAACATGATTTTTAGAAATATTTATAGCATAAGTATTATCACAAAAAAACAGTCATTGTGCCTTGTGGAAAATCATAATCCAGCAACATTTGACACATCCACAAAATCTTAGTACAACAACTACCAATAGCTATGTACTCAGCCTCAGTAGTGGAAAGGGAGACACAATTTTGGTTCTTGCTATGCCAAACAACTAAACAATTACCAATGTAAAAACATCCTCCACTAATACTCTTTCTATCATCTATATTATCAGCCCAATCAGTATCACAAAAAGAAACAATATCAGTATTAGATCCTGATGGGTACTAAAGTCCATAATTAACAGTTCCTTTTACATATTTAATAATACGTTTAACAACATTAAGATAAACTCTTTAGGACTAGTCAGGTAGCGTGCACAAACACCAACATTAAAAGCTATGTCAGGTCGACTAGTAGTCAAGTATAACAAACTCCCAATCATACCTCTATAAAGTGTATGATCAACATCTTTGCTTTTAGTGCCTATGCCAAGTTTGACAGATGTACTCATAGGAGTGCGAACATTCTTAGCCTTATCCAAACCAAACTTATTTACTAATTCCAAGACATATCTAGTTTGAAAAATAAAAATCCCATCAGTTAATTGCCTAATCTGTAATCCTAGAAAGAAGTTGAATTCCCCAATCATGCTCATCTCAAACTCATGGGTTATTTGTTCTCCAAAATAATGAGCAAGTTGGTATAGGTGGACCCAAACACTATATCATCAACATGGATTTGAGCAATAACTATATTACTCTCAATTTGATGTATAAACAGTGTTTTATCCATTCCCCCTTGAGTAAAACCTTTTCCCAACAGGTAATCGGTCAACCTCTCATGCCAAGCTCTAGGAGCTTGCTTTAACCCATACAGAGCTTTCTTAAGCTTATAAACATGATTTGAATAATAAGAATCTTCAAATCCTTTTTGCTATTCCACATATACTTCCTCATGAAGAATGCCATTAAAAAATGTACTCTTAACATCCATTTGATACAACTTAAATCCAAGATGGCATGAGATAACAAATAAAATTTGAATAGATTCAAGTCTAGCTACTGGAGCAAATGTGTCATCAAAGTCTATACCTTCCATCTATGTATAACCATGGGCAACAACCTAGCGTTATTTCTTATAACAGTACCATTCTCATCCTTTTTGTTCTTGTATATCCATTTGGTACCAATAACATTTATATCTTTAGGTTTAGGCACAAGATACCACACATCATTCTTAACAAAATTTTGAAGTTCTTCTTGTATTGCATTTATCCATTCATTATCTTGAAGAGCTTCCTTAACATTTTTTGGTTCTAAGAAGGATGTATAGCAAGCATAAGAGATTTCATTCGTAGCCTTTCTACGAGTCACCATCATTTTATTAACATATCCAATGACTTTATCTAAAGGATGGTTCAACTTAACTCTAGCAGATGGTTCTTTAGTAGGAGTAGACTGAATATTATGAGAAGTTTCATGTGATCCTATAGGACTAGGAGTATCTTCATGATCCACTTTCTCCTTTTCAGTATCAATAGGAGAATCATATTTTAATAGGAAAAATGGATCGCTACCTTCTTCCTCTACAAAAAACTGAGACTCATCAGCACATAAGTCATCAACAACCACATTGGTAGATTCCATCATTGTTTGGGTTCTAAGGTTGAAAACCTTATATGCCCTACTAGTCAAAGAATAACCCAAGAATATTCCCTCGTCACTCTTAGAATAGAATTTCCCTAAAGATTCTCTATCTATAAGAATGTAACATTTTGAACCAAACACCCAGAAATATTTTATATTGGGTTTCTTGTCATTCCACAATTCATAAGGGTTTTTTAAAGTGTCGGGCCTAAAATAAACTCTATTTGAAGTGTAACAAGTTGTGTTTACTGCCTTGCCCCAAAAGTTCCTTGAAACATTCCTTCCATGTAGCATGACATTTGTCATTTCCTCGATAATTTTATTATTCCTCTCAACAACCCTATTTTGTTGTGGAGTATGTGGTGCATGAAGTTTATGCTTTATTCATTTTTCATCACAAAAAGTATCAATCCCTGAATTTTCAAATCACCCATTTCCATGATCACTTCTTATTCTAGTAATGGGATAATTTTTCTCAGTCTGAATTTTTAAACAAATATTCCTAAAATTTTTAGCAGCTTCACACTTTTCGCTCAAAAATCCTATCCATATATATCTAGAGTAATCATCAACCATAACAAAAATATACTTCTTACCTCATTTTCTTAAGGTCCTAATATGTCCTATTAAGTCAATATGCAATAATTCTAAGGGTCTAGAAGTACCTATGATATTAGTCTTCTTGTGTTGACATTAGTCTGCTTTACTTTTTGACACAAACCACACATAAGACCTTTGCCATACCTAAGCTTAGGAACACCTTTAACAATTTCACATTTAGTAATCTCAGTTAAATCACAAAAGTTAACGTGCCCCATTCTTTGGTGCCAAATCTCTATTTCATCAAGCTTAACTTTATTACACGACAATTTAGGATTAGGAACAATGCAATAACAGGTGTCAGATGACCGCATACCTTCCATAACACAATTTTCAGAAGAATCAACAATTAAAAATTTATCGAGAAAGAAATTGACATTATGGTTATTATCACAAATTTGGCTAATATTAAGCAAATTCACTTTTAAGCCCTCAACATAAAGCATATCTTCCAATCTAGGTATACTAGAAACCACAATAGTTCATTTTCCTCGAACTTTAGACTTCTTTCCATCTCCAAAAGTAAGTATCCCACCATTACTTTTCTCGAACAAACCAAACAATGACTTACTCCAGTTATGTGCCTAGAACATCCACTATCCAAATACATGGCACTAGAATCACGTGCTCTAAGAGCAATGTGAACAACAAAACAGTGTAGCTCACCTTTTCTTATCCATGCCTTTTTCAATTTCGGAGCTCTATTTGCTAGCTTCGACAAATTCTTCACCTCATCACTCAATATCCTAATATGATTTTCATCATTGGGTCCTTTATGAGTGATTGGTTTCTTTGTTGATTTCAAAAAATTTCCTTTTAACTTTGAGCACATGGGTCGAATGTGTCATTTCACTCCACAATGATAATATATAGGAACAAGCCTTTGAAAATTATTGTTAAAATCCTTACGATATCTAGAGGTGAAGAAAGGTTTATTTTCAACAGGTTTTGTGAGATATGCTTGAGCATTATGATTCCAATCGGGATTACCTTGAAAAGAACTAGATACTACTTGAGATGCTCTAACAAAGGTAGTTTTGAAAATGATGTTAGAGTTACCTGTTGTTCCTTTGAATCCCAACTCCTTTGTATTTCTTGTAGATTTTCCTATACTCAACATATGATCAAGCTTAAGGGTTCCACTAGACCATTTGGACAAGTGTTGAGTTAACATCTTTCAATTCATTTTCCAAAACCTCAATCTTCGTAAATTTGTCAATCACTTCCGATCTTAGAGTGACTAATTCATTATTGAGATAATCTATACTCTTCCTTTTTTGTTCAGACTCGATTAATTTTTCAGACAATTGTGCTTTTTGGGTCTACAAGAGATTTAGGGTTCGGGATCTATTGGCTAATTCGTCTCTTAAAGAGTCTAATTCTTTATCCTTGCTTAAATTTTTAGTCAATAGTTGATTGTGATGATTCTAAGTTTAGTAAGATTATCAAGTAATTCATTGTAAGAAGCTTGAGGCATGTCATCACAATCTTCATCACCCTCAGAATCTTCATCTCCAGACATCGCCCATCTTGTAGCAACTACTTTAACCTCCTTATTTTGTGCAGAGACCACATTGCAGTTCTTAGACCTATCACCTACCTCTGATTCTGTCGAATCACTAGTTGATCCATTATCAGATTCATCAACCCAAGTGACAACTAAGCCTTTGGACTTTTTCAAAGTGTTTGCACACTCTACAACTATGTGACTATACCCATTACACTCAAAACATTGAGGTTTATTTTTCTTAAGGTCAAACTTGTAATTCTGAGATTTGGGTTTATTTTTATTTCTAAACTCACTAAATTTATCCCCAAAATTATATCCTTTGCCACTCTTATTGATATTATTAGCCTTTATAAATATGTTTAACCTTTTAGCAAACATAGCTATATCATTCAGATTCAACTCACTTTCTCCATCAGACTCAATCGGATCATCTCTAGTGGTTTTAAAAGTTATGTTCTTTTCTTTAGTGCCGCTAGACCTCTTAGGGGGACTCTTGAACATCTCCATCTCATAAGATTTTAGGTTCCTAGCCAATTCTTCAAGTTTAATTTCTTTAAGACTCATTACTTCTGAGATAACAGTAACTTTAGATCGAAAACGTTCAGGGATAAACCTAAGAACCTTTTTCACTATAGTAGTATGAGGAATGGACTCTGCTAGATTGTGATAGTCTGTCACTATGTCAGTTAGTTTATCCTCAAAGTCAACATAGACTTCATCCTCTTCCATCTTAAGCTGTTCAAATTGGGAATTTAACATTTGGAGCTTTGATTATTAACTTTTGAAGTCCCTTCATGAGTCACTTGGAGAATATCCCAAGGTTCTTTGGCATTTTTGCACGTTGCAATTCTCTCAATCTCACTCGAGGTAACAAAATTGTATAAAACATTCAAAGCTTTAGAGTTCTAATTAGCACCGTTTGTCTCAGCAGGACTCCACTCGTTAGACGATTTTAATTTATATTTATTAGTAGTCTCGCCTATCACAGTATGAGGTGAGTACCCTATCTCTATAGCAAGCCAAGATTTATCATCTAGAGATTTCAAGAACACTCTCATCCTTGGTTTTCAATAAGTATAATTAGAACCATCAAACAAAGTGGACTTAGTAACGGAACCTTCTTCATGAGGTACGTCCATCTTCTAAGTTCAAGATCTAGCCCTAGGTATTTAACCTAAATCGGGGCAACTATGCTTTGATACGAATTGAAACTACCTACAAGATGGTGAACTAAGCCTAGGGGGGCTGAATAGGATTTTTATGAATTAATTGACAAATTAAAATATTAATTGCAGAATAGTCAATTTTAATTCAATTATTTAAGGGTAAATAACAGCTTCACCCCCTGTTGATAGTGTAAATTACACCCGAACCCCCTCGGTTTTCGCTAATTACAGTTTCACCCCCTCTAGTTTAGGCATTTGTTTCACTTTCACCCCCTCAACTCATTCTCCGGCGAGGTCAAACCGGGTCAACCAAAATCTGAGATGCGAAATGACCAAATTACCCTTATATGTGTGTAAAGACTTGTTTGCCCATCTAAAATGATGTGAAATGCCTAAACTACCCTCATCACTTATATATACATATATATATGTGTGCATAAATATATGTATATACCCATATACATATATGTATATGTATGAATTGGGTATTGGGCAAATTCAATCTATATCATAGAAACATAAATTGGGTCCAAGATCAACAAATACGTCCTATAAGAAGCATGATTTAGACCAAAAATATCAAAAAATCAACACACCCATTTCATATGTATGTAGATATATATGTGCGTATATATATATATATAGATATATATAGTTATATATGTATATATATGTATGTGTATATATATATAGATTGGTGTATATCTATCGATATAGTTATATATGTATATATATGCGTGTATATATATAGATAGTTATATATATATATAGATATATATGTGCGTATATATATAGATAGATATATATAGAGATAGGGATATATATAGATATATATGTCATTTTGTGCGTATCTATATACATATATAGATTGGTGTATACATATATATGTGGGTATGGGTAGGAATTGAGGTTTGATAATTGGTAGTTCATTTTAGGGTTAGGGTTTGATTTGAGGGGTTTAGGAGATAGTAGGAGTGAGATAAAGAAGATGATGGAAGGGTAAATAGGTAATTTAACATAAAAGAATATTTGATTATTTAAAATAAATATAAAAAAGGGGTATAAGAGTAATTGCACATATCCGGTCGCCGGATATGGGATTCAAGGGGTGAAACTGTAATTAGCGAAAACCGAGGGGGTGCGGGTGTAATTTACACTATTAACAGGGGGTGAAACTGTTATTTACCCATTATTTAATTATCAAAACCACGCAATAATAAATATAAGTGCAGAAAATAAAGGACAGATGACACCGATATTTTTACGTGGAAAACCTTGGAAACGTTCCAAGTAAAAACCACGGATACCCTCCGATATCGATGCACTATGAATCAAGAAGTACAAAGACTCTATGGAGTTAGGACTTACAAAATCACTCTGATTTGTTTTTTATCACTTGACGTATGAAAGTCTTGAATTACTCGCTCTATCACGAAGCCTCGCTCCGATCTCTGTACTCTGACAGCTCCGCTTCTCAATGGATCAAATTACCACAAAACCTCTTGCTTCGATCTCCGCACTTTGACGACTCCATTTTTTAATGGATCAAAGAACTACGAAGCCTCTTGCTTCGATCTTCGCACTCTGACGACTCTGTTTCTCAATGGATCAATGCAACCATGTTGTAATAGGTGGTGTGATGATTTTTCAGCAACGGATCATCCAATTGTGAATAAAGATCTCACGTGTAGGAGCACAATGGGTTAATTTCACAAATCCACCCCCTATGCTATCCAATTTAATTAACTAACCTCCACTGTGTCCACTATATTATTAAATTTCATCACTTATCCCCCTCCCCTCACATTTTTAGTCATAATTAGGGCTGCACACAAAACCGAAAAAACCAAAGAACCGAACCGAAACCGGCGGTTTGGTTCGGTTTTAAGGTTGTTCGGTTCGGGTCCGGTTCTCAAAATTAAAGAACCGATTTTTTAGGTTCGGTTCCGGTCCTTACCCACATAGAACCGGACTGGAACTGAACCGGTTATATATATATATTTAAAAGTTATTATTAGATAAATAATGTATAATTTTAAAATTTTAAAATGATATGCATAAATGTATCACTGATTCACTAATATAAGTAACATGTGAATGACATTTTTGGGCCAAGACTCCTAGTAGCTTGGGCTTTAATTATGAAAACCCCATATATATTTCTCATTATTTGTTGACCTTTGGCCCATTTATATTTTATAATAACTTTGATTCTTAACCTAGTGATATCAATGTATCAGGTGCCTCCCATTCTCATTAATTGCACGCACCATACCCCTTCTCACTACTTCTCAAAGCAGATCCAGTTCATTGGTTTGCTTCGCCTGGTATTTCTCTCTCTCTATTTCCAACTATGAGTTCATGGGATTCTAAAGAGTTTTTTGTTTTGAAATGCAAGTGAAGACTGGTAGTCATACCAACTCAAGGATGTCTTTTTCTTTTTTTCTTTTTAACCATGAAATGCAATTTTTTGCTTTTTTAGAGGACAAGTTTAAATTCCTGGAATTGTAGTTTCAAAATGCTTACTTTCATCACACTAACTATCATTTTATTTTGGGTTTGTAATAGACTAATAGTTGAAATACTATATAATTTGGTTTATAATTATGTTTTGTTTTGAAATTTTTTATGTTTTTTAAAAGTAATAATAGGAACCAGAACCGAACCGAAAAAGATGGTTTGGTTTGGTTCGATTCCTTGTATTAATGGTTCGGTTCTAGTTCTCATTTTTAAGGAACCGAAAATAATGGTTCGGTTCCGGTTTCGATCAGAACCGGGACCGAACCGGACCGTGTGCAGCCCTAGTCATAATACCTAAACTACCCTCAATAGTATAGGGGGGTTTAGTGAAATTAAGCCTTTTAAAAAATTATTTTTCGACAATCAATTATATTTTTCGTAAAAACTATAAATTTCAAATATATATATATTTCGGAAATTTTTTTTTTCGAAAACAATATATATTTTGGAAAATATATAATTCGTCAAAAATAAATATTTTCCGAATTGTTTTAAAAAAATATGAATTTTTTGGGAAAAATATATATTATGTTCCAAAATATGATTTTTTCCAAAAAATATTTTTTTTGAGAAAAATATATATTATTTTCCAAAATATGAATTTTTTGCAAAAAATATTTGTTTTGCAAAAAAGATATAATATTCTTTCCGAAATATATATTTTTTATATTTTGGAAAATAATGAATATTTTTCTCAAAAAAAAAATTCAGAAAAAAACATATTTTTTTAAAACAATTCGGACAATATATATTTTTGACGAATTATATATATATTCCGAAATATATTTCATTTTCCAATATATATATGTTTCCCGAAATATATATATTTTCCGAAATATATATATATATTTTCCAAAATATATATTGTGTTCGAAAAATATTTTTTTCCGAAATTTATATATATATTTTAAATTTATAGTTTTTATGAAAAATATAATTGATTTTCGAAGAAATTTTTTTTAAAGGCTTGATTTCACTAAACCCCCTATACTATTGAGGGTAGTTTAGGTATTATGACTCAAAATGTGAGGAGATGGGGCATAGTAATGAAATTGAATAGTATAGGGGTTACAGTGAACACAGTGGGGGATAGTTGATTAAATTGAATAGTATAGGGGGATTTTGTAAAATTAACCCGAGCACAATTGAATAATCACAAACAACTAGAGAAATCATTGATATAGAATGATCAAACGATCTTTTTTTTTTCTCTCTCTACAGACGGATCTGATCTATTAAAGTATCGCAGATATCTCACAAAAGCCGCCACATTCTCTTTGGTTTAACTCATATAAATAGAGAAGAGTCTTCAATTAATGCTAAGAATCATTTCCCTTTCAGGATTCGTATTTCCACCATTAAGTCTTCCAAATATAGACTAATATACCAATGATAATCCAATATACCAATAATAACTCCTAACCATGTCCTTAAGTGAATAGGAGTCATTATGACATCAAAATAAGCCTTAATTAAAAACTGAAGTCGGCACCTTCGAGTTCTCACTTCGACTATTCGAAAATCCAATCTCGAGTACTCGATAGGAAATTCTTCGAGTACTCGGTAAATGTTTGATAGCGCACCATGGCATGCCAAAATCACTGGAACTACGCCATCATCCGCGCCAAGGCATAAAACTTCGAGTACTCGGTAATAAGAAGTTCAAGTACTCAATCGCTCTAAATCTCGAGTACCCAATAAGTATTTGGCAGCTTCAGAAACTTCTACTTCTGTTTATTTCTTTGCAACATCGCTTCCGATCAACTTCTCTTCATAACTCTTATGTTCTTCATCACTATATGAAGCATTTGTTGATCTTCATTTAATTTGTCAACTTGATTAACCCAAACTAAAACTCATAATTCTCAATATGATTTTTTATCAGAATCATGTTATTATAAATAAATATTCCTACTAGTATCCAAAATGTATTGGACTATATTATCATGAAGGAAAAACTTCTCCCTCTCAATATACCTCTCTATATAGGAGACAGGTAATGTCCTTGAACTGAAGCTCGAATTTAATTAATTGGACCCATAAAAATCAACTTTGGGCCAAGCTAAATCACAAAAACTTTAGCCTAGGAGGTAGGGATAACATTCTCAGGGCTGAAAAGTTAATTTGGTTCTGTTGGATCGACATACATATTTTCTTGTGATAAAATCATTTATGTTTCACTTGTGACCAATACAACCAATCATTCATTTATCTATAAGGGGCGGGGTGAGAAAATTTTGTTGGGTGACCATATGCAATTTTGTATAAACTTATCTATCAAAAAAAAACATTTTTCTTTGGGTTAGTAAATGAGTTTTTTGAAAATTTTGAGAGGTCATATGCAATTTTTTATGAACTTATCTATAATATATATTTTTTCTTTAGTAGTTTAATAATATTGCGTTATTGTAGTAGTTTTTCTTTTTTTCTTTTTTACTTCTAAACTATTCTAAATATTAACAGAAATTAAAACTAAAATTATGCACGAAATTAAGGTAAACTAAAACTTACCAGAGGTCCAACGACACAACTTTTGCTCCACCAAATCCCTTTATGTTTTTCAGAATACCTATCAATCACACAAAAATTTCAACTTTCAGTACAATACAATAACGCAATATTATGAAACTACTAAAGCAATGATTAATGCCAAGTCCCTAGAAACGGCGCCAAAAATTTGATACACGTCTGGAGGGGGTAAAAATAGTGGTTAAAAACAGCCTCTTACAATGGTCTAGGTTTTTACCTATTCGCAAGCGCACGAGTCAATTGTAGTATGAAAACGGCTTGTAATAGGGAATGTCAAACTCACAAGGACTTTGTTATTCACTTCAGCAATTTAAAAATATTGCTTTATGGTTTGAAAAAGTGTTTGATTTGATTTTTGAGAATTAAAACTAGATTAACTAAAACAGAATTTAAAAGATAGTTATGATTCAAGAGAGAGAAAACTAGGGTTTTCAACGTCCACCACTAATCACATAATATAACTTTCAATTTGTACAATTGTAAGAAGGGCGATCTATTCCCATGAATCAGAATGTACCACAAATAGTCGAATACATTTCCAAAAAGGATACTATCAACCGGGTTCGCTACAAACTATCTCTGGACAGAGTGTATCTAATGCATGCTATTTATGTTACTTTAATCTACTCCTAAAACATGAAACAAAACTAAAGCATGTCTATGATACCTCGCCGAGGCATGGCCTGTGTAAACCTAGAGTTTTAAGTGTGAAGCACCATTATTGTAGAAAATCACAATTTGTTTAGAATAATCATGATTGTGTAAGCAAGCATACTCATTCAATCTAAGACAAGAATTTCTGAATAAATATACAAACTTGTGTTAATAATAAAACCGTTCACTCATCTACAATAATCATCATGGTATAGTCTCAGCCTCCCCTTCATTACAATTGAAAACAAATATTAAAAGCTACATTACTTGGCTAGGGTTTTGCTAGAAAACCCTAGATACCGGTTTAGTCGCTCATGGTTGGAAGAGACTGCACTATTGATGTAGAATCAACCACCATGGTTGTCTGCTCTGGATCTCTCGGTCTTCTACTTTTCAAATAATATATAACTCCAAAGTCTGCTCTAGAATTTCAACATATGACAAAGCTCCCTTCAACTGATGTGAAGCTTGGTATTTATAGAAAAAGGAGGAGGCAAACCCTAAGTTCTCCCTTTTTGGTAATTTCACCATCAATCAATCCAAATCCTATTCTCTGATGAATAATAAGTGTTTTGCACGTACTTCGAGGTGTGAGAGTCGTAGATGCATCATGGAATTAAAACAGGAGTAGAATAACTTTTCCTGCCATAGTTACGCCTTTGGCTTAGGGCCTAAGCGTATGCTTGAGCGTAGATTTGAGTTTTTTGGCCAATTTTTGCTTTTGTAGGCATAAGCTTGAGCGTAGATTCTTCATGAAAACCATTTTTCTCCGTAACTGTGCCAAAATGATCGTCTTGATTCCACGATACTTTTTACTTTAGGTGACGACTTTGGAAAATATCGTTTTTGCCCTCCGAGAGGCATTTTTGTCTTGAAAACACCTCTTTAACTCTCCTCTTGGATAGAAACGAACGTGTACTTGGTTAATTCACCAAAGTTAGCTATATTTCTTCATTAATCTCCTGAAACATGCTTAAACACACAAACGACATAAAAATACCAAATAATGGAATGAAATGACGTAACTATAATAAGTTAAGGGGTCAAAATGTCTAACATGTGACACCTATCAAGTGTTAAAGGTATTTTTGAAAATTGTTGGTGGCCATGGTCCCCACTGGCTAATGCATCCCTTCGCCCTCATTGTAAGAGCAAAAATAAGACTGGAACAAGCTTTCGTTCTCCACTCAACTCGAAAATAAACTCCCACAAAACAAAATTTTAAGAACATTTGTAGAATTGTTCATGGTTGGCATGTTTTCGACAATAACCATGTTGAGTGATTTGTGAGGTCGGGTAGGTTTAAGAAAATTAAAGTGATCAAGCAAAGACATCAACACTAGCCATGGTCCCCACCAACTAATGCATGCCTTCGCCTTGATTGTAAGAGCAAAAATAAGACTGGAACAAGCTTTCGTTCTCCACTCAACTCGAAAATAAACTCCCACGGAACAAATTTTTAAGAACATTTGTAGAATTGTTCATGGTTGACATGTTTTCGACAATAACCATGTTGAGTGACTTGTGAGGTCGGGTAGGTTTAAGAAAATTAAAGTGGTCAAGCAAAGGCATCAACATTGGCCATGGTCCCCACCGGCTAATGCATGCCTTCGCCCTAATTGTAAGAGCAAAAATAAGACTGGAACAAGCTTTCGTTCTCCACTCAACTCGAAAATAAACTCCCACGGAATAAAATTTTATGAACATTTGTAGAATTATTCATGGTTGGCATGTTTTTGACAATAACCATGTCGAGTGACTTGTGAGGTTGGGTAGGTTTAAGAAAATTAAAGTTGTCAAGCAAATGCATCAACAAGTTTCGTCAAATTCAAATCAAGCTTAAAGTAATGAAGATGAAGCAAGTTTGAGCAAAAAATGCATTTCGGGAGGCATAAACGATATTTTTTGGAGCCGAAACTTTGAGAAACATATCAACGGAGTCGAAGGGGTTCAAATGGAAGAAAAGTTGGGAAAGTAGTTTTCATGAATTTTGCTACGCTTGAACTACTCTTATAGTAACTAAAAGTGGCTAGAAAGTTAAAAATCTACGCTTATGGTTTTTGGGCTATGCATGACCTACGCTTAAGCGTAAGGCCACGTGTAATACACCGACATGCAAATTTAAGCTTGGGATACTTCCACTTATTGGTTGGCTAGAGTTACTCCAAATTACAAGATGATTAAATAGGAGAGGAATTATAGTCCAAACATGATACAAGTTTACTCAATATAGGATTTCTCTCTCTATAAATAAGAGGAGTCTTTACAGATTTTTGGTGTGGCTTTTTGTGAGATCTCTGCAATATTTTTCTAGATAAGATTCGTCGGCAGAAAGAGAGAAAAAAGAGATTGCTTGATTATTCTATACCAAGGATTTCTCTCATGTTTTGTGATTATTCAATTATACTTCTATATCGAAGATCTTTTATGCCACTACAAGAAAAATTACTTTTTAAAACGGGCCAAAATCATTATAAATAACCTTTTAGAATGCTTATTGGTATGTTCTCTAATCAGTCGTTATAAATATAACCCTAGTTTTTATAACTGACGGTAAATTTTAAAGATGTACTATTTCTGTTATTAAAAGTTCGTTTTTAAGACGGTAAATGCATGTCTTAAAATGTATCACTTTTTAGAACGGACAAATACCGTTTTGAAATAATAATGATCTCCCTTTTTAGAATGGTTTCCGTGCCATTATCTTTTATAACGATTTTCATCTGATCATTATTATTTTTTTTTAAAATACCATTCATCTATCAACCATATACCTGTACCAATCAATATACACTATAATAGATCAAGAATCTTCAAAACTAACACTTTCAAATCAAGTAAATATTTATTCATTGCATTAAATATTTGATACATTAACATTTGAATGAGAATCCATTCTTACTTACAAATAAAGTCAAAGAGTGGACTTCATCAAGTTTGTCTCAATTACTCACAAACATCCAACAATATATCTCATTTGCTATACTCCAAATCACAATACTACGAAATATTTTAACCCATAACAGGAGACAGCAGCATAATCCCGCATAAGGTCATGCGTATATCTTGCAAAACGTTTCGTTAACGGATGTGCGATTTCAACAACCTGTAGATTAGTATATAAAAAGAAGGGTAAATACCACTGACACCCCCTCAAAGATACCCTAATCCCACATAGACCCCTCGATATTCACTATTCCCAATCAGACCCCTTCAAAATTGAATTTTGTCCCACAAAGACCCCCTCCGTCTCCACGCCGTTAAATTCTGTCGTTAACCACCCTATGAATTGTCTATTTTGCCCTCAAAATGATATAAAATGACCTACATATCCTTCTTCTTCTTCCATTTGGGTATCTCAAAACCCTAACCCTAATTTATATATATAGAGAGATTGGAAGTGGGAAATTGGGAGAGAGAATGAAGATTGGAATTATATATATTGCATACCCACATATATATATATATATATATATATATATTCTGCTATATATACCCGTATATATATATATACCCGTATATATATATATATATATAGCTGTTATATATATACCCATATATATATATATATATATATCCGTATATACCCGTATATACATATATATATCCGTATATATATGTGTGTATATATATATATATGTATAGATCTATATATATATGTGTGTGTATATATATATATATGTGTGTGCGCTGTGTGCGGAGAAAGGGAGGGAGGGGTGTGTGTGTGTGTGTGTGTGAGAGAGAGAGAGAGAGAGAAAGAGAGAGAGAGAGAAAGAATTAAATAAAATTTAAATATTTTTTTAATTTTATATTTATTTTCGAATTTAGTTTTTTTTTTTTGAAATTTAATATATATATATTTTGAATTTTATATTTATTTTCAAATTTTATAATTTTTTATGTTTTTTTCGAATTTTATAATTATTTTCGAAATTTAATATATATTATTTGAATTTTATATGGTTTTTTTTTAATTTTATATATTTGTCTTGAATTTAATATGTTTTTTTAAAAAAATTCAAAATTTATATATATATTTTATTTTATATTTATTTTCGATTTTATAATTTTTTTCGAAATTTAATATATAGTTTAAATTTTTATGTTTTTTGCGATTTTTATATTTATTTTCAAAATTTAATATGTTTTTTTGAAAAAAAAAATAATTTCGAAATTTATATATATTTTTAATATTATATTTATTTTCGAATTTATAATATTTTTCAAATTTTAAAATATATTTTGAAAATTTAATACAATTTGTTTTGAATTTTAAATATTTCTTTCAAATTTTATATATTATTTTTGAACTTTATAATTTAGGTATGTTTTTTGAAATTTAAATATTTTTTTGAATCTATATATTTTTCCCCTTTTTATATATTTTTTTCTAAATTTTTATATATTTTCAGATTTTAATATAATTTTCAAAATTTTATATATATTTTTTAGTTTTATATTTTTTTTGCATTTTCAGATTTTATATAAATTTTTTGAATTTTAAATATTTCTTTCAAATTTTATATATTATTTTTGAATTTTATAATTTATATATTTTTTCAAATTTGATATATATTTTTTCTAATATATATATATTTTCGTAATATATATATATATATATTTTCGTAATATATATATATATATTTTCGTAATATATATATATTTTGGGCATATGGGTAATTTCATATTTTATATATTATCCTAATATAATAAGTGAAATTTTAGGGGGTGCTACTGCAATTTACCCTTTTTTTAAATATATATCGAAGGGCAAATTAGTAATTTCATAATAAAAACGTCAATAACCCTAACGACTGTCTGTCAGAGGGGATCCATGTGGGAATACTCAATATCGAGGGGGTCCGTGTGGAATTATGATCTCTTTGAGGGGATGTCGATGGGAATAACCCTAAAAAGAATTAAGCAAAATAATAATAATAATAATAATAGTCTCCAAAGTTGGTACAGTAATTGTTTGGTGGTTACCTTAACATCATGTAAAAATTATATTTTATTCTTTTGGAGTTTGTTCTGAACATGCGCAAAGAAATATAAGACACAATATTAAAACAAAATAGACTTAGGTCTTGTTTGGATTGACTTTTCAAACGTTGTTTTTGACTTCCTAGAGATAAAAGCTGTTTTGAACGGTGTTTGATAAAATTTTTAGAAGGGCGTCTAAGCCTTGGAAGAACATTTTAAAGAAGCTGGGGGTACCAGTTTCTCAAAACAGCTTCTGCTTCTCCTTTTCTTCTGCGGGAAGCCAGAAGCAAAAACTATGTCAAATAAGGCCTTAGTTTGAATATCTGCCCCAGTATAAAATTCATATCAAAACATCATATAACACATTCCAATCTGAAGAAGAAATCATTACACATCAATGGCCCTTAAAAATAAGTTGTTCTCAAGGTTTGTTACATACAAGGATTCAGTATGTTACATACAATACATTCCTTATGAATAAACACATTCCAATTTTACAAAAAAAAAGTAAAGGAAACAACAGACCTTGTTAATGTCTTTTAGGTTCAGAAAAAAATAATAAAAATAAAAATAAATTATTTTAGCATCTCAATGTATTGTTGGGAGTGAAGCTCAATTTAGACCCTAACTCCCAAATATAGGCCAAGGTAAATTCAGCTCATCCCAAATCCTGCACTTATGTCACATATATCTATTGAATGCTCAACCATTTCTTCCTAACTATTATATTTCAATTTTATCACCCTTTTTGTTCTCTCTCTTTATTATTTTAGTTCAATTCAAGGAAGGTGTTATTGGTCACAATGTCATACCTTTCTCTTGAAAATATCTAAGCCCACAATCCCTTTAATCCTACCAACAATCCTTCAAATTTTCAGTTCAATACAACTGTTACTTTATATTGTTTACACGCATATACAAACACACACACATATATATACCAAGGATATTGATATAGCTGCACTTTTATTCCATTCCCACTACAAACTAGACAAGTAATTCTTTATCAAAAGATTAATGGCAGAAAAGGAGCTGGAACCAGGGCACAACTCAGCATCACCATATAATTATGGGCGAGCAGAATTTCTGAATTAAAACCTAAATATTCCGATTCAATAACGGAATCGGCTATAAAAAAAAGTCCCAATTATTTGATTAGGGCTAAATTTCTTGCACAAAATGAACAAAAAAAATGCTATTCATCTAGACATATAAGAAACCCTAAAATTTAGTGATGCTTACCTCTGTTCTGCCGCTACACATGTTCCTGATGTTTCCGTCGATCCTCTCCTCCATTGGAAACGAGAAATAAACCTCACCCACGATAAAGAGAAGCTAGGTTTTATCAAAATGAAGAAACCTCACCAAAAAAAACAAAACAGCCCAGTGGAGTGCATTGTAACAGTCTAGTTATTAAAACAGGCTAATTTAGCCCATTCTAAAAGTTCAGTTTTTAAAACGATACATGAAAGTGTGTTTTAAAAAGCACTTCTTAGAACGAAAATCAGTGGTCCGTTTTAAAAAAATAGTTGTAAAAGACTCATTTTCTTGTAGTGTTCATAACTGTCAGAGTACGGATATTGGAGCAAGAGATTCGTGGAGCACGAGTGAATCTATATTTTCAGACACTGAATGAAGAAAGACAGATCATAAGTGATTTGTAAGTCTAAAACTTCTTCGAGTCTGTGTACATCTTGATTCATAGGGCAGAGATACGCGAGCGTATCCGTGATTTTTACTTGATGCATTTTTTAAGGTTTTCCAAGTAAAAATCTGTGTTGTCTCATGATTTATTTTCTGCACTTATATTCATGATTGTTTCATTAATCTGATTAGATAATTAAGGTCTCGTGACTGATTAAAATTAAATTTCCGCTAAATAATTTTAATTGATCATAAAATCGATAAAAAACTTATTCACCCCCCTCTAGGTTTTCCTTAGTCGTCTAGGTAATTTCAATTTGGTATCAGAGCATGGTTGTCCCGTTTTAGGTTAACTACCTAGGGTTAGATTCTGAACTTAGGCGATGGATTTACCTCGTGAAGGAGGGTCTGTATCTAGGTCCCCTTTATTTGATGGCTCAAATTACACCTATTGGAAAGCTAGAATGAGAACGTTCTTGAAATTACTAGTTGAGAGAGCTTGGCTTGCTGTAGAGGTAAAATATTCACCTTCCACTGTGATGGATGAGACTACGAATAAACCAAAACCAAAATCATCGAATGAATGGACTCCTGCTGAGACAAACATTGTTAGTTGGAATTCCAAATATTTAAATGTTTTATGTAATGTTGTGACCGCGAGTGAGTTTAATAGAATTGCCACATGCGAAATTACCAAAGAAGCTTGGGATATTCTCCAAGTAACTAATGAAGGGCTTCAAAAGTTAAACAATCGAAAGTCCAGATGTTAAATTCATATTTGAACATCTTAAGATGGAAGATGAGGAAGTCTACGCTGACTTTGAGGTTAGATTAACTGATATATAATCTAGGTGAGCCCATTCCCAAGACTACCATAGTGAAAAAAATTCTTAGGTCTCTACCTGAACGTTTTCGGTCTAAGGTTACTGTCATTTCGGAGGTCATGAGTGTTAAAGAAATTAAGCTTGAAGAATTGGAAGGGAACCTAAAATCTTATGAGATGGAGATGTTCAAAAATCCCCCTAAGAAGTCTAGTGGCACAAAAGAAAAGAGTATAACTTTCAAAACCACTAGGGAGAATCATGTTGAGTCTGATGAAGAATGTGAGTTGAATCTGAATGATATTGTCATGTTTGCTAAGAGGTTGAATAAATTCGTGAAGGCTAATAAGAATGGCAAATGACATTAATTTGGAGATAAATTAGGTGAGTCTAGAAATAGAACTAAAACCCAATCTCGGAATGACAAGTCTGTCCTTAAAAAAGAGAAACCTCAATATTTTGAGTGTCAATGATAAGATAACATAGCTGCAGAATGTGCAACCACTGTGAAAAATGCCAAAGGCTTAACCATCACTTAGGATGATGAATCTGATCATGGATTAGCTAGTGATACGACATACTCGGAGGTAGGTGATGAATCTGAGAACTTCACCGTGTTTGCTGCTCAAAGTAAGGAGATTAGAGAAGTTGATACAAGATGGGTGATGTCTGGAGATGAATGTTCTGAGAGTAATGAAGATTGTGATGACACGCTTCAAGCGTCTTATGGTAAATTACTTAATAAGACCACATAAATTCACAAAAATCACACTAAACTATTGACTAAAAGTCTTAACATGGATAAAGAATTACATTCTTTAAGAAATAAATTAGCCAATAGTTCTCAAACCCTAAATCTTATACAGACCCAAAATGCCAAATTGTCTGAAGAGTTGACTAAGTCTGAACAAGAAATGACTCAAGATTTGAAGAGGGTAAATGGTCTCAATAAGGAGTTAACCATTCTAAAACCTAATTTAGTTGAGAAATCTACTAAGATTGAAAATTTGGAAAAGGAACTGAAAGATGCTAAGTTAACTCTTCGTAAACGGTCTAATGGAACACTTAAGCTCGATAAGATGTTGAGTATGGGAAAATTCATAGGAAATTTAAAAGGGACTAGGTTTTGATGGAGTAGCACATTGTAATACCCCGTATTATTTTCTCTTTTTCCTGAAATTATTTCTAATTTACTTTCGGTTGTGACGTCACTTGTTCATGATGTCCTGGTCACTCTTGGTGTTCGATACGTGTAAATTTTCACGTTTATATTAATATTCGACTGGACGATTTTATGATTTATCCTTGACGAATTCGTAGACATTCTTATTATCGATTACGCGGTTTCGTTTCGACGTTTAGCATTTAGTGTTTCGACTGAGCGGCGACACGTTCTTTTTATTCAACGTTTAAGGATTCCGATGTTTGGGTTTTATACCCCGAACTATTTATATCAGTTTATATTGTCTATTTGGCGTCCCGTGGATTTACGAGTTCACGCGATATTATTTGGAAGTTCTCGATATATTTTCGGGATTTATTGTACATATATATATTATTAAGTGAAATTATATATATGTGTGGGTATTTATTGTGTATATATATATATATATTTAATTTTATTTAAATATATATTTAGAATTTATATATATTTGTTTATATTAGTTTATTAGAGAGAATGATGACGCGTAGTGTTTCTTCTCCATCTTCTCCTTCTCGCGCGATGCCAAGCTTCAGCCTCTCTTCCATGACTCCAGCTTTGCATGTTTTCTTATCCTTCTCCAGGCCGCGTCTGGTCTTTTTCTACATCAGTTTCATCACTCTGGAATGAGAGTGGTGAGAGAGAGAGATGCTGAAGAGAGAGAGAGAGGATCAGAGACCTGGTGGTTCGGGCAGAGGAAAGGGGCGGCGCCGGTGAGGTCGCAGGTTTGGGAGGTTGCCGAAGGTGCAGGTGGTGGCCCACGGCGGTGGGCAGCCATGATTAGCCACGAGCATCACCGTTTCTGGCCAGAGCTTTGCACCATTGGTTTGGTGGCTTCCCGAGCTCCTATGGCCATTATATTTAGACGATAGCTTTGTCTCGATATCATGCACGACATACTAAAATTTCAGAATTTTTCATTAAGCGGTTTGATGGGAAATTTGATTTTTAGGTACGAATTTCGTTTTAGTATTTCTCAAATTTGTTCAATTTCATTAGGCTAATTCTAATGGGATTTGGCTATGTTGTATAGGTCATCGAAGCGGTCGTTTTGGTCTGAGCGAAAATTAATTCGGACAACTTTCGTCGACGGACCCCATTTTCGGGCGTTCACGGGGGGGGGGGGGGGGGGGGGGGGCACTTCGGTCGTGAACATTTTGGGACATAATATAGCATGCGTCTTGGGCAAAGTGATGGTATATCTAGGTCGGTCGTGGTCGTGGTGGTTAGTCCGTAGGTACATGTCATGAGGTAAGGGTATCACTATCTGTTTCAGATGACTTTTGTAACAACCCGCTCCAACACTTGGTATAATATTATCCGCTTTGGGCCCAGCCCGCACGGTTTTGCTCTTGGGCTCCTCCCAAAAGGCCTCATACCAATTGGAGACAACACTGCACATATAAGTACATCCCCAGACCTCTACCCGGGCGATGTGGGACATCACAATCACCCCCTCTTGGGACCCAGCGTCCTCGCTGGTGTTACCCACGGGCTTGTGCATGCACCCACACTTAATTCCGGCCGGGTTCTGGCTCTGATACCAATTGTAACAACCCGCTCCAACACTTGGTATAATATTGTCCGCTTTGGGCCCAGCCCGCACGGTTTTGCTCTTGGGCTCCTCCCAAAAGGCCTCATACCAATTGGAGACAACACTGCACATATAAGTACATCCCCAGACCTCTACCCGGGCGATGTGGGACATCACAATCACCCCCTCTTGGGACCCAGCGTCCTCGCTGGTGTTACCCACGGGCTTGTGCATGCACCCACACTTAATTCCGGCCGGGCTCTGGCTCTGATACCAATTGTAACAACCCGCTCCAACACTTGGTATAATATTGTCCGCTTTGGGCCCAGGCCGCACGGTTTTGCTCTTGGGCTCCTCCCAAAAGGCCTCATACCAATTGGAGACAACACTGCACATATAAGTACATCCCCATACCTCTACCCGGGCGATGTGGGACATCACAATCACCCCCTCTTGGGACCCAGCGTCCTCGCTGGTGTTACCCACGGGCATTGTAACAACCCGCTCCAACACTTGGTATAATATTGTCCGCTTTGGGCCCAGCCTGCACGGTTTTGCTCTTGGGCTCCTCCCAAAAGGCCTCATACCAATTGGAGACAACACTGAACATATAAGTACATCCCCAGACCTCTACCCGGGTGATGTGGGACATCACAACTTTAGACTTGTATGTGTATTATTTGCATGTTATAGTTTTATTAGGATATACGTTGTTTATATTGTATCGGTAATTGTATAATTATTGGAATGATTATGTGTGGGATAGACGAACTTTCATTTTTTGGAGATTATTGAAAGTAAGGACTTGAGTATATATATACATGAGAAATACATATATATCAGTATATGAGATAGTGTAGTAGTCTTAGAGGCGTAAAAGGCTAGCTCCTAGGATGTGTATAAATTCATGGACACTAGGTCTGTCTAGGTATATTATGTAATAGGCGCGTATGGTTAATTATCTTATGCCCATTGACAATGAGATTTTTGTTACTTTTAAAACTTGAATTAGAAATGAAATTGAGTAGGTATTAATGTGAATTATTTAACGGGATTTTCATGAACTTAGACGTTACTCTAGTTCCCTTTATTCTTCTCATAAATTTTAAAGAATTGAGAAATCTAGAACATGAATTGTGCATAAGATAGTATCCTCGTGAATTATTGCTTTATTATGATTTTAAAAGCATGTTAAAGGATTGTTGGCATTCTTGATAATGTAGTTAATAAATATGATGCAATACATATTTATGTTAATGCATGGTTCATTGGAGACATAGTTGCATATTGAGTACACATTGTTGTGTTGAGTACATTGTTGTCGGTTTATGTCGGGTCGTGTAATCATGTGTGAGTAGACTTGTGTCGGATCGTCGCAACAACTGGCCAGGAGGTGTTCCCAATCTACAAAACTAGTATGTCCGAGAATGGTGGTATAGGGTTAGTTGCGTCCCATCGAGTGGAATGCGTTACTCTCAAAGTCGCGGTTTATCCGTGCATTCGATCTTCAGATCTCTTAAGTTGCAGTTTGTCCGTCCATTCGATCTTCAGATTTCTTAAGTCGCGGTTCTTCCGAGCATTGAGTTTCATTTGGTAGAGAGTGTATGTCCTCTTTAAAGTGAACAACTAGGTGACACTTATATTCGTTGACTCTTAGAGTATGGTGTGTGCATTGCATTCATATTTCCATGATGTGATTCCATTTTACATATAGATCATGATATTATTGCATATGATGTTGGAGCATGTTGATTATGAATGTTGATAAATAAATTTATATTTTAATATAATGCTCAATAGAAAGTGGATACGTGAAAACATGATTTAAATGCAGTAATTTTTAAAGTATAATGAAATGTAAATTCTTATACTTGTGGTTATGTACTTTTATGCCCTTTGAGGGTTAAGTATGTTGGGTTAGTGACCTTTTTGGATAGTTGAGGTTAGTGATAAATTTTAGCATCAATTGTGAGTTGAAGGCCTTAGATAAAGCGGGTGATGAAATTTTGAACTTAGTTGATTGTGTAGTATCGGTTATTAGATGTCTTTCACCTTTTGAGAAATAGATTATTAATCGTACTTTTGAGATTTTGGTTAAGTTAGACTAGGTGACAATTGAACTTAGTTGGTTTCGTGGCAACGGCCCCTTAGGATCCTCAGCATCCTTAGTGATTGTGTTCTTCCTTGGAAGCTAAAGGCAAAGATATCGATCATACACTTTATAAGAGTATGATTGGGAGTTTGTTGTACTTGACTGCCAGTCGACATGACATAGCTTTTAGTATTGGTGTGTGTGTGATATGACGTCAGGTGTGTAAAAATATGTGGTAAAAAATGACACCTTAAAGACGCTAGGTTTTACCTTACACAACCGCACGTATCAATTGTAAAATAACAATGGCTTGAGTAAAGGATATCGATCCCACAGAGACTAAGATTGTTCACTCTAGCAGTTCAAAAATACTGAATTATATCTTCTGAAAAAGGTTAGTTTGGGTGATTAAAGATCAAATTATCTATTTTAAGTAAAATTGTCTAGAAAGTAAAGTAAATTGGTTGTGATTCAGATGAGAGAGAAAACTAGGGTTTTCATTGCTCCACCACTAACCCCATAATATAGTACTGATAGTCATTAATTTATCCTAGAGGGGGGTGAATAGGGTTTAAAAAATAATCGAACTCTTTTTAATTCTTACTAGCAATTTCTACAAAAACTTTATCTTGACTTACAAGGTAAATATACAATGAATATCCCAATTCAATTTCAACAATCAATTTACCACAATATAAATTTAGCATGCAAGAACACAAAGTAAGGAGATAGAGATATTCACACCGTGATTTTTACGAGGTTCGGTAACTCCTACTCCTCGGCTCAAAGAATCCCCTTCCTTGAGACTTTCCCAATCCTCACACTATGGCTCTTTTTTCAATAGGTGGAATAACAAACATTTACAAAAGAGCTAACTAGCTCTTCACACCATCAAGAGAACAATCCTCCCTTGATACAATGGGCTTCACTCACCCAAGATCACAAATTTGTATATGCAATCAATATATCACTCAAGAAACAAAAACCCTCAAAACCCTAAGGTTTTTATGGAATATAGATCAATATAAGCTCAAGTGTTTTTGATGATATTTCAAGAACTCAAGATATATATATATATTCTCAAAAGATATTTTTCAATAAGAGAATAAGCACAAAGCTCGAGTTTTAAATTTTCAAAAATGATTTGAGTGAAAAACGAGATTTATATCTTTCTTGCTATCAAAAGATTTTCCAGAAAGTGCTTGAGAGAAAATAAGAGATGAATGATTTTCAGAAAAATTTCTCACACAAGAACTCTTTTTGGTTTTCAATCCATATCTCTTTCTTTATATAGTGCATCACTACGGTTAGGAGAGTGTATCTCACCCTAGACATATTGGAGAGTAGGATCTGAAAAGTAGCAAGCAATACCATTTGTTTTTGGGCAAAAATATTTTTTAGAAATACTTTTCCTGAAAATCCTGAAGCACCCAGTCAACTGCCTACCGGCACCCAGTCGACTGCCTCCATGCTTAGATTTAAAATATTTTCCCCAACGGCTATGGTCAGTCGACTGCCTCAAGAAGGTCAGTCGACTGCCTTGGACAAGCCAGTCGACTGCCTCAGGCAATCAGAAAAATGTTTAACTCACTGGTTCATCCATTCAGCTGGCCTCTAGGCCAGTCGACTGGGTCACTATCCAGTTGGCTGCCATTTCATGGCCAGTCGACTGGGTGACTCCAAGAAATATTTTCAAGGTCCGTTTTTGATCCGTTTTGAGTTCACTTGTTTAATTACTTGAGCTTATACGACCAATCAATGCATAAGATACCTTGTTACAATATTCTCACCCCGACCTATCTACCCTAGGTCTTGAGTCCAGCTTTTGTTCTTTCTTTGACCTTTTTGTCCTTTTCCGATTTTGCGCTTGAATTTCCTTATCGCTTGTCACTTTTTTTGGTATTAATGATCTTTCCGAATCATTCTCCTATACTTGCTGAAACACTTAGCTCAAAGTCATATTAGTATCAAACACGGTTTTGAATGTTTTATTAATATCAAAATAAGAGTTATTGTCTGAAATAGAATTTCAAGGCCAACAATCTCCCCCTTTTTGATGTTGACAAAACATTTCGTGTTTGCGCATAATTGGTGAAGTATCAATTGATACTCCCCCTCAATGTGTGCATTACATGTTCCCCCTTAGTAAATATATTTTTGCGATTTCATACACTTGCATGGAGCCACACATAAACATGACTTGCATAAACGAAAGCAACTAACTTCTCCCCCTTTTGGCAACATAAAAAGGTGGGAAGTGACGGTTGAATAAAGAATTTATCATACTAATACATCAATAAAAACCAATACAACGTCCTTTAACAACATGATCACGTAAGAAGTGATGCCTAATCTCGATATGCTTAGTTCGTGAACGATGAAAATGATTCTTTGATATACACATAGTGCTTATATTATCGCATTTAATGGGCACATGATTGAAAATAAGCACATAGTTATGTGCATAAAGTTTGGGATTTCTTCCCCTATCACCAAGGAGCAAAGTTCCCCCTAAGAATGTGCATACAACATAAAGTCATCAACTAATTTTGTCCTCCTTTGACATCATAAAAAAGAATAGATACAATTAAGTACAAGAAGAGAATCAAGTTGCATAAATGAATTGTGAGCATAGAATATATCATTTGAGGTAACACAAACTTATATTATCCACACATTTCATGAATATGCTTAAGATGATTATCAAATTACAAACATAGCTTTGCATTCATGATGGCAATGAGGACATGCTAGCACAAGTCATCAATGATGACTAAAATATTTGCTGGATTTTCATAGACAAATAGGATATATGATCAACATAGATTTTCATAAATCAAGTACATGTATCAAGTGAATGACTCAAATGCAAAGTGACTTAATGTTCAAGTAAGTGTATTTGAATGAAAGTTCAAATCATAAGTATTCAACATACTATATGCAAGCAAGAAACACTCAATTACTAGATCATTTAAAATCACATATGAGCACTTAAGAATAAGTCAACAACACCTTCATCTTAATCACATGAAACTAAATAAACACACATGCAACATCTAATCATAGAATGTAATGTGAATAGAGTAAAAATCATGATGATGACTAAGAGATGAATATTCTAAAATAAGCAAGTGAAAAATACATAAGACAAATGCTAACACATTAATGTTCAAAGGCATTTCCATATCTTTATAAAATTTTACACAATGAGTTCTTTTGGAAAAACTTTGTGAGAATATTGACGAAGAAAATTATAATCATGAATGTGATCTCAATATTTCTCATAAGTGCATGTCTTTGAAAGCTTTAATGTAATGGCAAAGATATGTAATTTTCACAAATACTAAAAACACAAGATATATCTCTTATATATATGGTAGAAATGCTTATCTAAAATAATAAGAGATGAACCAATATAATGAACAAAATAACATATAATTTAAAGTCTTATTTATGTTAATAATCATCTAAGTCCAAGAGTAGTCAACCAAGGAAACCATAGTCCTAAAACCAAAGTGTCAAAAAGTATTTGAAATCATGTTCATGACACTTAAATGGATTTTATCCAAAAAGAAGATAAGTTCATCTATCATGCTCATTTTGAAATAGTTTGCATGTTTGTGATAAACGTCTTTTCACAACACATCAAATATTGGTAAACATAATACTCCAATATGAATCTTATAACCAAATTTGTGATAAGTTATAAATGATAAACAACAAAAATAATGTTTATCAATATAGGTTCTAAACTAACCTTCATTCATAAGAAAATCACTTAAAGCCATTCAAAACATCCTCCTTGAGCATTTTTCAACTTAAGCACGACTTATGATAGTTTTAAAACCCATTTTCTAAAACTTATACATTTCAAAGCATTGTGATTCTCTACATGAAAATTTTTCATTTTAAAATCATATGAGAATGCATTAGATAAAAACATTTCATGCACAGAGGCATGTGGCATTCTTAGAAATTTAATTCCATTCACATGTGGAAAGAATAATCTATATCCTTCTTGGTTAAGATCTTAGGATAATAATGGTCAAAACTTTTGGTCACCACTTTTAAACATAGATTGCAACATTAATATGCATTAAAAAATATACAAGAGTATGCATATATGATAATGATATAGAAGTTTAAGATATATAAAATATTATATATCATTGAGAAAATTATAATAATGCAAGAACATTAAAAATATATGTCTTTCATGATATGTGCACATAAAACTCATGAATCATGTTTTTCAATAAACATTCAAGATAACAACATTTGAGCACAATATCTCAATCTTTTCAACATGTTTCCTTCAAAGAGGAACCTATAGTACATTTTCATAATAAAGATCCAAGAATATATTAAATAGCTTCAACCAATGTTACAATTTCAAACAACAAAGACTAAGCACATGAATATCATTTTTATGAAAATCTTTATGCAAATACCTCTAGAATGATTACTAAGAAGTTATATAATAGAGGATGATGAATCATTTAATCGCATATAATTTCATCACATATTCCTTATCCTCATTTGCATTAGATAGACCATTCAAAGAAAATATGCTCTCTTGAGGTTTACTAGTGTGGACATATTTGATTAAACATTTATTCCAAGTCCGTCCAAATTTCACTTCAAAATTAAACACCTCAAATAAATGTGCAATATGTCATGTCAAGAGAATTTAGATAAAGCACTAAAATCATGAAGGCCCATGAACAAATATCAAGACATAGCTACTCAAGTAATCAACCAAAATCAAATGAAATATCTTTGATGGTCTAGAGATGGTCATGACTATATTCTTTAAATTTCATGCATGATCAATACTTTCTTTCATATACCCAAGTCATGTCAAAACAAGCTACTCTCAAGAATTCATGAAAAGCATAGTCAATTTCATGCATCACATAGCCAACCACCCTTATTACCAATCATCAAATTTATTCCATGGCGTATCAATAACAATTCAACATACTTGAATAAGTATATGTATGTCATGTTAAAACACATCAATGAAAGCATATTAGTAATGTTGGTTAGAAAATATGTACCATGGTGCTAGCTTTAACCATTTTACTTAGAGTTGCGTGTTGATGATTTGTATTGTCCACTCATTTTGTGAGAGACCTTGATTTCATCTCCCCTTTTGAGTTATGGCATCACAATTTAAGAATCAATGGTTCTTGAGTAAGGAATCAATCCACACCTACAAAACACACTCAAGTAGCTTTCTTTGGTACCCTTTTTGCTCTAGGGTCCATTTGTGTTAGCACATTTATGGGCATGATTCATTATAAGCACATTAGCACAAAAAGAATGATCTTTTACATCCACTATTCTTCAATTGAATTTATCATTCAAGAATATTATCATGAATTTCATTTGTCAATTCAAATAGTAGAATATGCTTATCATTATTTAACAAGTAAATGAATCAATATGAGATTAATAATAGGAATGAAACTCTATTTCATAAATGAATCATAGTAAACAACCATATGCATCATTCATGTTCAATTGTCAAGAAATGACAAGAAAACCAATATAACTTCCCTTGATTAGCAATGATAAATTATATGCCCTTTTTCAAGATTTGTAAAGCTATAGCACATAGGAAGATTTATTTCTTCTTCATTTCAAAAATCTTTGAACACTTGAAAGCACAATGAAAAGATACTTTCATAAGAGTCACCCTTTTGAAATAATTTCTCTCTAAATCAATGTGTCACTTTTCTCATGCAATTTCAATAATCAAAAGAATGTGATGCATGAACAATGATCATTCATAAATCAATGAATACATTCATAAAGCAACATAGTATATAAATTTCTGGTTCTTTTAGCATTGAACATTTGTTTCCCATCTTTCTCAACTAAGCATGCATTGGTCCTAAAAATAACGTCATAGTTATTGTCACACAATTGACTAATGCTAAATAAGTTGTGCTTCAAACCATCAACCAAAGACATATTATCTATAGAAAAAGAGGAAGATATACCAATTGAGTCAATCCCTATAATTTTGCCTTTAGAGTTATCTCCCGTCATATGCCTTGACCATTCGCTATCAAGAAATCATTTTTCCTTTAAGGCGGACTTCAAGCATACCTACAAAACAAATTTAAGTAACATTCATTGGTCCCCAATTTATCTTGGGTCCACTAGGGTTAGAGAGAGATGCAATAGTTCCTTTCGGAATCCTAATCATTTTTGGTATAACATTCTCCTTTCTATGCAAGCATGCAATGGTTCCTTTTGGAACCCAAATCATTTTTGTTATCACTTTCTTATTTCTAAGTAAACATGTATTTGCCTTATGTCCCTTTTTCTTGCAATAATAACATGTAACATGCTTATGATCATTTGATGATGCATGAGATGATTGTCTTGTAAATGTATGCCTTAATGGTTTTCTCTTTTTCAAGATAAGAGCATCTTTGTCAAAAACATCACACCCTAGATCACATTTATCAAATGATCCTCTTTGTCTTCCCAACATAATGCTCAAATTTTCTTTTCCTTTTGTGAATTTTGCTATCATGTTTATTTGATCATCAATAGTCTTTTTCAACAAGACATTTTCCTCTTCAATCTTAATACTTTTGTCATTTGTTACATTTGAATCAACTACGGTAATGCAAGTAGAATTACATGAAGATTTAGATTTCTTAAGCAAACTATTTTTTCTAGCTAGTTTTTCAAACTCATTATACAAATCTTCAAATGCATCTTGTAATTCATTATGGGAAAATAAAAGCTCATCATATGACAAAATGGATTTATCTAATGCATGTAAATTTAAATATACCTCATCTTCATTTGCCATGAGGCAAGGGTTTGCCATTTCCTCACCATTTTCTTCCTATCCGAATCACATGAGTCATGATCATCCCATGTAGCATTCATATCCATCTTGTTTGACCATTTCTCATTCTCCTTTTTGAGCTTGAAGCAATCATTTCTATAGTGCCCCGGCTTTCCACAATTGAAGCAAGTTGGAGGCTCCCTCTTGCTAGGATCACCCCTTTGCTCGTTCTTCTTTATGAATCTACCACCGTTGGCATTCTTTCTTTGAAGAAAACTTTGTTGGATGAATAATGCAATGTCTTCATCCACTTCTTCTTCACTCGGCTCATTTGCTTCATTTTTGGTAGAGGCTTGCAAAACCACGCCTTTTCTTAGCTTGGTGTCTTCTTCACGAGATTTTAATGTGATTTCCCAAGTGAGAAGAGACCCAAAAATCTCATTGAGGCTCATTGTGCTAAGATCTTGCGCTTCTTTAATTGTCGTCACTTTTGCATCCCATTTGACCGGAAGGCTTCTAAGGACTTTGCGTGCCGCATCGGATCTAGGAACAATTCTACCAAGATGCTTTAGTCCATTCAAAATATTAGTGAAACGAGACATCATAGAATTGATATTTTCATCTTCCTTCATGGCAAATAATTCATATTCATGCATAAGTATATCAATTTTAGAGTCTCTAACTTGAGTATTTCCTTCATAAGTAACTTCAAGTTTTTCCCACATTTCTTTGGCCGTGGAGCAAGTAGAGACACGATTAAATTCATTTGGACTTAAGGCACAATTTAGATTAACCTTAGCTTTGGCATTAAAAGACATAAGTCTACGCTCATCATTATCCCATTCGTTGGGCAATTTTGGGATAGTTTCTCCATCTACTACTTTGGTTATAGTGAAAGGTCCATCAACAATAACTAGCCAAATTTGATAATCAATAGCTTGAAGAAAGTCTACCATTCTAGTCTTCCAATAACTATAGTTTGAACCATCAAACCATGGGGGCCTAGTGTTTGATTGTCCATCTACATGAGTGACTACGTTTTAGGCCATGATCGTTCTCTAAGACGGTTAAGTCTAAAACAAGTAGATATTAGGCTCTGACACCAATTGTTAGTCATTAATTTACCCTACAGGGGGGTGAATAGGGTTTAAAAAAAAATCTAACTCTTCTTAATTCTTACTAGCAATTTCTACAAACACTTTATATTGACTTACAAGGTAAATATGCAATGAATATCCCAATTCAATTTCAACAATCAATTTACCACAATATAAATTTAGCATGCAAGAACACAAAGTAAGGAGATAGAGATAGAGATATTGACACCGTAATTTTTACGAGGTTCAGTAACTCCTACTCCTCAGCTCAAAGAATCCCCTTCCTTGAGACTTTCCCAATCCTCACACTATGGCTCTTCCTTCAATAGGTGGAATAACAAACCTTTACAAAAGAGCTAACTAGCTCTTCACACCATCAAGAGAACAATCCTCCCTTGATACAATGGGCTTCACTCACCCAAGATCACAAATTTGTGTATGCAATCAATATATCACTCAAGAAACAAAAACCCTCAAAACCCTAAGGTTTTTATGGAAGATAGATCAATATAAGCTCAAGTATTTTTGATGATATTTCAAGAACTCAAGATATATATATATTCTCAAAAGATATTTTTCAAGAAGAGAATAAGCACAAAGCTTGAGTTTTAAATCTTCAAAAATGATTTGAGTGAAAAACGAGATTTATATCTTTCTTGCTATCAAAAGATTTTCCAGAAAGTGCTTGAGAGAAAATAAGAGATGAATGATTTTCAGAAAACTTTCTCACACAAGAACTCTTTTTTGGTTTTCAATCCATATCTCTTTCTTTATATAATGCATCACTAGGGTTTGGAGAGTGTATCTCACCCTAGACATATTGGAGAGTAGGATCTGAAAAGTAGCAAGCAATACCATTTGGTTTTGGGCAAAAATATTGTTTAGAAATACTTTTCCTGAAAATCCTGAAGCACCCAGTCAACTGCATACCGACACCCAGTCGACTGCCTCCATGCTTAGATTTAAAATATTTTCCCCAACGGCTATGGTCAGTCGACTGCCTCAAGAAGGTCAGTCGACTGCCTAATGAGTCAGTCGACTGCCTTGGATAGGCCAGTCAATTGCCTCAGGCAATCATAAAAATGTTTAACTCATTGGTTCATCCAGTCGGCTGGGCTCTAGGCCAGTCTATTGGGTGACTCCAAGAAATATTTTCAAGGTCCGTTTTTGATCCGTTTTGAGTTCGTTTGTTTAATTACTTGAGCTTATACAACCAATCAACGCATAAGATACCTTGTTACAATATTCTCACCCTGACCTATCTACCCCAGGTCTTGAGTCCAGCTTTTGTTCTTTCTTTGACCTTTTTGTCCTTTTCCGATTTTGCGCTTGAATTTCCTTATCGCTTGTTACTTTTTTTGGTATTAATGATCTTTCCGAATCATTCTCCTGTATTTGCTAAAACACTTAGCTCAAAGTCATATTAGTACCAAACACGGTTTTGAATATTTTATTAATATCAAAATAAGAGTTATTGTCTGAAATAGAATTTCAAGGCCAACAAGTACCTCACTGTATCAATTGTAAGAAGGCAATCAATAACTGTGAATTAGGTCGTATCGCAAATATCTAAATACGACCCCAAAAAGGAGTACCATCAAGAGGATTACGACAACCCATCTCATGAATGACGTAACTAGTGCATGCCAATTATATTACTCTAATTTACTCTAGATGCATGAAAATAAACTAAAACATGTCTATATTAAATCACCAAGGCATGGCCTGTGTCAACCTAGGGTCTCAAGTTTCATTACCAGCATTATGTAGAAAACCATAATTAAATATCCGAGTTCCAGCCCATAGTGAATAATCATAGTTGTGCAAAATAATACATCCATTCTATCTAAGATAAGAATTTAGAAACAACATATAATTTTATATTGCAAATCAGTACGGTCTTTTAACTACTATAATTATCACAGTATGGTCAACAGTTTCCCCTTGTTACAATTGAAATCAATGAAGGAGGTACATTACTTGGCTAGGGTTTTGCTAGAAAACCCTAGATACCAAGTTAGTTGGCCATGGTGGAATGTGACTGCATCGGTGATGTAGAAATGATCTACATGGTCTTCTTCTCTGGATTTCTAGGTTTGAATACGGCTTTCAACAGCAGCAAGTATGAATGAATGAACCTCTCTGAATGAACGTGAACCTCCAAAAATCACGACTGAACCACCTCTAATGAACTCCCTATGATCGCGTATATATAGGCAATGGTATAAATAGGTCATTTTTAGTATTTTCACTCCTCACCTCCTGCAAACCCTAACTTCTGATATATAAGTGTATATACATGTATATTCAGGTCTTGAGTCACAGGCACGTCTTCAAATTGAATCGGGGGTAGAACAGGCAAAAACCATCGAAAAACAACAAAACTTGCCGCAGATACGCTTCAAGCGTAGCTGGCCTACATTTCAAGCATAGGTCCAAGCGTACCTCCAAGTGTAAAAATGAGTTTTCCAGCCACATTTTGAAACTGAAAGCGTAGGCACTAGCGTAGGTATTTTATGGAAAACCATTTTTCTCCATGCATGCACCGAAACGACCGCCTTGAACCCACGATACTTTTTGCTAAAGCTGACAGTTTCTGGAAATGCCATTTTGGCCCTCTGGAAAGCCATTTTTGTCTCGAACTGGGTCTTTGACTCTCCTCTTTGAATAGAAAGAATACACTCTTTAGTTAATTCGCCAAAGTTAGCTCCATTTCTTCATTAAGTTCCTGAAACATGTTTTAACACGCAAACAATATAAAATACCAAATAATGGAATGACAGAACGTAACAATAGTGAGTTAAGGAGTAAAAATGTCTAATATTTGACACCTATCACACCCCCAAACTTACATATTGCTAGTCCCTTAGCAATAAACTCAGGGAACTTTCTTGTGATGATTTCTTTTCTATATATTATAACTAATCTAACATAATCTATTGCTTTCGTGAGGGTCGACGATTACACTTAGCAAATGTAACAAGTCTTTTAAACCTCTAGGTTACCCCTAATGGACGAGTGAAGTCTCGTGAAGGTTTCCAGTTATGGTACCTACAAACATCTCACTTATCTATAATCACGTAGTCATGAGTCCACACACAAGTTCAATGAAGTCATGATATAATGCAAAAGACAGCATGGATGCAAATAATCCCACTAACTACCGAACAATAATTATATCGAACTTTGTATCATGAATGGTTCCCACTAAAGTGAATAATTTTATTATTTTCTAGTCTCAATCAAGACAACCTTCCGTGATCTTGTGACCATTCTACTATGATATTTTAATTTCTCTTCTTCTACTTCATTGATCAAAATTTTGAAATTTTTTATAAAAACATATTTTTCCATTTTTTCACTTTTATCCATTTTTGTCTTTCTAAGTCTGCAGACTTTCCAGCGGGGATTTTTAGTCTCGACCAACTGGGTCCGAGCTTCTTCCATGGGATTTATGCTCATCAGTCTTCTCCCTTTTAAACGCGATCAATGATCTTAGTGATACCAAAGCCCAGTTACTCAGCTTGAAGAACTGGGTTTTGCATTTTATTTTCTCAAAAAAATTTCAATATTCTCCATTTCAATCATAACATCTCCCCTTTTATTGTGGCAAAATTATTTCTTCAACTACATAGTCAAAGATCAACCTATTTCCCATAGTGAATGTGTGTTTGTACTTATAGGTCAAAGTCGTCCTTCTTGATTTCAATTTCACTAATTCACACACCTATGTAAAACTACATCACTTCACTAACGCGATCTAACCATTACTCTCATGAGTGGGAATATCACATTACATACTAATCAAACATCATAAACATGAACTCAATCAAATTGTAATGCAAAACATTCATGCGTGAAAATAAAGAACTCGTCCAAAAATTTTTAAATTTCAATTTTTTTCATAAATTTTCATTCCTTGTAATCCCATACCCTCACCCCCAAACTTAAATGAGACAATGACCCCATGGTCAAAAAATAAAGTATGCAAACTGTTGGCTTTGAAATTTACTTTCGGCAAACAATTCCAAAATTGATGATAACAAACCATTGAAGAGTGTTTGATCCTAATGAATTATCAAGATTATGTTTTCAGCAAAAGCTAGGTGAACGACTCGGAAAACAAACTCGGAAAGAAAACGACTCGAAAAGCAAGCTCGGAAAGAAAGCTTGATTTAAAGCGAAAAGCCGTGAAAGAAATTGAAGCGCAAATGGAAAATCAAATAATTCAACGGCAAAGGCGAAAGTCGAAGACTTAAGACTTGGGGTAGATAGGTCGGAGAGCGATCATTGTAACAAGGTAATTTTATGCGTCGATTTTATCGTATAAGCTCAAATATAAAATGAACCGAACTCAAATGGAATGAAAAACGCTTTACCGAACTTAAACGGAAAGAAAAATATTTTTATTAAATGTTTTTTTAAGTTATAGTCGACTAGAATCACCCTGTGTGTTTTCTAGTAGTCGACTAAAACAATCAGTAGCTATTGGTTTTTTCATCCACATCAAAGGAGTCGACTAGACTACAAGAAGTAGTCGACTAGAATACATTCTAGTCGACTAGATGAATCATTGTAGTCGACTAGAATTCAATCTAGTCGACTAGATGAAACCATGTAGTCGATTGAAAGAAAAAGTAGTCGACTAGTTGATCCTCAAAACCTGCAGATTCTTCAGAAAACATTTCCCATGTTTTGTGGATTGTATTTAATGGTGGTCAAACGGCTCTTGATTTCAAATACTATAATCATTCTTCAAAACCCTAATGCAATGCTATATATAGAATGAGATGTGTATATTGAAGTTGAAAAGATTGAAATACAAAGAGAAAGAAAGCTATCAAAAATTCTGCAGAAATTTTCTCTACAAAAGCCATTGAAACCAAGCTTTGAAAATCTGATTTTCTCCAAGTTTCTTTGAAAATCAAAACCTCTTGTATCTCTTCTTATTCTCCAAATATCATTTATTGATCATATCCTTTGAGAATACATTTCTAGAGCTATTGTAAAATCACCAAAAACACTTGAGCTTATATTGATTTATCTTCCATAAAAACCTTTGGGTTTTGAGCGTTTTTGTTCTTGAGTGATTTTATTGATTACATACGAATTTGTAATCTCGGACAAGTGAAGTCCACCGATTGTTCAAGAGAGGGTTGTTCTCTTGATTGAGAGACAAGCTCGAGAGGCTTGTGTTGTAAAGGTTTGTCATTCCACCTGTGAAGGAAGGGTCATAGTGAAAGGATCGGGAAAAGTCTCAAGAAGGGGTTCTTGAGCGGAGGAGTAGGAATTACCGAACCTCGAAAAAATCACACTGTCAATCTCTCTATCTCTTTCTCTTTACTTGATTTATTTGCATGCTATAATTGCTTAAATATCTTGTATGCTATCTTGTCTTGAAATTAATAGTTAGAGAAGTTTAAATTGAATCATTCACTTGATTTTTTTTTAAAGTGTGTTCCAATTTCGAAAAGAATTAGAATTATTTTTGAACACCCTATTCACCCCCCCTCTAGGGTTAATTAGTGACTAACAATTGGTATCAGAGCCTAATCTCTATTTATCTTAGACTTAACCGTCTTAGAGAACGATCATGTCATCAAATTTAGTCACTCATGTTGAAGGACAATCGAATAATAGGCCCCCATGGTTTGATGGATCAAATGCGATAATACGAGTGCGATTTGTATTTCAAAGAATCCTATCATCATTCACGCACTAAGCATATAGAGATTAGGCATCATTTTTTACGTGATCATGTTGCTAAAGGTGACGTTGAATTGGTTTTTATCGACACTAAAAATCAATTGGCGGATATTTTCACTAAACCACTTGCGGACGATTCATTTTCTAAAATTCGTCGGGAAATCGGTATGGCCATGGATTTTGATGTTTTATCTTAAACTCGGTCATAATATTTATTTTCCATATTTTCTTGATATTTATGTATTTATTTCATGTTTTATTTTTATTTTTATCATTTTTACAATTTTCCTTGTTCTAGTCGACTCAACCATAGCCTGTTCAAAACGTCCTAGTCGACTACTTCAGTTAGTGCTGCACTGTTTTGAGCACTTTCATCATCTAGTCGACTACTTTCCCTTCTAGTCGACTGAAATTTCCATTCTAGTCGACTAGTTCAATGCCTTAGTTGACTCAAACACCATTCTAGGTAACTCAAACCTAGACCTAGTCGATTCAAACCCCAATCTAATCAACTCACCTAGACCTAGTCGACTCAACCCACTATAAAACCTAAACCCCCTTCATCTTCTCCATCCGCCTCCTTCAACCTTCACCCACCTTCAAACCCTCTCCTCTCAATCCCTCTCCTACTACCACTTATACCTTCAAATCTTCACATATCCCTCATTAATTTCACATTTCCATCATCCTCCACCCATTTCCCTCACCCAAATTTCCTCATTCTCACACTCTCACATATATATATATACACCATCATATATCTATATATCTCTATATATTTGTGCATCATCTTCTACAATGCCACCGAAGACTCGAGGTCTATTTTGGAAACGTTCACGCATTGATGGAGGCCAAAGCTCCACCAATCCACGCATTCCTACGGCTATTGACAAAGAGGAGTCGAATGAACCTCTTCTTCTTGAGGTACTTCTTCTTGATGATGATAATAGAAATAAATTCATCACTGTTTTTTATCATCGTGCTCCTACACCTTGCCGTATTGTCATAAAATATTTATGCACTGAAATTAGGGCTCGAACTTTCGAGTTGTTCCGAGCAATTGGTTGGGATTTTTTTGTTTCTCTTGACATTTCGGTACTTCCGCGAATTGTCAAAGCCTTCTACGCTTCTCTTGTAAATCATAAGGAGAAATTACTCTCTCATCTTCATTTTAATCTATGTGGTGAAGACGAGACTATTGATGACAGCGAAATCAAGCGCATTTTCTCGCTTCCGAATGACGGTATCTGCCACTTCTCCAAGGATTGGTATAAGGCTGATGGGTTCGATTGTATTGAGGTTGTTCGGGCTATATGCGTCGACAAGGAAATTTCGCAGAACGCCGGTATTATCTATTCTATGCTACTACCCGAGGATAGATTAATTCATAATGTTATTACTTACTCTATTCTGCCTAAAACTGGTAGTCGTAGCAGTGTTTCTCGTATGGAGGCCTTTTTGGTTTATTGCGTTTTGACAGAAACCCGTGTTGATTTAGCTTATATTTTCCGTTCCGTCATCCTTACATGTCAGCGCAAGCCATCTGGCCCGCTTTTCTTTCCCACGCACATTACATATCTACTGCAGCAGAAAGGTTTTAAATTTCCAAATGAAGTGTCCGAGCATCACCCTATTTTTCTTGACGCCACTCATGTCAATCATATGCACATTTCTTCTGATGCGGAAGGAAACTTCATTTCTGAGAGTGCGCCTGCTCGTCGTTCGCGCCCAGCTCCTACCTTTTCTGCACCGCGCCAGGAAGCCTCTTCCTCGGTTCCTCCGTTGGACAGCGCTTCGGCTTCTCAGGCTTCTCTTCTTGACCATATTCTTCGGGCTATTCAGAGCAATACGGAGCTACTTAGGCAGCAGGAACAAGTGCTTCAGCGCCTTGATACGACCGTGAACCAGAATACGGAAGCCATTCGTTTGATCAATGAGCGCCTTGTTCTTCATGATGGGGAAATGTTTACCCGTATTACAAATCTGGCCGGGTCACTTGATGACCTTACTCTTGGACTCACGAACCCTCGCTCACGCACCCCTCGACGCTGACAAAAAGGGGGAGAAATTATGCTATTATATTGTCATGTATTTCATTATCCGACATTAGTAATTTATGTTTTTGTGTGGCTTGTTATGGTTATTTGCGACTTGTTTGTTATTTCCATGTTTTTCATTAGTATAAACGGCTTGTATTAAATTGAAACATCTATGATATGCTGTTTATTTTTGTTATCTCAAATGTGCGCCTATTTATATATTGCATCAAAATGCCCATTAAATTGCAAAATTCATTTACTAAGGAGGAGAATTTGAACAAAATATTATGCACATGTTGAGGGGGAGCATCACTTGATGTTTCGCAAAATTCCAAGCAAACACAAAATGTTTTGTCATCATCAAGGGGGAGATTGCTAGCTTTGAAATTTACTTTCGGCAAACAATTCCAAAATTGATGATAACAAACCATTGAAGAGTGTTTGATACTAATGAATTATCAAGATTATGTTTTCAGCAAAAGACAGGTGAACGACTCGGAAAACAAACTCGGAAAGAAAACGACTCGGAAAGCAAGCTCGGAAAGAAAGCTTGATTTAAAGCGAAAAGCCGTGAAAGAAATTGAAGCGCAAATGGAAAATCAAATAATTCAACGGCAAAGGCGAAAGTCGAGGACTCAAGACTTGGGATAGATAGGTCGGAGAGCGATCATTGTAACAAGGTAATTTTATGCGTCGATTTTATAGTATAAGCTCAAGTATAAAATGAACCGAACTCAAATGGAATGAAAAACGCTTTACCGAACTTAAACGGAAAGAAAAATATTTTTATTAAATGTTTTTTTAAGTTATAGTCGACTAGAATCACCCTGTGTATTTTCTAGTAGTCGACTAAAACAATCAGTAGCTATTGGTTTTTTCATCCACATCAAAGGAGTCGACTGAAAGTACTTTGAGTCGACTAGACTACAAGAAGTAGTCAACTAGAACACATTCTAGTCGACTAGATGAATCATTGTAGTCGACTAGAATTCAATATAGTCGACCAGATGAAACCATGTAGTCGATTGAAAGAAAAAGTAATCGACTAGTTGATCCTCAAAACCTGCTGATTCTTCAGAAAACATTTCCCATGTTTTGTGGATTGTATTTAATGGTGGTCAAATGGCTCTTGTCTTTCAAATACTATAATAATTCTTCAAAACCCTAATGCAATGCTATATATAGAATGAGATGTCTATATTGAAGTTGAAGAGATTGAAATACAAAGAGAAAGAAAGCTATCAAAAATTCTGCAGAAATTTTCTCTACAAAAGCCATTGAAACCAAGCTTTGAAAATCTGATTTTCTCCAAGTTTTTTTGAAAATCAAAACCTCTCGTATCTCTTCTTATTCTCCAAATATCATTTATTGATCATATCCTTTGAGAATATATTTCTAGAGCTATTGTAAAATCACCAAAAACACTTGAGCTTATATTGATTTATCTTCCATAAAAACCTTTGGGTTTTGAGCGTTTTTGTTCTTGAGTTATTTTATTGATTACATACGAATTTGTAATCTCGGATAAGTGAAGTCCACCGATTATTCAAGAGAGGGTTGTTCTCTTGATTGATAGACAAGCTCAAGAGGCTTGTGTTGTAAAGGTTTGCCATTCCACCTGTGAATGAAGGGTCATAGTGAAAGGATTGAGAAAAGTCTCAAGAAGGGGTTCTTGAGCCGAGGAGTAGGAGTTACCGAACCTCGAAAAAATCACGGTGTCAATCTCTCTATCTCTTTCTCTTTACTTGATTTATTTGCATGCTATAATTGCTTAAATATCTTGTATGCTATCTTGTCTTGAAATTAATAGTTAGAGAAGTTTAAATTGAATCATCCACTTGATTTTTGAGAAATTAATTTTTGTTTAAAGTGTGTTCCAATTTCGAAAATAATTAGAATTATTTTTGAACATCCTATTCACCCCCCCTTAGGGTTAATTAGTGACTAACACAAACAAATACAGTTAACCTTGAAACTCAATTCTGGATTCAACATTGAGTCACTTGATCTCCTCCCCCAAACTTAATCTGGATCACCTGTAGATATACGCAACAAAGCACAAATACCCACCATCATAGCAAGGGAAAAATAAATTCTAAAAGTATCCCGAAATTCACACAAATTTTTCAAGGAATTAAAAATTCTCTTCTTTTTTTTTATTGATTTTTTTTTTTATGATTTAGCCTTAAGGGCCTACAATCCTATAAAAATAAAAATAAATAAAAATAAAAATAAAGATAAAGATGTGGCCTTAAGGGTCTACCATCTCTAAGAACTGAAATTACATAAATTAAATGATATCATATTCTACAAACCTAGGCTAAAAACTAACTTTCACAACCTAGGACCAATGTTTAACGTCATTGGAATGATAGCTCCTCAAAGGGTTATCCAACACATTTCCTCTCTGAAACACTTCTCCTACTCATAGGAGAAAATGTAGAAAGTAACTCCCTTAGTGCTCTCACCTGTGAATAATTACTATTATCCATGACATCAAATATATAATAATAATCACCATATAAAGTACCTCCTCTATCACGTTCTAACTTTACCCCATGCATGGTCAATCTATCCAACAGATCCTCCTTCAATACCATATGTAATGTTCACTTCGTCAATTCATCATTTTCCATTAAACTGACAAATGCTATAAATTCTGGTCTCGGATCAATCTTCTCATATCATCTCAATCTCTGCCCATGTATCCCAAACCTTTTATCAAATCCTACTTCTCCATGGGGGTAAACCGATCTAACTCTGTGTAGTCCGTCCTATCTTTGTCGGAATTTACCTAGAAACATTTTCAGCTTTGGATTACATTGCCATTTCCGGCCAAGCTTAAGGAACTTAAGACAAACATGCTTAGCATGATGTACTCTAATTCGAGCTATGTATCTTTGAGTATCCTTATATGCACAACTTCATATCCCCTCACACTTATCTCTCAATCGTGGATCTTCCAAGGCATATAGCTTTTCTACCATGTGTATACCTCACACTGGTTCATCTATAATAGGTGTCAAATATTAGACATTTTGACTATTTTACTCATTATTGTTACGTTCTTTCATTCCATTATTTGATATTTTTATTGTGTTTGCGTGTTAAGGCATGTTTCAAGAGCTTAATGAAGAAATTGAGCTAACTTCGGTGAATTAACTGAAGAGTATGTTCTTTCTATCCAAGAGGAGTGTCAAAGAGGCAGTCCGAGACAAAAATGGCTCCCATAGGGCAAAACTGGCATTTCCCGAAGACGTCATCTTCAGCAAAAAGTATCGTGGGTTCAAGATGGTCGTTTTGGTGCAAGCACATAGAAAAGTGATTTTTCACAAAATACCTACGCTTTTGCCTACGCTTTCAGTTTCAAAAAGTGGATGGAAATCACATTTCAACGTTTGGACCTACGCTTAGAGGTACGCTTGGGACATACGCTTAAAGTGTAGTCCAGCTACGCTCGAAGCGTAAGTGCGGCAAGAATTTGACATATTTCGATGGATTTTTCCTGTTTCACCCTTGGATCGATTGGAAGACTTGCCTGCGACTCCAGACCTCTATATACATGTATATACACTTATATATATGAGAAATTATGGTTTGCATGAAGTGTAGAGTGAAAAGGGTCTCTCTATACCATTGCCTATATATACACGATCATATATCAGATACGTGTATTGGTGTGGGTGTGGAGTTCTAGTTCTGATTTTGGTACACGTTGGAGTTGGTTTTGGTGAGACGTTCATTAAAAGAGGTTCATTCATTCAGACTTGTTGATGTTAAGAGCCATATTCAAACCTAGAGATTCAGAGAAGAAGACCATGGAGATCGTTTCTACATCAATGATGCAATCACCGTCTTCCATGGCTAACTAACTCGGTATCTAGGGTTTTCTAGCAAAACCCTAGCCAAGTAATGTAGTTCTTTCATTATTTTCAATTGTAAAGAGGGGAAACTATTGACCATACTCTAATGATTATAGTAGTTAAGAGACCGTATTGATTTGTAATATAAAATTATATGTTTGCTCTAAATTCTTGTCTTAGATGGAATGAATATATTATTTTGTACAACTATGATTATTCAATATGAGCAGGAATTCGGATGCTTAATTATGGTTTTCTACACAATGAAGGTAATGAAACTTGGAATCCTAGGTTGACACAGGCCGTGCCTTGACGATTTAATATAGACATGCTTTAGTTTATTTTCATGCAGTAAGAGTAGATTAGAGTAATATAATTAGCATATACTAGTTAGGTCAGTCATGAGACGGGTTGTCGCGATCCGGTTGATGGTACTCCTTTTTGGGGTCGTATTTAGCTATTTGTGGAACAACCTAATTCACAGTTATGGATCGCCCTCATACAATTGATACAATGATGAACTATATTATGCGGTTAGTGGTGGAGTGATGAAAGCCCTATTTTTCTCCCTCATCTGAATCACAACCAATTTAATTTACTTTCTAGATAATAGTAGTTAAAATAGATAATTTGGTATTTGACAACCCAAACAAACAATTTTCAGAAAATATAATTCACTATTTTTGAATTATTAAAGAGAACAATCTCAGTCTCTGTGGGATCGATATCCCTTACTCAAGCCATTTGTTATTATACTATTGATGCATGCGCTTGCGTAGGGTAAAACCTAAAGTCATTAATGTGTCATTTTTAATCACATATTTTTATACACCTGACGTCATATAAAGTTTTTGGCACCATTATCGGGGACTGAGTATTATTCATTACCTCTAGTAGTTTATTTGCATTGCGTTATTATAGTTGTAGCTAAAGTTAAATTTTTATGTGATTGGCAAATACTCTGAAGAGCATAAAAGGGAAAAGCAAAGCTTCAAAAGTTGCGTCTGGAACTTTTGTGAGTTTTACTTACCTAGATTTTCACATATTAATTCTTGCTTTATTTTTATGTAGTTAATTTAGTTAATTTTAATTTGACAAAAATTTTGAAAAAGAAAAAAATATATGTGTGTTTGAGTAGCGTATGACCGATAGACTGACCCGTTCTAATTTAAGCACTGCGTTAGTCGAGTACGATTCTGAGATTGAAAAGAGCCTCCATCATTTACGTCGATCTATTAAAGAGCGTCATCGCTTGCAAGAAGAAACAATAGCTGACCAAATAGCCTACCAACAAAGGGCACCAGAGACATCACTGAAAGAATATTACGTGCCCGATGCATACGACTCCTATGCTAATTTTTTGAAAAAAGGAGCGAAGCACTTTGAGATCAAAACAAGCATGATCAATATGCTTCCAAAATTTCCAGGCCTTAAAATAGAGGACCCATACCAGTACATCAATGATTTCCTAGAGGTAGCTTCTACTGTTAGGTTTGACAATTTGCCCAAAAATGACTTACGAGTGAGATTATTCCCTTGGTCATTGAAAGGGAGAGCTAAAAGATGGTACATCAACTTAGCAAAAGATATTAAAATTGATTGGGAAGCCCTTAAGAGAGAATTCAGAAAAAAACATTATCCCATAGGAAAGACCTCTAAAGAACAAGATGCAATCAAAAGCTTTAGGCAATTACCTAGTGAGCATTTTCATGATACATGAGAAAGATATACTAAAATTTTGTATAAGTGTCCCCACCATAGGTTTTCTGAATAAGATATTGCTAAAAATTTCTACATGGGACTTAGAGAGGTGCATAAGACTTTGATAGATTCGGCCACACAATGTCAATTTATTTTAAAGCCAGCTAAAAAACTTTTGAAGATATTTGATAATATCAGTGAAAACACAATTCAATATCAATCTGAGTTAAGGTCTAGAGGTGGACAACAGGATAGAAGATTTGAGAAATCGTATGTTGTAGAGCAGGATGATGTGAGAGATACCATGGCATTGTTTGGAGATAAATTAGAAAGAATTGAAAAGTTTATGCAGCGAAGTCATTCCCCTCCTAAAGAGACGTTTGAAGTCGAAACTGAGTATTCCCAACATGAGTGTCAGGAGATAATGGCCATTAATGCCAACTGTAAGAACACTTTATGTATTGTTTATTTATGGCATGTTCTAGACAATAACCATGTTGAGTGTTAGATAGGTTGGTTTGGTTTCAATGACATCGATAAGCTTCGTCAAAGGCAGAATCGCATTGAAGTAATGGAGAATACAAGTGAAACACGAAAATGAGCATATTGAGGAGAAATGTCTCCTGGAGGGCGAAAATGGCATTTTTTTGAAGCCGTCACTTCAAGCAAAAAGTATCGTGGGTTCAAGAGGGTCATTTTGGCACAGTTGCAAAGAAAATTGGTTTTAACAAAAATGTCTACGCTTTCAGTTTCAAAAAGTGACTGAAAAACAGATTTTTACGCTTGGACCTACATTTGGACCTACGCTTGAAGCGTAGCTGGGACAACATTTTGGGTAAATTTTGCTACGATGTTTGATTTGTCCATGGGTTGGTTTTATGATTTGTCCACGACTTATATATATCAAAGTGTGTGCTATATATATTATATTCACCAGAATATAGGGTTTGGATGTGAAATTACGAGAAAGGGCAAACTTAGGGTTTGGATCATCATTGTCTATAAATACCCAAGTCTACATCAAGATGAGAGAATATTATTGAGTGATTAGAGATACACAAGTTCTCTCTTTAAGAATTCTCTGCAAGTTTTCTACATCTTCTTCTTCTTCTTCTATAGAGATATACATATTGTGAGAGAATATTATTGAGTGATTAGAGATACACAAGTTCTCTCTTTTTTTGGACGTCTTCAATCGTATTTCTACGTCAACGATTTCTATGCACGATTGAATGTTATAGTTGCTGAAAAATTCACACACCATCTATGGCAACGTGGTTGCATTGATCTGGTTAAGAACGGAGTCGCCTGAGTGCGAAGATTGGAGCGAGAAGCTTCGTGGTTATTTGATATGTTGAGAAACAGAGTCGTCAGTATGCGGAGCAGAGCAAGAGCTTCATGGAGTGCGAGTGAATCTAGACTTTCAGACGTCGAGTAAAAAATAACAAATTACAGCAGTTGTAAGTTCTATTTTCAGAGAGTCTGTACAAATTCTCTGATTCATAGTGCATCGATACCCGAGCGTATTCGTGATTTTTATTTGGAGTCTTTCCAAGGTTTTCCACATTAAAATCTCTATGTATTCTCATGATTTAAATTTCTACACTTATATTCATATTTGCTTGATTGATCTGTTTTGAGATTTGAATTGGTAATTAGGGTTTGTGACAGGTTAAAATTAAATTTTTGCTAAATAATTTTAATTGATCAGAAAATTGACAAAAAGCCTATTCATCCCCCCCCCCCCCCCTTCTAGGTTATTTTCACTATCGTCTAGGTAATTTCAAATGATATCAGAGCGTGGTTGCCCCGATTTAGGTTAACTATCTAGGGAAAGATCGTGGACTTAGACGATGGAGATGCCTCATGAAGGAGGTTCCATGTCTAAATCCCCTTTGCTTGATAGGTCGAATTACACATATTGGAAAGCAAGGATGAGAGCGTTTTTAAAATCTTTAGATGAGAGAGCGTGGAATGTTGTAGAAGTAGGATACTCACCTCCCACTGTGAAAGACGATGCGACTAATGAAGTGAAAGCAATCCGTCAAATGAGTGGACTGCTGATGAGATTAATAACGCGAATTAGAACTCAAAAGCGTTGAATGCGTTATACAATGTTGTTACTCCTAGTGAGTTTAAGAGGATTGCTATGTGCGTAATTGCCAAAGAAGCTTGGGACATTCTCCAAGTCACTTATAAAGGAACGTCGAAGGTGAAACAATAAAAGCTTCAAATTTTGAATTCTTAATTTGAACAGCTGAAGATGGAGGAGGATCAGGTCTTCATCGACTTTGAGACTATATTAACTGATATTGTGACAAGCTGTCACAATATAGGTGAACCTATTCCTTATACTACAATAGTAAATAAAATCCTTAGGTCTCTTCCTGAACATTTTCAATCTAAGGTCACTGTCATCTCAGAGGTCATGAGTCTTAAAGAAATCAAGCTTGAAGAATTGGCTGAAAATTTAAAATCTTATGAGATGGAGATGTTCAAAAATCCCCCTAAGAAGGCTAGTGGCACAAAAGAGAAGAGAATATCTTTCAAAACCACTAGGGAGGATCGTGTTGAACCTGATGAAGAAGGTGAGTTAAGTCTACATATTATTTCCATGTTTGCTAAGAGGTTGAACAAATTTGTTAGGCCTAAACAAAATGTCCAAGGACAAAAATTTGGGGATAAGTTGAGTGAGTCTAGAAGTAGAAATAAGACTCAAACTAGGAAGGATAAGTCTGATCCTAAAAAGAAGAAACCTCAACATTTTGAATGTCAGGGATATGGTCATATAGCTGTAGAGTGTGCAAACACTCTACAAAAATCCAAAGGATTAACTGTCAGTTGGGATGATGACTCTGATAATGGATCAGCTAGTGATATGACAGAATCAGAACTAGGTGATGATTATGAGAATTTTAATGTCTTTGTTGTATAGAGCAAGAAGGTTAAAGAAGTTGCTTCAAGTTTGGCGATGTCTGAAGAAGAAGGTTCTGAGAGTGATGAAGATTATGATGAAATGCTTCAAGAGTCTTATGACAAATTACTTGATAAGACTGCACAACTTCATAAAAATCACATGAAACTATTGACTAAGAGTCTTAACATGGACAAAGAATTACATTCTTTAAAAGATGAATTATCCAATAGTTCTCAAGCTCAAAATCTTCTACGGACTTAAAAGGATAAGTTGGTTGAGGAGTTGAAGAAATCTGAACTAGAAAGAACTCAGGTTTTGAAATTAGTAGATGATCTAAATAAGGAAGTGGTTGAGAAATCTACTAAGATTGACAATTTGGAAAAAGAGCTAAAAGATGATAACTTGACTATTCAAAAGTGGTCTAGTGGAACTCTTAAGCTTAATCATATGTTGAGTGTTGGAAAACCTGCAGGAAATACAAAGGGTTTGGGTTTTGTTAGAGTAATGCTGAATTCGAAGGTTGTTGCAAAAACCACCTTTGTAAAGGCTTCCCATGTAATGTCTAGTTCTTCACAAGGAAATTCAAATTGGAATCCTGATGTTCAAGCCTATGGAGAAATACCTAGTGAAAGCAAGCTTTTTCTTACCGCTAGATATTATAGAAGGTTGACTGATAGAGTTCAGAGGTTCATTCTTGTATGTCACCATTGTGGTGTCAAATGTCACATTCGGCCTAGGTGTTCCTAGCTGAGAGGGAAGGTGTTGAAGTCAATGAAGGAACAAGGAGTTCAATATGGAGATCATGTTCAAGATCAAATTCGAATGTTGAATGAAAAAATGAATAATTTGTCAAGATTGGCGAATGGAGCTCCGAAGATGAAGAAAGCATGGATTCGCAAAAGCGAGCTACACTGTTTTGTAGTTCATACTGCTCTTAGAGCATGCAAGTCTATTTCTTGGTATCTGGATAGTGGATGTTCGAGGTATATGACTGGAGCTAAGTTATTTTTTGGATTTCTCTAGGAGTGTCATGGTGGGATAGTAACATTTGATGATGGGAAAAAGTCAAATGTTAAAGGAAAAGGTACAGTTGTAATTCCTGGTCTACCTAAACTAGAAGATGTGCTTTATGTAGAGGGTCTTAAATCAAATTTATTGAGCATAATTCAGATATATGATAACAATCATAAGGTCATTTTTTCTCCCAATAAGTGTTCGATCATTGACTATTCTGGGAATTGCGTGATAAAGGTTTGCGTTCAACTGATAATTACTATTGCATTATTCCTAGTTCTGAATTATTATGTAATAGAGGTAAACTTGATGAAGTTGAAATCTGGCACCAACGGATGGGATATGTTAATTTTTATGAATTAACAAAAATTACTAAGAGTGAAATTGTTAAGGGAGTCCCTAAGCTTGGTTATGCAAAAGGGATTGTGTGTGGATCATGTCAGAAGGGTAGACAAGTCAGATGTAAGCACAAAATGATAAATGTCATTGGTACTTCTAGACCTTTAGAGTTGTTGCATATTGATTTAATGGATCCCACTAGAACCATGAGCAAAGGAGGAAATAAGTATATTTTGTTATAGTGGATGATTACTCAAGGTTTGGAAGGGTTGGATTTCTAAGTAAAAAGTCTGAAGCTTCTGAAAGTTTTAAGAGGATTTGTTTAAGAATTCAGACTGAGAAGAATTGCTCCATTTCTAGAGTGAGGAGTGATCAAGGAAGGGAGTTTGAAAATTCAGAAATTGAATTGTTTTCTGATGAGAGAGGAATAAAACATGAATTTTCAAAAATAAACATGGTTTTGTCTCAGAAATGCCAAGGGGGAGATTATAAGAACACTTTTGAGTATTATTTATTTATGGCATGTTCTAGACAATAACCATGTTGAGTGTTAGATAGGTTGGTTTGGTTTCAATGACATCGATAAGCTTCGTCAAAGGCAGAATCAAGCATTGAATTAATGAAGAATATAACAAGTTAAGCACGAAAGTGAGCATATTGAGGAAAAATATCTCCTGGAGGGCGAAAATGACATTTTTCGAAGCCGTCACTTTAAGCAAAAAGTATCGTGGGTTCAAGAGGGTCATTTTGGCGCACTTGCGAAGAAAAATGGTTTTAACAAAAATGCATACGCTTAAGCCTACGCTTTCAGTTTCAAAAAGTGGCTGAAAAACACATTTTTATGCTTGGACCTACGCTTGAAGCATAGTTGTGGCAAGATTTGGGGTAAATTTTGCTCAGATGTCTAATTTGTCCATGGGTTGGTTTTATAATTTATTCCCGACTTATATACATCAAAGTGCATGCTATATACATTTTATTCACCAGAATATAAGGTTTGGATGTGAAATTATGAGAAATGGCAAATTTAGGGTTTGGATCATCATTGTCTATAAATACCCAAGTCTACATCAATAGGAGGTATGTCTTTAAGAATTCTTTGTAAGTTTTCTACAACTTCATCTTCTTCTTCTACAGAGATATACATATGGTGAGAGAATATTATTGAGTGATTAGAGATATACAAGTTATCTCTTGTTTTTGGACGTCTTCAATCGTGTTTCTACATTGACAATTTTTATGTACGATTGAATGGTATAGTTGCTGAAAAATTCACACACCATCTATAGCAATGTGGTTGCATTGATCCGTTAAAGAACGGAGTCGTCTGAGTGGGGATATGAGAGCGAAAAGCTTCGTGGTTATTTGATCTGTTGACAAACATAGCCGTCAGTGTACGGAGCATAGCGGAAGTGTCGTAGAGCGGGAGTGAATCTAAATTTTCAGATGTTGAGTGAAGAACATCAAATTACAGCAGTTGTAAGTTCTATTTTCATAGAGTCTGGACAAATTCTTTGATTCATAGTGCATCGATACCCCAGCGTATACGTGGTTTTTATTTGGAGTATTTCCAAGGTTTTCTAGGTAAAAATCTTTGTTTTCTCATGATTTAAATTTCTGCACTTATATTCATATTTGCTTGATTGATCTGTTTTGATATTTAAATTGGGAATTAGGGTTTGTGACTGGTTATAATTGAATTTCCGCTAAAAAATATTAATTGATCATAAAATCGAAAAAAAGTATATTCACCCCCCCCCCCCCCCTTTAGGCTATTTTCACTATCGTCTAGGTAATTTCACCAACGCATCGTGGAACTATTCCAATAATGCTCCTTTCACCAATTCATACACCTCGAATGCCAGAAATCACCCACTTCAATAATTCACAAATAGACAATAGTCATATAACCCAAAACTGAGGTTCACTAAGAGACACAATCATATAACCAACAGTCAAGGTTCCAACAGAGTCAACAATTATTCGACTCACAACCAACAATCATGGCAAAATATTCTCAGTCCAATTACCAACCCAAAACATTCAATAATTCCATAGCTCTTCAATCATTCAATGATTCCCAAGATCTTTAGCCATTCAATAACAATCAAGTTGTGCATCCATATAATTACCAAACCCAGCCTCAAAGAAACCAAACTCCTCCACCCGGTTTCTAGACTAATAGGTTAGAACAAGTTATACTGGATATTCATAACAATCTAGGTATTCATACCCAATCATTGGCACAACTACATATGTCGATGGGCCAAATGGCTAATGAGAGGAATGTAAGAGACCCAGGGAGATTACCTAGTCAATTGATCGCTAACCCAATGCCACAACAAGTACTGGAGCTCAAGTCATTTGTCAATGAACCTAATGAAACGGTTCAAGCAATCACAACTCTGAAAAGTGGAAGGGAAGTAACAGTCGAGTTAAGGCAGAGCATAAGAGAGGTTGCAAAGAAGAAATGAGACAGAACAGGAGTAGAGGAAGGAAGCTGAAGAAGAGCAGAGGAAAGAAGCTGTAAGAAAATAGGCTGAGAGAGTTCAGAAGGATCAACCATCAGTAGAAAACAATGTCGATTAGACATTACTTGAAGAGCCAGACATGACAAGTTACGAGGAGGCAGCGCCATTTCCTCAGCGTCTTAGAGAGCTGACAAAGTACGGAAATTTGAAAGAATCTGATATGTTGGAAACATTCCGACAAGTCAAGATTAATTTACCTCTCTTAGATGTAATCGCCCAAATACCGCCTTACGCTAAGTTTTTCAATGATCTTTGCACCCAGAAGCCAAAGAGCCGAGCGAAGAATCCAGCAAAAATACTCTTGACTGAGCAAGTAAGTTGATTATTTTTAAGCGATACTCCACCTAAGAGGAAATATCCCGGTGCTCCCACTATTCCATGTGTCATCGATGACCAGGAAATTGGTAGAGCTCTTCTTGATCTAGGTGCGAGTATTAACTTGCTTCCTTATTCAGTCTACCAATAGTTAGGGTTAGGTGAGCTCAGCCCCACTGAGGTCGTACTTCAATTTACTAATCGATCAATCAAACAGGAAAGAGGAGTGCTTGAAGATGTCATTGTTCAAGTGAGCAAGTTTTATTTTCCAGTTAATTTTGTAGTCCTGGATACAGAACATGTCCGTGACTCGAAGAAGCACATTCCAGTAATACTAGGAAGACCATTCTTAGCTACAGCAAATGCATGCATCAATTACAGAACCTGAGCCATGGATCTGACCTTTGGAAATATGAAGGTCATAATAAATGTGTTTGAAGGAAGCCACCAATTGCCTGAATCTATGGAATGTTTTCAGATTAATGAGTACGATGAACTAGATGATATCATAGCAGATTTTTCAACTCAAATCCTGGAGAGAGATTAGCTAGAGTCATTTATGACTAGAGAATGGCCAAATAAGGAAGTTGTTGATTAGGAGACATGTTGGAGGCTACCAAATGAAGAACCGGATGCAAGGGACACTGCTTTATATACTCAACCATGACGGGAGCCGGTTGAACCGGCTCCTGACAGTTTCAAATAGTCCACTAATTCCTTCCTTAACTACTCCTCCTACCTTGGAACTCAAAGAACTGGCTGAAAAACTAAAATATGTTTTCTTAGGACCCGGTGAGACTCTTCCTATCATTATATCTTCAAGATTGACAAAAAAAACAGGAATCGAGTCTAGTTGCGGTTCTGAGTGAGAACAAAGAGGCAATGGGATGGACCGTTGCTGATTTAAAAGGCATATACCCCTCAATTTGCATGCATCGCATACATCTTGAGGATGATGCAAAGACATTAAGAGAAATTCAATGAAGACTGAAAGAGGTGGTGATGAAAGAAGTAGTGAAATTGTTAGACGCGGGTATCATTTACCCCATTTCTGATAGCACATGGGTAAGTCCAACTCAGGTGGTGCCAAACTCAAAAGTTGAGCTAATTCCACAACACATGACCACAGGGTGGCATGTGTGTACTGATTACAGAAAGCTCAACCTGAACACCAGGAAGGATCATTTTCCATTATCATTTATTGATCAAATCCTAGAGAGGTTAGTCGGGCAGAGCTACTACTGCTTTCTGAATGGATATTCCGACTACAATCAGGTGGCAATTCATCATGTTGATAAGGAGAAAACCACTTTTACTTGTCCATATGGCACGTTTGCTTACAGACGGATGTTGTTTGGTTTGTATAATGCGCCAACAACATTCTAACGGTGTATGATGTCTATATTCTCTAACATGGTAGAGAAATTTCTTGAAGTGTTCATGGATGACTTCTCAGTTTTTGGGCAAACCTTTGAAGACTGTTTAAAACATCTAGAATTGGTACTTAAGAGATGTAAGGAGATGAATTGATACTAAGTTGGGAAAAGAGCCAGTTTATGGTTCAAGAGAAGATAGTACTGGGCCATATTGTATCTAAGCGAGGGAGAGAGGTAGATAAAGCAAAAGTTTAATTAATTTCAAACTACCTCCTCCCACATTTGTTAAGGAGATGCGCTCTTTTATAGGCCACGTCGGGTTTTACCGAAGGTTTATTAAAGATTTCAGCAAAATTGTTCGGCCGTTATGTAACTTATTGGCTAAGGATGCAAATTTTGTCTTTGACGAAAAGTGCCTTCATGTTTTTGAGGAATTGCGTACTCAACTTTCCTTAGTCCCGATTATCCATCCGCCAGATTGGTCCCTACCATTTGAGCTCATGTGTGATGCTTTTGACTATGCCATAGAACCTGTGTTGGGTTAGAGAAAAGATAAGTTGTCGTATGCCAGTAAGACTCTAAATGAAGCTTAGATGAACTACACAACTACCGAGAAGGAGTTGCTGGCAGTTGTTTTCGCCTTGGATAAATTCCGATCATATCTATTGGGCATCAACGTCGTTGTTTACTAGGATCATGCCGCTCTAAGGCATTTGCTGACGAAGAAAGACTCTAAACCCCAACTGATTTGGTGGATTCTGTTGCTACAAGAATTCGACCTAGAAATCAAAGATAAGAAGGGTTCAGAGAATGTTGTTACGGATCATTTGTCAAGGATTATTGTCGAATCCATAAAGGAAATTACTCCTCTAAAGGATTCTTTCTCGAATGAACATTTGTTCAATGTGGCTATGGTGGAACAAATACAGTGGTATGTTGACATTGTCAATTATAAAGCCACAGGTCAAATCCCAAAAGGATGGTCTAATAATGAGAAAGACCGATTCTTCAGCCAAGTCAAATTTTATATCTTGGATAATCCGTGTTTGTACAAGTATTGCTCTATTAGATTATCATAAAATGTGTCCCCGAGAGTTAGGTGCAAAGCATACTGACATTTTGTCACACGTTGGACTGTGAAGGGCATTTCGGAGCTCAGAAAGACAGCCCACAAGGTACTGCGGAGTGGATTTTACCAGCCTTCCATATTCAAGGATGCTTTTGAGTTTTACAAGGCATGTCTATGATGTCAAAAGCTTAGATCCATATCTAGACGAGACATGATTCTTTGAACCCCGATTCTGATTGTAGAATTATTTGATGTGTGGGGCTTTCATTTTATGGGACCATTTCCGAAAGCAGATAAAAAAGAATATATACTTGTGGGGGTTGATTATGTTTCAAAATGGGTAGAAGCAATAGCCATAAAGCATGTTGACCATGACGTGGTAGAAGAATTTGTAAAATCAAACATTTTCTCAAGATTTGGTTTGCCAAGAGTTTTGATCAGTGATGGTGGAATCCATTTTGACAACCCATTTCTTCATGCTCTGTGTAAGAAGTATGGTGCCACTCATAGAATTAGTATTCCATATCACCCCCAATCACAAGGACAGGTGGAGGTTTTTAATAGGGAGATTAAATATATTTTGGAAAAGACTGTGCGTTTGGATTTAAAGGATTGGCCTCGAAGGCTAAATGATGCACTTTGGGCGATAGGACTGTGCTTAAGACACCGATTGGTATGTCGCCATATCGTTTTATGTATGGTAAAGCGTTTCATCTCCCTGTAGAGCTGGAACACCGTGCATATTGGGTTATTCGAAGACTAAATTTTGATATAAAGAAAGCGATGCACAACAGAAACTCCAACTTCAAGAGCTTGAGGAGTTGAGAAATAATGTATATAAAAACTCTCAGATTTACAAGGCCCGAACAAAAGCGTTTCATGATAAACATATTAGAAAGAAAGTTTTTGAGCCAGGCTAAAAGGTTTGCCTGTTTAATTCGAGACTCAAGCTATTTCCTGGCAAGCTACAATCGATATGGGATGGGCCATACAAGATTACAAAGGTTTTCCCCCAAGGAGCAGTGGAGCTCAATGATCCTGACATTGGAAATAAGTTTGTCGTAAATGGACAAAGATTGAAGCATTATGTAGACGTATAACTAGCTGAGTGTGTGGTAGAAACGATCGATCAAACTAAACCACCACCCAAGCTACATAAGCTTGATCCGGAGTATTGAGAAGCGGCAACGTCATACCAATGACATTAAATATTGGTACTAGGTAAAGAAGAGTAGCTTTTATGCCTAGTTTATACTTGTAGACGGTAATTTAGTTATTTCAGTATTTAAGATCGAGTTTGTAAAAACGAGTCGTAACGCCATCATCATTTGAGTAGAAAGTGTAAATTGAGCCTAGGAAGCATTGAGAATGCATAGAGTTGAAGACGGGATAAAAAGACGGCAAAAGAAAAAAAATTGGGGCCATGGGGACCTACGCTTAAATCGTAGCTGCCGGCCTGTTATAAACAGGACCCGTCAACGGTTCCCCCCTCCCCCCCCCCCCCCCCCCAACCCCCAATTCCATTCAAACTCTTCTTTCTCTCTCAATTCTTCACCAATATTTACGAGGTTTGATTCTACCATTTATTCATCATATTCCTCATCATTCTTTGCCAGCAGATCGTCAAATTAGTTAGTGATTCGTCCGGATTCGCGTGAAGAACTTGAAAAGTCTCTGAAACTCAATTTTTGGAAAATCATCGTTTCTTTTGATTTGGTGAGTTTAGTTCCATTATTTTGATTTCATATGACTTATTTAACTATTCTAAACTAGTATTGATGAATGAGTCCAATCAAAATCGTGTTTTGATCCGTTTCTAAAAGTTGAGTTTTTCGACTTCGAAAGCGGCTTAAATATCGAATTTTTTGGGACGACGGCTTGTTTAATCATCATATTAGATATATTTAGATATAGTTTGAGTTTGATTCGGTTTCCGGTTCATAATCGCTTACTTTTCGAAAATTCTCTATTGTAGGCATGGCACAGACCAAGTTGTCAGCGAGACGAGTAGCTCAAGATGCGGTTGCGACTGATCCATTGGTGCGACAGAGGTCGAGATCGTCATCTCCTACACCGTCCCCGATTCGTCACCGTAGTACACGTACCAAGAGACCACAGTATATCGACTCGACATCCTCATCTTCCTCGTCTGTTGAGGCAGAGGTGCTAGAGAGTTCCACACAGGGATGCGACATCCTTTTGCCACATGGTCGCCTTGTTGTTGATCCAGTTGATCCAGTTGATCCACGGGCACCATCACCATCACTTGTGCCTGAGCCGCAAGAGGAGAAGATGGAGGAGGATACCAAAAGTGATGGTGTGAGGCAGGGGGATGATGCTGAACAGAAGGAGGACGCCGCTAAAGGTGATGATCGAACAGATGAGAGGGTACCAGAGCCACCTGTGGAGGGTGACCCCGAAGTTTTGACTACATTTTTACCTTTGCCCCGGACAACATCGGTTGAAGATTTACTAGACCGAGCGATCCGGAAGGAGTATCAGCAAGAGCGTACATACTTATTATAGATATTTAAGGGGTTACAGCCTATACCCGCTTGGACGATAGGCCGGTTATAGGCCCGACGGTTATTACCTATTCTTGCCTCGGCTACTCCGCATATTTGAAAGGATATGATCCTGGAGTTCTGGCTAATCATGCGCCATTTCAGCAGGGGGTTGATACGACGGATAGTGGTCCGAGCTACTGAGATTGATATTAATCCCCCAGACTATTGCTGAGGTGTGGGGTATTCCAGACGAGTGTCCACCCGAGTTAGCTGTTACGTTCCTACATATACTCGAGAGACTCCCATCTATTTATGAGATTGTTGTACTTTAAATTGCGGGGTAGCGGGTTGATACACATAAGAACTGCACGAAAAAGGCAAACTATCACCCGATGCTTTGGTTTTGGGATGTGATAGTCCGATCCCAGATTCTGCCGCACAGCCATACCACCATGTGTTATGCGCTATTTATGGCCCTCCACTATGCTTTCGAGTTCAGGTAGTGGATTTCTATCCCCATGGATTTTGTGGGAGGGCCTATATATACATTATATTCATCTGTGCAAGGAGACCAAGGTTGGTCAGCTTCTATTTCTCATTCGATTCCCGTGCTTGGTGATGAAGAATATGTTGGATGCTGGGATTAAAATGAATGCGGGTGAGTGGCACAGATTCAGAGAGAGTACCCCGTATGCCAGAAAGATGTGGACTGGTGTCTAGACCAGATTGCATGGATATGTTATTATAAGGCAAAGACTAGGGTTCGGCATATTACCAACCCCAGATACATAGGCCCAGACGTAGGCTGATGACCCTGGTCAGGCTGATGCGGGTATGGCTCAGGATGCTGAGGCTACTGATAAAGCTGAGATGCCATAGATGTCGGCTGCTGATGAGGAAGTTATGTTGCCAGAGGCACCTGCGGGTGGTACTGTTACTCTGTCTCAGGCACAGTTTGATGCTCTTATTGCAGAGATGAAAGTGCTAGAATAAACAATGGTAGAGGAGAGACAGGCTAGGAACCGTAAGACAGTGCGCTATCGAAGATATCAGAGGCGATTATTTCATCAGTTTGACAGTATGAGTCATCATATGGGTGTGAAGATTCCACCTACACCACCGACCTCTGATGATGAGGATTAGTTTAGTTTTAGTTAGGTTTTTGTTTTATTTTTAGTTCATTTTCTTTTACATTGGAGATAAATTATCGAGCGGATAGTTTTTATAGGGCTTTATGTGACCGCTTGGACGATTATTTTCTAAATATTTTTGGTTATTCTCTTAGTTTATAAAATAAAAGTTTTATGATCAATCATATTGATTAAATATATCCCCGGATTTTTTCATTTATTTTACATGTGCGGATAGTTTGAATTCTTTTAAGATATTTTATCGCACTATGTTGATATTTGTGCGTTTAAGTTTGGGGATGTGTATGTGTTGGATTGATCGGAAGAATGTATTTAAAAAAAAATCAGGCCAAGCAAACGCTTGAAGCGTAACGTATCACGAGGTAATATAAAGAATTTTGAAATTTTGACCCGTTAGCGGAGTGTTTTGGCCTAGTTTGTATCTATACTTGTATTAGGATTTGTTTAATTTATTTTTAGGATTTGTTGTAGATTTTTTGTAGACTTTTTAAAGTAATACTAATCTAACAAGGAAAAGGAATGCAAATACAAGTTGGAGTTAGATTAGTCATTGTTTCCACTTTCCTAGTCAACTAAGGGTTTTATTCTTTGATTATACATCATCCATCTATAAATACATCCATAGAGTAGACACAATTCACAATTCACAATTCTCAAGGGTTGAGCATTAAAGTTAGATATTCTTCTTCTATTCTTCTTTTATTCTTCTTCTATTATGTCTATCTCGGGGGGGTTAGTATGGATAATGCCAATGAAGATTATTCTGACTCATAGGAATTCATAAAAGGTACAGTACCATATGTGGATATAAAGAGCTCGAATGAAAGAGTCACGAGTCAGAATGGAAGCCGAACCACAACGAAATCGTTTCTGCAGTGCAGATTGCAAATTTGAAGAGATATTTCATCCGGAGAGGATGAACCGAGTATTAATTTCACCTGGAAGGAAAATCCTTAAGGAAAAAGGATTGAAAAGTTTAGAAAAACCGGTGGGAAAAAAGGTGTATCCGAGCTTGGTCCGAAAATTCTATGAAAATATGACAATTTCGAGACAGACAAGATTTGAGGTTATGAAGGCTAAAGTGACTCAGTGGAGTGATCCTATTGTGATTAGAAGAAGAAGTATTGTTGATGCGTGGAATATACCGATCGGTACTCCTGCAAACTTACAAGGAATATTGAAAGAACATCCTCAAGTATGGCCACATACGGATGAGGAGATGGTTCGGGAATTGTGTGCACTATCAGATCCAAGAGATGAGATGTGTGATAATTGGTGGTTGAAGTTGGATCTACTTTATTTGGATTGTGTCATTTTGGCTCAACTTTGGCCCAATAATCAGACTAGTGCAAGGGATCACACTATGCTTAGAACTTTGTATGCACTAACTCATGGGTATGAAGTGTGTGTTCCAACATTAATCATGGCTAAGATGTCGATTTCCCAAGCAATTGTGAGTAGAGAATGGGCAGGTGCTGATAAATTTTAACAGTATCTTCCATACACGTTTCTGTTATCAAAGATCATTGCCGAGCAATTGAATGAGTGGATGAAGGAGCTGGATGAGATACGGTGGACGATTATCAAGATATATCTAGAGGAAGATTTGGAAAAGTTGAAAGAGACTGCAGACTACCGGATATGGTTGAAAAACGTCGTGTAAAGTGATGGCGAAGAGGATGAAGATTAGGGTTTAGGATTTTTGTTTGTGTTTTATTTTATTTTTAGGGATGGTAGACCCTTAAGGCCATGTCTTTGTTTGCCAAATTATTATTATTATTATTTTATTAGTATTAGTTTTGGAAAAAAAAATTAATAATTATAAATAAATAAAATCTTTGATTCCTTGAAAACATGTGTTGATTTCTGAATATTTATGCTGAAATTTCTTTTCCCTTGCTATGATTGGGTACTTGTGTTTTGTTGATACTATCTACAGGTGATCCAAATCAAGTTTGTGAGAGGGGATTCATGCTTTGCTTTGGAATCCAGAATTAAGCTTCAAAGGTAACTGTATCTATTCTCCTATATTATTTTTGACCATGAGGACATGGTCTGATTTAAGTTTGGGGGTGAGGGTATAGTTTAACAAGGAATGAAAAAATTTCGGAAAATTTTGAAATTTTAAAATTTTGGAGCAGTTCTTGGTTTTCACGCATAAATGTTTTGCATTACAAGTTAATTAAGTTTATATTTATGATGCATGAATAGTATGTAATGTAATATTCTCATTCATGAGAGTAATGATTAGATTGAGTTAGTGAAGTGATGTGATGTGGTTTTACATCGGTGAGTGAATGAGTGAAATTAAAATTAAGAAAGACGACTTTGACCTATAAGCACAAGCACACATTCACTATGAGAAATATGTTGATTTTTCACTATGTAGTTGAAAAATAATTTTGCCACAATAAAAGGGGAGATGTTATGGTTGAAATGAAGAACATTGAAAAAAAAATGTAAAAAACAGTTCTTTGATCTGAGTAACCGGGTTTTGGTATCACTAATATCATTGTTCGCATTTAAATGGGAGAAGACTGATGAGCATAAATCCCATGGAAGAAGCTCGGGCACAGTTGGTCGGGACTAAAAATCCTCGCTAGAAAGTCCGGAGACTTAGAAAGATAAAAAAAAGGGATAAAAATGGAAACATGGAAAGATGAGTTTTTACGATAAATGGCAAAATTTGATCAATGATGTAGGAAAAGAGAGATTGAAATACCATGATAGAATGTTCACAAAAACACAAAAGGTTGTCCAGATTGAGAGTAGAAAGTAGTGAAATCGTTCACTTTAGTGGGAACCATTCATGACACGAAACTCGATATAATTATTGTTCGGTAGTGAGTGGGAGTATTTGCATCCGTGTTGTCTTTTGCATTGTATCATGATTTAATTGAACTTGTGTGTGAACTCATGACTGTGTGATTATAGAGAGCTGAGATGTTTATAGGTACCATCAATAGAAACCTTCACGAGACTTCACTCGTCCACTAAGGGTAACCTAGGGGTTTAAAAGGCTTGTTACACATGCTAAGTGTAATCGTCGACCCTCACAAAAGCAAAGGATTAGGTTAGATTAGTTAAAGTAGTTAGATTAAAAAGATTATCACAAGAAAAGTTCCCTAGGTTTATTGTTTATGGACTAACAATATGTAAGTTTGGGGGTGTGATAGGTGTCAAATATTAGATATTTTTACCCCTTAACTCACTATTGTTACATTCTTTCATTCCATTATTTGGTATTTTTATTGCGTTTGCATGTTAAGGCATGTTTCAGGAGCTTAATGAAGAAATGGAGCTAACTTCAGTGAATTAACTGAAGAGTGTGTTCTTTCTATCCAAGAGGAGAGTCAAAGAGGCAATTCGAGACAAAAATGGCTCTTGGAAAGCAAAAACGGCATTTCCAGAAGCCGTCATCTCAGCAAAAAGTATCGTAGATTCAAGATGGTCGTTTTGGTGCATTCACGGAGAAAAGTGATTTTCCACAAAATACCTATGCTTTTGCCTACACTTTTAGTTTCAAAAAGTGGCTGAAAATCACATTTCTACTCTTGGAGGTACTCTTGGGACCTACACTTGAAGCGTAAGTGTGGCAAGAATTTGACATATTTCGATAGATTTTGCCTGTTTCACCCTTGGATCGATTGGAAGACTTGCCTGTGACTCCAGACCTCTATATACATGTATATACACTTACATATATGAGAAGTTAGGGTTTACATGAAGTGTAAAGTGAAAAGACTGAAAAAGGCCTCTCTATACCATTGCATATATATACACGATCATATATCAGATACGTGTGTTGGTGTGGGTGTGGAGTTCTAGTTCTGATTATGGTACACGTTGGGGTTGGTTTTGGTGAGACGTTTATTAAAACAGGTTCATCCATTCAGACTTACTGTTGTTAAGAGCCATATTCAAACCTAGAGATCCGGAGAGAAAAACCATGGAGAGCGTTTCTACATCAACGATGCAGTCACCGTCTTCCATGGCTAACTAACTCGGTATCTATGATTTTCTAGCAAAACCTTAACCAAGTAATGTAGTTCTTTCATTATTTTCAATTGTAAAGAGGGGAAACTATTGACCATACTCTAATGATTGTACTAGTTAAGAGACCGTACAGATTTTCAATATAAAATTATATGTTTGTTCTAAATTCTTGTCTTAGATGGAATGAATATATTATTTTGAACAACTATGATTATTCAATATGAGCAGAAACTTGGATGCTTAATTATGATTTTCTACACAATAGTTGTAATGAAACTTGAAACCCTAGGTTGACACAGGTCGTGCCATGGCGATTTAATATAAACATGCTTTAGTTTATTTTCATACAGTATGAGTAGATTAGAGTAATATAATTGGCATGTACTAGTTAGGTCATTCATGAGACCGGTTGTCGCGATCCAGTTAATGGTACTCCTTTTTTGGGTCGTATTTAGCTATTTACGGTACGACATGATTCACAGTTATGGATCGCCCTCGTATAATTGATACAATGATGAACTATATTATACGGTTAGTGGTGGAATGATGAAAATCCTAGTTTTCTCTCTCACCTGAATCACAATCAATTTAATTTGCTTTCTAGATAATATTAGTTAAAACAGATAATTTGGTCTTTAACCACCCAAACAAACAATTTTCAAAAAATATAATTCACTGTTTTTGAATTATTAAAGTGAACAATCTCAGTCTCTGTGGGATCAATATCCCTTACTCAAACCATTTGCTATTCTACAATTGATATATGCGTTTGCGTAGGGTAAAACCTAGAGTCGTTAAAGTGTCATTTTTAATCACATATTTTTATACACTTGACGTCTCATCAATCTATAAAGGTGTCCTTAAGAAGGGGGTCATCCTTAGTAGGTTATTTAAAATTTCGTGACAATTGATCATCTCTAACAACCTCCACGTCTTGCTTATTTGTCACTAAGCTCTTCTTTCAACCTTCAGTGCCGTCATACAATCCAATCTTATAAAGTGAGTTGTTGGGCACCAATGTTGCTAGTGACACAAATGGATATTCAAGCGAATCTTTTGGCTCCTCCCATGTATCAAACTTTGCATTCGACCTTTCAATCATAGCATTCATTTTATTCCTTGCTCGATTCCTCTGAGGTACCACTTCTTCAACCATCTTATCAATATTAAAACACTTAGCTAGTTTCGGTAATTGATGGTTGATATCAAATACATTCATCCTCATCTCTAGATTCCCAAAAGATATATCCATAGCCCCTGTTCTATAATCAACGTATTCATTTGTGGTAGCACAAAATGGTCTTCCTAAGATATCAGGGATATGTCTCCTTGATTTGTGGTCAGGTTCCATGTCTAACACCACAAAGTCCACAGGATAGTAAAACTTACTCACTTGAACAATGACATCCTCCAAAATTCCTCTCAGTTGTTTAGTTGATCTGTCTGTCAATTGAAGCACCGCCAATGTAGGATTGAGCTCTCCCAACCCTAGTTGTTAATAGACTGAGTAAGGTAATAAATTAACACTCGCACCAAGGTCAAGAAGAGCTCTGCCAATCTTTTGGTCACCAATGACACAAGAAATAATGGGAGCACCGGGATCTTTCCTCTTAGGTGGAGTATCACTCAATAAGATCGAACTTACTTGTTCAGTCAACAAAATCTTCTTCAGGACCTTAGTTTTGCTTTTACGCTTTTGGGTACAGAGGTCTTTCAAAAAAATAGCATAGGGTGGTATTTGGTTTATAATGTCTAAGAGAGGCAGATTAATCTTGACTTGTCAGAATGTCTCCAACATGTCTGGCTCTTTATTCTTATCATTTTTGGTCGGCTCTCTAAAACATTGAGGGAATGGTGTTGTCTCCTCATAGTATGCCCAATCTAACTCTCCTAGTATTGTCTCATCCTATTTTTCCTCCTCTTGAGATTGATCTTTCTGAACTTTCTTAGCCTCTTTCTTCTGAGCTTCTTCTTCTGCCTTTCTTTGAACTTCTTGGGCGTTTTGCTTCTTCAGCTTCTCCTCATGCTGTTCCTCAGCCCTATTTTCCACCTCATTTTCACATCTCAAAATTGTGACTGCTTGGAATGTCTCATGACGAGTCTCAAAAAAGGATTCAAGCTCCAGTGTTTGTTGCGGCTTTGGGTTAGCCATTGGATGACTATGCAATATTCTTTCTATCCTATCCATAACATTCTTTAGTTGTACCATTTGAGCTCCCATTTGAGCAAGGACTTGGGAATGAGAGTTCACTGTTTGAATAGTCACCTGAGAATTATTAGAATTATTTTGTAACTCTATCAGGGCACTCATCACCTATTCTTCAAAGCTAGGTGGTCTTGGTGGTGGATTTTGAATTGAATTTTAATGTTGGAGATGGTTTTGAGGATATTGAGGGTAAGCTTCATTTGGATTGAATCCTTGGGTTTGGTTTCCTTAAGGCTGAGTTTGATAATTATATGGTTCGACAACCTGAGAATTAGTGGATGACTGTCTGGGTTGGTGATTTGACTGAGATTTTTGAGCCATGATTGTTGGTGGGGATTGATATGATTGTTGACTTTGTTGAAACCTTGGCTGTGAATTATATGATTGTTGTTCCTGAGGGAACATTGATTCCACATTCGAAGATTGAGATGAAAGAGATGGATAATTTTAGACATTTGATGTGTATGAATTGATGAAATGAGCATTGTTTGCGTAATTCCATTCTACATTAGCATTGGAAGAAACGAATTCACCACCTTGACACTCATTGTGGGAATAATCGACTTCTACCTCTGACACTTCTCTTCTAGGGGAATGATTTCTCTGGATAAGCTTTTCAAATCTTTCTAATTTATCTCTTATCAACGCCACTGAATCTCTCACATCACTATGGTTCACAACATAAGCTTTCTCATATCTTTTATCTAATACACCTCTAAACCTCAACTCATATTCATATTGAATTGTATTATCACTAATACTATCAAACAAGTCTAAGAGTTCTCTTGCTGGCTTCAGGATAAATTGCCCTTGTGTTGCCACATCTAACAAATTCTTATGTTTATCTCCAAGTCCCATGTAAAAATTCTTAGCTATATCCTATTCAGCGAACCTATGGGGGGGACACTTATACAAGATTTCCCTATATCTCTCCCAAGCATCATGGAACTTCTCACCAGACAATTATCTAAAACTTTTGATCGCATCTTGTGCCTCTAAAGTCTTCCCTATGGGATAATGTTTCTCTATGAATTCATATTTAAGGGCTTCCCAATCAATTTTAATTGCCTTCTCTAATTTGATGTACCATCTTTTAGCTTTTTCTCTCAACGACCAAGGAAATAAACGCACTCACAAATCATTCTTAGACAGGTTATCATACCTAACAATCGAAGCAACCTCTAAGAAATCATTAATATGCTGGTATGAGTCCTCTATCCTAAGGCCAAAAAATTTTGGAAGCCTATTGATAACGCTTGACTTCATCTCGAAGTGTTTCGCGCCTTCTTCCTCTGGAAAATCAGTGTAGGAATCATATGCATCCGGTGTATAGTATCATTTTAAAGAAGTGTCTGGTGTCCTTGGTAGATTGGCTCTTTGGTCACCCATCGCTTCTTCTGATTGACGATGACGCTCTTAAATAGCTCAACATTTTGGATAAAAAATCCGTTCGATCTCAGGATCAAAATGTTCTAATTCAACGTTGGGATCAAAACGGGATTTTTGATCGGTCATACACCAAACAAAAAAAAAATCTATACTTTTCTTTTTAATTCTAGATTATTCTAAATATTAACATAAAATAAAGCTAAAATTATGCACGAAATTAAGATAAACATAAACTCAGCAAAGGTGCAACAACGCAACTTCTGCTCCGCCAAATCCCTTTATGCATTTTAGATTACCTATCAATCACACAAAAATTTTAACTTTCAGTACACTACAATAACACAATGTAAATAAACTACTAAAGCTAATGAACAATGCTTAATCCCCGACAACGGTGCCAAAAACTTGATATGACGTCAGGTGTGTAAAAATGTGGTTAAAAATGACACCTTAAAGATGCTAGGTTTTAACCTACGCAAACGCACGTATCGATTGTTCACTCTAGCAGTTCAAAAACACTGAATTATATCTTCTGAAAATGGTTTGTTTTGGTGATCAAAGACCAAATTATCTATTTTAACTAAAATTTTCTATAAACCAAAGTAAATTGGTTGTGATTCAGATGAGAGAGAAAACTAGGGTTTTCATCGCTCCACCACTAACATCATAATATAGTTCCTCATTGTATGAATTATAAGAGGGCGATCCATAACTGTGAATCAGGTCGTGTCGTAAATAGTTAAATACGACCCAAAAAAGGAGTACCATCAACCGGATTGCGACAACCCATCTCATGATTGACTTAACTAGTGCATGCCAAATACTTACTCTAATTTACTCCTGATGCATGAAAACAAACTAAAGCGTGTCTATATTAAATCGCCAAGGCATGACCTGTGTGAACCTAAGGTCTCAAGTTTCATTACCACCATTGTGTAGAAAACAATAATTAAGCATCCGAGTTCCAGTCCATAGTGAATAATCATAGTTATGCAAAATAATACATCTATTCTATCTAAGACAAGAATTTAGAACAAACATATAATTTTATATTGCAAATCAGTACGGTCTCTTGAATAATATAATCATCACAGTATGGTCAATAGTTTCCCCTCGTTATATTTGAAAACAATGAAAGAACTATATTACTTGGCTAGGGATTTGATAGAAAATCCTAGATACCAAGTTAGTTGGCCATGGTGGAAGGTGACTGCATCAATGATGTAGAAACGATTTTCATGGTCTTCTTCTCGGGATCTTTAGGTTTAAATACGGCTCTCAACAGTAGCAAGTCTGAATGAATGAACCTCTCTGAATGAACGTGAACCTCCAAAACTCACGACTTAACCACCTCTAATGAACTCCCTATGATCGTGTATATATAGGCAATGGTATAGAGAGGTCCTTATCAGTCTTTTCACTCATCACCTTCTGCAAATCCTAACTTCTAATATATATAGGTGTATATTCATGTATGTTGAGGTCTGGAGTCACAGACTCGTCTTCAAATCTACCCGGGGGTAGGACAAGAAAAAACCATCGAAAAACCACAAAACTTGTTGCAGATACGCTTCAAGCGTAGCTGGCCTATGCTTCAAGCATAGGTCCAAGCGTACATCAAAGCGTAAAAATGTGTTTTCCAGCCAATTTTTTAAACTGAAAGCGTAGGCACAAGCATAGGTATTTTATGAAAACCTGATTTTCTCCGTGCATGCACCAAAATGACCGCCTTGAACCCACAATACTTTTTGCTGAAGCTCACGGCTTCTGAAAATACCATTTTTGCCCTTTGGGGGCCATTTTTGTCTCGGACTGCCTTTTTTACTCTCCTCTTTGAATAGAAAAAACACACTATTTAGTTAATTCACCAAAATTAGCTCCATTTCTTCATTAAGCTCCTAAAACATGCTTTAACACGCAAACATCATAAAAATACCAAATAATGGAATGAAATAACGTAACAATGGTGAGTTAAGGGGTCAAAATATCTAATATTTGACACCTATCAGTTTGCACGTTACCAAGCAACTCCAAAAGAGTCTCATGTTATTGTTGTAAAAAGGATAATCAAATATGTTAAAGGGAGTAATATTGATATCACATCATTTTCTGATGTTGATGGGCTGGTAATGTCGATGATAGAAAAAGTACAAGTGGAGGGTGTTTTTATATTGGTAATTGCTTGGTTGCTTGGCATAGAAAGAATCAGAATTGTGTTTCCCTTTCCACTTTTGAGGCTGAGTATATAACAGGTTGTAGTTGTTGTACTCAGGTATTGTGGATGCGTCAAATGTTACAGGATTATGGGTTTTTACAAGGCACGATGACTGTGTACTGTGATACACGAGTGCAATAAATATTTCTAGAAATCCTGTTCAAAACTCTAGAACAAAGCATATAGATATTCGACATCATTTCATTCAAGATCTTATTGAAGATGGTGTAATGTATCTAGAGTTTATATCCACAGATTCTTGACTGATAGATATCTTTACAAACCCATTAGATTTTCAAAAACATGTTAGTCTTAGAAAATCTATTGGTATATTTTCGTTAGAATAGATATCTTCTTATCTATCATTCTAGGAACACATTGCATTATTTTCCTAGAATTGATAGTTTATCATGCATTTGTATTATATTTATTCATGCATGCATTTAAAAATATATAAAAAATAATTTTTTTTTGGAATGATGAGGCTAGAGTACAAAAGTTGTCATATTTTACTATATTATCATATTTACTTGTTTGATTATGTATATGGGAAGTAGAGGTGTTAGCCTGACCTAAAGATTTTGGATGTTCACTTGGCATGATTATTTTATGTTGAAAACCCTTAATCTTAGGTGCTTGTTTTACTTAAGAGATGATTGTAATGCTTACCAAAACTATTAATCTTTCTCATCTGAACCAAAGTGATATGTAGGTTCATGAGTTAGGCTAGATTGATCGATGCTTTTGAATACCTATTGCATGCTAAAAAATATTGGGGTAATTTTGAAAGAAGAAAGAGAATGAAATAATGAAGTATATGATTGTCTCTTTAAAATCCCTTAGAAAAATGATCCGTCTGTTGAGTAACCAGGTTTCAGTACCTCAGGAAGTATTGAGTATTCGCATAAAAAGGCGGACGTGATTATCTTAAATTTTCAACCCAAGTAATCGGGTCTCCTGCCACAAAGCAGTGAGTGTTCGCGTAAAAAAGGAAGAAACAAAAGATAAATGAAGGGGTGCAAAAGAAAACATTCGAGACAAAAAGAAAATAAATTGTGTTCCCCTTAATTAACAATAAGATCCAAGTTAAAGATTTGACTTCTAACTTGGGTTTTGGACTGAGTTATCATCACGGTTGGTTAGGAGATTATCAGAATTATTGTGCATTTCTTCATCTTACCAGAGTGCTTGCACATGATTCTTTTCATATATATGAATACTATGTAAAACTTGACTTATGCATTTTTGAATCTACAAGGTATGTGTGCTAATTTTCTTTACTACCGTGTGTATAATGGTTGAGTTAGATTCAAGAATATAATGTATTAATGATTAGTTCGTTGTCTCTACTGCCTTGATCACAGATTTCTAAAAACAAAAAAAAAAAAATTTAATTATTCATGACATTCTGCATTCATGCATTAGTAGTAAGGTCATACATCGTACAGATTTGTGTTTATCTGAGAATCTGGATATAGTCTGATAGAGTAATCTATCTTGAAGTGATAATTGAGTATTTTCCTACATCTCTCTAAATTGTTTATATTGTACTCTCTTTGCTTGACATTTCAGTGACAAAAAGGGGGAGAAAGTTATTTAATTAAGGGAGACAAATATTTTGTTAAGAGGGAGAGTTTTTTCTTGAGGGGGAGTTTATTATCAAGGGGGAAATGAGTATTTTTATAATATTATGATCATTATGTTTGCATTGTTGTTATGATTTTCTTATGATCCTTATATTGGTTTATATTTGTTTTTCACACTTGTTTTTCATGGTATATTGTTCAATGTTATGGTTACAGGATTGGAAAATCGTCATGAGGGCAAACTGATATTCTATGTCCATGTTTGTGGATGGGTGTTCATAGGTATAGATATTATGTTTTTTTTCGTGGGGATATCTTTGTAAGACATGGTTTTGTCTTAGAAATAGCAAGGGGGAGATTGTAAGAACATTTGTAGAATTGTTCATGGTTGGCATAGTCTCGACAATAACCATGTTGAGTGACTTGTGAGATCGGGTAGGATTAAGAAAATTAAAGTGGTCAAGCAAAGACATTAACAAGCTTCATCAAATTCAAATCAAGCTTAAACTTGTAAAGATGAAGCAAGTTTGAGCAAAAAATGCATTTCGGAGGGCATAAACAATATTTTTCGGAGCCGAAACTTCGAGAAACATATCATTGGAGTTGAGGGGTTTCAAATGGAAGAAAAGTTGGGAAAAATAGTTTTAATGAATTTTGCTACTCTTGAGCTACGCTTACATTACCTAAAAGTGCCTAGAAAGTTGAAAATCTACGTTTGACCTACACTTATGGTTTTTGGGCTACGCATGACTTACACTTAAGTGTAGGGTCACGCGTAATACATCGACGTGCAAATTTAAGCCTAGGATACTTCCACTTGTTGTGACATATTTTGACTAGAATTACATTACAATACATCATAGCACGTGTATAAAGGATATATACACCAAAGTTGGCTAAATTCACTCCAAATTAGAATAGAATTAAATAAGGGAGAAATTATAGTTCAAAGAGGATACAAGTTTACTCAATATAGGATTCCCCTTTCTATAAATAAGAGAAATCTCTACAGATTTTTGGTGTGGCTTTTGTGAGATATATGCAATACTTTTATAGATCAGATTCATCTGTAGAGAGAGAAAAAAAACATTGTTTGATTATTCTATATCAAGGGTTTCTCTAGTTTTTGGTAATTATTCAATTGTACTTCTACACCGAAGATCTTTTATGCACAATTGAATGATCCAGTTGCTGTAAAACCATCACATCACCTATTGCAACGTGATTGCGTTGATCTGTTGAGAAGCGGAGCCGTCGGAGTACGGAGATCGGAGTAAGAGTTTCGTGGAGCACGAGTGGAGAAAGACAGATTAAGAGTGATTTGTAAGTCTAAAACTTCATAAAATATGTGTATCTCTTAATTCATAATGCATCGATACCCGAGCGAATCCGTGATTTTTACTTAAAGCGTTTTTCAAGGTTTTCCACGTAAAAATCTCTGTATTTTCTCATGATTTATTTTCTGCACTTATATTCATGATTGCTTGATTAATCTGATTAGAGAATTAGGGTTTTGTGACTGATTAAAATTGAATTTCTGCTAAATAATTTTAATTGATGATAAAATCGATAAAAAACCTATTCACCCCCCAGGCTATTTTCCTTAGTCGCCTAGGTAATTGCAAAAATCATAAACAAAACACCATTAATAAATAAACAAGTTTGAATATTGCAAAGCTCGGCTCCACTAGGCTCATTTACAGCCCTAACTATAGCCTTCTTGGCCTCCTCTCTTATTATTTATATGAATTTTTCAATCAACTAGGTCAAAATCATTTTCCACATAAGAAAGGATTCTGCAAGATGCATATCATATTTATTGCCTCGTTGAGATTGTGTGCGAGTATATTTAACTTTTGGAAAGAAGGAAAAAAAAAAAACTATTTAATTGATGAGAAATATTTCTAATAGGATTGGATAGGCTTGTAGTGCGTTTGGACTTGGACTGAATTGGGCCTGCCTGAACAGCCCTGATTTCTTCACCAAATACTGATGGGCCTGTGTGTTAAATTTTCCCTCTTCGCTCATGTTTTGGTAGAAATATACCCACACTAGTTCAAACTTCAAACATGTGCATAAATCCCAATATTGGGTTATCTAGTATTGATGTACATATTAGTTGCTTTGTAGATGTAGCATGTAAGTAATTAAGTTAACATGGGAGAATATGCACAAATATATACTTGGTAATATAATAAATATGATAGTTGTGAGAATCCCGATCCTAACTCGTAACATTTTAGGATTATACGATTTTACTACAATTATTTTGTATGATTTAATGATTTTATCACGATTCTACTACGTTGAAACAGTGATTTGACGGTTAAGTCATCCATATGAAAATCCAAAAATATTAATATTTTGGTCCAATATCCCAATATATGGCCCAAACTTATGAAAAAATAATTAAAGGCCTAATGTATTAGAAAAAATTGAAAACTCTAATATAATTTAGATTTTTAAATTAATTATTTGATTATTAATATTATCTTTAAAATTCTAATAAGTTTAGGTAGAATCTTACGATTTCGATTCTATTAACCCCTCAATTATTCTACATAGACTCCCGATTTCAATAAGCTTGATAAATATGTGTCGAACTGTTGTACTTATAATTCTACGATTTACGATTCTACGGACCCAAAATTATCCTACCTATATGTTTGTAAACTTTGTAAAGAGTTAATTTCAATAAACCCCCATGTGATTTTAAAAAAGATCATTTTGCCCCCCTCCTATACATAAAACCCCCTGCACTTATCAAATTGTATCAGCTTGCCCAGTTCCATATAATTTGGGACCAAAATATCCTTGGGAATTAATGAAAAATGATTTAAAATTCCAAAAACACATATAAAATTCGTAAAAAATATATAAAATTCGTAAAAAATATATAAAATTCGAAAAAATATATAAAATTCGAAAATATATATAAAATTCGAACAAAATATAAAATTAAAAAAAAACATATAAAATTCGAAAAATATATAAAATTCAAAAAATATATATAAAATTCGAAAAAACATAAAATTCGGAAAAAAAAACATATAAAATTCATAATATATATATATATATAATTCGTAAATATATATATATATATATATATAAGTCGTAAAAATATATAAAACTCATAAAACAAGATATAAAATTCGAAAACAATATATAAAATTTGAAAAAACAAGTAAGAAGATGTTAAAACATGAGAATATATTAAGGTTACAAGAGAATACAAATAAGAATATATAAATTTTGAATTTTATATATTTGTTTCGAATTTTATATATTTTTTACGAATTTTATATATATGTTTACGAATTATATATATATATATTTATGAATTATATATATTTCTTTCTAATTATATATATATTTTTTGAATTTTATATATATATTTTAAAATTTATATATATATATTTCTAATTATATATGTTTTTTTCAAATTTTATATATGTTTTTCAAATTTTTTAATTTTTTCAAGTTTTATATATATTTTTACGAATTTTATATATATATTTCGAATTTTATATGTTTTTTTTAATTTTAAATCATTTTTCATTAAATTTCAGAGGTATTTTGGTCCAAAGTTATAGGGTCCGTTTGGATACCCTGTGTTTTTATTTTTGTTTTTTTACTGTTCACAAGACTAAAAAAAAAAACACGTTTGGCAAACGCGTTTACTGTTCACTGTTTTTTCCTCAAGAAAACTGTTTTCTGTGAATAGTGTGTAAAAGTGATGAAAACACCAAATACAACTTTTAGTTGTTTTTTGAGTTTTTTCACTGTTTAGGTGGTAAAAACAATGAAAACACCAAATTCATAAAATACAATTTTCACCAAATAAAAGTGGTGAAAACACCTTCATCCAAACATTTTTTTGTTTTTAGTTTTTTCCTAAAAAAACAAAGACAAATACAAAAACAGTTTTTATATTTGAAGACAGAAAACAAATACAAAAAACAGGTTTTCCAAACGCACCCATAGGAAATGGAGCAAGCTGATATAATTTGATAAGTGCATGAGAATTTTCTGTATAGGAAGAGACAAAGTGATTTTTTTAAAATTATGGGAGTTTACTGAAATTAACTCCTTTGTAAATATAGGCTGGTGGTGAGTCCAAAAAACCAAGCAACAAATGGGCCCAACAGATGACCGAACATATTTGGGCCCTAACCAAGATGGATATTTTCAAAAGCCCATCTAAAACCTTATATTTTCCACAGCTCTCTCCATGTATGTGTTTTTCTGCATGCTGTCAGTTTTGTGACTGCAATAACCATATTATTTGATTAAAGAAAATCCTATTTTATTCTTCTGAGTGTGACCTCAAGAGAGTTAGGCCATGTTTGGCAGTTTTTCTTTATACTTTTACGCAGAAGAGCAGGTGTGCCCATGTTCGAGTCCTCCTACCTAAAAAATTCAAAAAAGGTATACAACTGAAAGAAGAATTCTACCACAAGTTTTGCTCATGGTAAAATATCATATAAATCTATTACTTCTTTTACTCGTGGTGGAATGTCACACATTCTATCATAAATTTTGCCTATGATAAAAAGTCATATAATACTACCACATTTTCTGCACGTGGTAGAATGTCAAATATTTTACCACGGAAGTAAACTGCCGTGAAATGTCAAAATAAAATATCACGAGAGAGAATCGTAGTGGTATGTCAAACATTCTATCACTATTTTTGTCCGTGATAAAAAAAAAAACACATTAGTTTCCACCACGGTTATCTGACCGTGATGAAATGGGTTTGAGAAACAATCACGGGGGTTTATACAACGGACAAAAATTGTGATGGAAAATTCTAATTTTTTTTTAAAATTCTTTTACAAAAGATTTTAAAAAAAAAAATTCACTCTCGAAAACAAAATTTGAAAAACTAATGCATATATGGCCTTAGTTTGACGATTATAATTATAAAATATATCGTCTTATTTATTTATTATTCTTTTTCAGAGTGACGTTGGTGAGGCATGGGAAAGAGTGAGGCGTAGGACCATGCATACATAAAGCTTGTATATCTATTGATATATTGTAATATATGAACTTGTATTTTTTTTATAAGTTAAAGTCCTCGAATTTATATGTGAGAATTTTGGCACGATCTCTCTCTATTATAGTGACTATATAAATCAATATGACATTGGTTATAAATGTAGGGACATAGATAAAGTTTGTGTCCCATTGATCCGAATTTAAAAAAAAATTAATGATAAGTTGAAGTCCCTACATTTTACCAAGTTGAACTTGGAAAGATTGGCATTTCATTTGTGCCAAGAGAAATAGGCAAAGTAAGCCACCAAAAAGGAAAAAATAGACCAAAGAATGGTCATTTTTTAAATTTATTTTATTTGTAATAATTAAAAAGCTATGGTCTCCACAATGAGTAGTTTCTTCCAATCACCTATGTGAACACTGAATCCCCACTTTCAACTTTCCCTATTGCTTTGTCATCCTAAATTAAATGACAATGAAACTCCACTTGCAGCTTCCTCCAAAAAGAGTTCCAGTGGGTTGTTCTTCTGGTTTGCCGTATTATAAGTTTTAGGTTAGTTTGTAATATTTTTAGAATATGCTGATATTATTACATAACATTACACTGATATTCATTCTATATTTATTCTTAAAATTAATATTATCCGAATCTATTTTATCATCATTCTAGTAACCGAAACTAATACCGCCATGGCGAAGTGCGACCGCCAAGTTGGTCTTTGAAATTTCTAGAGTAGCAGGTACAATATATCTAGTCCTTTTTTTCTTGTGGCCCTACATAAATGTTGTAGGATTTGAACTAGGGTGGGCAATTCATGTTTTCGGATCGTGTTAGTATTAATGTTCAATATTTTTGACAGGAATATGTTATAGGATATGAAATATGTGTGTTTGAAACTTCTCAGAGAAAACCCATCCCCTCAAAAGAATATGTGTGTGATCATTGATGTATAGTATAAGATGGGCTCATAGGTTTTCATCAAATGACATTGTTGCCCTTTCATAATATTCTAGTTTATAATTTTGATTTTTAAACGGGTTGAGTTCAAGTAAACATGTCAACCCGACATGTTTAACACGATTAATTAATTTCAAATCGCGTTATGGTTACACGAGTTTGACTTGAACACGATTCAAAAAAATTTGTGTCGTATTTGAGTCGATCATTTTTATCCCTTGACCCTTTTATGCTTAACCCTAATCCTTTTAAATGAGATCGTGTTTGTGTCGTGTTACTGTATTATGTTCAATTTTACCATCTCTAATTTGAACCACCAAAAGCTTGGGCTTTGTGTGCTCATTTGGTCACATTTTAGAGCTAGTGATAAATAAAGGTGGTCATTTTGAAGCTTATATTTATTTGTCATCAAGTGAACACTATAATAGCAAATTTTGAGAGTTTTTGACAGATTGCTTGTGGAGATAGAAGAAAATCTTATTCTTGATCACTACTTATTTTATCACACTTTGTGTGCTCATTTGGTACAATTTTAGAGCTAGTGATAAATAAAGGTGGTCACTTTGAAGCTTATATTTATTTCTCATCAAGTAAACCCTATAATAGCAAATTTTTTAGAGTTTTTGAGAGATTGCTTGTGGAGATAGAAGAAAATCTTAGTATTGTCACTACTTATTTGATCACACTATTGTAAACGATTTGTATGGATATTATATATATAATCAACTAATTCAAGAGGGAATACTAGCAACATTTGATGTCAATGAAGTTGTAGTCACAATATTATTTAGGGTGTTCTGATTTTGACCCGATTAATGTAATTTCCGTGAGTTTACTAAATTATAAGTTTATAAGGTTGTAATAAGCACATCTTAAAACATATTGTCACAATTTTAAATAGTAGGGGACTCGCTTAACGCTTATCACTGAATACGGTAAGTGCTTTTAAGTTTTAAAATAATTTTTATAATGACAATATTACCCTAAAATATTTAGAAGGCTCAACGCTAGTCTTCTCATTTTGGAGTTGGCGTTAGGGTTTTCTCTATATGATTTCTTTGGCATTCCAATTTCACTTTCCACACAATCAACATTACAAGAATATTTTAATACATTTTATATCAGAAAAAATTCGCTCATGCACTTTGTATGAAGCAATCACCACAATATTTGAGTGATATATATATATATATATATAATTATCAAACCATATATTGTACATTATCATAACCATAAGGAATGACCCAAATGGGTGTTTTTTTCGACCATGTTTGGTAGGCGGTGTTGTCCGGTCTGGTTCGGTCTGGCTTGTCTAAATCCTGAACTTAAAAGTTTGTTTGATAAGCGGTCTGTTCTGATGGTCACAGTCTCACAAACATCGAACCGGATCATATTTGGTAAAGCGATCTGGTCTGATATTTTCGCTTTAAAAAAATAAAATGATTTATTATTTATTATAATATTCATTTATTATTTTTATGTATTATTTACTTTATTTTATTTATTATTTATTCATTTATAAATATATTTTATTAATTTATTATTTATATTATTATTTATTCATTTATTCATTTATATATTAATTTATAAATATATTTTATTCATTTATTATTTATTATTATTTATTTTATTTTATTTACTATTATTTCATTATTTAATTCATTTCATTTATTATTATTTCATTATTTGTTTATATTATTATAGGGTTAATTTCATTTACACCTCCTCAGGTTTGTCTTTATTTCAATCACACCCCTCATATTTGAGTATCTTCATTTACACCCCTCAGGTTAAAGATTCTCATCATTTAAACCCCCTTAACGATGACATCATCTTAAATTTTCTTGTAAATTCCTAAATTACCCTCAATGGGATAACCTAGTGTGTTTGGATACAAGGATACATTATTTTATCAATTTAACCCCTTCCAATAATTTAATCATTTAATTTGTATTAATTTTAAAATATATATATATAATTCAAAGAAATATATATTAAAATTTGAGAAACATTATAAAATTCAAAAATAAATATAAAATTCAAATATATATATATAATTCAAAAAATATAGATAAATTTTCAAAAAACTTATAAAATTTGAAACAAATATATAAAATTCAAAAATATATATATTAAATTTCGAAAATAAATATAAAATTCGTAAAAAACATATAATTTTTTTAAAAAGTATATAAATTTTGAAATAAATATATAAACAATAGAAAAAAATATTCTTTATTTTTATTTTTATAAAATAATATATATAAAAACTAATAAAAATATATTAAAATAATACAAAAAATTTGAAAAATTAAAATTAAAATTAGTAAATATATTTATGAGATATTTATTGGAACTAATATATTATATTGGCATGTATAAACTAAACTTTTTTTAAAAAAAATTATATTTAAACTAAAGGAAACTTGGGAAATTAGCAAAATTCGTAATAATTTTCTTTTCAAGATCCCATTTTTTGGGGGGGGGGGGGGGGGGGGGGGGGGGGGGTGGGTTGTTGGGCAAGGTCCTATCTTTTCACCAAAACTCCTATCTATTCCATGCATACATACATATATATTTATTTAAATTATGATATATTTATTGAAATTAAAACTTAAAAATTCAAGATTAAAGATTAAATAAAATTAAAGTTGAAAAATAAAAGATTAAAAGAAATTAAAGCTGAAAATAAAAATTAGTAACATATGTACATATATATATATATATATATTAGTATGTATACCCCCAATTTTTTGCCGGGGGTGGGGGAAGAGGGGAAACACGGCGAGGGTTGGGGCGGCTGGGGTGGCGTAGGGAGGTCGGAGGAAGAAGGTGGCGTAGAGGTTGGAGGTGGGGTGGGGTAGGGTGGGGATGGCGCGGCTAGATGTGGGGTTGTTGTTGCGGAGGCTGGTTCTGGCTTGTGGTGGCTGCAATAGAATGGGGTGGTTGGTGGTGGCGCTGCGGCGGTGACGGTGGTGGTGGGAGTGGGAGTGTTTGGATAGATGGTTAGGAGTGTTTGGATATAGGATTAACCTTATTCTATAATTAAATTGATTTAAGAGGTGTTTGGATCAAGGGCATTTTAGATATTTCATACCATGAGGGGGTGTAAATGGCCTTCTTTTTCATATGTGGGAGGAAACTAATTTTTTCAATCCATCACACCACTAACGTTACAAGAATGTTTAATACTGTTGAGAGGAAGAAATATTTGCAGGAACTGAGTTGGTTTATATATATAACATATAAATGTTGTACTCAATATTTTTTTTTTTTGGTAGCTAATAATATTTAGAGTTTGCCATAACACGGAGGAATTACTGAAATTTGTTTTTTCAGGAAATTAATTTTTTCAATCCATAAGACCACCCAAGAATTTATTAAACAAAAAATAACATAGGAGAAGTACCAATGGTGCCTATGCATATGTACATATTAAATATTATTTAAGTTAATTTTATTCTAATAAAAACTATATTTATTGGTTAATTTTAACAATATGATTTAATTTTTTATAAATCCAAATATAAATATATATATATATATATATATATACATATATCTTTTGTTGATAGTCAATGTCATACAATCCTTGCAACATTTAAGGACAGAAATGTAATATTTATAATTTTCAGACATCAGATTTGTTACGGTTTTTACACCCGCCCAAGAATATTTATTAGGGAATTCAAACCCTTTGTTCGAAGCCGTGCACACCTGAAAATCAAAATCATACACAAACACACACCAACACAATTAATACAAAGATATATACATAGTTCGGTCAAATCAGTCTACGTTCACGGAGAGCACATTTTCACTATCGATCAATAAAATGATTACAATATGATGATCAGCAGATCAACAACTGATACAGTATTTCACTCACACGTGTATCGCTCACCCTCACCGGTGTTTCACTCACACCAAAAAATATCACTTTGTATCTCTTCTTCTCTCTATTTTTGTGCTCCCAATACAATAAGTTAGAGTCTGTATTTATAGGAGAGGTTGATTGGTGAACAAGACAATTGGTATCTCATACCAATTAAAATCAGGAGTCTTTAAGTCAATCTCCTACTAAAATAAGGATTGTTTGGTGACTAAGTTTAACTTTTCCAGCAAGAAAAAAAGTCACCAAATATAACAAGATTCGACCATTAACAAACAATGTTAATGCATTTAGCCCTTCAAAGTAAGATAGTTATCAAACATATTTTCAAATTAATACATTCAACACTTAAAATTTCAGGACTTAAGATTCGGTATTTAAAATTTTTAGTACTTAATTTTCAATTTTATTAAACAACACTTAAATCAAGTGCATGTCTTAATTTGGTATTGAATGAATGGTGATGGAGAGAAAATTACTAATATGAAATTAAGGCCCCATTTGGATACCCATGTTTTTGTTTTTTGGGTGAAAAAACAAAAATATGCATTTGTATTTGTCTTTGTCTTTGTATTTTTCCCCAAAAAAATAAAAACAAATTTGTGTTTGGTACAATTTCTATCGATTGTTCGAAAAGGGGGGTTTTAAACAATTAGGTGTGTAGGGGTTTGCCCCAATTTGGGGTGGAGGGTGGAGGCGGGTGTGTATGTGTGGTGTGTGTGTGTGTATATCTGTGGTGGTGGTGGTGGTGGTGGTGGTGGCGGTGAATGCGGGTGGTGGCGGGTGTGTATGTGTGTGTATATATATATATATATGTGTGTGTAGATCTGTGGTGACGGGTGGTGGCAGTAGTGGGTGGTGGTGGCGGGTATGTATGTGTGTGTGTGTGTAGATATGTGGTGGTAGAGAAGGAAGAACAAACAGTGTTAAAACACCAAAAACACTAAAAAGGTGTTCTCAAAAACACCAAGAAGCATGAGGTCTCATGTTCCTACCAGGTGCAAATAATTTGTTATGGTCACGACCGCGGACATAGTCCGAGCTTTACCGGATTCGTGTGGGGGGGTCGCCTTGCATGAGTCCCGTGGATTAGTCGAGATGCGCGTAAGCTAGCCCGGACATCACGGTTATCAAAAAACAAAATGGGCCACTTTTTGTCTTTGTTTTTCTACTGTTCACCAAAAACGTTTGGGCTAAAAATTTACCCAAACATGATTTGTTTCCACTTTTGGACCAAAAATATAAACAAATACAAAAACAGGGGTATCCAAACGGGCCCTAAAAGATAAGGGTATCATTTGAAATTAGAAAGGAGAAGAAGTTATTCAATGAGATATGAGTCAGTTGTGGGAGATAAACATGATGTTATCTCGAGAATCGCAATATTTGCCACAAAGGGTATATGGTGACCTATAAGGGCGGGTGTGTTATGGGCGGATGCAGATGGCACTGGCAGGCTACCACACTGGGCAAGCTACAGGTGCACAATCCCACATCGTCTGGGTAAGGAAAGGGTAGTGCTATATGTGAGTTTCACACCCTTCTATGACACGACACGTTTAAAACCGTGATGGCTGGGAACCCACCAGAATTCCACAGTTAAGTGTGTTTGACGTGGAGTAGTACCAGGATGGGTGACCCCCTAGGAATTCTTTGGTCCGGGTGAGCCAAAAACAGACAGTATTATGTCTGGATTGGGAGGAGACTGTTACAGGGTACAACTCAGGTATGTACAAAAATCAACTATAATACAATTATCATTATTCCTCTCTCCCTCTATTGAATACTGTCTTGACTATCTACACCGGTGTCATCTAAGTGACGTCTGCGTTTCTTTGCAGGAGATGACATGGTTCCAGGTCGTGCAACTTTTTGTATCAATAAATGGAAGGTTTAACTTCATTTACATCCTCTGAGGTTTGTTCTATTTTCACTTTGACCCCTTAGGTTTGCATATCTTCATTTACGCTCCCTACTGTTCAATATTCTTATCACGTAGACCCCCTGAATGATGATATCAACCTGAATTTTTTTTAAAATCCCTAAACTACCCTCAATGTGTTATCCTTGTTCTGTTTGGAAACAAGGATAGTGTTTTTATCAATTAGACCCCCTCCCATCATTTAATAATTTAATTTGTATTAATTTTTCAAAATATATATAAAATTCAAAAATAAATATATTAAAATTTGAAAAATATTATAAATTCGAAAATAAATATAAAATTAAAAAATATATAAATTTCGAAATTATTTTTTTTTTCAAAAAAACATATTAAATTTCGAAAATAAATATAAAAATAACAAAAAACATAAAAATTTGAAAAAAATATATAAAATTAAAAAAAAAACATATAAAATTCAAAAATATATATTAAATTTCGAAAAAAATTATAAAATCGAAAATAAATATAAAATAAAAAATATATATAAATTTTGAATTTTTTTTTTAAAAACATATTAAATTCAAGACAAATATATAAAATTAAAAAAAACCATATAAAATTTTAATAATATATATTAAATTTCGAAAATAATTATAAAATTCGAAAAAAATATAAAAAATTATAAATTTTGAAAATAAATATAAAATTCAAATATATATATATTAAATTTAAAAAAAATACTAAATTCGAAAATAAATATAAAATTAAAAAAATATTTAAAATTTATTTATCTTTCTCTCTCTCTCCCTCTCTCTCTCTCTCTCACACACGCATACACACACACTCACTCTGCAGTCTGCACAGACGCACACACATATATATATATATATATACACACACACATATATATATAGATCTATACATATATATATACACACACATATATATAGATCTATAGATATATATATACACACACACATATATATATATATATATATAGATCTCCCCCGCCGGCGCCGACCCCCTCCCACCGCCTCCCCATCGGCGCCGCCCCCCTCCCACCATCACCTCCCTCTATTTTCGACCGATGGGTCAAAAATATGTGTGTGTGTATATATATATGTATAGATTTATATATGTGTGTGTGTATATATATGTGTGTGTGCGTGTGTGTGGGTGTGTCTAAGAGAGAGAGAGAGAGGAGAGAGGAGAGAGGAGAGAGAGAGATGAGAGATAGAGAGGAGAGAGAGAAAGAGTATTAAATAAATTTAAATTGAATAAATGTTGGGGTGTTTGGTTTGAGGGTTAGATTGATTCTAAGGGGGTGTTTGGTTTAGGGTTTAAATTGATTTAGGGATTAAATTGATTTAAGGGGTGTTTGGTATAAGGGTATTTTAGACATTTCACACCATGAAGGGGTGTAAATGAAGATATGCATACCTGAGGGGGTCAAAGTGATGATAGAACAAACCTCAGGGGGTGTAAATGAAGTTATCCCTAAATGGAAAGAATGGAAATTTGAAATATTTTTTTAGTTGAACCCGCGTATGAAATTAGAGAAGTATTTTGTTCAAATAAATATGAAAACTTAATAGGTGATTTGTGTCTGTCACTTAAAATTGAAGAGATGAATGTTAGGAGTAACTCGTAATATTTGTTTACCCATTATAGAATGAAATTCTTCTGCCATTTATCATCATACCCTATTTTGTCAAATTTAGATTAATTTTCCAATTTTGTTTATAATGCAAGGTTTTATGTTTTTTATATGATTTATTCATCATTTATGAATTTAAAAGGCCGGCTAATTAAATAAGGACCCACTAAGAAAAGGGCTTTCGTTGAGCTTGAGAATATGAAAAATATTGTCATTCATATTGTACCAATGGAGTTGTATATTGTAAGAGGGTGCCTCGCGAATAATATTTGGGAACTGACCCAAAATGGTTTATATGCAAGTAAAAACATTACACTGAGGTGTCTATGAGGGGACTGATGTGGTATAGCTAACATCTAAACTTATAGCCCTATATGTTGCTTGCGTAGGGAGTACTACATGAAAATTTAGGGAAATGCTTTGAAAATACAAATATTGGGTCACGACCCTATTTGTGTCATTCAAAGCAAAAGTACCTCAGAGAGTCTAGTGGTACTCAGGGACATGAAAATGGTATGCATGCAAATAAGTCATGACCCAGCAAAAAGTAATAAACATCATAAGCTCCATGGAAAAGGCAGGATAAAGGGAAGAAAAAGGATCCACGAGGAAGTATGCAGATTAGGGGTCGTGAGAGACCTTGGGGATCTCGCGAGGTGTATGATAGACGCTCAATATTGGTTATTTTTCACCCCTATCTTGCGTTTGTTATGTATTTACATTTCGTTACTTGGTATTTTTATCTCGTTTCTGTGTGTAAGTTTGTTTCAGGAGCTTAATGAAGAAACAAAGCTAATCTCGGTGAATTAACTAAGTTCATGTTCATTTTTATCTCGACAAAGGAATCAAGAGGTGTGTCAGAGGAAAGAAGAGCTATCGGAGGGCAAAATGGTCATTTTCCCGACATCGTTATCTCATCGAAGGGCAAAAATGTTATTTCCAGACATTATTACTTCAACCAAAAGCATCGGGAGTCAAAGGCGACCAGTCTAGCTCAAATATGAAAAAACGGGTTTTTATAGCAAAAGATACATCATACCTTACGTCGGCAGAGGCAAAAAGAGGTAGACTGGACCTTAACTACGCTTTGGTTTGTGAACCAAAGGGGGGCCTTATGCCCTAGACCTACGCCCAAGCGTAGGTCAGGGGCGTAGGTCCCACCTTGTGGCCACGTGATTCCTGTACGTGCAGAAGTTGTTTTAGAGTTGTTTCAGAATTTTTCAGTTTTGTCCCTACTTCGATATTATAAGCAATCGGTGATTCCAGACCTCTACATACATGTTTATACACATACTTACATCAGATTTTAGATACATTATTTATTTATTATGAAATTATAGAAAAGGGCAACCATTAGGGTTTCCCTCACTTGTCTATAAATATGAGAGGGTTAGGTTTAGAGAGGTGTTCGGATTTTCATGCACGTTCATTGAGTTGGTGGCTGATTTCATTGTTTCCATAGAAGAGAATCACCATTGAACACCTAGAGATCCGGAGAAGAAGATTATGAAGAGTGTTTCTACATTGACAATGCAGTCTCTCTCCACCATGATCAACTAACTCGGTATCTAGGGTTTTCTCATAAAACCCTAGCCAAGTAATGTAGTTCTAGTTTTATATTCAATTGTAAATAGGGGAAACTGTGACTATACTGTGATGATTGTGTTAGATGAGAGACCGTTTTTATTCGTGATACAAGTTTATATATTTAAATTGATTATTGTCTTAGACTTTTCGAATGTATTTATCTTACACAATCACAATTATTCACTATGGGCTAGAACTCGGATGCTTAATTTGTGATTTTCTACACAATGGTGGTCATAAAACTCGAAACCTTAGGTTGACACAGTCCATGCTCTAACAAACTGATATATAATGTTTTAGTTTATTTTCATGCTTTTATTTACTTTTCTGCATTTACTTTTTGTTAGTAGTTGACATGCACTAATCACTTTAGTCTTGAGATGGGTTGTCGTGATCCGGTTGAGTGTAATCCTTTTTGGGGTCAAACTGCTGGCGCGGTGCAACCTGATTCACAATCAATGGATCGCCCTCATGTAATTGATATATAATCTGAACTATATTATGCGATTAGTGGTGGAGTGAGGAAACCCTAGTTTTCTCTCTCTCTGAATCACAACCATTATTTATTATTGTTTTCTATTTTATTTTCGTTACCATTAGATAATTCACAAAAATAAACTCTTTTTGAAAAAATATAATTCAGTGTTTTTAGACTATTGAAGTGAACAATCCTCGTCTCTGTGGGATCGATATTCCCCTACTTAAGCAAAACTGTCTACAATTGATATATGCGCTTACAGAAGGGTAAAACCTAAAGTGTCGTTAAGGTGTCGTTTTTAACCATATATTTTGCACACACCTAACGCCCACCAAGTTTTTAGCATCGTTGTCGGGGACTTGGCATTGTTCAATAGCTTTAGTAGTTTATTTGCATTTCCTAATTGTAGATTATAGCTAAAGTTTAATTTTTTGTGTGATTTTCAGGTACAATTGAAGAGCGTGAAAGGAAAAGATAAAGCTACTGAAGTTGCATCTGGACCCTTTATGAGTTTCAATTTTGCTTGGTTTTTGCATTTAATTTTTAGCTTTGCTTTTTGTTCATAGTTTATATAAGTTTAGAAGTAGTTTAGTTAATTTGCTTTATTTCAGGAACAAGATTTAAAAAAAAAAAAAAGCATTTTGTGAGCTTAGTGTATGACCGATAGATTGACCCGTTCTAATCCAAGTACAGTGTTAGTTGTTTACGACCTTGAGATTGAAAGAACTCTAAGTCGTTTAAGTTAAGATATTGAAGAGCATCGTCGTCGGATAGAAGAAAGCGTGATGGGTGACCAAATAGTGACTGAACAGAGGGCACCAGAGATTTCGTTGAAAAGATACTACGTGCCGGAGGCGTATGATTCCTATGCTGATTTTCCAAAAGAAGAAGGCGCGAAACACTTCGAGATTAAGTCAAGCGTTATCAATATGCTTCGGTAAAATTTTGGCCTTAGGATAGAGGACCCATACCAGCATATAAATAATTTCTTAGAGGTTGCATCCACAGTTAGGTTTGAGGGTTTGACTAAAAATGATTTGCGAGTGCGTATATTTCCTTGGTCGTTGACAGACAAAGCTAAAAGATGGTACATCAAATTAGCTAAGGCAATTAAAATTGATTGGGAAGCCCTTCAGAGAGAATTTATAGAAAAGCACTATCCCATAAGAAAGTCCTTAGAAGGAAAAGATGCAATAAAATTTTTTAGAGGATTGCTTGGTGAGCAGTTTCATGATGCTTGGGAGAGATATAGTGAAATCTTATATAAGTGTCCCCACCATAGGTTCACTAAACAGGATGTGGCTAAGAATTTTTATATGGGACTTGGAGATAAACATAAGAATTTGATAGATTCGGCAACACAAGGGCAATTTATCTTGAAGCCGGCAAAAGAACTCTTAGACTTGTTTGATAGTATTAGTGAGAATGAAATTCAATGTGAATTTGAGTTAAGGTCTAAATGTGAACTAGATAGAAGATCAGAGAAAACTTTTGAGGTTAATCATGATGAAGGTAAAGATCCAGTGGCATTAATAGAGGAGAAATTAGAGAGATTTGAAAAACTTCTTACCCAAAGCAATCATTCCCCTAGAAGAGAAGGGTCAGAGGTAGAAGTCAACTATTCTCACAATGAGTGTCAAAATGGTGAATTCATTGCTACCAATGCTAATGTAGCATGGAACTACCCAAATAATGCTCCTTTCACCAATTCATACACATCAAATGTCCAAAATAATCCATCTCTGTCATCTCAATCGTCGAATGTGGAATCAAGGTTCCCTCTGGAACAACAATCATATAATCCACAGCCAATGGTCCAACAGAGTCAACAATCATACCAATCTCCACCAACAATCATGACTCGAAATTATCAATCAAATTACTAACCCAGACAGCCATTCAATAATTCTCAGGCTCTCCAGCCGTTCAATAATAATCAAGTTATCTAGCCATATAACTACCAGACCCATCCTCAAGGAAACCAAACCCAAGAATTCAACCCAAATCAAGTTTACCCTCCATATTCTCAAAACCATCTCCAACATCAAAATTCAACTCAAAATTCACCACAAAGACCACCTGGCTTTGAAGAAGATGTGATGAGTGCTCTGAGGGAGGTTAAAAATCAATATAATAATCATTCTCAATTCATTACTCAAATGAGAGCCCAAATGGTACAACTAGCGAATGTTATGGATGGGATAAAAAGAATGTTGCCTATTCAGCCAATGGATAACCCGATGTAGCAACAAGCACTGGAGCATGGACCCTTTGTTGAGACTCGTCATGAGACAGTTCAAGTAGTTACAGTTTTGAGCAGTGGATGAGAAGTGGATAGTAAAGCTGATGAGCAGTTTAAGGAGAGAACAAACAAGCGAAATGCGACAGAAGAGGTTTAAAGAGATCTACCTCAAGAGGAGGAAGATCTGGATAAGGCAGAATATGAGGAAGTAATACCTTACCCTCAATGTCTCCGAGAATCGATTTCGTATAAATAACATAAGGAGAAGGACATGTTGGATCCATGTTAGCAAGTCGAGATCAATAAACCTCTTCTAGACATTGTTGACCAAATTCCACCCTATGCCAAATTTTTAAAGGATCTCTGTACTCAAAAGCATAAAAATAGAACTAAGGTCCAGAAAAAGATTTTGTTGACTGAACAAGTGAGTTCAATCTTACTGAGTGATACTCCACCTAAGAGGAAAGATCCCGATGCTCCCATTATTTCTTGTGTCATTCATGACCAGAAGATTGGTAGAGCTCTTCTTAATCTGGGTACGAATGTTAATTTATTACCTTACTCGGTCTATCAGCAGCTAGGGTTGGGAGATCTTAATACTACCTCGGTGGTGCTTCAATTGGCAAACAGATCAACTAAACAACTGAGAGGAATTTTGGAGGATGTCATAGTGCAAGTGGGTAAGTTCTACAATCCTGTAGACTTTGTAGTATTAGACATGGAACCTGGCCATAGATCGAGGAGACATATCCCTGTTATCTTAGGAAGACCATTTTTAGCTACGGCGAATGCATGTGTTGATTGCAGAATAGGGGTTATGGACATATCTTTTGGGAATTTAAGTGTGAGGATAAATGTCTTTGATACCAACCATCAACTACCTGAACCAGCTGAGTGTTTTAACATAGAGGGGATGGTTGAAGAAGTCGTACCTCAGAATAGTGTAAGAGATGATTTGGAGATTGTGATGAAAAGGTCAAAGGTGAATTTTAAAAATGGAGTGGACCAACAACGATCTATTTGGAAAGATATTGTGGCATTAGAAGCTGCATTGTATTCATCGTCAGAGAGAGCATCAAGAGAGTCGCTTGGACCTCAACTTATTCCTCAACAGAAGTTGGTGCCTGAAAGTAAGCTTTCTGAGATGGTCTTACGTGTGGAGGATGATGAATTGAAAGATAAAACAGGTGTGAAAAATGCTAGAGCTGATCATTTGCCACGAATTGTCATAGAGCTTATCAAGGATGACACCCCACTTAAGGATCCCTTTCCAGATGAGTGAGTGTTAAACATAAACATGGTAGATAAGTTGTATTCCTGGGAAGATCTGCGATTAGGGACTGAGTGTGAGGGGATACAAAATTGTGCATATGAGGATGTTCGATTAAAGAGGCGTGGTCAGCAGTTAAAGATTTATGAAGAGATTGATCCAAGACCAGAATTTATGGCATCTTTCAGTTTACTGGAGAATGATGAGTTGGTGGAAGAACTGTTGTCTAAGGTGTTGGAGGAGGATTTGATGGACACACTGACCATACTGGGGCTGAAGTTAGAATAGGACAAATGAGGTACTTTATATGGAGATTATTATTTTGTATTCGATGTCATAAGTAGTACTGATTGTCCATGGGTAAGAGCTCTTAGAGAGTCACCTCCTACATTTTGTCATTTGATTAAGGAAAGTATGGTAGAGAGGAAAGGTGTTGGATAGCCTTTTCTAGAACGTCGTGCCAAAGACGTTAAACATTGGTCCTAGGTTGTCTAGTCTCAGTTTGTATAACAGTAGGTAAGTTAATTTTTGCAATTTCAATTCTTAGAGATTATAGGCCCTTAAGGCCAAATCCCTTTTTATTTCATTTAAAAAAAAATCAATAAAATCCAAAAAGAGAATTTTCAAAAATTCCTTGAAAAATTGTGTCAATTTCTGGTAATTTTTGCAATTTATTTTCCCTTGCTATGATATTTGGGTATATGTTTGTTGCATATATACAGGTGATCTGAATCAAGTTTGGGGGATGAGGTTGAGTATTTCAAAGAATCCAGAACTACGCTTCAAGGGTAACTGTATCTTGTCTCATTTTTTATTTTTTGACCATGAGGACATGGACATATTTAAGTTTGGGGGTGAGGGTATAGTTGTAAGGAAGAAAATTTTTTTTTGAAAAATATGAAAAATTGACAATTTTGAAAAAGTTTTTTGTTTCTACGCATGAGTGTTTCGCATGATGAGTTGATTGAGTTTATGTTTATAATGCATAAGTAGTATGTGATGTGATGCTTTCCCTCATGAGAGTAATGATTAGATCGAGTTAGTGAAGTGATATGGTTTACATGGGTGAGTGATTAGTGAAATTGAAACCAAGAAATACGACTTTGACCTATAAGCACAAGCACACATTCACTGTGAGAAAAACAATTGATCTTTAATTGATAATTTTGCCGAAATACAAGGGGCGAAAGGGTGTGTTATGTTAAGTTGGAAGGATGTTATTGAAAATTTATTTTTAGAATTATATGCAGAAAGTAGTTCTTCGAACTGAGTAACCGGGCTTTGGTATGACCAATATCATTGTTCGCGTAAAAAGGGGAGAAAACTAATGAGCATAAATCCCATGGAAGAAGCTCGGGCCCAATTGGTCGGGACTAAAAATCTTTGCTGGAAAGTCCGGAGCTTAGAAAAACAATAAAATGGATAATGTGGAAAATAGGAAAGTTGACTCTATTTCTTAAAGGTAAAAGTTTAGAGAGATTGAAATATCGTAGTAGAATGTTCACAAAGACACAGAAAGTTTTTAGGATTGGGAATAGTGAGTAACGAAGTTATTTACTTCAAGTGGAGACCATTCATGACACGAAGCTTGAGATAGTTATTGTTCGGTAGTGAATGAGAGTATTTGCATTCATATTATCTTGTGTGTTGTATCATAGCTTATTTGACTTGTGTGTGTGAACTCATGAGTGTGTGATTACAGAGAACTAAGATGTTTGTAGGTACCATAACTAGAAACCTTCACGAGACTTCACTTGTCCACTAGGGGTAACCTAGGGGTTTAAAAGGCTTGTTACACATGCTAAGTGTAATCGTTGACCCTCACGAAAGTAAGGGATTAGGTTAGAGTAGATAGGTTAGATAGAATAAGAATCATCAAAGTCAGTTCTCTCCGAGTTTATTGCTAAGGGACTAGCAATATGTAAGTTTGGAGGTGTGATAGGTGCTCAATATTAGTCATTTTTTGCCCTTATCTTGCGTTTGTTATGTCTTTACATTCCGTTACATGGTATTTTTATCCCGTTTGTGTGTGTAAGCATGTTTCAGGAGCTTAATGAAGAAACAGAGCTAATCTTGGTGAATTAACTGAGTTCGTGTTCATTTCTATCTCGAGAAATGAATCAAGAGGTGTGTCAGAGCAAAGAAAAACTACCGGAGGGCAAAATGATCATTTCCCGATATCGTTATCTCACCAAAGGGCAAAAATGCCATTTTCAGAAATTATTACTTCAACCAAAAGCATCGGGAGTCAAAGGCGACCAGTATAGCTCAAATATGAAAAAATGGATTTTTACAACAAAAGATGCATCATACCCAACGTCTGCAGAGGCAAAAAGAGGCAGACTGGACCTTAGCTACGCTTTGCTTTGTGAGCCAAAGGGGGGCCCTAAGCCCTAGACCTACGCCCAAACGTAGGTCAAGGGCGTAGGTCCCACCTTGTGGCCACGTGATCCATTTACGTACAGAAGTTGTTTCGGAGTTGTTTCAGAATTTTTCCGTTTTATCCCTACTTCGATATTATAAGTGATCGGTGATTCCAGACCTCTACATACAATCTTATACACATTTACATCATATTTTAGAGACATTATTCATGTACTATTAAATTAAAAAAAGGGCAACCATTAAAGTTTCCCTCACTTGTCAATAAATATGAGAGGGTTAGGTTTAGAGAGGTGTTCTAATTTTCATGCGCATTCATTGAGTTAGTGGCTGATTTCATTGCTTCCATAGAAGAGAATCACCAATGAAGACCTAAAGATCCGGAGAAGAAGATTATGGAGAGCGTTTCTACACCGACAATGCAGTCTCTCTCCTCCATGACCAACTAACTCGGTATCTAGGGTTTTCCCGTAAAACCCTAGCCAAGTAATATAGTTCTAGTTTTATATTCAAGTTTAGAGAGCGAAACTGTGACTATATTGTGATGATTGTGTTAGATGAGAGACCGTTTTTATTCATGATACAAATTTATATATTTGAATTGATTATTGTCTTAGACTTTTTGAATGTATTTATCTTACACAATCATAATTATTCACTATGAGCTAGAACTCGGATGCTTAATCTGTGATTTTCTACATAATTGTGGTCATAAAACTCGAAACCCTAGGTTGACACAGGCCATGCTCTGACAAACTGATATATACATGCTTTAGTTTATTTTCATGCTTTAATTTACTTTTCTGCATTTACTTTCTATTAGTAGTTGGCATGCACTAATCACTTTAGTCTTGAGATGGGTTGTCGTGATCCGGTTGAGTGTAATCCTTTTTGGGGTCAAACTGTTGGCGCGGTGCGACCTAATTCACAATCAATGGATCGCCCTCATGTAATTGATATATAATCTGAACTATATTATGCGATTAGTGGTGGAGTGAGGAAACCCTAGTTTTCTCTCTCTCTGAATCACAACCATTATTTACTATTGCTTTCTGTTTTATTTTCGTTAGCATTAGATAATTCACAAAAAAAAACTCTTTTTGGAAAAATATAATTCAGTGTTTTTAGACTATTTAAGTGAACAATCCTCGTCTCTGTGGACTATATAAGTGAACTGTCTACAATTGATTTGTGCGCTTGCAGAAGGGTAAAACCTAAAGTGTCGTTAAGGTGTCGTTTTTAACCACATGTTTTGCACACACCAGATGCCCACCAGTGTACCATCTAAGGCGCGATAGAGTGCTGACGTGGAAGAAGCAAGGTACGACAAGGTGCTGACATGGTAGAAGCATTCCGCGAAGAGGTGCTGAGTAGCAATGTCTATAAATAGTAACCCAAGTCTTCATTTCGAGAAGACTTCTAGACTAAGGGAGAGAAATAGTGGTTTGCAAGTGATGGTCTGTACTATTTCTCTTTTCTTCTTTCTTCTTTCTACAGTTCTGTAAATCATAAAAACAACAATAAAGATCAGTTTTGTCAGGGAGTGTTAGATTGTGTCGAAATTATTTCTATATCAATCAAATCATGAACCCCCTATATTAAGGCGACTCTATTGGGGAAGAAATGTCTTCTACACAAGCTAACCCCCATCCAATTCGACGAAGAGGGCGTCTACCAACAAGGCATACCGAGCAACATGAAGAACAGGGAACATGTCAAGGAGCGGAGAAAAATGAGGAGCCTGAACCAGTTCCACCAATACGAAGACAGTGTCATCGTACAAACACTGGCACGACTCAAGCAGAGACTCCTCCGATGATAAATCCAACACCAAGGTCACCAAAATTGCCACCAGTTTTGCTTCAAACTTTACTTGGCATTCAAGAAACTCAAAAGGCTATTCTGACCTTTATAAAAGCTTCACAACCCTCGGATCCGAATTCAGCATCTCCTTAGGTTGAAAACCAGGCTCTGCCAAAAACAACACACACACAAGTTGAAACACCGGAGAAGGAAAATTATATCACCTGAGAACAACTGCGAGCTATTTTAAACGCAAAAGCTGATGTAGATGAGGTAGAGACAACCCCACTGTACCATCCAAGTATCATGGCCTTACCATATCCCAAAGACTATGGGGTACCAAGTTTTCAACAATTTGATGGTAAAGATGGCAATGCGAGAGAACATGTCTCCTGATTTGTGGATGTTTTAGGGCCTCACAGAAACAATGAGTATTTGAAGCTTAGGGAATTTTCCAAGTCCCTGACAGGAACTGCATATACTTGGTATACTAGTCTGATTCCAGCCTCAGTAACCTGCTGAACAGATATGGTAATCAAATTCTACACCAAGTTATTTCAAGCAGATGAAGAGGTGTTGATGCTCTCACTCACGAGATAAAGACAATGATTAGGAGAGGAAGTGGCATCTTATGTCAAGAGATTTTGCGAAACTACTTTACAATGTCATGAGCCACTCTCTGAGCTCCAGTTAATCAAAATATGCATAGAAGGGATGCTACGAGAATACAAGGTACATTTGGTCAATCATGAATTCGGAACTTTCTCCGCATTAGTTGACAATGTGCGAAGACTGGGAAAAGTTCTTAACCTCTAAAATAATCAAGCATTGCCACATGGCGAGTGGCAATGGTAGCAGTCACACAAGATGAAAGAACAAGTGGAGATCGCACAAGAAGATCCGAGCTACCTCCTCTACCTTTTGGTGGAAATGAAGCAATTGTTTTGCTTAATCAGTGGATCACTGATGAGGTCATATCATTGCTTGCAGTGCAAAAAATGCCGATGAGGGAGGAGAAAATAAGAAGTAACTGCTGTCCTTATCACATATCTATCCGGCATTCTTTGAGCGAAAGTTGGGCATTTCGCGGAATAGTGCATAAGAAAATAGCGTCAAAAGCCTTGGATGTCACAAAAAAATGTAGCTAATGAACCTTTCCAGGTACATGTAGTAGTAGTAAGTGTTCACAATGACACTGAATAAATGGTGAGCATGGGCAAGTGTGAATGTGCTCCTGCTTGCGAAATAGTTGATATTGCTAAATTTGAAGTCTTTTAAATGAATTTCCAATACAAGAGCATATAAGGGAATTCTTGAAAGAACAGACAATTGTTGCCCTCAATCACACCATCATCATACTGTAATAGGGGAAAGCCATAGGCGAGATCACATTCTCAGAAGGTGACAAACAAGTCTTGTTTCCTTATAATAGGCCCCTTTATGTACCTGTTATTGTTAATGGCCGTGAAATGAAGTGAACCTTTCTGGATGGTGGAACACCTTCAACGGGGACCAACAAGCCACTATGGGATTCGCGACATTAGATCTTAAGGTTGGGAAAATCAGAACTCCAATAAATTTTCATGTTATCAAGGGAAAACCTTCGTATCAATTGCTACTAGGAAGGCCATGGTTACATGCGTATGGGGTAATGCCATCATCTTATCATCAAGTAATAAAAGCTAATTGGGGAGAGGGAATAATGACCATTAAAGCATCAAAGAGCCCTTTCTGTGCCTTTGAATCTCACTTCGTAGATGCAGTTCATTTCTTAAAGTATGAAGAAGAAGTCGGTTGCGGTGTCTATGCTACCCCGTTGCCAAAATGGGAGGATTTGGAAGCTGAAGTTTCACTCAAAAGACGGGCAAATGAGGTGAGTTGGTCACGAGTCAAAATGCCTAATGGGCGTGTGGTATATAAATTATGACAGGATTGGGGGTCAGAAGCCTACATAGTTGGCACTGACCCCGGGACATCAAAGTTGAATCCGTGACCAAAACATTGTTTACGCGAGGTTGATATAGGAGACGGAACAACACCGCAACCAACCTTCATAAGCAGCACCTTATCTGGGGAAACAAGAGTATCTTTGGTAAATTTGCTCAAAGAATATCGTGATATTTACGCTTGGAATTATGGTCAGATGACGGGGTTAAGTACTGGGCTAGTCAGTCACCATCTTAATGTGCACCCTGTATCAGAACCAAAGAAGCAGCGACAATGGATATTTTACCCAGATCTGGAAATACAGATTAAGACAGAAGTGGAAAAACTATTAAAAGCAGGATTCATTAAGCCTACTCAACACCCAACATGGCTCGCAAATATTGTACATATGAAAAAGAAGAGTGGGCATATTCGAGTATGTGTGGACTACCGCGACCTTAATAAGGCTTACCCAAAATATGATTTTCCTCTACCTAACATCGACACTGTGGTAGATGCAACTGCGGGACGTGAGATATTTTTGTTTATGGATGGATTCAGTGACTACAATCAGATAAAAATAGCATCAGAGGATGCTGAAAAATCTGTTTTTCGCACTCCAATGGGAAATTTCCATTATACTGTAATGCCCTTCAGACTTAAAAATGATGGAGCTACATATCAAAGAGCCATAACAGCCATTTTTCATGATATGATGAATAAAACAGTCGAGGATTACATTGATGATTTGGTGGTCAAGTCCAGAGTAGTGCAAGATCATGTGGGTGATTTGAGGAAGATATTACAAAGGTGCCGAGAGTATAACTTAAAAATGAATCCTTTGAAGTGTGCTTTTGGGGTACCTGTAGGAATATTTCAAGGGTATGTTGTACATCGACATATAATAGATTTGGACCCAACAAAAGCCAAAACAGTGTTGGATATGACACCACCTACAACTCACAAGTTATTAAAATATTTTATGGGTAAGATCTCGTATCTCAGAAGGTTTATACCGGCATTAGGAGAAGTCATTCATCCATTCATGCCTTTACTAAAAGAAAAGGCAGCATATAACCGGGGGAAAGAGCAACAAGAGGCTTTTGACAAGATTAAACAGATTTCGGCTTCTCCCAAAATGATGGTAGCACTGTAGCCAGGAAAGCCATTAATAATGTATCTCATATATAGTAATAAATAAATAGGAGCATTGTTGGCTCAAGAGCATAATGGGGAAGAAAAGTCGGTATACTACATCATTCGTGTGCTGAGAGGACTGGAATCACGATATACATCTTTAGAGATACATTGTTTGGCTTTGGTATTTGCGGCACAGAAATTTCAACATTATTTATTGGTCCATCCACTGGAGTTGGTGACTAAAAGTGACCCCATTCGATATCTGCTTACAAAGTCTATACTCAGTGGAAGAACAGCGCGTTGGCTACTGACATTATCCGAGTATGAGATTACGTGTTCTAGGCCAAATGTAGTAAAAAGCCAAGCATTATCAGATTTGTTGGCTTTATTTTCAGGAGGTTACGAGCCCAAAAAAGAGCATGTGGGAATAGTGGGTGTGGCATGAACTGTAGAATATACATTAGAATTTGATGGTTCTTCCACAGAACAAGGAGGTGGAGTTGGATTTGTAGTAAGAAATGAAGAAACAAAAGAAGAAGTGGTCATGGCCTACAAGCTTGATTTTCCCTGCACCAACAACATAGCAGAACATGAAGTTTTGGTGTTAGGTTTGATGATAGCTCAGCAGTTGAAAGTAAAAGTCCTGTATGTAAAAGGGGATTCCAAACTTGTCATCAAGCAGGTTGAGGGTAAATATGCTGTCAAAGAATCACACCTTGCTCCTTACAGAACTCTCATAAGACAAATGTTGGGAACTATTGAATCTGCAAGCTTTCAACATGAGTCACGAAAGGGAAATTGGTATTCTGATGCATTAACAACGATGGGCTCGCGACTACAGTTTCAAGGGAAAGAGGCCATTTTACAGATATTACGAAGGACCAATTCTATTATTAGTCATAAAGAGGAACCACAACTCTTCCCAGAGCAGGATTTGAGGGAAAATATAATACATTTTTTGTTAAGAAATGATAACACTACCATATGACGAGGTTACCAAATCATAAGAGGGGTGTTATATCATAGAGCAGCATAGGGAATTTTAGCCAAGTGTGTGCTGATGAGTGAAATACAGCAGTTGTTGCAACAGGATCACGAAAGAATGTGTACAACGAGAAGGATATTTTTTGCCAAACATGAAAAATGATGCAGCTGAGTTACAAGGGAGATGCATGAACTGTAATGCTTACCCATCCGCGAATAAGGGAAACTTTGTAGAAACAACTGACTGGCGGGAGAAGTATGATCTTTATCTAAAAGAAGGAATCTTGCCTCAAGTAGACAAGTTGCAATTTAAAATTTTGGCCTCGCGATTCGTCATCCAAGATGGAAAATTGTTCCACAAAAGTTTCGAGGGAAAACTACTAAGATACATTGATAAGGAGGAAGCAGGGGAAATACTTAAACGAACCCATGAATTTGGGCATCAGGGCTCAAGAAAGGTATTCCAACAACTTCTTTTATCTGGGTATTATTGGCCAATAATGAAAAAGGATGTTGGTGACTTCATCAAGAAATGTCATATATGTCAAGTGCATGGGGATCTCATTCATGCTCCTGCAGCAAAGTTGCACATCCTATCTACTCCATGGTCCTTTAATACTTGAGCATTGGATATAATTGGGTCAATCACACCATAGGCTCAAGGACATACATGGGTTTTAGTCGCAACTGAATTATTCACAAAGTGGGTGGAGACTATTCCATTACGACGGACAACAGCATATAATGTGGTACGGTTTATAAAAGAGAACATCATTTGCCGATTTGGGATATCGAAGGTCATATTATCAGATAATGGGACTCTTTTTGTTAACTATAAAGTTGCAGATTTGTTAGGGAAATATTTAGTAATTCATCACAAGTCAACACCATACTATCCTAAAGGGAATGGATAGGTTGAAGCTTCTAACAAAGCATTGATTCGAATTTTGTCAAGATTGGTACATGATAACCAAAAGAAATGGGTAGAGGAGCTTCCTCTAGCATTATGGGCACATCGGACCTCATATCGAAATGGAACAAATTTGACTCTGTATATGTTGGTCTATGGGGCGGAGGTTGTATTGCCAACATAATTGGAGGTCGCGGCTAAAATATTGATGTAAAAAATTAGTAGGGAAGAAAGGTTACTAGAAATTGAAGCATTGGAAGAAACAAGGGCTGAGGCCTTCACAAATCAGAAGATTTACAATAAACAACAAGTAAGAAGGTACAATACAGATGGTTCAAAGAAGGGGACAGGGTGTTCAAAAATAATTCCAGTAATTATGAGAAGACAAAGGGTAAGGAAGTTTGAAGCTAAGTGGGAGGGTCCTTATGTAATTACAAGTGAAAGCAGTAGTGGCTACTACATAATGGAGCACGAGATCACTCATGAGAGAACTGGGCCCCTTAATGTGAAGTGGATAAAACTGTATCAAGCATGAAGTCTTATGCTATGAGAAAAGATGATAAGATGAATTACATAGAAAATTGAAAAGAAGAAGCAAAAACATGTAATAATAAATGTTGAAGTAGTAAGGACAGTCATGATGAGATGTCATTTCGGCAAAGATATGTGCATAGAATATGATTAAAATCAGTATATCAAAAATGTGTATATATCATGAGGATAAAAGAACGGAATAAGTCAGGATACTAAAAAATATCCTTGGTGATAGGATCTGACAACTTAAAACCCTCATGTTCTTCCCAATACATGCATGTCCTCTCAGAATGAGCTGCTGTGTCTTGAAGTTTCTGATCTTCCTCCTCCAGTAAGGCTAGTCTCCAGCGAGCTTTTGCTATCTCGGCCTGTTTCTCCTGACGAATGGCACGGTCTTTAAGCTCAGTACAATGATGATCATAAAGCCTTTGAATAGAATCTAGGCGCGCCTCCCACTAGGATACAATCTTCTTCAAGTATTTTATACGAGCATGACATCTGAGAAGTGTATCAGGAACAAGATCCTGAATAGAGGTCTCGGATAAAGTCCTGAAAACATCTGCGATAAGCTGAAGATGGAAGGCTTGCTGGAGAGGCTCATGAATTTCCATCTGCACAAATGTCTCCGGATGAACAGTTACGATCTGATCTAGCACTGGTATATCGCGTGGATAGCAAATCCAAATATGCCAAGGTACTGGTACTAGTATGGCAGCCTGATGGACATCTGATGAGGCAAGAGGTGGTCCGCAAGAAGAAAGGTCTGGCTCGCGGAATGTAAAATCATGTTTACGAGAAGTAAATATAGGCTCACGAGGATCCAAAGCAGGCTCGCGAGGTGGGGATGGATGCACATCTCTATTGTGGGTAGCAAACATTTCTGACGGCATTACCGTTTGACCTTGAGAAATCCTCTAAGCATTGAGAAGAAGCTCGTCAATCATGTCTTGATCTTCCGAATTAAGACCTAAATAAGATAATCACACACATAAAATATGTTAGTGTGTTGAGAATTTTCATAATTAAATAAATGAGATAACTGAGAGAAATTTTACCTTCCTCAACCTCAGGAATAACACCACCAAAAAGGGACCTCTCAATTCTGGGGCAATCTTCCATGGCTGTAACTACTTCAATCACAACATCACCCCAAAGAGGTTGTAAATGACTGTTATCTACATTCTAATCTTCTGTCTGATCATCAATAGGTAAATTTGCAACCAGAGAAGCGGTAGTAGCAACCTCATGAAGGATGAATGAGGAGGTAAGGGGTGAATAGCTGGCTCTGAATGAGGCTCGGTTGGTAGCCCGCGATCTGTTGTTGCCTTAATCTCGCAATATGATGGTTCCTCACGGTCTGCTTCAGGAGTAGAGGTCGCAGAGAACACAGTGTCGCGTGATGAAGATGACTCATCATCTTCTTCAAAAGTCAGCTGAGTAGACTTTTTCAAAAGAGTGTTAATGGGAAGATGGTCTTCCTCATCCTTATAAGAATCTTCGAGGGAAAAATTAAAGTGGAGACCACCCCTTGGAGAAGTAGGAATATGAGGAGAGGATGTCTCGCGAGAGCCTGAAAATGAATGCGGAAAAGGGTATCAGACGAGTGAAATCAATAAGAAATGACATGAAAAAAAAAATGAGGTAAGATGACTTACTTTGAGAAATTACTTTCTCCGGAAGAGAAGAGAGGATATCAGCAACCTCTGTCTCCTCTGCACTATCTGATAAAAATAGCAAGATGGAATAAGTTAAATGATGAAGGTAAAGTATAGAGGGTAAGAGGATTACCAGTATGCATAAGAGGATTACCAGTATGGATATGATCACGAAATACCTCATGAGCCAGATCAACAATTCTAATATCCTCCACCACATGAGCTACGATGTCTAATAAAGAAGACGAAGCATCAATTTTTCTTTTATTCTTCAATTTAGCTAAAGCCATATTTCATTTTTCAGCCAAAGGCACCTCGTCTGGATCGGGAATGTCTTCTACTACAGGTGGAATCATCTCTGGTTGTACTTTAGAAGCAGTGGATGTTTTTCCTTTTGTAAGCTTACTCTTTTGCGTTAAAGGTACTTTAACCGAGCTCGAAGTCTCTCATACTATATGAGTCTCAGTGGCAGAAGGGAGAGCTCTCTTCCTTTGAGCCCAATCTAATGGCTCTACAATAATGAATTTCTCAAGCTTATGAGATAGAGGGATATCATCTATGTCAGTTGAATCACATGAATGAGAATCATATCTGATACCTGTGGTCTGAGCACTAGAACGCTGTAAAAACAGAAGAGAAAAATATTAGTGTCAATAAACATATATAAAAAACATGTACGCATAAAGCACAAAAAGATAGCAAAGGAAGAGTACCAGTTTTCTCGCGATGGGTTCTTCGCGAGCATGCCCCTCGTGAGTAGGGGACTTCATGGGTGAAACCTCTACGCGATGCGAATGCTTGCGTGTACTAGTCGAGACTGTGGGAAGTACATTCTTGGGCTTCTGAGATTTTTGTTTAACAAGAGCTTTGGTTGCTGATGAAGCACCAGTAGGAACATCTGGGGTTTGTGCTTTGGACTTAGGACCACGAGAGCCTCGCGACTTGTGAAGCTTCAAAGAAGGGTCAGAAGCATAAATAGATACTGGGACTATAGTTTTAAGAGAATCATCCATGAAAGTTTTAAAGCTATGTTGTTGCTCCTTCCAAAATTCAAGATAAAAAGGGGTCAAGCCACATCTGCGAGTACATGGAGGTATATATATAATAGTGGAGAATACACAAAGACTATTTTCTAGAGATTCGTGATAACGGATGAGTGCCCTATAAAAGGTCTCATCGCGAGGTAAAAGAAGAAAGGGAGGAATGGCTTGATCAAAACCAAACTGGCGAGATACTCGTGTAGGGTTGTAGGCAGTAATTTTATCAAAAGTTTCACTAAAAATAGGATCTATATATTATGGCAGAAAATACCAGGTGGTCATCATAATAGATTTCATAAGAGATAATTTCATCCTTCGGATAAAACTCAGGAAAATAGAAGCCCTCGAGATGAGCAGAATAAGGACGCCAAAAAAATCCGGAAGATATATCTATGAAATCTGCTAGAACATTTGAGGAGAAGGGGGAAGACCACCTAGAAGCTCACAATTTCATCTGAAAGAAGGTTGCAACCTCTAAAGAACTTGAAGGAGGAAAAGAAAGGGGGATAGGAGCATAGTTAGGGAAACGCTCTAAAAGAAATAAATTTAGAAAAGTACCTAATACATGGGTACTAATATCATTTCTACTAAGTGATCTTGAAAAGTCATTGGCAAGAGTATCTAGCTGATAATATAAGATGCCAAGAAATAGAGGGGCAAGAGAGATACGAGTGCCTCGCGAGATCATGGTAGCAAGGAAAAATAACAACTTACTAGGACCATCCTCTGGTTTGCCCTAAAAAATGTATCGGTCGAGCCAATATGCGAGGAAACCAACTAATTATAGAGGCCCATTGAACTGAGGATCAAGAACAAATTTGCGATCTTGACCAGGAGTTGGTTTCCGAGGAGAATATTCGCGGAGTTGATTGAGGATATTCTTGTCTTCAGGATCGACAAATGGGGCCTTGATGGGGCGTGAATCAAGAAGAAGAAGACGAAATAAAATTATAACATCTTCAAGAATTGGTGTAAACTCTCCCCATGGAGCAATAAAGGTGTTCGAGAAGGAGCTCCATCGCGAGACCATGGTGGTTAGAGCATTTACGTCGCGATGAACATAAAAATATGAGAAAAGCTCTATAGAGTCAAGTACCCCTGCCTTGGCTAAAACAGTGCGATAACGCTCTTGGCTAAGAATATGGCTAGACCATATCTTCCAATCATTGATGGGTGTCACGTGTCCCTCATACTCAATAAACGAAAAGGGGGCATCTCCCCTCTCAATAAGAAAATGAGGAATAGTAGAAGAAGGAATCGTAGCAGAAGTAGCCTCGTGGTCTCGATCTAAGATGACTGGGTCACTATCACTAACAGCATCAGTGGTAACAAAATTCTTCATCGTGGACCAAAAAACATCATGAGGAATGTTGGAAAATGGGGCTTTACGCCATTCTAAAGCTTGGGGAATAGGAGAAACAAGCCCTGAAGAGGGAATGAGAAGTTTTGGAATGGATGTTTTAGTCATGATTACACAATAGGAGGATAAAATGTTTGCGAAGAGGTTTAAAATGGATGTATGTGTGAGGTGTGTATGGTATATTAAAAGAGAGGATGGGATAAAAGATGAGAGGATATGAGATTAGAGCAAGAGAAGCTCTGGGAAGAAGAAAAGTAAAAAAGGGAAAAAATGACAAGTGTGGATTATATAGGGTATGGGCGCGGAAAATGAAGAGACGCATTAAATGCGCGAGGAAGGCAAAAGTCTCTTAACCAAGCGCACCAAGACTAGTCGCGGATCCGTGGGAATGAATTATTTTAGAAAACTGATTTCAGATATAAAAAGAAAAAATTGAAGACATATGGGAGAATGGCTAAAAAGGTTAGAAGGAAGAAGAGTGACTTCGCAAAATGGGTATCTAACAAAGAAGAAAATAAAAATGCATGTTCGTTATGATGTAAATGGGTCACAAAGAAGCAGCACGCGACAATAATAACACATTCACAAAAGAAAATAATTTGCATCAGGAACTCACGAGGTAAGGATTATTGCACTTTAAATACTTGGCTAAGTACTAAAATACAAGGGGGTGCCTCGCAAATAATATTTGGGAACTGGCCCAAAATGGTTTATACGCAAGTAAAAGCATTACACAGATGTGTCTATGAGGGGACTGATGTGGGTATAGCTAACATCTAAACTCATAACCCTATATGCTGCTTGCATAGGGTACTACATGAAAATATAGGGAAAAGCTTTGAAAATACAAATAGTGGGTCGCAACCTTATTGTGCCATTTAAAGCAAAAGTACCTCAGAGAGGCCAGTGGTACTCAGGGTCATGAAAATGGTATGCATGCAAATAGGTCATGACCCAGGAAAAAGCTATAAATATCACAAACTCCTTGAAAAAGGTAGGATAAATGGAAGAAAAAGGATCCACGATGAAGTATACGAATCAGGGGTCGCGAGAGACCTTGGGGATCTCGTGAGGTGTACCATCCAAGGCGCGACAGAGTGCTGATGTGGCAGAAGCAAGGCGCGACAAGGTGCTGACATGGCAGAAGCATTCCGCGAAGAGGTGCTGAGTCGCAGTGTCTATAAATACTGACTAAAGTCTTCATTTCGAGAAGACTTCCGGACTGAGGGAGAGAAAGTTCTAGAGAGAGAAAGAGTGGTTTGCAAATGATGGTCTGTACTGTTTCTCTTTTATTCTTTCTCTTTTCTATAGTTCTGTAAATCATAAAAACAACAATAAAGATCATTTTTGTCAGGGAGTGTTAGAGTGTGTAGAAACTATTTCTAAATCAATCAAATCACAAATCCCCTACATATATTTATTTCTCTACAATTAGTTTGGATGCCAAAATTCATGAAATTTTGACAAAAAGATTAATCGTTTTGGAGGTATGAAAGGGCAAAGAACCTCTTTATGTGAAGATTGTGTGAAAAAAAAACAGTAGTAAAAACATGACCATTAATGGCATTTTAGGTATTTCGTTCTTTAAATTAAAGAAAATGCTTTCATTTGATCAATTTAGAAAAAATTGAGTTTTATTTCTCTAAATCCATAGAAGCTACCCTAAATAAAAGTGTGACTTCCTTGTTTTACTTAATGAAAACATATATAAGAAAATGTAGAATAAAGAGTTAAGGAATTCGAATATTAATTAAGCAACACTCTATACTAATTTTCTTTGTTTACCACCAATATTTAATTAAAATATCTGCAAACAATTCGTTAGGTCCACGACCGCGGATATAGTCCGAGCCTTACTCGATTCGTGGGGGATCGCCCTACACGGGTTTCGTGAATTAGTTTAGGTACGCGTAAGCTGTTCCGGACATCACGGTTATAAAAATAAATAAATAATAATAATAATAATAAAGAAAAAGAAAATTTATTAATTTTATGATAATCTCACTAGTCACTACATGACCCCAACTAAGGGTCATTTGAGTACAAGCAATATGCGGACCCCATGTACACAATACGACATTTATTCCATATGAACTCAAACTTAAATCTCTAGCTAATTCGGACAATTTCATCCTTAAAAATACAAATTTTGCAAAATATGTTGATTAAATGAAACAACCAATTATAAACCCTAAAGTCATATTTGATTATACATAGGGCCATGTGTGTGTATATATATATATATATATTTGGTTAGTTACATCTGAGGACAAAAATTTTCTTTTACATGATTTTCGATGGATATAAATGTTTTCACAAATAAGTGGGGGTATTATAGTTATTTCACCATTGAAAACACAAATGTCATAAGTATTGACAGGGTTTGATAGTGCTCGAGGTTAGCTTAAAGGAATGTTTTTGATACAAAAGTTAAACAGTAAGAAAGGTAATATTAATTTTCATACTATAGGGAATGCGAGAATAATTTGACTTAAGGGAGGAAACTCTAATTTACCCTACAATAAAGATTTGTTAGTTGGTGACTCCTTTTTTCGTGGATCGAGAAGAGATTTGGAGAAAAAATAAAAATTGGTGTGATGAACCACCGAGTATTTGGTGGATTTTTTACCGAGTACTTAGTAAAGTGTGAACTCTCGCGCACTTGCGCAAAGTGGTAAAAAAGTGGCAGAGAGTTTCGCACACTTTCGTGTGTTTGCGCGGCCTTAGGTATCCACTGAGTACTCAGTGGGAATTTCACCGAGTACTCTGTGACCCAAATATGTGATTCTTATGGAAAGACTTTATGACTCCAATTCTGATTAGGATGTGATTCCTATTGACTTGTCCATCAAATTTATCTCTCTTATAAATATAGGGGTGTGCCTTATTGTATTGGACGGTGGAACATTGTGTGTGTGACACAAACAGAAGATCGTGGTGTGATCTAACACAAAAAGTGAGTTTTGTGAGATACAAAGATAGAGAGATAAGAAGAGATACAGAGTGGTATTTCTTGGTGTGAGTGAAACAGCAATGAGAGAGAGCGATACAGGCGTGAGTATACAGTATGTGTGTGCGTGTGTATGATCTGCGGATCATTCCCTTTTAATCATCTCATTGATTATAGTGAAACGGTGCTCTCAGTGGACGTAGGCTCATTTTGGCCGATTCACAATTGTTTGTGGCTTGGCTATTAGGGTTAGCAAACCCTAATTTTCGTTCTTGGGTGGGTGTAAAAACCATAACAATATTTTGATTCTTCCCCTAACAATTAAATGTAAGAAGAAAACCATAATAATCATTTTAAAGACAAAAAAATTTTACTAACTAATTGATTAATTTATTTAGGTTACGAGTGACAATTCATATGGTCAAAAATCATTAGAGATCTTCTCAACTTTGCTAAACCTGCTGTCACTACTTGTTTATAAAATGCGGATTTTGTATAGTAATTTGAACAAAACTTGAAAACAATCACTGCAATTAATCGTAATATTTTTCTTTTCTAAATAACTCTCACAATATTTTTAAATAGTTTCAAATTCCCCTATCAAATGATTCAAAAGATAAAAGGGTACCATGCCGACCTCTACATTAAATATATATATCACATATATATATATATATAACATAGAGTTTGGCAAAATGTTATTGCCGACTGTAAAAGTGAAACTTGGACAGGAGGATAAGCCCCAGCCTTAAATATATAAAATATCCTAAAGCAACTATGTGAAATGAATGTGTGAAACGCGCGTCACAATCTCATTGCGAGTTGCTTCATATGGTCATCACTGGTGTGCCTTGACCGTCGTGTTCCAGTCCTCTATATACTTGACTCAACCACAACCACAACCACAACCACAACCACTGGTTAGAGTCAAACTCTGAACACACGCTTGCCTTTTCTCTATATACATGTATACATGTATATATGTTTTGACTCTTGAGGAAAAATAATCTCCTCTTGTACGAAGAAGGGATTAATTTTCTTGTGGTACTTCATTTCTAGCTATGCTGTTTAAATACGTCTTTCTTTACTTATATATTTTGCCTTTAATTATATTTTATATTAACTTTAGGTTAGGGACATGGCTCCAATCAGCCCCCTTTGAATTTTAATATTGATACAAATTTTTTTTGTTCGCTCCAAAAATAATCGGCCAAAGAGCTAGGCCGATTTTCTTGTTTCGTAAAACGCGGGCGTGCCAGAGCCAGTGACGTAGCTCAAACGATTCAAGAAAAATGAATAAACCGTCTCTTTTGAACAAAGTAACGAATCAAGCGATTTGAGAGAACGAAAACTCATGCGAAAAGGTTATGATATCTTAATTAAAAGGACTTTTGGTAACAGAGATATTAAACTACGAATTTTAATGAAAAGTTTGAAATAAAATTGCAAGACAAGGAATATAAATGACTTGATATTGAAATTGAAAGAAAAATATATAAAACTATTGAAGCAGAAAGAATAATTTTTTGTGTTTGGTGTTGGACCCCTAAAACAAAGATTTACGTACATTATTTATAAGACTAAAAGATAACATAAAGATAAATTAATAAAATAAAAAATAAATCAATATAAATCTAAATATATCTAAACACTAGCATCAACTCAACTACGATTCAAATTTCTCAAAAGTGTTCAACACTCTAAAAGCTCTTTAATCTCGGTTGGCAAGAATTTCTCTAATCAAGCGGGCTTTTACATTGGGTCGAAACTCTTTTATAATAAATCAAATTCTTGGCACAAAGCTTCCATTTTCTGGCTCATTTTCAGCCCAGCGTTCGGCCCATCTTCTGGCTTAATTTCAGCCCAGCTTTTGGCCCAATTTCTGTCCAATTTTTTGGCCCTATTTCTGGCCCATTTTTTTCACATTTGCCTTGCCATGTGTTGGCTCATTTAGGATGTAAACAATGCCCTCCCAATTCCAACGCCATTTTGCTTCAAAAATATGGTTGTTGGAATTTTTCTTTAGCCCAAAATGATGCCAACACATTCTTGTATCAATCTTCCTTGCCCCCCGAGACTGTCACTTGGAAAAAAAAATTAATGAGTTGGCTCTAGTGCTTTATTCATTTAGGATCAACATTAAAGTGATATTTATTCCCCTAATCCTAAATCCTTACTAAAAAGTATTTAGCGTTCATTGATAATGGATCAATGAACCCATACAAGACTCCAACACTCAAAACTTTAAACTCTTGTAATGGGGAACAAATACGATCTGCCGGAATTAAACAATTGTGTAAAATCATGTTAGCCGATCTTATTGCAGGTTCCATTCGAAGAACGTCACAATACCCATGAAGATTTTTCACGGCCAGTGCTCTTGAAAGTTTATATCTTTTTATAATTTCAGTTGTATCAGCTGAAATTATAAAAATCAAAGTTCTGCCTTCTGTCAAATTTTTCCCATAGGCCGAAACCCAATGAGTTTCGGCCACTTTAAAGCCAATTTCGGTCATTGTAATTTTGATATCGGCCGCTGCAATTTTCATATCTGCCTTCGTAATTTCGGCTGCTGCAACACTGGTTTCGACCACTACAAATTCAGTAAGTTTTTTTGTCACTGTAATTTCAGCTAAATTATTACTACTAGCCGAAACCCTATCAATTGGCTTAGTTTCGGCCAATCCTTTTTCGGCTGGATTTGTTTCGACTGCCTTGTTTTTTCCCGCATCAGCTCCAAACGTTTTGGCATCAACTAAAATGGTTTCGCCCACCTCATTTGTTTTTGCCAAAACCCCAATTTCAGCAACAATATATTGTTTTTCAACCGATGGGTGTTTATGCAGGTTGGTCGTTGGCTGCCCCCCGTGCTTCGAATGATGTATCGACCGACTTGAGGGATTTGCATATGTTTTCTTCATCAAATCATGAACCTCTTGAAGCATTTGTTTTACTTCAGAATAATCTTATGCCCTCTACACATAATACGTTTCCGCATCAGCATAATACGTTTTTCTTTCTTGAATCAATACCCCAAACTGTTGTAGGGTTTCACCATAGACTGCTTATGGTGGTATGTTCGCAATCTTCTCTCGGCTACCTAGTGGGGTCCCACTAGGGCTGGCAAAATTGGACACGACACAAACACGAGGCTATTTAAAAGGATTAGGGTTGAGCATAAAATGGTTGAGGCCTAAAAATGGTCAACCCGAACACGACACGAGAATATAAGGGTTAAACCGAATACGACACATTTGACACGATTATATTTATATTTATCTTTATTTTTATATTTTTATCTTCTCTAATTGGTCATGGATTGAAATATATCAATAAAATAGTACAGGATAGTGTCAAAATCAATTTAATTTTGTTGATAATAGGTTAAATAGTTTATTTCGTGTTGGATTATGTCAAATTTAATTTAAAATTTTATAATAAATAGGCTAAATGGATTACATGGGTCGACACGGACACGACATGGGTTGGGTTAGGGTTGAGGATATTTGATACGTATATTAACCATGTCTTTTTGACATGACACGATTTCGACCCGACACAAACACGACCCGTAACCCGAAATTGCCAACCCTCGGTCCCACTGGGCGTGCCAAAATATGTTCGCTCCAAAAATAATTGGCCAAAGAACTAGGCCGATTTTCTTGTTCCGTAAAACGCGGGCGTGCCAGAGCCGGTGACGCGGCTCAAACGGTTCAAGGAAAATGAATAAACCATCTCTTTTGAACAAAGTAACGAATTAGAAAATTTGCATGAGAGAGAACGAAAACTCATACAAAAATGTTCTGATGCCTTTATTAAAAGGACTTTTGGTAACCAAGATATTAAAGTACAAATTTTAATGAAAAGCTTGAAATGAAATTGCAAGACAAGGAATATAAATAACTTGGTATTGAAATTGCAAGAAAAATATATACAATAAGTTATTGCAAGAAAAATAGGGTTTTACTGATTTCTTCGTTATTTGCTTTCATTAGCTTCATTACCTGAAAATCAATTCCTTTTTTTGGGCTCTTTTCTCATTTGGGTTTTAGCCATTTTTTGGTTCTCTGCATTCATTATCTTAATTCCCAAAAAATTCACATGGGTTTTAGTGTTTACTTGGTTCCTATATGTAAAATCTATATATACTGGTTAATTGTTGCAATAGTTCCAGTACTGAAGAATTTCTTAGGCAGAGCCCCTATAATATGATCTTTATAAATGTATTAACGAATGACTTCATTTTTGTGGATCACCAATTTGATTTCTTTCTTTTTTTTTTTTCTTTTTTTTTGTAGGTGTGTTAAAGCATTTAATTTTGTCATTATTTACACTTGCCCTGAAATGATAAGAACATGTTTTAATTATACTTTGATATTTATTGAAACCAAAATTCATTACACAACAAAAATGGTAGACACGAATAGATGTTATGAGCATAGCTTAATCAGACACATGTTTTTGTAATCCATTCCTATTATATATATTTTAAAACGATTTTTGGGGACCTTGTTATAATGGGTAATGGCCAGTATAGGCCAGTCTATGAACCCAGTAAATCTGAGATAGAAAACTGGGTTTGACATGATCTACTTTTGTAGAAATCTGTAAACTTGAATTTAGTGATAGCTAACTATGCCATTGAAGTAAAGAAAGGGCAAAAAAATTGAATGACATTTTGTTACCGATGGTAACCCGATGGAACCCGTTTATACCGATGGGGTGGTAATGGTATTACCGATTATTACCCGTCGCGGGTTTGGGATGGGTTTGGTATTAGTAATTTTTAAATGGGGTGGTAATGGTATTAGCCAAACCCGTCCCAAACCCGACCCGTTGCCATCCCTAGGATTGACCTCTCCCCAATGTTTTTTTTAGCCTAAAAAACTATATATATTATAGATATCTTTATAAAAATTACATATGACACCTCCAAGTTTTTTTAAAAATTCCTTTGGTAGCATAAAAAAATATAATTTTTACCAATAAATTTTAAAAAAAATTGCATTTCCACCTCCAAATTTTTAAAAACAATTATTTTGGAAACCTAAAAAATATGAATTTTACCAATAAACTTATAAAAAATTATATTGGCCTCTCTAGATAATTTTTATGGCTCTGTCCGTTCTCGGCGACAAAATTTCTTTTAAAGGTTGACCCCCAATAAAAAAAATTATGGCTCCGTCCCTGGCTCTAATATATTATTGTGAATAGATATTAAGAGTAGGTGATTAAAAATTAATAAAATTTGATTTAAAGTGAATTTTTGCCAGAATTTTGGAAGAAATTGAATTTGAAATATGAACAAATATATGTGATGATCTTATGGCTATGAGTACGTGATTTCAAACTTAAAATCGTATTATTATTGGTTAGACAAAAATGTCAGATGACAAGATGCATTACTTATATTCTGTCTTAAAATATTAGTAAAAGAGGCTGAAGCCTATTCCCGTTATCTGTCTTGCTAGTGTAAAAGTCAAAATTTTCGTAAGTGTTGAAATGATAGTCATATTAACCTGATTCACACAGAGAGAGAAATGTAAAAGTAAAATTTTTCGTAAGTGTTGAAATGACAGAGGCATAAAAGCCTGAGTCACACTAAGAGGAATATAAAGTTGAAAAATTTACAAGTGTTGAAATAACAGAGGCATAAAAGTCTGAGTCACACTAAGAGGAATATAAAGTTGAATTTTTTTGAAAAGTCAGAGGCACAAAAGTCTAACCCACATAAAAGCTAAAAGATTTTTCTATGCTGAATTATCAGAGATGAAAGTTCCATTGAACAAAAATCGTCTATTCTCATTAGAATTGTGGAGGTTACAAAAAGGCCCTAAGGGCATAGAACAAAACAAAATAAAAGCTAAAGGTCTGTTTGGGAACCCTGTTTTTGTTCTTAATTTTATTTTTTGGGCCCAAAAATGAGAAAAAAACATGTTTGGGTGGAATTTGGGGAAAACGTTTTTGTTGAACAGTGAAAAAACATTTCCAACCCTTAGTACAAATTTTGAGAATAATAAAATCATGTTTTCTTGTTCTCTCTACTGTATGTTCTCAAGAAAAAAAAAAAGAGAAGAACAAGAATTCCGATTACCTTGAGCTTCATATCGTGAAAACAAGAAACAACAGCAATGAACCGAGGCCTATGATCTCGAATCTCCGCTGACGAGCCATCTTCGTTGATAACAGAGGACGAACATGATTTTGAATCACACAATCCCAATCTTTTTGCACTACTGATCTTCTTCACACTACTACAAATTCAAACACACAAATCATATATATATATATATATATATATATATTAGATACAGATCAAAATCAGAAAACAAAAAGAAAATGAATATGAATTACTGTGGAAGTGAGAGAAGAAGAGTTGGAGGCGTGGTGGAGAGGAGGAGAAGAGCGGAAGCAACTTTGAGTTCAAGCGGACATGGAAATACTTCCATTTTAGAGATCACGTTTTTTATTTTTATTTTGCCTATATTTGATTTGGGGGATTTGGATTTAAGGTTTTGATTTTAGGGATTTGGATTTGGGGGAGAACACAATTTTGCCCCAAACAAGTTTTTTTTTTTTTTAGGTTGAGAAAAACAAAGGCAAAAACAATTCTTGTTCTTTCATTTAAGAGACAATAACAAAAAAAAACCCTTACCAAACGGGCCCTAAGTCTTGCCAGGACCACTAAACTCCTCCCTAAAATTTACAATTTGGGTTGGAGCGAAATGCTGAGCGGAGGGATTCAGGGGATAAGTATGGAGGTACCCCTTGAGGAATACGGAGAAACGGATCTCGGTATGCTCAGGCTCAGGACTAACATAATGAGGCTTCACCCCAAGGTGGGCATCCATAGCGTCAGGATCCTTGAACGTCCTCTTCGCCGAGTCTTTGAGAGCATTCTTGAAGCGCCGACACCAGAATTTCCCAGCCACAATCTAGTTAAGTTGGTCGTAGCGTTTATGCATGCAGAGGCCACCTACTTTACACATCTCCAGAGCAGACTAGGATAAACCAAGGTTGTGCTCTAGACCCTCCTTGTCAGCAGAAAGCTTGATCTTATTTGCAACAAGTTTGGCATTTTGTTCTTTCTTAGAAGCCAGCTCCTTTTCCAGCTCAGCAACCTTGGAGGGAAGCTCCCCAAGCTGGGTAGTCAGCTCCATCTCCCGCTCATCACTCAGGGCCAAAGCATCCTTGAGGCAATTAATATCCTCAGCATCAGACTCACGCGCTAGACATGGTACATTAGCACTGAAGAGTGCTTGAAAAATCACAAGGTAAAGTGCATCAATAAGTTAGATTCAAAGATAAAAACAAAACACTTATAAAGCTAATCACTTACCCCCATGATGAGCCCTGGAGTCTTGGTCATCAATTCAGTGGGGTCAGCAGCCCTCTGCAACTCAAGGTCTAGAGACTCTTGACTCTGGCCACCATCACAACCATTGAGGTGGGACTAAGCCCACTGAAGACAGAGGGGGCCTTACCCTTTAACCTCGTTGGAGGCTTCTCCTTAGTAACATGACTGGTACATGCTGAGGAGGACTGGATCAAGGAAGGAATTGTGGTCTGCACCAAGGTAGACCCAGAAGACCCACCAACAACAACAATGGTCACTGCGGGAGAGTCAAATGTTGGGGATGTGGCCAGAGCCTGCTCATCCAGGGTAGGAGTACCAACATCTTCGAATTCATCATCATCATCATCAATCATCGGATGAGGAGGGGTCAACATCTTGACAAAAGCTCCTAACCTTGAGATATCCTGCAAATTGGCAAGAGTAAGTAGGTCAGTGCACAACTTACGGTCTAACCAGACCTTGGACCTCAGCAAAGCAAAATGAACCTCAACATCCCGGGAAACAATTTCCCTACTCTTTAAACCAAAAAACTTTATATATATAATATGCCCTGAGTTGGTCACACCCAAAGCAAATGCAGGTCTCCATATGCAAAAAAGAGAAAAGAGACAAGGTAATTCGGCCGAAGGCCTTGGGAATAGGATATTTTGGGAAAGGAGGTAGAACCAGGAACCCTTCACCAGAACCATCTTCTCCTTCCAAAATTTCTCTATCTTCTTAGTACTAAAGCAGATGGATCAACCTTTGAAGGGGTAGAAGTGGTATATCCCCTCGCATCTAGTCAGATCCTGAATTTTGTTGCAAATGAGAAGATCCGCCATACCCAACTACAACTTCTTATCCTGGTTCAGTAGAATCAGCATTGAAATGATCCTGATGAAGTTGGGGTTAACTTGCAGAGGGGCAATACCGAGGGTAAATAAAATGTAATGAAATAAGGGGTGGAGAGGAAATCGGAGCATCTTAATCTGAAGGCTTGGCAGGAGAACCTCATTCGGACCCACTCCATCACCCAATCTGAAATCAAAGGAAATGTCGTATTGCTCCAGAACCACCTATTTGGGGATTCTACACTCATTCACGAGGCTCCGAATATTTGTGGCCTTTTTGTTCTAGGCCTCAATAGGTTCAGCCTTAAAGGGCTCAGGCTCAGAAGGAGTATCCGTAGGAGAATTAGAAGGGGTAGATGTTTTTCCTTCTCCTGCTTGAGAATGAGGGGGATTCTGAGGAGAAGAAGGGTTAATCGAATGTGGGCTCTAAATATCAGATCCACCGTACTCTTAAGGGATTCGGTCACTAACAGAGGTAGTATTATTGCTATCAGACATGGTGAAAGAAGAATCACTTATACTTACACAGAAAAATGAGATAAGTTGTTCCACCAAAGAACTTCAAGAACTCCGGCGAATAATGTCTAGAAATCGGCGAAGAATAGAGACCAAAATCACAAGTTGAGAGAGTTCAAAGGTTAGAGATAAGAAAATAAAAATGAAATCATAGATGAGTATATATAGACTTACCAAGACACCTTAACCGGTGCCATTAATGGTAGAGGTGGCGGTGCAACTCCCAAAGGGACATGTGCGAAGAATAAGGAAGCTCAGCCATTTTTTTTAAATCCAAACGATCATACACAACCCCTCTCATCATTATAGTGACGTCCTCTTGCCAGCTGTCATCCATAGCCATTAATTCAATTCGGGTCAAGCCCATGTGCCCATGAGCCAGATCCGAAAGGGCCAGTTTAAGGGCCAAAAAATATCAAACCCATTTGAAGTTGTCACATACTAAGCCCAACCAAAGCAAGCCGAACTCCTTAAAGAGAAAGCTCTAGAATTACTTTGGCTTCGATAAATAACCCACTATATTTGGAAGTGGGTGGTTGAAATAGGCATGATGACCATGACCATGAAAATTAGGGACATGATTGAAGAGTAGTGAGATTAATGGGCCAAAAAACCCATCAAAATTCTATATAAATAAGGCCTTAGAGCCATGAATAAAGGCATTCGAGTGTATGCAATTTTAAGTACTTACAATTACACAAACTTCACGTGAGATAAAGCGTTTGAGATTTATTATTTTAAGTATTTGACATCCCTTATTTTTAGTAGTATGTTGGTTGAAGTAAAATTTAGATTGAAATATCGTTTGTACCTTATTTTATTTTAATATTGGTATAATAATAATGCAAAATTCATGCAAGTGTAACTTGGTCATTTAATAAAATTTCTTTTTCTTAGTATTCAAAGTAGACAACTAGTGAGGGTGTCATTTTGCATCAGTGCAGAACTTTAATGGTTAAAGTAATAAAACTCAAACGTTCCATGAATATAATATTAGATTAAAATTAAAGAAAAATTAGTGTAATTTACTCTTAAATTTACGGGTGTACATGTGAGTTTTCCCGACCCATGGAAAAGTCCATCCTGACCTGATCAAGTCAGGAAAGACCCGAGATTATGACCCGACCATTGTGCCCGCATCATAACCCGATCAATACATCACCCCCATGGTCCGGGAAGTAGCACGACCCGACTATTATATCCATTGTTGCCCCGACCCGAAGAGCATTTTTGGAAGGGACTCGGAGGTTCTAGAAGATACGTGTAGCTCAAGGCAATTGCATGATATAGAATCTGCATAGCTGACGTGTAAAGTAAGATATCATATAAAGTTGAAAATGTTGCCCTAATGGGCCAAAGGCCCATTGGGAAAATGTATATAATTCAATGAAAAGTAATGAGAAAGGCATCTTTTGTGTTGTGCAAATTTTGTATCTACACAATGGCGCCGTCTGTGGGAAGTTAGGTCAGATCACCGACCATCTTCCTACCTCCAAAAAAGCTGAGTGAAACCCAGATACACCTTCCATACCATCCTCACTGTCTAGAGATAACGATGCCGGTAACCATATCCCATTCGGAAGCATTGATTCCCGGCACCGGACAACCGAGCGCCCACCATCGATTGAAAATCTCCTGCAACAGCTTGTGGAAGCTGAGAAACGCAGCCAGGCCGCCGAGGCAAGGAGCCTGGCGGCGGAAAGGAGGAGCGAGGAACTCCTCGCAAGATTGAATCAGGCAACTATCCCACAGATAGTTCCCGATCAATCACAGACCCATGGTGAGACCGAACCACGAGAAGAGCATGGTGAAACATCTCACCGGCCAGGCAAGGCCCCGGAGACCGGCGATACTCGAGTTACCGACGAACCTCTGACGTCGCAGAAGCTCCAAGAGATGATGGCAGAATTTCAGAAGAAAGTCATGAATGATCTGAGAGCCAGATCCACCGATGACCAGGCCCTCAGAGCCTCTGCCGACTCGGTTCAGTCGCCCTTCAGTGTAGAGATCACCCGGGAACCCTTCCCAAGGAAGTTCGTCATGCCCAGATTCACTCCTTACGACGGAACGAAGGATCCCGAGGAGCATATCTACCAGATCCACCAAAAGATGACGATGTACGCCGAGAACGAAGCCCTGTTATGCAAAGTATTCCCGACCAGTCTTATCGATGCACCCCTCCTCTGGTTCAAAAAGCAACCGCCAAGATCCATTGGCAGCTGGCAGCAATTGTCTGACCTCTTTGTGGCGCAGTATTTCGGGAACAAGAGGCAAAAGAAGACCATCTCGAGCCTCTTCACCATGACTCAGGAAAAGGGAGAATCCCTCAAGAGCTTCCTGTCCCGATTCAATGTCGAGTCATCCTCCATCGACAACTGCGACCAGCACTCTGCCTTGGAGGCCTTCAGGATGGCCCTCATCCCGGGGACCAAGTTTCACCAATCACTTGTAAAGCGGCCTCCCTCGGGAATAGGAGAACTCAATTCTAGGGCGCAAGGCCATTTGAGGATCGAAGAGGAAGAAGCAACTCGACAGAGAATAGCAGCACTGGTCAGTGTGGAAGTCAAATCAAAGGATAAAGCGTTAGACAAATCCCGACAGGATATGAACCGCAAACGCTCGAATCCCCCGAGCCACTCTTCATCTCAGTTTGCCCCTCAACCCGACAGACGTACGAATCTTGAAGAAAAGATTACTCCATTGAAAGTGACGCTTGCCAAGCTTTTCCAGGAAAACAAAGCTCGAGGAATCTTCCAAACTCCTCCCCCAATCAGGCAACCCCTTGACCAAAGGGATAGATCCAAGCATTGCGCCCTCCATGCTGATTTTGGCCACACGACCAACGATTGCCGAAACCTGAGACGCCAGGTGGAAGGAATGATAGCCCGAGGGGAACTGAAGGATTATATCCAGAGAGATGGTCCAAGGGCCAACCCACCAGCGCAATATAACTTGCGGAATCAGGGTCCTGCTCATCCGGTCAGGATCATCAATATGATCCATGGGGGTCCCGACCCACAAAGCAGCGAAGGATCGAGGCGCACGCAGACGCGAAGAGCACATCAAATCGCCAGGATATCTGGGATAAACGAGGTCCACCACCGAACTGGGCAATCTCAGATACTCTTCTCCCAGGAGGACCTCCGTGACATCCAAGTCCCACACGAGGACCCACTAGTCATCACTCTGATGGTCTCGGGATGTCTTGTGAGGAGGGTCATGGTTGACCCGGGAAGCAGCGCCAACATCATGACCAAATGGGCTTTTGATAAGTTGGAGATCAATCCGAGTGACATCGCGACATCTCGAAACCCAATCGCCGGGTTCGATGGAAAACAAGTCGAGCCCCTCGGGGAGGTCAGGCTACCTGTGACGGCGGCCCAGAGAACTCTGTCCGAAACTTTCGTGGTGGTGGACGTGAAGCCCTCATACAATATTCTTATGGGAAGGGGATGGATACACCGAATGCAGGGGGTACCGTCGACTCTCCACCAAATGATGAGGTGCGTCGGCCCAAATGGGTACGACATAATCGACATCAGAGGGGATCAAGTGGCGGCCAAGCAATGCTACGCCGTCACCATCAAAGAAATGAAGGACAAACCCGATCGAAAGAGATCCCGATAAGACAATCAGGATCTGGGGTCCAAATAGCAACTACAGGACGGGGAGTCGGGCCCCCCGATCGTGGCAGAGCTTCTGCAGCCGGTGTCTGTGAGGCCCGACAAGGTCACCTACACAGGTACAAGCCTCACCACTTGTGAATTGAATGAACTGACAACATTCTTACAGGACAATCATGACGTCTTCGCGTGGGAGCATACCGATATGCCCGGCATCGACCCCTCCATAGCCCGACACACATTACATGTCGATCCAAATATTCGACCCGTTTGACAAAAACAGAGGCGAATGGGGGGCCAAAGGAACCAAATCATAGCCGACGAGGTATCAAAGTTGCTGGAAGCCGGATTCATCAGAGAGGTCCATTATCCCGAGTGGTTGTCCAATGTGGTTGTTGTACAGAAAAAGAATGGGAAATGGCGAGTCTGCGTCGACTTCACCGACTTAAACAAAGCTTGCCCGAAAGACAGTTTCCCCCTACCCAAAATAGATCAAATGGTCGATGCTACTGCAGGCTACGAGAGATTAACCTTCCTGGATGCTTACTCGAGTTACAACCAAATCCCGATGGATCCAGGGGATGAGGAAAAGACCTCCTTCATTACGGAAACAAGTACCTATTGCTTTAGAGTCATGCCTTTCGAACTAAAAAATGCAGGAGCCACCATTCAAAGACTGGTGAACAGGATATTTAAAGGGATGATGGGCACAGTGGTCGAGGCTTATATTGACGACACGGTTGTCAAGAGCAGAAATAAGATTGACCACTTGGGACATCTCCGTAAGGTGTTTGATACCCTGAGGAAACACGGGATGAAGCTCAATCCAGCAAAATGCTCATTCGGGGTGTCATCGGGACAGTTTCTGGGACACATAGTTGATCGGTCGGGCATTCAAGCCAGTCCGACCCAAGTGAAGGCTCTGCTCGAAACGAAAGAGCCATCCACACACAAAGAAGTTCAAATCTTGACCGGAAGGGTCGTGGCATTAAGCCGATTCATTGCTAGGCTGACCGACCGTTGCCGACCCATCTTCCAGGCGATCAAAGCAAGGAAGGGAGAAGTGTGGGGACCCAAGCAGACTAAAGCCTTGTCCCGATTGAAGGAGTACATGCTCAAGCCTTCCATTCTTGCAACACCCGAGCCCGATGATGTCCTGCTCTTGTATCTGGAAGTATCATCAGTTTCAACTAGCGCCGTGCTCATCAGAGAGGACAGGAACCTCCAGATGCCCATCTTCTACACCAGTAAGGCACTAGCCGATCCCGAGACACGGTACAACAAACAGGAAAAGTTGGTTTTGTCCCTGATCAATGCCAAACGACGTCTCAGGCATTACTTCGAAGCTCATCATATCATTGTCCCCACTGCCACTCCCATTCGTGTACTTATGGCAAAGCCCGACCTTTCCGGAAGAATTTCCAAATGGGCCATTGAACTGGGAATTTATGACATAACTTACGTACCCAGAGTCTCAATCAAAGGACAGGCCGTGGCCGACTTCCTCTTGGAAGGGGAAACCGAGGAGGTCGATCAGCCCGTTGAGTTAGAAACGTGGAAGTTATTCGTGGACGGTTCAGTGTGCTCCAATGGAGCAGGCGTCGGGCTGGAAATCCATACTCCCGACGGAACTAAGCTACAAGCCTCGACGCAATTACAATTCTCAGCCACCAACAATGAGGCAGAGTACGAGGCAATTATATCGAGACTAAGATTAGCCAAGAGCCTTCAAATCCAATCCCTATCCGTGTACAGTGACTCCCAGCTAATTGTCAGGCAAATAACCGGCGAATACGAGACAAGGGATCCGAAAATGGAATCTTACAAAGCGCTAGTACTCAAAGAATCAGAAGGTTTTCAAAAGTTAACATTCAGCCAAATCCCCCGGGAAGAAAACACCTCCGCAGATCACTTGGCGAATCAGGCATCCGCAGCTGGTGAGGACATGACTCGAGTAGTCCTGACCGACTTCATCACTACACCAAGCATCATAAAGCCCGATGAATTGATATGTCTAGTTCCCCGAGAACCAAGCTGGATGGATCCTATAATCGACTATCTAAGTCTCGGGACTCTGCCGACTGATAAGGCAGAGGCAAGGAAAATCAGAATGAAGTCAGCCCGGTACTCGATCATCCAGGGCCAGCTCTACAGAAAATCTTTCTCGGGTCCGTATCTGCGGTGCGTATCTTCTTCTGAGGCAGAGACAGTAATGCAGGAGATACATGCTGGAGCTTGTGGAAATCATTCGGGTGCCAGGTCACTGGCCCATAAAATCCTGTCCCAGGGTTATTTTTGGCCCTATCTGTCCCGAGATTCGGAGCAATATGTGCGCAGATGCAAAGCCTGTCAGATGCACGGTGACGCTATACTGCAGCCCCCGGAGTTCTTGAACCCGACAATCGTTCCGCACCCTTTCGCCCGATGGGGAATGGATATAGTCGGGCCACTTCCAAAAGCCATCCGGAAGAATACCCATGTACTCCTCGCCACCGACTATTTCACCAAGTGGGTTGAGGCCGAGGCTTACCCTTCCATAAAAGGGAGCCACGTAGTCAAGTTCATATGGAATCACATCATTTGCAGGTTCGGGGTACCTCGGACCATCATGATGGACAATGGCACCAACCTGGACTGCGAACCAGTCAGGTCGTTTCTGGCCCAGCACGGAATCAATCAAAACACCTCCTCTGTAGGGTACCCGCAAGCCAATGGACAGGCGGAAAGGACCAATCGTTCCATCTTCAACACGCTAGCGAAGAAGCTCGAGAAGGCCAAAGGAGCATGGTTGGATAAGTTGCCGGAGGTACTATGGTCGTATAGAACCACTCCCCGACAACCGACCGATGAGACACCTTTCGCCATGGCATATGGGGCAGAAGCTGTAATCCCGACGGAGTATGCCGTCCCGACGCTGAGATCACTGGCCTGGGAAGAGAAAACAAATAATCAACGCTTGTCTCACGAGCTCGACCTACTGGAAGAAAAAAGAGAAATCGTCGGGATAAGGCTGGCAGCTTACCAACAACGGGTCAGGAATCACTTCAATAAAAGAGTAAAGAGGAGGGGATTCTAAGTTGACGACATGGTCGTCAGACGAAAAATTGGACACGTGGGCAAACTCCAAGAGCCATGGGAGGGACCCTACACCGTCACTGAAGTAGTTGGGCGTGGGGCTTATCGACTACTCAGGAACTTTGATAATCGAAGGGAGCCTAACACACAGAATGCATCCCGACTCAAGAGGTATTATCCCTAGGGATACTCTATTTCAATTACTGTAAAGAAAGGCCACTAGAGCCCGAAAGATTACAATAGAAATTCAATTTCTTCTCGATCATATCTAAGCGCACCTAAACCATCTCCATGATTATCAATAGAAATATCCAAGTGTTGCATCTCTCCATGGGCCCAAAGCGCCCGAGAGATCTTCACAGACCCACCAGTGGTCGGGTTTTATCAAAAATCAGTTTCAAACCTAAGTGTCGAATCTCTCCATGGGCCCAAAGCGCCCGAGAGATCTTCACAGACCCACCAGTGGTCGGGTTTTATCTGAAAACCTAAGTGTTGAATCTCTCCATGGGCCCAAAGCGCCCGAGAGATCTTCACAGACCCACCAGTGGTCGGGTTTTACAAAAATTAGTTTCAAACCTAAGTGTCGAATCTCTCCATGGGCCCAAAGCGCCCGAGAGATCTTCACAGACCCACCAGTGGTCGGGTTTATCTGAAAACCTAAGTGTTGAATCTCTCCATGGGCCCAAAGCGCCCGAGAGATCTTCACAGACCCACCAGTGGTCGGGTTTTACAAAAATCAGTTTCAAACCCAAGTGTTGAATCTCTCCATGGGCCCAAAGCGCCCGAGAGATCTTCACAGACCCACCAGTGGTCGGGTTTTATCTGAAAACCTAAGTGTTCAACCCCCTCAATAGGCACAAAGCGCCCGAGGGATCTCCACAGACTTACCAGCGGACCCAGGGTGCCCGACTATTATTTTCTGATGGCATCAGTAGTCCTACCAAGTTACAATTCAAAATCCCAATTTTTATTAATATTAATGAAGCATTGGATCATACATATTCCCAGCAAAATTTGAATAGGTGAATTCACTTATATTAAAAGGGCCCCAGTGGCCAAGGCTGGTACAGTAAAGTTTTGATAAAGTTGTTGCAAAATAAAAAGCAAAGGTCTAAGGGAAGAGCCCTATTCTTCCACCGGAGGGTCCTCATTGCCACCTGAGGTTTGGGTCTCAAGGGATTGTCCTTGAGGCTCATCCAGGTCACAATGACAAGGCGGAGCGGGAAAGGGACCCTGAAGGAACTCACCAAATGCCAGGTCCTCAAGTTCCGCCTCGGGATCATCATACGGAGGCCCCACTCCTATGCTGAGATCAAGATCTTCTATGGTCGGGATGTATCTGTCACCCTCATGCTTTTGAAGCTCAGTTATGCATTCCCGCCAGCCCTGCTCGTAACGGTACTTGCTTGTCAGCACAAAACGAGAGATCATCTGGTTACCTCCCTTGTGACACATCTCTACCCGAGATCTCTCCACGCCTAGTGCATTCTCGACCTCGACCTTCTCCTCAAGCAACTGAAGCCCCAAAGTCTTTAACTTCTCAATTTCTTCGGTCAGGGCCTGCACTTGAAGAGTTAGGGCTTCCCGAGCCTGGACTTCTCGATTAGCCATCTGTTCAGCCTCCCGAGCCTTACCCTCAAGGTCGGAAATCGTTGCCTTGGCGGCTGCAAGTTCTAAGGTCGCCGCCTTGGCAGATGCGAGCCCTTCCTCTGCTGCGACGGCCCGGTATGTCAAGGACTGAATCTTCTCATTGGCCTTCTTCAGCTGTTCCAAAGCCTTGACGCACCCAGCCTTGTGGACCTGAACATCCCGATTCAGGGCGTTAATGACCCGGGCATCATCCTCAAGCTTGCAATTATACGCCTGTGTAGCGTGAAGCATCTGAAAGCAAGAATGTTAGCACAAAAGATCAGGGGTGAAATATAAGCCAAATACACGAGTGTAGAGAAATTATTACCTTCATTGCAAGCTCGGGCCCGTCCAGAGCCAGGCTCATCCTATCGTACCGCCCCATGGCCAACCTATCAGCCGGGGTCCACACCCCCAGGGCCATCTCTCGCAGAGCTTCAGGGTTATCGATCGTCTGGTCCGCCACCGCCAGATATGGATGACCCTTTCGAGTATCCAGCTTGAATCGGGGACCATGGGGAACGTGTCTCCCACTCTCAGCAGCTTTCTCGATCTCTCTATTATCCTGTTTCCTGACATTTTTGGAAATGGCAGTACGCAGCTTGGAAGGTCAGGATCGATCCTGGTCCTCGTCATCAGAGCCTAAGTCTCGGGCATCCGATACTGAGGAAGGAACACCCAGTGCAACGCTTCGGCTAGAGCTGGGTCTGACTGAATGATCTGCCCGAGGAGGATCTGCCCGAGGAAGACTCAGACTCACACCTCCCAAGCTCGGAACCAGGGCACGACTATCCCCGGCCTCGGCCGCATCCGATGCACCAATTTGCGGACCATCAGTAGGCGGAGGCGGGGGTGTGACGGGATGACGCTCTGCCGGAATAGGAGGGGGTGGCGTGCTAACAGGCCCTCCGGTGGATCCTGCCGGTTGACTGCTTGCTGGATTCTCGCCGACTGGCGGGACGTCGGGATTTTCGGAGACTGGGGGGATATGAACCCCACAAATGAAAGATGTAGAGCCAGTATCAACCCTTCTGGCCCTCTTGATCAAAAGTTGGGGCAGGCTAACCGCCTTCCTTTTCCGTTGATCCCCAGACATCTTTCTCTTGAGCTTTTTGGTTCCTGATGACTTGGACTTCAACCTCCCTGACCCTGACGTGGTCGTAGCAGAACCCGAGGCGATCCTTGATGCTGATTCTCCTGATGCAAACTCCTGCAATACAGATCCAGTCAGGCAATTCTGGCTATCCATTAAATCCTGACTCCACACTTTAGCACGCAACAGTTCAAATCGAGTCCTTATATACCCGACACCCCTTTTCTCCCGAGGAGCCTTCAGGAAATCCATCACTTGCGTACCCAACTTATCGTTGCACATTTCGCAGTGGCAAGAGGCTCGGGTATGAAAACTCTTAAACTCAGGAAGTCGGGTTGGCTGGAAAACATGGTTGACAGGGATGTTCATAGCATCGGGATGCCTCCACTGACCACTCACTATTATCATCCTCTCTTTCCATCCCTTGTTGGATGTCGGGACGTTGTCACACAATTTCCTCTTGACATATGAGGTCAGGTTATACCGACCCCTGTTATCTTTTTGTTCTTGAAGTTTATAAGAGAAAAGAAGCTCGGCCAAACCTAAGTCTAGGTTCAATTCCTTATTAATGAACAGGATCATGGCTAGGATCCTATAAAAATTGGGACCGACTTGAAGGGGGGCCAAACCCAAAGTGGCCAAGGTCAGGAGGAAGAAAGGATGAATGGGAAACTTTAATATGGCCAGGTGGAATGAGGAAAGCAATATCTCCCCGTCCTTTAGACCTTCCCCGATCCTAAAATCCTTGTCCCGAGGGTAGTGTCTAACCTCAACCCCTTCAGGGATCCGGAGACTCCTAAGTTGAGCGTCTTTCCTATATTTGGCTGGGAGAGGGTCAGTACAGAAGTTCTCCTCCTCCTCAGCATCCTGACCCGTCTCCTCAACATCCTGACCCGTCTCGATATCATCCTCTACAGCCCGATCCCCCGCTTCCTGATTGACTTCCGGGGGACTAGACCTAGTAACCCGAGTAATCTCTACGGAGGGAGTGCTCACCGAGATTTCGGGATCAGTAACGGTCAGGTCAGTGTCTGCCACTTGCAAGTCGCTAACCGACCTGGTGTCATCACTCCTGGACATACTTGACGAAAGGTAGAAAATTGAAAAGAACAACTTACAAAAGGTGAAGATTCCGGTTGTCTCCCCTTGTACTCTTCTCCGGCTAAACGATTCACTAAAACCGACAACTGTACCAATGATCAGGGATGTGTGCGCCCGGTCAAACTCTTCGCAACAAGGATCAAAACACTCCGCACAGTGCAAAACTCAACCAAGATAGTTAAAATTCACAGGAATTGATGAGGCAATCTGGGGATTTTATAGGTTCGAAAGTGGGTTTGTGCTTGCTAGTAATGCTTAAAATTTTGCAGAAGGGAGAGCAAAAGAGCAAATTCAAAAGAGAGCAAATTCAAAAGTGATGCAAGTGTGGCATATGCGGATTATATAGATAGGTGTGACTTTTCGTCTACCCGGGTCAGGGTATCGGATCGACATGACCCGGCCCATCTCACGCAAATCTATGCCGTCCTAGCCACAAATTCAAAATCATAATGATGACGACAGCTGTAGCATTTAATGCGTCCCGCGTCATCCGGCACGCTTCTCCTCATCTTCCGCCACGCGTCCCGCGCATCAACTCCGAGGACTTTTCGATGGGCCTTAAGATTTTTCCACCTAATGGGCCCATTGAATACAGGCCCATGAGATGAAAGAGGGCCTGTGTACATGTGAGTTTTCCCGACCCATGGAAAAGTCCATCCTGACCTGATCAAGTCAGGAAAGACCCGAGATTATGACCCGACCATTGTGCCCACATCATAACCCGATCGATACATCACCCCCATGGTCCGGGAAGTAGCACGACCCGACTATTATATCCATTGTTGCCCCGACCCGAAGAGCATTTTTGGAAGGGACTCGGAGGTTCTAGAAGATACGTGTAGCTCAAAGCAATGGCATGATCTAGAATCTGCATAGCTGACGTGTAAAGTAAGATATCATGTAAAGTTGAAAATGTTGCCCTAATGGGCCAAAGGCCCATTGGGAAAATGTATATAATTCAATGAAAAGTAATGAGAAAGGCATCTTTTGTGTTGTGCAAATTTTGTATCTACAACGGGATAATTATAATTACCTCCCTTCGAGATTTTTCAAATTACGCCTACACACCTTATCTTTTGAATAAATACAGTTTTCTTCCTTTAAGTGACGGACGCCCATATCCAACCGTTGGAAATATGAAATTACCCTTTATACCATTGTGTTTTTATAAAATAATTTCACAAATAAGTGAGGGTATTATAGTTATTATTCTGAAAAACTATTGGCGTAAGCGTTGGCTACCTTTAACCATAACAGAAGTTAGCCGGAAGGGGGATTTGTTATAAAATAAAAACTGTAGGGGAGGTCAATAAATCTCAAGGAAATCTCAGGGAGAGATAATGTAATTTTACCTAAATTTATTATGCCAAGAAAATAGGGATACTTTATTCATGATATCAAATACTTCCTCCATCCCACAATAGTTGTCTAATTTGGATTTTTTAACATTTTATTGATTTAGGATGACTAGTGTACAATTTCCAATTTTGCCTTTAATGATATAATATTCTAGTGGGGTCCAATATTTGTTTAAAGTTAGTGGAAGAAAAGTAGTTGGGGAAAGTGAAATGTTAAATTGCATTGAAATTCGAATTGAATAAGTATTTTAAGACAAGTAAAATTGTAATAGTAGATAATTAATATGGGAGAAAGATACTATTATAATATGTACTTGTATCTTGATTAGTGGCATGATCTTGGAAGTCAATTGCTTTCTTCTTTTCTTTATAGCATTTAAAACCACAGTTGAATATGTCCATTGGACCATTGATGGTCCCTTTGTCAAAGGATGGAATTTTGGACAACTCCACTTACTTCAATAAAATATGAAAATAAGCAACTTGAAATTACCATTGTAGCCCCAAATTAAGAACCCAATAATTGATTAGACTATGATAATAAACCTACTATTTACACGTGATTAGAAAAGTGGCAATTCAAACCCAAACTACCCAACCAACGAATTGTTCTTTGAGCCATTACCCACCAAGGCCCATCTCAGGTAACCCAACCCACCAACCCTATCCATGAAACCCTAACTAACTGGCCTATGCAACAACATATTTAATAGTGTCTTTGTAGGCCATTAATTGATAATCTGTATTGTCTTTTCTATGCAATATGGAGTGAATACGGGGGGGAAATGAATAGGGGACTTTTAAACCATTCGGGGGTTTTATCATAAATTTGACTTCATTTTGTACTGCTGACAATAATTGTTTGATTGAAGTGTGGCCATTGGTGATCTTAATACTTTCTAGGCTATAAAAATATATGCTAAAGTAACACACATGATTCACATGTGAGATGCCCTCACGACCTTATTTCCTCTTCCAATAAAAATGCCTATTGGTGCATTATACTTACATATCATTGTTTTATACTCCATATTAAGCCATATCAGTAGTTCCTAATATCATTTTGATCCTTCCATGGTGCTTGTACTTGAGGAGGAAAAAGTATGGTAACTACCTGCATATCCTTTTAAAGTAAGGAATAATTGCTTACGATTCCTCTAATATTTTAATAATATCAGAAACCTCTCTTAATATTATTGATATATTGGTTGGACAACAAATAATAGTGAAATAACGTATATACCCTCATATCTTTAGAGATATTTAGAAAATCTTCTAGAGAATGATGAATTTACTATCTTGCCTTCAAATATATTTGTGGGAATTATGTGTACCAAATAACTATCATTTCATATATCATTTCATATGCGCCCCTTATCTTTCCCAAATCATGATAGAATATTTCTAGAGAGAGAATGAATGATTTTTAGAGAGAGAGTAGGTATAAACAACCATTGAAATAGGTTTATATAGAATACATATGAGAGCAATTTGGTAAAAGAAATCAAAATATTCTAGTAATTTTGAATGCAAAAGTAAGGATTCAAATGTAATAGTAAGGGTAAAATGGGAAGTTTAGTCCATAATATGTCATTATTGACCAATAAAGTTAATTTTTGGCATCAACTTTAAACAAAAGGGGTTAAATGTTACAACGAAAGTACAATTAAGGGATGTTTCTAATATTATTAAAATATTTAAAAAATTATGTGCAATTATATTATAGTTTAGAGGAGGTTTGTGTAATTATCCCCTAAAATTAATATAGGAGATTTTATCTTCTACTTCTAAATTTAACACAAGCAAAACCGAAGATAATGTATTGATTACACTTGTCTTTATTAGATTAGATCATGTTTATCCATATATTAAAATATATGGATTTATTAGAAATAAAATATTGGTTTAGCTTTTCTTTACTTTTTTTTTTTTTGAAAAAGAGGGAATTGCAATTCTATGAATAAATAACCAAATGTTTACTCATACACTATTGGATGGAGGGATGGACGAGAGCTTGGATAAAATAACATTTTTATATTTAGTTGGAGAGAAAAAGTGAGGATAGAAAGAAATGAGGGATGAAGCATTTTTATTTTGTTGACGATTTTTCATCCATCTCTTTCCCCCTTTCTTTTATTCATTTTTCCATAATTGCACCAAATGAAAGACAATTTTATATGCTGCAAAATACTAATTACATGTCTTTTTTCTTGCTTACAATATAATTTTAAATTCGCATGCCTTTTTCAATATACTTAAAAAATTTAAATGCATTTATATGAATGAGAAATTGCTTTTCTGTCCAAATATAATAGAGTGACCCTTAGCACAATTATAATACCTACCAAAGAAAATCTATTCTTAGGCTAGAAATAGAGCAAGAAAGAACTATTTGCATGTAAAGTCTAATACCTACCAAAGAAAGTCTATCAAAGGGACATGACAATGGTGGGAACATGTTGAGCTATTTGCATGTCAAAAGCATTTCACCAAAATGCATTAAATTTTTAAATGAAAAATAAAAAAAATACATTTCCACAAAATATGTAGTTATTATGTTCTTGTTAATTTCCCTATAAATATGATTAGTACATATTTATTATGTTGAGGAAATGTTGGTTTATATTATAAAGAAAGAATCAAAAAGAAAAGAGAAAAGAGAAAATTAAAGTGCAGAGTGCCAATAATGAAAAAAGGGAGTGGATATATGAATCAAATATGGAGGTATTATGTTCTTGTTGATTTCCCAATAAATTAGCTTAATAAGTATTCATAATGTTGAGCAAATGCTTGTTTTTATAATAAAGAAAAGAAAAGAAATTAAAAAGAAAAAGGAAAGAAAGGAAAGAAAGAATTGAAGGCCATCATGACAATAATGAAAAAAGGGAGTGTGTATATATATATATATATATTCATGAGGGAATAATGTGCCAACTCACTATTGAAATGCCAAAGGAATCAAATGGGAAAGTTTAATTAGGAGTATCATAGTGAATGACAATAAAAGCTTTAAATAATGGAATTGAAAAATGAAGATATGAATGGACATTACAATAAGAAAGCCTGAAAATGAAAGGTATGGAAAAAAAAAAAAAAAAAAATTAAAAAATAGGAGGTTGGGTTTTCTTACATTCAAGCATCTCTAGGTTTGGGTTCGGAGCTAGGTTCGGACCTCAGACTTTGAGAGGATAAGAACAACCCACACCAGCCCCACTCCCATCCCTCCCTACAAGAACCCTCCCCCTTTCTCACAGCCTCCACTCTTGAACAATTATCTCTCTACACTCTCTCTCTGTAGATTTTTTTTGGAAAAAACCCCCAAAAGGAGGAAGAAAAACAGAGACTGCCTTTGTCTCTTCAAAGTTCAAACTGGCGATCGATAATCAGGAAACCACTGTCCGCGAAATCAAGCCGAAGAACAGGCGAATCATGGTAAGTGAGGAGTGTTTTCTCGCACTTTCTCGCATTTTCTGTTGTGGGTTTTGCTCAAAACCCACAAAACTACTCTGTTTTTGCTGATCTGGGTTTTGTTTGTTTCAGGGAGCTGGAGGTCCTGATGAGGAAGACAACCGTTGGCCGCCATGGCTGAAGCCTCTGCTGCGAGAAAGCTTCTTCGTGCAATGCCAATCGCACGCTGATTCGCACAAGAGTGAATGCAATATGTACTGCTTGGACTGTATGAATGGCGCTCTCTGCTCTCTCTGTCTCAACCATCACAAGGACCACCGTGCCATACAGGTCTTCTAATCGTCCCCAATCTCTCACTTTCCACAGTTTTCATCCAATTCTAGCATCTGGGTTTCTACCATTTTTGTCCAATGACAGCTTTCTCATCTGTTATTCTCTTTCCCCTTTTGATGGAATCACAAAATTAAACACTGTTTTCAAAATTTATTCTCTATTTCTCCTTTTTCCTTCATGTGTTCCTCTGTTTTTAGTGTAGATTGGTGAAGTTATCAAGCTTTTTATAGTTATAAAACACCATTGGCTTTTTTCTCTGAATGTGCTCTGATTTGGGTTATTGATATTTGTGTGTGTGTGTGTGTGTGTGTGTGTGTGTTGGGTTTTGATTGAAATTGGTATTATGGTGTTTGTTTTGATAGATAAGGAGGTCATCATACCATGATGTGATTAGGGTTTCTGAGATTCAGAAGTTTTTGGACATCAGTGCAGTCCAGACCTACATTATCAACAGCGCCAAGGTTGTGTTCTTGAATGAAAGGCCACAGCCTAGGCCTGGCAAAGGAGTCACCAACACCTGTGAAGTCTGCGAACGAAGCCTTCTTGATTCCTTCCGTTTCTGCTCTCTCGGCTGCAAGGTACTACAATGCCCTCAATTTCACTCAATTTTGCTTGATTCTTGTCAATTAATTCTTTGTAAATTCGAAGAATTCGAATTGGGTATTTCCACAAAGTCTTCAGTCAATTCAATTTGTGGACTCCAATTGAATTTGGGGTTGATGGGTTACATTGGTCTATCTGTGTGTGTGTGAAATTTTATTTTTGTGGGGTTAGTAATTTTATTTGGTGGTGTTTGGATTTTCAGATTTTGATGAATTGAAATGGGTATATGAGTCATTCAGAGTGTGTGTGGATGTGTGAGATTGGTATTTTTGTTGGATTAGTAATTTTATTTGGGTGTTGGGGTTTTCAGATTTTGATGAATTGAGAAGGGTATTTAATTCATCCTATTGAATTACCCATTTCAGATTTTGATGAATTGAATTGGGGACATGATTTTTATTCATCCTAGTGAACTACCCATTTCAGATTTTGATAAATTGAATCGGGGTTATGAAAATTTTCCATCTTCGTGAATACATTTCAGATTTTTATAAATTGTATTGGATGTTTGATTTTTGGCTGTGAGTTACTTTTCTGAATAATGGGTTGTGATCAATTACAGATTGTGGGTACATCAAAGAACTACCAGAGGAAGAGGAAGCACTTGCCGGAGAAGAAACACCCACGGATGGGGGCGGCCGCGGCCTCAGATTCCGAGGACTCATACAGCAGCAGCGGTGGAAGCCATCGCCGCCGGGAGAGGGCAAGCAGCAGCGACACCAGCAAAGTCCAGAGCTTCACTCCGTCAACGCCACCACCAACTGTGGCTATATACAGAACAGCCAAGAGAAGAAAGGGTATTCCCCACAGAGCCCCAATGAGCAGTGGAGTAGTCATGGAGTACTAGCCCCACTACTTCTCCTTAATTACCCCCCTATACCCCATTATACAAGTTGGTTTGTGATAATGGCCCTAGGCCCCCCACCCCTCTCAAGCACTAGAGCTTTTACCAAAAGGCCAGTGTTGAAAAACCCCAAGTGAGAGCTTCTCACTCTATATATAAAAATATCTTTGGTACTGTGTACATAGAGGCAGCTTATAGTAGAAATTATGGAAAATAGAAGGGTAAGAATGAATAATAAGACAATGTGGAAGGACTAAAGGGTGAATGTAGCAAAAATAAGCTTTGGCTGAAAGATATATATAGTTGTTTAGAGAGGAGTGATTATACATAGGTTTTGTATTTGTTAAATTAGTTTGAGTAAGAAATGTAAATACGGTTTTGTGGTAGGGGCTAGAGTGGGATAAATGACAATGTACTCCATGAAAATAGGAGTTTGTCTATAATGAAATGAAAATAACTCTTATGGCTTGTAATATAGTTGCTATATATCTGGTTTCTGTTTATGTTTTTGAGTACAATTTTTTCAAGTTTTGAGTGATGTGATTATTCATTTTAGCTGGAAAATGTTGCACATTGCAAATGCGGAAAACATTTCACAGCATGCAATACTCACTGGTTTAGACCTCTCATGGAATAATCATGAGAATGACTCCTTACTGGTGTGTAAGAATGATCGATCTTAAAATATATCATTTTGTGTCTGAACTGAATAAATCAACTTGAACTTTGAAGAGGTACTATATATTATGTTGAGCAATTTTTTATTTGGAATTATTATTCGGCCATTTTAACTCAGATGTCAGCCAGCGTATTTGTTTATGATTTTGGCACGAAGGCTCGAGAATTGATCTGTCACAGTGAAATTTAGCTATGCATATGTGAGATGTTTGGAAGGTGTGTCAAATGTGTTTCATTATTGTTGGCTTTAGGCTTTAGCCATGGTACTAGCCTTTGTCATTTTCCCTCGAGAAACCGTTCAAAGTTGTTTCAGTTATTTACACTCGAAACTGTGTTTCAATCCTTCTTTTGGTTTGAAAAAGTTAACAAACACCCTCTATCCTCATTTAAAAGTTAATTTTACTTTTTATACTTTTATCTTCCACCACATCATTTATATGATGTCTTTTTTACTCTTATCCTTATTTTGATGAATTAAAATAATTCTTCTATAAAATTAATCGGTTAGACATGTTTTTATATTTTTTTTGTCAAATGAATAATAATATTAATTTAATAATTAAGTAATTATACACAAATTCTTAATCTTTCAACTTTTATTCGGTCAAATATATAATAGTGTCAATATCATCATGCAACTAAGAAAAAATAACACATAATGTTAAATTACATCACCTACATGAAACTAAACAAAATCCTCAATTTAATAATGAAATATAATCAGGAAACCCCATGTAGTTTCAAAAATGATCAACTAACCCCCCTGTGGTTTTAATTTTGATCAACTTGCCCCCTTCCCTCTAATTTGAGACCAAAATGCCCCTCATGAAACCAGAGGGGGGTTTACTGATATGAAACTGTAGGGGGGTTTAATGATATAAATAAATTAATATAAAAAAATAGGTAAAAAACAATTATGCAGAAATAAAAAATTAATATTTTCTGCCAATTTTTTTTCGATAAACTTAAAATTTTGATGTCGAATGTATTTTTTGAACTTAAAATAAAAAAAATCGGTAAAAAAATATATTTTATGCCTAAATAAAAAATTAATTTTTTCTGTATTAATTTTTCGGTGAACTTAAAATTTTGATACCAGAATTTTTTTTTTGAACTTAATATAATAAAAATTTTGGTAAAATAAAATATTTTATGCCTAAATAAAAAATTAATTTTTTCGGTATTAATTTTTCAGTAAAGTTAAAATTTTGATGCTGATTTTGTTTTATGAACTTAATATATAAAAACAAATTCGATAAAAAAATATTTTGAACTACCAATTAATTATGCTAGGATCAGTCCACATTCCATCCTTCTGTAAAGTATTACTTTGGTGGTTAAAATACCGAAAAAAATAATTTTTTTATTTACGCATAAATAATTTTTTACAGAATTATTTTTTATATTAAGTTAAAAAAAATTAAGTTTACCGAAAATTTTAATTTTTTATTTAGGATAAAATATTTTTTTTACCGAATTTTTTATATTAAGTGCAAAAAAAACATTCGACATCAGAATTTTAAGTTTACTGAAAAATTAATACCGAGAAAATTAAATTTTTATTTAGGCATAAAATATGTTTTTACCAATTTATTTTTATATTAAGTTAAAAAAAAACAGTCGGCATAGGAATTTTAAGTGTACCAAAAAATTAATACCGAAAAAAATAATTTTTTATTTTGGCATAAAATATTTTTTAACCAAGTGTTTTTTATATTAAGTTAAAAAAAAACATTTGGCATCAAAAATTTTAGTTTACCGAAAACAATTTGGCAGGAAATATTAATTTTTCAATACAAAATTAATTTTTTACATCAGCAAAAAAATATTTTACCAATTTTTTTATATTAATTTATTTATATCATTTAACCTCCCCTACAATTTTATATCAGTAAAACCCCATTTGGTTTCATCACGGGCATTTTGGTCTCAAATTAGAGGGAAGATGGCAAGTTGATCAAAATTGAAATCACATGAGAATTTTTTGAACTAGAGAGGGGTTAGTTGATTATTTTTGAAATCACAGGGGAGTTTCCTAATAATATCCCTTTAATAATATCTCTGTGTGTCAAATTTCATCAATTTATTACAATTAAATAAAAATATTAAATCTAATCGGGTCAAATTTCATTAAGATGGTACATTTCATGTATAATAAAATTAAAAATTCTAATATAAAATAAGTTCATAGAGTCAAATTCTATTTATTTGTTTAATTAAATAAAAATTCATAATTTGTCAACACTAATTAGATTATATATTTTAACCCTAATTGCTATAAAATACAATAAAAAATAATAATTTTACAATATTAGATAAGATCAAATTTCATTAAGTGAAATTAATTAAATAAAAAATCTTCTCAAGCTATCAACCCTAAGTGGATAAAAAAAGAATTAATTAACCGTAAAAAAAAAAATTAATATCAGAAATCCTTTTCCATCTTTTTTAAATAAGTAAAATTATATAAATAATTCTCTAAGTAAAAAATAATATATGGATTAAATTTTCATGTATTAAGTGTAACTAAATAAAAAGATCGAACATGCGAACCTTAATCGAGTGAAATTTCTTCAATTAACTCCTAAAATAAATAAATTCTCAATTTGAAAAATAATATAATATTTCAATTAAGATCAATGAATTGAATGGTGTAAAGTGATAGAATTGAGAAGGAGTATTATAGACATTTAATGCAATTGATGTTTTTATAGTTCTTTTATTAATTTCATTTAAGGGTGGTGTTGATATTTCACACTCTTTTGAAAGTAACTTTTCTGACAAGGGACTTAGTACATGTTTGGCAACATGGAGTGGAGCCAAAATTTTGGGTTTAGTTTGAAAATTTTGCTCCACTCCATGTTTGGCAAATGATGTGGAAATTTGAAGTAAACACTGTAGCAATTCCATAGTACAACTTTTGTGAAGGAATGAGCCAAAATTTGGAACTATCATTTTTTATGGTTCATGGTTTTGGTTTTGGTACCAACACTGTAGCAAATTCATTTTTGATATTAATAAATTTCAAAAAATTAAATATTCTGAAAAATTAAATATTTCAAAAAATTAAATATATTAATATATTAATATTAATATTTATTAATAAATAAAATGTGAAACCCATATATTAATATTAATATATATTAATATTTATTAATAAATAAAATTAATATTTATTAATAAATAAAATGTGAAACTCATATATTAATATATTTTAATATATTAATATTATAATATTAATATATTTTAAAATATATTAATATTAATATATTTTAATATTATAATATTAATATATTTTAATATATTAATATTAAAATATTAATATTATAATATTAATATATTAATATATTAATATTATGGGTTTCACATTTTATTTATTAATAAATATTAATATTAATATATATTAATATTTATTAATAAATAAAATGTGAAACTTATATATTAATATATTTTAATATATTAATATTATAATATTAATATATTTTAATATATTAATATTATAATATTAATATAATATAATATATTTTAATATATTAATATTAATATTTATTAATATATTAATATTCAGAATTTCAACCCATACCAACTCTACCAAACATGGTTTGATTTTTCAGCATCACTTTTTCTCACACCAAAACCATCTGCACCAAACATGGTTTGGAACCAAAATAAAATCACACCAACTCCAACCAACCCAACTCCAATCAAACCAAAACCAAAAACCAACTCCACACCGTCTACCAAACAAGCACTTAGTGTTCACAAAATGCAAACATTGCATCTAACTGTAAAAAATTTAAACCTCAATGAGTGTAAATGTAATTAACCCAAATTATATTTTGGAATAGTTTTTAAGATAACATAACCTAGCTTAATATTTTAATTCCATAATCAAGTCTCACAAAAAAATCACAAAAGACGGTCCTTGTCATTTTGATTTCTCATTTCAACTCCAATGTCAAATTTTAAATTATTCAAGATTCTTTATTAAGGAATATCATAGAACAATTTTGATTTTTTCAACAACATCTTTCAACTCCAATATCAAGATATTTGTCACCATTTTGTTTTCTATGGTTGATTATTTTAATTAAGATCGAAAAAATATTACAAAACGACGTTCATTCCGACTTCCCTTACTCCCTTTTTTTTTACCACAAACCAATTTTCCTTACCACTTTGATTTCTCCTATTTTAACTCTAATATTAAATCTCGAAAAATACTATAAAAACGATGTTCCTTTCCATTACTTCAATTCCAGCTTGATTATCATTACTCGTCTCAAAGAAATACCACAAAAATATGTTTCTTGCCATCTCGATTTTTCACCAAGATATTTTAACTCTAATATGGACTCTTTTAGAAACACCCCAAAAATTACTTCTTATTATGATTTCTCTAATTAAATATCTTAAATTAAATAAATCTCAATGAAATTATAATAAAATGAGGTTTCTTTGCATTTTCACTTATAAAGCCCCATAATTCACTACCAATGCTAAATTCTCCATTTCTCTCAAACTAAAAACATTTGTGACGAACCCGCCAAGCCAATATCAAGCCTCATATTTTCTAAAAATAAACACATTTTTCTCTCAAACCCTAAACATGTTTAGAAGTCCAAATCTAAGGCCATGGTTGCACATCATACAAGGATGCAACCTTTCCATATTTAGAAAGTTTTGACCGTTCCTAGTAACTTCTAAACTGTGGGACCCATGGCGGCCGGCAAGTTGACAATAATATCAATCGTGTTGTTGTCAGATTAACACGTGTCAAACTATGATTAGTAGTTCAAAAGCAAAGTGTCCTCATTTTCAGTGTGGGCATGAAATAAATTAGGTCGGCCGCCCTCGGATATAACGTGTTTTGACATGAGGACTTTGGACTCTGATTGATTAATTCTGGACCGTCCGATTGTCTTCGGATGGCGATGACTCAGTGGTCTTTTTAATGGGTTTGTTTATTTGTGAGTCGTCATTGCAATGACTTTGTGGGTCGAACCCATTTGCGGTCATGGGTCGATGAGGGCCGTTGGATTGAGTGGAGGTGTGTTGGATTTGCAATATGTGGTCCCCACGAGTTTGTTTAATGGGGAAGTGCATCACTCATTAATCACATTTTCATTATTGCATTAATTATCATTTTGATTAAGAGATTCTTGGAGATTTATGAATAAAAAAATGTTTTTGTAAGAAGAAATAATATACCTATAATGATCTTAAGCCACCAATCAGATGATAGTAGAACGAAGATTGCAAATTCATCATTGTCCTTGTTTATCGTATATAGCTATCTTTTTCGTAGTCTTAAAACTGCTTATAAGCATAGACGGTAATGGGGTTTAGTAAAATATGTATTATAGTAATGTTTGCGATCGAGTGAATAACTGTTTGCTTAATGGGGGGAGTGCATTATCCTCATAAATCACATTTTCATTATTCCATAAATTGTCATTTTGATTAAGAGATTCTTGGAGATGGCAGGGGGTGGCCATGGCCTCCCCAAGATTTTTAATTTTATTTACTTACTATACATATATTTTAAAATAATATAAATTATATATATAATTGGCCCCTCCTAACTTATATTATTTTAAAATAACAGGATTTTATAAAAATCAACAAATTATGTATAATTGAATTAACTATACATAAAATTAAAATTGGCAAAAATAATAATAAGATGTTGAACGAATTTCCTATAATTACTTGAGTATTAGTAAAAATTGTCACTATGAAGTTAGATTTAATTATAAATAATTTGTATTCCCTAAAAAGTTGTTGAAATAAGTTTTTGTAATACATTTTGAGTTTTTGTCTACTTTTTTTTGTAATATTTAGATAAGTCAATCATTTTTTTTGTACCCAAATTCGACAAAGTTGAATTAGTTACATTTGTTTTTTTAAAATTTAATTAATAATTAAATATTTTTGACAACCAAAATTAATTGTACTATTTAAATAATCATTACTGGTTCGGCCCCCACTACCTTCAAATCCTGGCTCCCCCTGGAGATGGTGAATAAAAAATGTTTTTGTAACCAAAAAACAAAATAAACTAACATTGTTGTGCGAACATGATAATAATATTATATATATATATATATATATATATATATATATATCAAGTAAGAACTATACAAATAGAATATTTGATGGTTTAAGTAGAAACAATAGGATCGGCTTAATAGAAATTAAGGCTCATGTGACTTTAGATTCAAATGTTGAATAGTATTTTTTAATATTTTTTAACACATATTTTGTGTCAGTTAAAAGTAAGTCGTGGTGATTTATGAAAGTTATAGCTTTAAAGAAAAAATTGTCAAAAAAAAAAACGAGAGAAAGAAAAACACATTGGCATGAATTCATCGATAACAAAATCTACATGATGAACATTGATGTGTCCTCTCTATTTTCATTTGGCTTAATCCTTATTAGTCGCTCGGTGAAATCTAACCCTATCTACCGAGTCTATAGTTGAAATTCACATATATAGTGATGAATGTATTATTGTTGTGATCCAAGATTTTAGTTTTGGAGGATTGTAACCTTTACTAGAAAAGAAATTGTAATACGATTATAGTTAAATAGTGAAGGTTGGAAAATGAATTTGGTCTACTGAATTTTTTTTTTTTTTATTTGTTGGTTTTGTTTTCCGTAAATCATTGTGTCAATCAGTTGAGAGATTTTTATTTCAAGTTGCTTCCACCTTTACTTACAATGATATTAAAATCTTGTTTTAATTACACAAATACTAGAATTTTGAACTCGCTAATTCCCAACAAGTTATTCACCACCACTTCATGATTATTGCAAAGATTTTTCTTTTTATTAAATCAAACAAAGCATCAAGACTTGGTGAGCTTCACTCCTATTTTTCCAAACATGGAGGGTTAGTGGTAATGAGGTCATTTGAGCCTTTAAACAATTCATTCCAAAAGCTACTTGAACAAGTTAATACCACATACCTTTTCTCTTATTTCCGGATCACAAAATTCAACATCACCAACTATATTTATGTCTATTTCATGTTATACATGCTTTGTAAGTGATTTACTAAGATACTAGCTATAACAAACTTAAAGCCATCCTACCGAACTTGAATGATATGGCTCAAGATGCATTCGTGGAGGGTACAACAATTGGGAAAATATTTGGCTTGCTTAGTTTGTATTTATGAAAACAGTTTTCTACTTTTAAAAAATTAAAAATCAAAAAATTATATAAGAGTTTGCTTGATTTATTATTCTGAAAACAGTTTTTAGAAAATTCAGCCTAAAAAATATTTGATTTCAAAGAACTAATTTTTATTGTTCGCATAAAATTATTTTATATTATCAAAATTCTCAAAAATATTTTTTAAAAATACAAACCAAGCAAACCTACATTATTTTGCTTAGGAAGTATTAAGGAGTTATCACCTAAACATATATTCCCCAAGACATATATTCCCCAAGACATATATTAAAGGTTGATTTGTAAAAGACTTGTGACAACTTGAATTGACAGTTTTCATTTGCCACACTTGCATTAAAGATCTTTACTACATGTTTAATTTATTTGATTAGGAGTTATTAGTCAACAATAAGCTATTTGGTGTCATTAATGGTGCATTATGTGGATTCTTCCAAAAACATCAAAACAGGGCTGGTCCTGAGAGTGCTAAAAAAATTTGGGGTCGTAGGCGAGATTGAAGGAGGAAATTTTTTTGGGACTTTTCATTTCACGCGATGCAAATTTCTCACGCGAAATTTTTTTTGAGGCACTTCACTTCACGCGATGCAATTTTTTTAAAAAATGTAAGTATTTTATAGATTCAAATTTCTAATGAATGAAAAAAACACTACATAATTACTTGGTGCTTCTTTTGTATAGATTTCACATATTAAAGCATAGAAACATGAAGGGTATGAAATGAATGATTAGTACAAGATACTTTTGAAATAAAAATTGAATTTGAACTTATTTGTAAATGCTTGTCAAAAGTAGGACTAATGTGTTCTAGTAAAAAAATTTAGAGAACAAAAATACTACTCTAAAGAAACTTTCCCTATTGTAAGTATAATATTGGGTTGAGTTCTAATTTATATTGGACTATAACTTAAAAAATCATATTTGGGTCTATACTAATACAAAGGGAAAAAATAAATTGGCGCCTCTTTATATGCATTCAAAGTCCTTGTATTAGTTTTAATTTCTCTTTGGGTTGGGTTTGTTTTAATTTAATTATTGGAAGAATGGATTGAATTTTATTAGTTTAATATATGAATTGGTATTGGGTTGGATAAGAAGCCTTTTATGTTTAGGCTTATACTAATATATATATATATAAAATTTTGGGCCTAATAATAATACAACAAAAAAAATAATTTGAGGCCTCTTGGGCCCTGAGGCCCTACGCAGCCGCCTGGGCTGCCTAGGCCTAGGGCCGACCTTGCATCTAATCTACGAGAGAGTAATTTTTTATCCAAGGTGAAGCTAATACCGATTCAATTTATACTCAAGATCCTCCATATTCGAATTTGATGTGAAATAAGAATTCGGGATATTCTCCCTCACCCAAACCACAATGCCTCATTTATTCACCTTGCCTATCCGTCCATCCCGCAAGTTTACTGGGTGTGTTTGAGGCCGACCCACCATTGTTTTTTGTTAGGTTTGTGAGACAACCAATCGTGATGAAGCAAGTATTTTAGTGTTATATAATGTTAGAATATATTAGGGCTTAGGGCCGTCTAGATAGCCCAGCCCAACCCACCTTGTATTTACCCTAATTTGTATTGGTTTGTTCCCTACTCCAAATTAACATGTTCTTCACACCTTCTCCTCTATATATAGGTGTTAACCCTATTGTAAATATACACTTCAATATACAGTATACAATATTCATTCTCTTTGTTAACATGGTATCAGAGTCATTGTGATCTCATCATCATCATCATTCATCCATCAGTTCCTTCTCCATATCTCAATATCCAAGCTTCAAGCAGATCACCATCACCAAATCATTGTTTCGTCTACACCACACCCGAATCGCTCACATCCAACCTAGTCGGACTCAAATCGTGACTCGCAAATCATCTGACCCAACAACCCATCTACGTCGTTCGCCCATCGTCGTCGTCTGCTCATCACCATCACATCGACTAGCAACCTCGGCTCCATTAAACTTTCTGTGCCTCCAACAACATCTTGATCATCGCCGACAATAAGCCCTCGAAATCCGTCATCAACCACTGCTGTAAACCGATCTAGTATTAGATCTCAGCCACTATCGAGAACTCAATATCTATCTCGAGAACTCGGGAATTTTCATTTTATGAGAACTCGAGATCTACCTCGAGAACTCAAGAATTTCATCTTACGAGAACTCGAGATCTACTTCGAGAACTCAACTTTAACTGTTGATCATTTATTTTCTGCTGAAACTTGTTTCCTCTTTTTCCATTACTATGGAACATTCCGAAGTCTCTCATCTTATCTCCATTGTTCTCAATGGCCCGAATTACACTCTTTGGGCTCAAGCCATGACTAGTTTTCTTAAGGGTCGTAAACTTTGGCGACTCATTACTGGAGATGTTACCACACCATGTTAAGAAGTTACTGAAACTAATGACAAGTTTGTGGAACGCTTAGACGACTGGATAATAAGAATGGCCAAATGCTCACCTAGTTTCTTAAGACATCAGTTCCATCAATTCATCAACAGTTTGGTCGTTTCGCTACCACAAAAGAAGTTTGGGATTTTCTTAAGAATTGATACACCACCACAGATCTAGCTCATCAATATCAACTTCTGACAAATCTTCATGTTAAAAATCAACAACCAGGTCAGTCCATTAATGATTTTGTGTCAGAAGTCTATGCTATTTGGGATCAACTTGCACTCTCTGAACCAATTTGGGATAGTCCTTCTGATGCTGAGAAATTCATCACATATTGAGACCAATAATGTGTCGTAACACTTCTGATGGCTCTACATGATCGTTTTGAATTAGTCCAAGTTTCTCTTCTACACAAAAGTCCTTTACCCTCACTACAAAATGCCATTACCGAACTCCTCTCCGAAGAAACCAGACATGGAACCAAATCTCAGACTATTAATGTCGTTCTTGTTGTTCATCATCCCAAATATAGTGCATCATCTTCTCAACAGACATGTTCCTACTGCCATCAAAACACTCATGTTCTTCTAAATTATCCTACTCAAGTTTGCAAACATTGTCGCAGGAAAGGGCCTGGGCACTATCAAAATGATTGCTTTAAGAATCCCTACAAGCAATCTCGCCTAGACTCATCTCGCGAAGCTTCAACCAAACAATTCCAATCATCTAAGTCTATCACTACTGCCACTATGGATGAGTCTTGTCCTTTAGAGGTTGTCAATTCAGTTGTCTCCACAAATTTACTTGTTATTCTACTCAAATAGGTTTTATCCCCTCCTGGTAATGTTATGTCTGTCACTACAGGTAATTCTTGGTTTTTTTACTCTGGATGTTGCAATCATATGACTGCTGACTCTTCAATCTTTCAGTCCAAAAATACTATCTCTCATCCATCATCAATTAACACTGCTGATGGATCTCAATTACACGTTAGTAATATAGGTTATGTATTCACATCAAATGTATCACTTCCTATTGCTTTTCATATTCCAAAATTGACTATCAATCTTATGTCTGTTGGTCAGTTATGTGATCTAGGACTAAAAATCATTTTTATTTCTTCTGGTTATCATGTGCAAGATCTGAAGACAGGACATATCATTGGGATAGGCCGTAAGGTTGGGCGCATTTTTTATCTCATCCATCTTCACATTCCACATTCCACATAATTCCTCTATTTCTATAGTTGCTGCTACATCATCTTCTTCTCCTTTCACCTTATGGCATTCTCGGTTATGACATGTGTCTGGCGATAGATTTCGTTCTTTAGTATCAACTAGTCAACATGGAAATGTCAAACCTGATATTATTTCTTGTTTATCTTGTCAATTAGGAAAACAACCAGCATTACCATTTAATAGAAGTATTTCTTGATCATCTGCTTTATATAAAGATGAAATAGAACTAAGTTTCACTTGGATATTTTTCATGAAAACATGCTCGGAATTACCTAAGATATATTATGATTTTTCCCATATGGTTCAAACTCAGTTCTCTCGCCCTATAAAATTTTTTTGTGCTGACAATGCCATGGAATATAAATAAATAAAATTTATTCGACAACAGGGCACTGTGTCTCAATCCTCTTGTCCCAACACATCTCAACAAAATGGTCATGCTGAACGTAAACATCATCATAACTTAGACATTGTTCGTACTCTTCTTATTGACAGTTCTTATCCTGAACATTTTTGGGGAAAAGCTGTTCTCATTGATGTTTACACTATAAGCCGCATTCCCATGCCTAACATTGATAACCAAACCCCGTATGAACGATTGTATGATACATCTCCTAACTACAATATTCTTAAGGTCTTTGGTTGTGTTTGTTTTATCTTACTTCAACCACATGAGCATTCTAAACTTGAACCTCGATCTCGTCTATGCTGTTTCTTGGGATATGGGATTGAACATAAAGGGTATATATATAGGGATCCTATTTATAAATGTATTCACATCTCCTGTCATGTCATCTTTTGGAAACACAAAATGTTCTCTTCTATTTCCAAGTTTAATCTCTCACCATCTTCTATTGCTCCATTTTTCACTAATTCTTCTGTTAGACTTTTCATTAGAGTCTGACACTGAATCAACCTCTGAATCTAATGCGTCAATTATCACCTTAAATACTACCTCTCTGAACACTACCCCTGATGGACCAACTCTTGAGCTTTTCCTCACAGTTTATCCCAATGAGACTGCCTCGTCTGATGATCCTGTCATTGAAGTCTCCGTTAATGACACTGTTGTTTCACCTCCTCTTGTCACTACTCGTCAATCTACTCGGGTAAGAGAACTTCCACATCATCTTCGTGATTATCATGATTACTCCACTATGTTCTCTCATAATGAACATTCATCCTATAAAGAGGTAAGTTATAATCCTCATTGGTATCAACCTATGACTGAGGAATTGCAGGCTCTAGACAAAGCACATACATGGGACTTAGTTACTCTTCCACCAGGGAAGACTGAAATTGGTTATAAATTTGTCTACAAAATTTAAACTAGATCTGATGGCTTAGTAGAACGATATAAAGCCAGACTGGTTGTTAAAGGCTTTACCCAGGAGTATGGTATTGATTATGAAGAGATTTTTTATCTTATAGCTCATCTTACATTAGTGCGCAACTTATTTGTAATTTCTGCTGCTCGAAAATGGGGTTTATTTCAGATAGACGTAAAAAATGCACTTCTTAATGGGAATCTCACATAAGAAGTTTACATGAAACCCTTCCAGGGATTACTCACTCTCCATCTCAAGTCTGCAAACTTCAGAAAGCTTTATATGGTTTTAAACAAGCTTCTCGTGCATGGTTTCCAAAGTTTAGCTCCACTATCAGGGATTCTAGATTCATCTCTAGTGCATATGATTCGGGGCTCTTTATTCTCAAGATAGATGGAGGTGTCATATTATTACTTCTCTATGTTGATGATATGATAATTACTAGGAATGATATGATGCAAGGGGATTCGAGTCAGACGATGCTGAGCTGTCAGATTGCTCATTGATGGTGCTGGATTACCTGGAGCGGGAGGATCAACACAAAAATAGCAAGAAATCGTGATCTAGCTTAATTGGGGCAGTTTCCGTGTACGCGTCGGTTTTTTGGCCATAACTGGAGCTACAAGTGTCGGATTTGCGCCCGTGACCCCAATTCGGAAAGCTAATCTCGGCATGGATGTCGTGGCCACCCAGCTACGCTCGGTGCACATCGTTTCGAGCCCCAAATCCGCTATTTTCCTTTTTAATTCTTTATTTTTAGTTAATTTTTGCTGTTTATGGTAATTTTTTATTTGTCAATTAGGAGATGATTCTGAACCCGATTTGGGCCAGATTTTAGGCAATCTTTTTATTTTTTTCCATATTTTGTTTGGTAGGACTTTTAGGGTTTTGCTATTTTTGGCAAAAATCCCATTAGGGGTTGATTTTCAGCTATTTAAACCCGGCTTGTGGGTTGTTTTTGATCAGTTTTGAATATTAAGAATTTTATTAAATTTCAGAGTGTTCTCTGAATTTTGGGTCGAATAATTTCTCCCTTTTCTTTCTTGCAAATTACCCGTTGCGCTAGCCTGCAGAATAATCTTTATTCTGTCCGGCGTCAATTGGTATCAGAGCTCAGCATCTTCCTGAGGCGGTATTTTCATCAGTTTTCGATGGCTAATAATCGTGGTCGTGGTCGTGGTGGTCGTCGTGGGCAGGTTCCGATTGAGGAAGTCCCGTACCGTGATCGTAACGTTCAGGATGTTATGATTGAGGATTTGCAGAGGCAAGTGGCTGATTTAACCCAGCGCCTGGCGGCGCAGGAAATCGGTAATCATGATGTGGAAGATTCTGATACCGACAATTCCACCTTCGAAAATACGTATCACAATCAGTACCGTCATAGAGATCTCGGCTTCAAAGTAGACCTGCCCGAGTTTTCTGGTACGTTACAAGCCGATTGCTTTATTGATTGGTTGAATGAAGTAGAATGAATTTTTGATTATAAAGAGGTCCCGGATCGTGTCAAAGTGAAATTGGTGGCCATCAAACTCAAGGGTCGAGCATCTGCGTGGTGGGAACAGTTGAAACGTTCAAGAAATAGGCAGGGCAAGGCCAAGATCACTGATTGGGAGAAGATGAAGAAGATGATAAAGAGTCACTTCCTTCCCTTTGGCTATACTCAAACCCTATTTCAGCGACTTCATTCATTGAGGCAAGGGATGAGATCCATGGAAGATTATACAGAGGAGTTCTATCAGTTGATCGCTCGGAATGATCTAACTGAGACAGAAGAACAGATGGTAGCCCGATATTTGGGGGGTTTAAGACAACCTCTACAGGATGCCCTCAGCCTTCACTCGCTGTGGACAGTTTTTGAAGCTTTACAGCGCGCCCTTGCTGTAGAGAAACAGCAGAATAGACGACCCGTCATCAGAAACGACCAAAGTAGTAGGCCATCTCGCCCTCAAGAATCCCGTCCTCCCCAGCAGCCACCAAAGGGTAATCCTAACCCTTCGATTAAGTGTTTTCGATGTGGTGAACAGGGGCATATAGCAACCCATTGCAGGAAGCCTGCCAGTCAGACGGGCAAAAATCTACTGCTTGAGGAAGGCATGGAAGATGAGACTGAGGAGGTTGGAGAGCCAGTGTATGACGAAGAAGGAGATGAGGATGTGTTGTATGGGGACGGCCATGAAACTCTGGTCATTCGTAAGAGCCTACTGACTCCCAGAGGCGATTCCGAAGATGACTGGTTGAGAACTAATATTTTCCACACAATCTGCACTGTGGCCGATAAAGTCTGCAAGATGATTATTGACAGTGGTAGTTGTGAGAACGTAGTCACTGAAGACGCTGTCCAGAAATTGCAGTTGAAAACAGATCGTCACCCCAAGCCGTACAAACTGTCATGGCTGAATAAAGGCAGTGAGGTAACAGTAGATAGACGATGCTTAGTGTCTTTTTCTGTTGGCAAGAAATATTTTGATAATGCTTGGTGTGATGTAGTGTCCATGGATACGTGTCATATACTGTTAGGCAGACCTTGGCAATATGATCGAAGTGTGGTACATGACGGATGGAAGAATACATATTCCCTTAGCATCAAAGGGAAAAAGATTGTGTTGACACCTCGTCGGGAATGACCCAATCCTACCCCGGTTGTCAATAGTAACAATTTGTTTTCTATGTCCAGGTTTTTGTTGAAGTTGAGCGTGAACATGTAGTTTGTGCTTTACTGCCTTGTGGAAATAGTGCAACAGGTGAGGTTCAGAATTACCTACGGAGGTCCAACGGCTGCTTTCGGAATTCTCTGACTTGATGCCAGAAGACCTTCCTCCTGGACTGCCGCCTATGAGAGATATTCAGCATCAGATCGACCGAATTCCAGGCTCGAGTTTGCCCAATAGACCAGCATACCACCTCAGCCCAAAGGAGGCTGAAGAGTTGTAGCGACAGGTAGTAGAGTTACTGGAGATGGGCTACATCCGTGAGAGTATGAGCCCATGTGCCGTTCCTGTCTTGCTGGTACCAAAGAAAGATGGTTCCTGGTGCATGTGTGTAGACATCAGAGCCATCAACAAAATTACGGTGAAGTACAGATTTCCCATTCCCCGCCTGGATGACATGCTAGATCAACTGTCCGGTTCTAAGGTCTTCTCCAAAATTGACCTTAAGAGCGGATACCACCAAATCCGAATAAGGCCTGGAGATGAGTGGAAGACGGCGTTTAAGACGCAACATGGGTTGTATGAGTGGATGGTCATGCCATTTGGACTGTCCAATGCGCCCAGCACATTCATGAGATTTATGCATCAGGTTTCACGGCCTTTCATGGGGAAATTCGTGGTAGTCTACTTCGACGATATCCTTATTTATAGCCCCACATGGGCCTCACACTTTGATCACCTCCGTGCAGTTTTTGACATGCTCAGGAAGGAGCGCCTGTTTGTTAATCAGAAGAAGTGTTCTTTCTTCACTACTTCTGTAACCTTTCTAGGTTTTGTTGTGTCTACTGATGGTGTTCATGCAGATCAGTCGAAGATAGATGCAGTCTTGGAGTGGCCCCAGCCAAAAACCTTGCATGATGTCAAGAGTTTCCATGGGTTGGCATCTTTCTACCGCCGCTTCATCAGAAATTTCAGCACTCTGATTGCTCCTATCACAGAGTGCCTCAAGGGACGTGATTTCCACTGGACTAAGGAGGCAGAAGCCAGTTTTCAACTGGTCAAGCAGAAGATGACGGAGGCACCGGTGTTGGCACTCCCTGATTTTGATAAAGTGTTTGAGTTGAATTGTGATGCATCTGGAGTTGGCATTGGTGGTGTTCTAAGTTAAGAAGGGCGACCCATAGCTTTTTTCAGTGAGAAACTGTCGGGATCCAAGAAGAATTACTCCACCTACGACTTGGAGTTCTACGCTATCGTTCAGTCTTTGAGTCATTGGCGTCACTACCTTGTGCATAAGGAATTCATCCTTCTTACTGATCATGAGGCCCTGAAGTACATAAATGGTAAACATAAGCTGAGCAGACGGCATGCCAAATGGGTGGCGTACTTACAAGAGTTCACTTTTTCCCTGAGGCACCTATCAGGGAACCTGAACCGTGTTGCAGATGCCCTCAGTCGTCGCACTTTACTCCTCACCACCATGAGTACCCGAGTCACAGGATTTGAAACTTTCACTGATTTGTAAGCCACAGATCCTTCCTTTGGAAAGATCATTCAGGAGGTAACATCTGGGCATCGTCATGATTTCCTTTTACATAATGGTTATTTGTTTCGTGGGCTACAATTGTGCATTCCAGATTGTTCGCTAAGGTAACAGATTATTAGTGAGCTTCGTAATGAGGGTCACTTCGGGCGAGACAAGACATTGGCCCTTATTGCTTCTGATTATTATTGGCCCCAATTGACCAGTGACGTGGCTCACTTTGTGGAGCGTTGTTATGTATGCCAAAGGTCCAAGGGTGTCCTCACCAATGCAGGCCTTTACACCCCCTTGCCGGTTCCTAAAGCTCCTTGGTTCGATGTCAGCATGGACTTCGTGTTGGGCTTACCCCGTACCCAACGGGCCTGTGATTCTATTTTAGTTGTGGTTGATAGGTTTTCCAAGATGGCCCACTTTGTACCTTGTAGGAAAACCATGGATGCTGCCCGAATAGCCCATCTTTACTTCAAGGAGATTGTGCGTCTCCATGGTGTTCCTCGATCCATCACTTCAGATCGAGACACCAAGTTCATCAGTAATTTCTGGAGGAGTTTATGGGGAAAACTGGGTTCGAAGCTGAATTTCAGCAACGCTTATCACCCCAAACGGATGGTCAGACCGAAGTGGTGAATCGGAGTCTAGGCAATCTGTTGAGGTGTTTAGCAAGTACTAAACCTAAGCAGTGGGATCTGGCATTACCTCAAGCAGAATTTGCCTACAACAGGTCAACGAGCAGGACCACAGGAATGAGTCCTTTTGAGATCGTCTATGGTCAAAATCCATCTGGAGTACTGGACTTAGCGTCCATTCCACGTGTGGGCCGTTTGCATCCTAGGGCAGATGAGTTGGCCCAACATCTTCGAGGCATCCATGAGCAGGTGAAACTGGCCATTCACGAGAGTAATGCCAAGTACAAAGCTCGAGCGGACAGTCATCGTCGTCAGGTACTTTTTGATGTTGGTGATTTTGTTTGGGCTGTATTAACTCGTGATCGTTTCCCTGTTGGCGAGTATAATAAGCTAAAGGAGCGGAAGATTGGACCCTGTGAGATATTGCAGAAGATTAATGACAACGCATACAGGTTGCGTCTCCCTAGTCACTTAAAGACTTCTGATGTTTTTAATGTGAAACCCCTAACTCCTTGCTTTGTGGATTCTGATGATCCTGCCATGAACTCGAGGACGAGTTATTTCCAACCCGGGGTGACTGATGCAGGGGGATCCGAGTCAGACGATGCCGAGCTTTCAGATTGCTCATTGATGGCGCTGGATTACCTGGAGCGGGAGGATCAGCGCAAAAATAGCAAGAAATCGTGATCTAGCCTAATTGGGGCAGTTTCCGTGTACGCGTCAGTTTTTTGGCCATAACTGGAGCTACAAGTGTCGGATTCGCGCCCGTGACCCCAATTCAGAAAGCTAATCTCGGCGCGGACGTCGTGGCCACCCAACTATGCTCGGTGCACATCGTTTCGAGCCCCAAATCCACTATTTTCCTTTTCAATTCTTTATTTTTAGTTAATTTTTGCTGTTTATGGTAATTTTTTATTTGTCAATTAGGAGATGATTCTGAACCCGATTTGGGCCAGATTTTTGGCAATCTTTTTATTTTTTTCCATATTTTGTTTTGGTAGGACTTTTAGGGTTTTGCTATTTTTGGCAAAAATCCCATTAGGGGTCGATTTTCAGCTATTTAAACCCGGCTTGTGGGTTGTTTTTGATCAGTTTTGAATATTAAGAATTTTATTAAATTTCAGAGTGTTCTCTGAATTTTGGGTCGAATAATTTCTCCATTTTCTTTCTTGCAAATTACCCGTTGCGCTAGCCTGCAGAATAATCTCTATTCTGTCCGGCGTCATGATATCACTGGTATTTCGGATCTTAAGAAATCTCTCAATCTTCCCTTTGAAATGAAAGATCTCGGACGTCTCAGTTACTTCTTGGGCCTTGAAGTTCTCTCTGATTCTGTTGGTCGATTACTATCTCTTTCAAGCCAAATATGTTTCTGACATTCTTGCCCGAGCGGGTCTCCCTGACTGTAAGACGGCATCGACCCCTTTTGAAACTAATCTTAAGCTCACTTTTCTTGATGGTGCTCCTCTCAATAATCCAACGTTGTATAGACAATTGGTTGATAGTCTTGTCTATCTACTCATCCAGATATTGCCTATGCAGTTTATTTAGTAAGCCAACTTATGTCTGCTTCACGGACAACTCATTATATTGTTGTCTTTTGTATTCTTCACTACCTAAAGGGCACCTTATTTCACGGGCTTCATTTTTCCTCTACATCGTCTCTTGAGCTACTAACATGCTCTGATGCTGACTGGGCAGGTGATCCTACTTATCGTCGTTCTACTACTGGTTATTGTTTCTTCTTAGAGGATTCTCTCATCTCACGGTGTAGTAAGAAACAATCTGTTACTTCTAGGTCTAGCTCTGAGGATGAATATCGTGCTCTTATTGACACTAGACATGAACTTATTTGGCTCTGATGGCTTCTGGCAGATATGGGGGCTCCTCAACCTCTTTCTACCAGTCTGAGTTGTGATAGTCAAAGTGTTATTCAGATTGCTCATAATGATGTGTTTCATGAACACACGAAACACATTGAAATTGACTGTCACTTTGTTCGTCAATATGTGCACAGTGGTACTATTCATCTTCTACATATCTAATATCAAGATCAACCTGTTGATATTTTCACCAAAATTCAACCGCCAGGACGATTTCAAGAATTGATTTCCAAACTCAAGTTGGTTTCTCATTTGTCAACTTGAGTTTGAGGGGAGTGTTAAAATATATTAGGGCTTAGGCCCATTTAGATAGCCCAACCCATCTTGTATTTATCCTTGTTTGTATTGACTTGTTCCCTACTCCAAGTTAACTTGTTCTCCATGCATTCTCCCCTATATATAAGTATTATCCCTATTTTATATATACACTTCAATATACAGAATACAATATTCATTCTCTTTATTTTCTTCTTTATTTTCTTCCGTTAACATATAAAACACATACATACTTTAATACTAGCTTATTTGGAACCCTACAGCCTACATGATTCTCTGCTTAAAAAAGAATAAGGATCAAACATATGATGCAGCAAAATATATAAAAGCTATAGGTATGAAAGTATAAACTTCATCTCAAACACGTCTATTGTTAACTTATTGAACAAGTTTGAGCCAAGTTTTGAATGCTTCAGTCTTAGCTATATTCAAAGAAATTAAATAAATAATAAAAAATAGGTAGAGCTTCTTTATTCCATGGAAATTTGTTCTTATTTGCCAGGCTCTTTTCATATTCGATTTTTGACTTTTATTATGACCAATTATCTTTATATGAAGAAATATTCTTTTATTTAATTATTTATTTTAAGGAATAAGAAAAAGGGAAATGTAAAGGTCTTTTAATTAACCATT